>CM071594.1:192776215-194026215 GCA_036435485.1 Saposhnikovia divaricata | reverse complement strand
TTGGGGGTAAAACTGGCTCGAATGCTACCTTCTGAACAATTTTAAACTCTCAGGTGGCCTAATAAGTCTCGGGCTCAACTGCCCTTCTCTCTAAGTCTCATTAATTCTTTCTACGGGAATACATTTAGCATCATGAATCATCAACCTCATATTCTCTATCTTGTTTGTGCAGAAGTACAGTAACACAAACTTCCTTGTCATTCATCAACATGCCATTTAGCTTATCAATAGCAGCACTTTCTTTATCTTTACGTTGTCATCTACTTTCTTAGAAGAATCACCATCGCTTGTTGTTTACGTAGTGCGTTAATAGCTAACCATACGGGTTTCAATCCCTTGGGGAGACAAAGTAATCACTATTCCTTATCCATAAGGAACACTTCCTGAACTTGATGTAGATATTACATAAAGTAGATAAAATTGCAGAAGAGTTTCAAGCATCGTAACTAGGTCCGGTTGATGATACTATCACTCATGCATCTTCCATAAAAGACTGGAAACTTAATGGTTTACTTCGTCAATTTTGTATAGTGGTCCTGGTTTGCCTCAAAACGGGACCTTCTAATGTACATAATATGCTTAAGACTCCATCAGGAATCGAATCTTTACTTAAACTATTATTACCGTCAATTCTTGCACAGTCATCAGAAGGAATGTAAATTCCTCCATTCCGATATGACCTTCAAGGTCCTTCTAAATATCATTCTATTTCTTCGGTATGAACATTTGTAATTATTCCTTTATACTTAGACTATCGGCCACCTCATTGGCCTTTCCTGATACTAACAATTTCTTGTAATCCATGTTCTATGGATACATTCCAACTCAAACCTTTCTACCTCATTCCCATCACTGTTGGGTGAAAGCATTCTCCCTTAAGCTCTGCTGAAGGAGAAAAATATATCTATCAGTCTTTTTCCATAAGTCCTTGCTTCCACCTACCCGTGGGAACTTTATCACGTTTATTCCCAATCCTACTTAGGATACTTCTTTTCTTAGTTCTTTCCTTATCTTAGGATAATCTCAACCTTTATAGGTTCAATCCATACTTCCTCAGGGTTTCATACATGCCTCCTCTGGCATTATTGTTACTATGTCATACATTCCTTACCAAACTTCCATTTTGAAGTTCGGAATATTACCTTTTTCCTTGTAAGGTTTCTTAGGTCATCCTCATCATTCCTCCTGTATTTTCTGGGTACAGGGTATATCAAAACGTCATTGATCAATACTCTAATAATTCTATCTATGTTCTTTCCAGAACTCTTTTCAATAATCCTTACAGGTCATTATTGCCTTAGCAAATCCAACTCATATCATCTGAATTCACAATGTCTTTATTAGGGTTAATGCCATCCCTTGGGCATTCCCCAGGGTTTGTCTTAATTTATGGATATTCTATCCTTAATTCAACTGCCAAGGAATTCTTGCATCCTATAATTGGCAATCAGATCATGTATGCTTAATAAGGGTCTCTTTTCAACTGTTCTCATTTGATAATCGATTGGTAACTTAATGCCACCCTCTTCTTTCAGATAGTTTTCAGCCTATCTGGCCTTCCAAAAGGCAACGTATGCCTATCTGTTCTCTTACAGAACTTGGTAATGTTAGCAAGGATGTTTTGGAAGATATTGGTCGAGTTCAACGTGAATCTCTTAGTACTTATCGTTCTTCTCAAAGGTTCTTGCCTTAGACAAAATTTCTACAGCATACTGATCCATCTCTGACCATTTCTATACTCTCTCCATAAACCTTCATTGTTTACTTCCCTTAGTCATAATATATTCATGGTATTTATAATACCCTAACATCATACATCTCAAGTCATTATACTTCCATTTTTCTTTTACTCGTAATCTTGGGCAATCATATACACATGAATCACTTTAGTACGGTGACCCCATTCCAAAAAGTCTATTAAATTCCCAAACCAAACTTGGGTTGTAAAGGGTTCGGTAGAAGATTCCTACGATCTCATTAATATTCCTTTATATCAGAAGCCCTTGCAGTCGGTGCTTACTTAGAAGCAACCCTGCTTTGTCCTTTCATTGCTGGTCTAGTCACTTGATAATCCTTTGTGACTTGGCCTCAACTGACCACACTAAAATAAAATATATGATTTTAGGGGTTGACTAATTAGCATTACTTTTCTAGCAATTGCTGGCATAGTGCCTTCTACTTTGATACCTTTCTACCTTTCCAAAACTTTACTTCATATAAGTCTTAATCGACTACTCGGCCCGTCTCCGGCCACCTTTCCTCTACTTTAATCTTTTCAACTATTCTTATCAATCCCGCATGCCACGCAAGCTTACCTTCCTGGCATAACAGCCTTTTCACTTAAGTCAATCCCGGAGTTTCTTAGTCCGGCTGGTTTCTTACTTACATTTCCTGTTTCCGTCCAATCTCACTTCATCATTTTATCTCTACCATCGATTGTAATACTCAGGGTCCGTCTACTAACCCATATGACAACAACCTTACCCAATCCACAGGGTTCGCTCCAGTTTCCATTCTTTTCAATGATGTTCTCTGATAATCAGAAAGACAAGGTTTGCCAAAATTCTCCGGATTTCTTTCCAGAATCAGGGAAATTTTGGTCAATCTATCCACCTACTGGTAACATTAAGGAGACCAGTTTCAAAACCTAAAGAATGGTTCTATGAACCTCCAAGCAGGTAGAACCATAAGCAGTCATAATTTACGAAATAATCATCATTAGATTGGAAGTTCAACCACTGGAGAGGAACCAGTTATATACATCCCTTAGAAGGGAATCAACCGTTTCAAACTGAAACCTGTCACAACGTCCTGATACATATACATCTTGATATTCAATATTACCAAATGTCAGTCTACCTGACTACTAGTCTAAGAAGGAACATTTCCGTCGGAGTTTGTTGTTCCACAAAATTGGCACTACTAAGGCCATCCGATCTGGTGGACCGTGCTGTCCGAATGCATCCGCAAGTACTTTGTCGTGATGCGCAAGCACACATCCTAATATTTTATGCGAAGCGTCGTTGGAAGCACAAAGCCTCCTTTTTCCATTAAACAATGCCAACTCTTGGTCATTACCAATTTCATCTTTTAGCTCCAGGAAGATTTTCTCACATTTTTTTTTAAATACTGATCGTATTACTTGATCCATTATAATTTCGCGTCGGAGTAAACTTAAGGTAACTACTATAATCCATTCAAAGAAAAGAAGGAATTTAATATTCCTTTGAATCACATGCATCTAACATTTCTGGTTCATCATTTCACTGAGTTGAAATAACCCTATGTTTGCACTAAATCACGCAAGCGTACGTGGTCACAAGTAATATATGAATAAGTCGAGTTCGTTCCCACAGAGATCTGGTTATGGTTTTAATTCAGTAGATGTACCTATGCAACAATGTATGACTATTATTCACTGCTAAGACAAATAACAATTTTAGGGTTTTAATTAACTAAATTAACTAAAAAGCAAATTAACAACTAAGAATTAACAACATGGGATCCTAACTTCATTAAATACTTTGCTTAGATCTGACGCCTTTAATCACTATATGTAATGGTTATGATATCTGATCGGACAACACGAAACAAGTACACGCTACCTGTCAGCATACGTATACCAAACTACCCATACATCCACAAAAGAGATAGAAGATGAATAGACACTAATTATGCTTAGACCCTATATGTCTATAGAATTTGAAAACATAACGGTTGAAGAGCAAGTTATCCATAAAGATCACACAGGGCAATATGTATTTTCATCTACGAATCATGTTGATAAACAATCATACCGATGCTAGCATGGCAAGTTCTAAATCTCAAGATCCACTTTTACTTCACAAGAGATTAACAAATTAGATGTTCATGACGCATCTATCAATTAAGCATAACCATACGAGGATATCAGATATACATCACACACAGATCTTTAACGCAATCAAGATACTAAAGCTCCATAAATAAATCCGTTAGAATCCCATGACAACGATTAGTTCATGATTGAACCTCTCGTCATCATGGGATCAAGTGAAACCATGATAGAAAACAAGATATGGAAGAAAGTAATAATATTAATAAGACAAAGGGTTAAGAGAACAAATCTATGATACAAAAGATGAAGTAGATCTAGATCCGTTGCTTGTCACGAGCGTTGAATCCTTCTCTCCTTTTCTCCCTTGCAATTCTAGGCTATATTATGTACAAGATATTTAATTCTATCTAATGATGATAATGATATGTTGATCCTTCAATTTACAAGGGTTGGATGTGTTTATATAGGCTCTAGACATCTTGCCCAGCAAGAAATACCAAATCAGAATTATAATAGAAGTACGTTTCCTAAACTGATTCTGTTTTAAAGGAAAATTCGCAGCTGTCTTTTCTTCATTAATTCTGGAACGTTCCAGCTGTAATTGGACCTCTGGACCACTTTAGAATGATAGAGAAACTCGTTATCTTCGCGTGGACAGTAAGATCGTCCAAAACGGACTTCTAGAACTCAAGATATGGCCAAAACAAAATCAGAAATTCTGGCTGATTATTTTCACGCAGCAGCCCACCGCGCTGACAGCCTTGTGGCGCTGTCAGCATGGTTCCAATCTGCATGAAACGGCGCTGACAGCCTTGTGGCGCTGTCAGCATGGCTGCGTTCTGCGAAAACTTGATTTTTCTTCGTTTTTTCATCGTTTCTTCCCGTTCCTTTTGCATGAGCTTCCGTCTTTCATTCTTAATGACTTGTATACTTCTTAGGAGTTGACATTAGCCACCATTCTTCATTCCATATCATCAATCAACTCCACAAAATGCTCCAAAAATGACGGAAACTACACCTTTAATCGATATTTCTTCAACCCTGCACAATTAAGCAAAACACATCAAAACTACCACAAACTTGAGGCCAAAGCAATCAATTTAAGCCGAATTAGAATGTTCCAAGTAGATATAAAATCCACTTATCACACCCTCAAACTTAAACCGATGCTTGTCCTCAAGCATAAACAATTACAACCAACTAACTAACTAACTAGTACCACTTCCGTAGGTGATCACGGTTGCATTTGGCATATGCAACAAGCCCTTTAAACCCCTAGGCAGCCCTAGTGGACGAGTAAGGTCTCGTGAGGGCATATAGCGAATGTACCCACAAAATCCAATGCAATGCAATGCATGAATGCAACTAATATGAAAATGCAATTAATAACCTACCATAATGTCAAATCCTCTCATGCCATATCAACTTAAGAATCAAAGTAAATACGCAATGTCTTGGTGTCGAAAGTGCAAGTATTCACATAGACTACTCAATGAACATGCATAAGTTCTCACAAGTCCATGTCAAATGTAAGAATAAGTTAGTAACCATGCTAAGCCTACAAGAGTACATATTTTAGACAAAACTCGGGATCTCATACGCTAAAACAAGCAAACACTCACAATCCACTCACAAAAGAATATTCACTCAAGAACATGGGTAAGTGTATCACTCAATTCCAACGAAATCATAAGCATGCTTGACATTTGGTATCAATCTAACTCTTAACACAACATACATCAATGACGTAATCAAAAGGTCTTTATTTGGGTTGTAATGGGGCTAGGGACAAGGTATGACAAATAAGCCAAAATAGGTGAAGTGTCAAAAGCTAGTAGGAACTTAATAAACATACACAACCACCTATTCCCCCCCCCCACAAAATTTTACTCAACAAAAACACTCGAATAGTCGACTAAAGTGGGATCACAATAAACACAAACATGCTCTCATAACATAATATATATACATTTTTTTTTCTTTTTTTTTCTTTTTTTTTCTTTATATTTTTTTTCCTTTTTTTTTCGAGAGCTAAAGCATCAATAATTTAGACAATAACAATGATCCCATGATTTTATTACACATGCCGACTATCAAGCAAACAACCAAACCCAAATTCCAAATTTCAGTATTCCCCCAAACTTATGACCAACAATAAACCCTTTCTTGCACACCTTATTACTCCCTTAAGCACTCTACTAGCCTTTGACAATGCGGGTTCAAATTAATGTAAGGCCAATACAAAAAAATGGTCTAGGCAAGTAATGTGGTATGTCACCGAAAAAATAGAATTAAGCTCAACGGGTTAACTAATTGATCATGTAAACATGGTGTGGTAATATGGGAAAATATGCGGTTATTCCTAATGCCTTTATCATTTTAATCGTCAAATAATGTCATGCGTTTCAAGAAAGACCTCAAGCAACTGCTAGCAATGCAAACAATCCGTGGACACTCAAGCAAACGAATAAATTGCAACAAATATGCAATAAGGCTCAAAATCTCGCTTGGTGGGAAAAACATACTCAATCCCAAGTAAAAATCTCTCTAACGCACCTACTTGTATTCAAAGCCTGAAAACTAAATCATCTTGCACATATTCATGTCCTTCTAATTACTTACAACATTCAATAAGTCTACTAGTTTCAACTTACTAGTGTATGTGTGTGCACAAGAACAAAGCATATCACTTCTCAATCGAAAGTATCAACAACACAAAATTCCTATCAAGCATGGGTGCAAATGCAAACTATATGAAATCACGAACATAAAAACAGAATGTCCTATATGAAACAACGTAGATATCACGAACATAAATGCATAATTTACTAATACTAATATGTAAGCATGGAATCCTACATGAACACAATGACTAACAATCACAAATATATACACTACTTATCCCTCAAACCACCCCCAAACTTGAAAATTTCAATGCCCTCATTGAATGGAAGCAAATACGAGGGATAGTAGAAAACATACCTGTATACAACAATGCTTGGGTTGCCTCCCAAGAACGCTTCTTTAACGTCAATAGCTTGACGTTACTTCCAAGCCTCCATTAAGGATGATAATAGTTTGCCTGGTCCTCTCTTCGTGAGACTTCATCATCATCACGGCGGCACACTTTCTGCCCTTTATCCTCGCTTGGCCTATTCGTATAACAACTATGTCCAATTCCAATGCCTTCATCTGTTGACCCAAAATCTGTCAGTTTGTAGAACAACACACACTCGCGGGCTTCGCTTGAATATAATGGAGGAGGGTAAATGTAAGTTGCTGAAGCCTTTGTTTCCTCAAAGAGAACTTCCTCCATTGGCTCTAATACGCTACCTCCATCTTCACACTTTGAGACAAGTAGAAGATCTGCATCTTTCCCATGTTCTTCAGCCTCTTGGTACGCACATACCAATTCTTGAAATTTGTGCAGCTCATCAGTGTCTGTCCCATATAGTGCCCTTTCCAAATCATCCACCATCTTAACATAATCAAATTCCTCACATGGCTTGCGAATGCTCACCTCGTCTTGGAATTTGTCTTCTTCAATTATGCATGCAGTACCTTGCTCCAAGTCATCATTATTTTCTGGTATTGCTTCTGGTGTGAATTGTTGTTTCTCTTGTTCCAAGGCTCTCACAGCTTGAGCAACTAGAATCTCCAAAGATTTGAGAGACTCCTCGCTACTCTTTACAAACATCATAATCTCCTCCCTAGTAGGAACCTCATCTGACTGAAAAGTAGGAGTAGGTTGCTGATGTTGAAACTCTTCACTTCCATAGTAATATGACATATCTGGAACATCTTGCTGGTACTGTTGAGGATGGTATGGAAAATATGGTTGTTCCTCATAAGTGACATATGGATCAACTCCTTCGTAGTAACAATATTGTGATGGATCATGAACGCCCAAACACCGCTCACATTGATAAGGCATGGATGTACTCGAATATGCCCACCATGGCAACTCCTGACCTGCCATCTTCAACTACTCAAGTACCTGAAACACACCGAACTAAACAAGATAGGTAAGAACTAATCCGAGTCAGTGAACTCTAACGACCACTATTGACAAGCACATAAACCAAAAATAAAACACCGATGATCCCCGGCAGCGGCGCCAAAAACTTGTTTGCACTAAATCACGCAAGCGTACGTGGTCACAAGTAATATATGAACAAGTCGAGTTCGTTCCCACAGAGATCTGGTTATGGTTTTAATTCAGTAGATGTACCTATGCAACAATGTATGATTATTATTCACTGCTAAGACAAATAACAATTTTAGGGTTTTAATTAACTAAATTAACTAAAAAGCAAATTAACAACTAAGAATTAACAACATGGGATCCTAACTTCATTAAATACTTTGCTTAGATCTGACGCCTTTAATCACTATATGTAATGGTTATGATATCTGATCGGACAACACGAAACAAGTACACGCTACCTGTCAGCATACGTATACCAAACTACCCATACATCCACAAAAGAGATAGAAGATGAATAGACACCAATTATGCTTAGACACTATATGTCTATAGAATTTGAAAACATAACGGTTTAAGAGCAAGTTATCCATAAAGATCACACAGGGCAATATAAGTATTTTCATCTCATACTACGAATCATGTTGATAAACAATCATGAACCGATGCTAGCATGGCAAGTTCTAAATCTAAAGATCCACTTTCACTTCACAAGAGATTAACAAATTAGATGTTCATGACACATCTATCAATTAAGCATAACCATACGAGGATATCAGATATACATCACACACAGATCTTTAACGCAATCAAGATACTAAAGCTCCATAAATAAATCCGTTAGAATCCCATGACAACGATTAGTTCATGATTGAACCTCTCGTCATCATGGGATCAAGTGAAACCATGATAGAAAATAAGATATGGAAGAAAGTAATAATATTAATAAGACAAAGGGTTAAGAGAACAAATCTATGATACAAAAGATGAAGTAGATCTAGATCCGTTGCTTGTCACGAGCGTTGAATCCTTCTCTCCTTTTCTCCCTTGCAATTCTAAGCTATATTATGTACAAGATATCTAATTCTATCTAATGATGATAATGATATGTTGATCCTTCAATTTACAAGGGTTGGATGTGTTTATATAGGCTCTAGACATCTTGCCCAGCAAGAAATACCAAATCAGAATTATAATAGAAGTACGTTTCCTAAACTGATTCTGTTTTAAAGGAAAATTTGCAGCTGTCTTTTCTTCATTAATTCTGGAACGTTCCAGCTGTAATTGGACCTCTGGACCACTTTAGAATGATAGAGAAACTCGTTATCTTCGCGTGGACAGTAAGATCGTCCAAAACGGACTTCTAGAACTCAAGATATGGCCAAAACAAAATCAGAAATTCTGGCTGATTATTTTCACGCAGCAGCCCGCCGCGCTGACAGCCTTGTGGCGCTGTCAGCATGCTTCCAATCTGCATGAAACGGCGCTGACAGCCTTGTGGCGCTGTCAGCATGGCTGCGTTCTGCGAAAACTTGATTTTTCTTCGTTTTTTCATCGTTTCTTCCCGTTCCTTTTGCATGAGCTTCCGTCTTTCATTCTTAATGACTTGTATACTTCTTAGGAGTTGACATTAGCCACTATTCTTCATTCCATATCATCAATCAACTCCACAAAACGCTCCAAAAATGACGGAAACTACACCTTTAATCGATATTTCTTCAACCCTGCACAATTAAGCAAAACACATCAAAACTACCACAAACTTGAGGCCAAAGCAATCAATTTAAGCCGAATTAGAATGTTCCAAGTAGATATAAAATCCACTTATCACCCTATACTCAGTCTTTGATAGTAATCTCATCACGAGTTCATCTTGACTCACTGATCTTATCTTCCGGTAGGTTCTGAGATCATTGTCTTGCTTACTACTTCCTTATATAACTTTATCCAATAATGCTGTCACTTCCCAAGGTCTTTACTTTCTAACTGATTCATTCATAAAATGAACAATTCCCTGAATAAAACCACCTCATTAACCTCAATTTGGTTCCATAAATTACAACCTATGACATCTTCCTTCTCATGGCGAATTATTACTGACAATATTCATACTAATTCGTTTATCAAATGAGATGGCACTTACTGCCTCCTTCTCAACTATTCCTAGGGACTCTGCTCCTCGTCTTATATCGCTGTCTTTGTTAATCATACATCCCTCTAGCTCTTTCTTCGTTAATATGAAAGTCTCTAAGGATTCTCATTTATTTCCGTATAAGATCTCGAGTAATTCTTCCCATCCGTCTACTTGCTGGTACATCATCCAGTAGTCCGGCTACGAATCCAACATGAATCTTCAGTTCTCTTGCTAATAGCTCAGTTCGTTATGTTCACTTTTCTGAGCACCATATCTTAATCATCACAGCCTTTCTGGCTGCAGCCCTCATTCCTCGAGGGTAAGCTTCTTATCCTAACAGGATTTTCCTTATCTACTGGAACCTCTTCCGGGTCTCCAGTAGGGTACTCTATCGAATTTACCCACTGATCTTCAGCATATAATAAAGCATCATCGTGCTGCTGCTCGTATGCCTCAAGGTCTGTCGCCTTCCTCGTCGATACGATATCGAGCTAAGTTACTATCATGATACTTAAGAGTTCCCATAAGGGTTTTATATGTCATTACTACATTAAGTAGTCCGACTATGAACTTGGCAAGAGTTCTTATTATCTTAGTGAATTCATTGTTTTAACGTCGCCTCATCTCTGGGGTTTATAACGACGCTCTGATACCACTTCTGTAACACCCCCAGATCCGGGGTCCGGGATCTGGTCGTTACGGTCTCCAATTCTGTCCACAATACTTGAACTTACCTCAATATAAAATAATTTACATCTTTATGACCCAACACAACAATATAAAACACACCCGTTATAGTCCCAGAGATGAAATCAGAGTAACAATCAAATTTTATTAATCACATTATGAGTTCTTACAATCCAAAAGGATTTCAATATAAATACATACTCTTTGCCATCCATTTACATAAGTCATACTAGACCATATACTTGGTACTGAAAGAATAAATCTATCCTACCAATAGCTGTCTCTTCGGCTCTGGTAGTCTCATCGTTCTCGTCAGCGTCGAGTGCGCCTTGTGCGAGTCATCTGGTCTAGCTGTTGTTGTGATATAATAATAAAGCAAGGGTGATCAATAGCCCACCAACAATAATATATAACTGAATGATAATATATAACAGTTCAAAAGTATCTTTCAAACCATATGCCATGCATTTACGGAAATGATGCCAGAATAACATGAACGATGAAGTTATGAGGTAACTCAAAATGCTTATATAGGTGGGAATATCTGCTATGTCAAAGATAAGCCAGATATCATCATTTATCATAAAAGAGGAACTTGCAGGAAAATATTGCAATTCCAGTTATTAACATTTTTCGAAGTCCTACAACCTGAAAGAAGTCTCTTCGATACGTGTTGCGGAAGACACCGTCAACCTGAAAGAAGTCTCTTCGATACGTGTTGCAGGGAATTCCCAATTTGGGAGATGAACCAATACTGGAGTTATTACGCGCCAGCTGTCCCACTCCCTGATGATCAGTCGGGAATGGTACAACCCAATATAGTTTACTACCGGTAGAAGGAAGAACTGACGGTTCCACTTGTAGATTGCATTAATAGTAACTCCCTGGCCAATGGTTAGGGCTTGTGATGGCGCGACTCGACCTCTTACACACGACTCCTAGTTCGAATAAATCCACAGCATTGAAACGTAGAGTTTGTCCTCCCTTCCCCAAGTGAAATACTTGTTGATAAGACTCCACAAAGTAGTCGTATCTAGTTGGAAAGGAAAATTCACCATCATTTCCCAAGCTTTTGCTTGTTAATGGATATCAACTTGTTCCAACAATCTTACCCCTCGAATGATGAGAAGGTACACACAGACTTAATGAGTCCATAGCAACCAAGTTGCGAGTGAGAAGGATAAAATATGAGATTTATGACCGGGAAGTCTACAAGATAAATAACATTGCTCAAGTAGGTTCCCCTATAACATGAAAGTTTGAGCGAGCATTTAAATCCTTTAAGATAGATTTAAATGAAAAATAAAGAGTTGGGAACCTTTCCTTGATAAAATAGTCGTAAAAAGACTCCGAAATATTTTACATAATATTTGGAGGTGAAAGATAATCTCCAACTAATATAAATCATTTTAAAAAGAATTTAAAAGAAGTAAATAAATATTCCAAGAATATTTTATTGACTCAATAATAATTACGGAATATGATTAAATCATAATATTGCTCGTAAGTAATCCTCGAATGAATATATTGAATTATTTGCTAAATAAAACCCTCTTTAAATGAATATTCAAAATAATATTCATTAAATAATTAAACTCCAATAAATATTTAAAATAATATTCAATAAATAAGTCAAACCTTAAATGAATATTTGAAAATTATATTCATTTAATATTTAATCTTCTAAATGAATATCCAAATAACATTCATTTAATAAATAATCTTCTAAATGAATATCCAAATAACATTCATTTAGTAATTAATCTTCTAAATGGATATCCAGATAATATTCATTTAGTAATCAAAACTTTAAATGAATAATCGAAATAATATTCCTTAAGTAAATAGAACTTGCAATGAATATTTTAAAATAATATTCATCAAGTACATAAAACCTTAAATGAATATTCAAAAGTAATATTAATTTAATAAATAACATTCTAATGAATATCAAAATAATATTCATTAAATAATCAACTCTAAATGAATATTCGAAACTAACATTCATTTAATATCTCTCTACTGAGATAATACTCGGATAACATTCCTCGAAATATTTCCAAGTTATTGATACTTTATGGAATATAAATAACGTTTAACAATAACATTCCTCAGATAAATAATAATCTGTCGTTGGAATCCCTCTGGGTTTCTACGACTATCTATATCTCAAAATACCGACTCCCGGTCTATATTTAGAATGAATATCATATGCCCTTCGCTAAGGGTCTTACCAAAACAATCCGGCTTATCACTGATAATTCATATCTAGTCTATAAGCCAATATTAATTCAGGGAACAAGTATCACAAAAACCAGAGTCACAATATAATTGGAAACAGGCATGCATGCGATGGCATATGTAAAACAGAAATCATATACATATATTATCACAACAACAGGTTCAAAGGTTTGAACACTTGCCAGGTAATCGGGTGTGGGTGGAGATAACGTGTCCTGGGTCTGCTCGATGATATATAAACAATCAGAACATTCGAGATTAACCACTTAACACGTTTTAAAAGTCTAGGTATAAACTTCACTTAAATCAAAACACGTTTTCGAATTATCTCGTTATACGCCTTTTGGTGTAACTCTTTTTATTACTGATACGATCCGACATTTGTTCGTTATTACGACATGTCATCATACCCACACTCGGTATATACTTAAGTCGTATAAGTTCTAAAGTCGATCGATTACGAACCGAGATTATACCTCGAGTTTTATCGTTCGTTTTCTAAGTTTTTTACCAAGTTATAACCAAGCGGCTTTTTAGGGGTTCGTTCGCGTTTAACTTTGATTCGAACATTTTTATAAAATCGGAAAACGATCCGTTTCACATGAGGTTTTCTCTCACACCTTCCTTTTTACCTCTAGTATTTAATTACCAAGATTTTCCACTGACTTACGTATTTTACGAGGGTTCAATTTCAGTTACGAATTCTCGTTTACGGTTTCGAACTACTTTTAGTATATCGGCCATAACTCCTAAACAGTAAGTCCATTTCACACGTTCTTTATATCAAAACGAAGCTTGGAACATTATCTATCTTATCATGGCAAAATACAACCCTGGACAGTTAGTTCAAGCTACTGTGATGCATGGTTTTTAAAGATTATCGAAAATCGGGCATTACGACGGCTATAACTCGGATAATTCCAAAATCAAAACCCTCCAATTGTTATACCATCCACTCCAAATCATACATACATGTTATTTAACCATGAACTAAGGCCAAGCAATGCCTTTCTGTTCATCTAAACTATTTATCCTCTTATGTCAACAAATCACTACATAAGCATGCTTTAATCATCACCATAATCATACTAATCTAAATTCTTATCAAGAACATCATAAAACATAAAGTAAGGCCTAAGGTTTCAAGAGTGTTATACCTTCCTTGAGGTGTGTATGCACTTATTAAGCCTTGTATAGTCCTTGTATAGCCTCCATGAAGCTTGGATCATCAACCAAAATCAAGATTCAAGAATTTTGTTCTTGAGGTTACTATTCATCCTCCACTTTCTTGATTTTTTTGAAAATGGAAAAGGTGGTGTTTGAGGCTAAGATTTCTAGGGTATCATTTTTATGAAATATAGGATCTATGATAAATTTTTGGAGATGAAACAATGGTGGGAGCTTGGACTTTGATTCTTGAATTATGGTGAAAGTCGAATGGGGCTTTGCAAGGGGGGAAGAGAGTTTTGCTTGGTTGGCTTGCTTTAGTCTCATCTAATCTTACATTATTATGAAAATATCTTAGCATAAAGTGGCTTTAATAATGTGCCCATGTCATTGCATGCATCATCTAGCCAAGTGTTGGTGTTTGAAAGTGTGGATGATAAGATTTAGCTAAGTACTTGGCTTGTTTCTCCAAGTGAGCTAGTTACTCTTGTAACTACTTAGTTACTTGATCCCATCCACTTGCACATGCTTGCATCTTGGCTCTCTACTTGTTTCTTTGTCCGGTTATTGCTCAATTCATTGATCATTCGGAGGAATACCTCGAAGATTTCTAGTTAGGGTTTTACCGAAAACCGTCTTAATATTTACACCATCATTTTCAATTCTCTTTAATAATTCTTGAACCTATATTCCTTAAATCCCTTCAATAATTCCTTAAGTCTTTCAGTGTCCAGGGAAATCTCGGGAAAAATAAAAGTGCTATTTTTCAAAATTCGACAGCTTTTACATACACTCTTTTCCCCTTGGATCACTAATACGAACTCAGAATTTCGTTCCAGGTACTTCTATATAGCATCGTCTAATAATATTCCTAAATCCACCAAAATCACTATTCATCCATTTTTCTTTACTCATCCTCTTAGGGTTGTACAATTGTCCCTGATCTCTTTCGATCGTTCCTTAACCTTTTTACGGAACCACTGAACCAATAACAGATATCGATTTGGATGACATAAGAATAATCTTCTCCTTTAGAATTATCAAATCTCAATTCCCTAGGAGATAGATAATTCTTATCTAAAGTGTAAACCAATATCATTCTTCATAGCATATAAACATTTGAATCCAAATCTATTCCTTTCATTCATTATCTCAATCGTTACATCGTAGTCCTAATCACTATTCACCATTACCTCAGTACAAAATAAAAAGTTTTAATTATATCCAAAATTTGGGGTTCTTACAGAATGTCATCATAGAAAATGTAGCACTGGTTGAAGGCTTGAAACACACACTTTTAAGCATAAGTCAACTGGGTGATAAGGGTTATCAATCAATCTTTGACAGTAAGGGATGTAAAATCTTGAATATAAAGAATGCAGACATTGTTCTGACTGGTCAGAGACATGGTAACATATATGAAGCCAGCTTGAGTGACACATCTAAAGGAACTGTCAGATGTCTTTACAGCAAGGCATCAAATGATGAAAGCTGGAATTGGCACAAGAAGCTCTCACATCTCAATTTCAAGAAGCTTAATCATCTTGTTAAGCATCATCTGGTGAGAGGCCTACCTCAGGCGAACTATGTGCAAGATGGACTTTGTGATGCTTGTCAGCTTGGAAAACAAAGGAGAACCACTTTCAAGAGCAAGACAGAAAATTCCATTACTGAACCATTTCACATGCTGCATCTTGATTTATTTGGTCCAGTAAACATATGTCTATCAACAAGAAAAGATATGCTCTAGTTATAGTGGATGACTACACAAGGTTCACATGGGTATTCTTTCTACACAACAAGGATGAAGCTCCTCAGCAAATCATTGAACTTGTCAAGAATATTCAAAATAGCTCTGAGTACAAGGTCAAAGTGCTCAGAAGTGACAATGGTACAGAATTCAAGAATTCTACAATGGAGGTGTATTGTGCAGACAGTGGAATTACTCAACAGTTTTCTGCACCTGGAACACCTCAACAAAATGGTGTAGTAGAAAGAAAGAACAGAACTCCCATAGAGGCAGCAAGAACCATGCTTGCAGATGCAAAGCTTCCAACCTATTTTTGGGTAGAAGTAATCAACACTGCATGTTTCACTCAAAACTGTACCTTGGTAAATGCTCATGGCAAGACTCCCTATGAGATGATCAAAGGAAAGAAACCAAGTGTGAAATACTTTTACATCTTTGGATGCAAATGCTATGTCCTGAAAGTTCATCCAGAACAACTTGGGAAATTTGAAGCCAAATCGGATGAAGCAATCTTTCTAGGGTATTCATCATAAAAAGCCTTCAAAGTATACAATCTCAGAACTCACATTGTTATGGAATCAATTCATGTTGCATTTGATGATAAGAAGTTTGGAATTTTGCAAACTGATGAAAGCCATGACAATCTGGAATTTAAAAATCTTAAGTATTCTGAGATTCCCTCCAGCGATGATGAAGGTTCTCTAGAGGAAATCTCTATTGCTTCTCAAAGGAATGCTACTTTTGAGGGGGAGCAATTCAATCAAGGAGAACATAGGACTGATCAGGATCAGACTGGTCATTCAGAGTCTACTTCATCAGGAACTGATCCTTCAGAGTCTAATGAAGGAAGATCAGGAACTAGTAGCAGTACTGAATTCACTGATTCTACTGATCAAGGGGAAGCTTTTGAAGGCAGAGAAAGTTCTTCTACAAGAAATACCACTAACTTAGGGGGAGAGTCTAGCAGGAGCAATTGACCACCTGTTAGAAAATGGACAAGGGATCATACTGAGGATTTGATAATTGGTGATCCAAATAGTGGTGTTCGAACTAGAAGATCAATTAAAAATGAATGCTTGTACAGTTGTTTTCTCTCAAAAAATGAACCTAAGAAGGTTGAAGAAGCCTTACAGGATCCTGATTGGGTAATAGCAATGCAGGAAGAATTGAATGAATTTGAGAGGAACAAAGTTTGGAAACTGGTACCAAGACCTAAAGATAGATCTATTGTTGGTGCTAAATGGGTTTTCAGAAACAAGCTAGATGAATCTGGTATGATTGTAAGTAACAAAGCAAGACTGGTAGCCAAGGGTTATTCTCAGGAAGAAGGAATTGACTATGATGAAACCTTTGCACCTGTAGCAAGATTGGAAGCAATCAGAATGTTTCTTGCATTTGCAGCTCATTCAAAATTCAAGGTATACTAGATGGATGTAAAGAGTGTTTTCTAAATGGAAAGCTTGATGAGGAAGTGTATGTGGAACAACCACCTGGTTTTGTTGATCCAAAGTTTCCAAATCATGTCTACAAACTTTACAAGGCACTCTATGGACTGAAGCAGGCACCAAGAGCATGGTATGAGACTTTGTCTAAATTTCTTCTTGAAAATGGCTTCACAAGAGGTACAATTGACAAAACTCTATTTTTTAGAAAGATAAAAGGTGATTTGCTTTTAGTTCAAGTTTATGTTGATGATATTATATTTGGTTCTACTAATGAAAAGTTATGTGCTAAGTTTAGCAAGCTTATGCAGTCTAAATATCAGATGAGCATGATGGGTGAACTAAATTACTTTTTAGGCTTGCAAGTCAAACAAACTGAGACTGGTATTTTCATTAATCAGTCAAAGTATATCAAAGATCTTTTAAAAAGGTTTGACTTTCAAAATTGTACAATTACAAAGACACCAATGGCAACATCCACTAAGCTAGACTCTGATCCTAAGGGAAAGAGTGTTGATAACACTAGCTATAGAGGCATGATAGGTTCACTGTTATATTTAACTGCAAGTAAACCAGATATAATGTTCTCTACCTGTTTATGTGCTAGATTCCAAAGTGATCCTAAGGAATCTGATTTAATTGCTGTGAAGAGAATTTTTAGATATCTCAAGGGAACTCCAAATCTTGGTTTGTGGTATCCAAGAGAATCTGATTTCTCCCTAATTGGCTATTCAGACTCTGATTATGCAGGGTGTAAAATAGACAGGAAACGCACTACAGGTACATGTCAATTCTTGGGAAACAGATTGATTTCTTGGGCAAGCAAGAAGCAGCAATCAGTTTCAACCTCAATTGCAGAAGCTGAATACATTGCAGCAGGCAGTTATTGTGCTCTACTCCTTTGGATAAGAAATCAGTTGATGGATTATGGTATGACACTTAGTAATATTCCTATGTTTTGTGATAATACTATTGCTATCAAAATTGCAGAAAATCCAGTTCAACACTCAAGGACTAAGCACATTGATGTCGGGTATCATTTTATTAGAGAACATATTGAAAATGGTACTGTGGAACTTTATTTTGTTCCTACTGACAAACATCTTGCAGATATTCTAACTAAACCACTTGATGAGGCCACATTCATTAGACTGGTTAGTGAGTTAGGAATGTTAAATTTTTAGATCTTTAACATCTGCACAAGTAGCAAGGTATGTTGTTTCAGCATATAGACTTGATATTTTTTTCAGGATCTATACTTGATGGTTAAATGCTTAAGCTGTAACACTTTACTTTGATAAATTACAGTATGATAGACTTGTTAATAAACATCAGGATTGCTATCAGTATGCTGACGTCATCAGTATTGACATCAGGATTGTATCGTTAGTATCAGGATTGTGAAATTTGTATTCTTACTGTTTCAAATTCTGAAGTTCATGTTATTTGGTGGTTCAATTCTGAGTTTTGTTAAGTCTATATTAGCAAGTTTTATTACATACATACTGATAATTTATATCATTATTCATGACAGTCAATAAACAATGATAGACAAGTAGATATTAAGAAAACTTGTATTTTCATTAATCAAAAGAATTACATACATGAAAATGAAATACAATTCTTCTTTTTGTCTAACTACTACTGATAACTCTATTCTTGTCTAAAGTTGTTGCTTTTTCAATCCTCAACGATCGACTTCAGGACAAGGAGCATCTCAAGAATGAATTCCTTGTCTGGGCGACTTGAATGAGAGCAGCTGACTCATCTTCATGCTTATTGAAGAAGATGAATAGCATCTTGATAAGTGCATAATTTTGCATATTTTTATTACCTATTTATTGTTTGAATTCGTATTTTAATAAATTATTTTGTTACATTTCAGGAAATTCGAGAAAAAATGAAGAAATGGCAAAATAAATAAATAAAGGTCAAAGAAGAGAAAAAGAAGAAGAAGAGGGACCAATATAGAAGAAAAGGAAAATGAAGGGGGTGTGGTGCAAGAAAAAATGGAAGGCTAGGATTAAACCACACCAAACAAAAATGAATGGTGGGGATTAATCCACACCAACCAAAATCCCAAATAAATTCCTATAAATAGCATTCATCTTCTCTTGTAAAAATAACTTAGAATTAGGATTAGAATCCCTTAGTTTTAGTACACTCCAAAATTTATAGCCGTAATTTTTATTTTTATAATTCTTGTAAACATTTTAATTTTTAGTATATAATTTTCCTGCATTTATTTATTTAATTTGAAACATTTCAGATTCCTATTTTAATCACAAAACACCCTAGCCATTTCTATTTTTCTCTGTTAAGCGAGACAAGTACAGTTTATTCCCCTGTACTCGATTAAAACCCAGCACCACTCGATCCCTGTCCTCTCATCTCTCTCGTTATCTCCCCTCTCCCACCACTAATCTGTATCCCTCTTCAATCCCAGTCCATCCTTCATCTCTCTCTCTCTCTCTCTCTCTCTCTCTCTCTCTCTCTCTCTCTCTCTCTCTCTCCACACAAAAAACCATAACCCATCTCCCCTATCTCCCCTTTTCGTTGTTTTTTTCCGATTAAAACACAACACCCCCCTTGTTCTTCAAACAACACACCAAACACTCTCCTTTGATTTTTATTTCTCTCCTGTTTAACGATTTTTTTTGTGTCCTTTTTCTTTTATTTTTGTTTGATTTCCTTTTGATTTTTCTGTTTGATTTATTTTAACCTTCTCCCCACATACACGAGAAGGAGGGTGCTACTGTTGTGAGTCTTCAAATTGGAGTCGTAGTTTAATTGCTTTCGATTTTTGAGTTTAGCTGTGTTTCGTCTCTGACTAGTTATGGGTTCTAAGACGATCGTATTGCTGTGTTTAAATACTGTGTTACTTCGTAAGGAGATTGCTTTCGCCTTCTTTTTCGTTCCGAGTTCGTACTGTATTCGTGCTGGTTTCTGAGTCGTGAGTTTTGAGTCCAAGTTGTACGTTTATGAGTCGACTGGGCCAGTTTGTTGAGTTGTAATCCGAGTCTATATGTTCGAGTTTTGGTTTTGTTGTTCTGTTCGGTACTGAATTTAGTATTAATGTTCGAAGTTTCTAAGTTTGTTGCAGGTTTGCTTATTCTGAGTTATGGCTGAGTTGACTCAGTCCGTTTGCAGTTTATTGTTGGTCGTGTGTATGAGTTATGGCCGAGTTGATTCGTTTTGTTGCTAGTCTTATGGTTAAATTGCTGGTTAATTCGAGTTATGTTGTGTTTTGAATTTTGAGTTTGGTTAATTAATGAATTGGTTGTGTTTTTGGCTAGTTAGTATTTATAAACGAGTCATATCAAATTTTCGTTAAAATTTTCTGTAAATAAATCAATTGTAAAAAAAAAGAATAAAATCTAATTTTTAATTCGAATTTAGAATTTTAGAATAATTTAGTTTGGTTTTTATTCTTTCCATTAATAAGTTTAGAAAAAGATTAAAGTTTAATTTCCTTTTGGAATTAATTATTAAAAGTAACATTTTTTTTTCTTAAATAATTTAGCTTTTAATTAATTAGTTTAAAAATAGAATTTCCTTTTAATTAATGGAATAATTTCTTTTATAAATTAATTAGTTTAAAATCAAATTTTCCAAAACCAAATTGTTCTAGTTCGATTAAATTAAAATTTAAGGATCGTGATTAAAATTATTCCCTGTGGATCGAATCTAAAAAATACTAAAACGATGATCGTGCGCTTACGATATATTAATTGTCATATTTTCGGCACATCAAGTTTTTGGCGCCGCTGCCGGTGAACTAATTATTTTTCACGCCTTAATGTTTAATTTTTCGGATTAGTTTTATTTCTTGCCTTAATTTTTCTATTTCATCTTTTTTTTAGGAAAGAGTAAAATTTCGGGACTCTTCTCTCGGAGCGTGGAAAAATTGGAATTTCTGGAAGCGTGCTTCGGTAACCCGTATTTTCCTCTTTTCATCCTTTTTATTTTTAGAAAATCACAAAAAAAAATCAAAAAAATAAAAAATCACAAAAAAATTGAAAATTGAAAAAAAATCCAAAAAAAAAAAAATTTATTTGTAAATACATATTTGTTGCATCATGCATTCATCACTTAGGGCACATCATCTAGATTTTTATTTTCTTGTTTTTAATTTTTCGTACCTAGTAAATTGTGGTAATCGCTGGCGGACCGAGGTACGTTAAATTCTTCTTTTCTTTAGTTTAAAACACGTAGTGTAGAGCATCCATAATTGTTTATCGTTTTTGTATATATCTCGTTGTTTGTTGCATCAAATAAACGTAATTAAGACTTATTCACGACCTTCAGTGTCTAAGGTTCGCCTGGCTGTTAAGATTCGGTGTCTAAGTGTCGAGTTTGGCCTCTTGGCAATGCCTGCTCTAATCTGGCCGAATCGGTCTGAATAATTCTTAATTTACGGAATTTTTAGTGTGTCTTAACGTTATGAGCAATGTCTAGTTATTTTATTTAGGGAACCTAGGTTAGATTTTTCTTTTGATTTTTCACCATTTATTTTGTGTGTTTCATTTTCGCACTTACTTGCTACGTGGTTTTATCCTTGATCAATCTTTACCATGTCCATAGCATTTAGGGAGCGTTATTACCAAGGTTGGGATTTTGACGAGGAGTTAGCAGATAATACGATGTGGTGTGAGTCAACTAGGGAACCTAGTGTATATAACGAGTCGTCTAGTACTTTTATTGATTTGCATTATAGTGAAAACGATATTGCAATCAACTCTGAATTAGATGCTCTTACCAGACGACTCGAAGCCGTAGAAACCCTTAGAGGCCCTTCACACACGTCTTGGCACCCAAATTTCAACTCTCCGAGTCTCGATTTTCAACATGTCAACGCCATATTTCAACCAACCTCTCGAAATGACAATTTTACATCGTCTTCTAATTCCGGTTGGAGAGATTATCCCGATCTCTCATGGAACCAAGGTCATAGCTATCAAACTCCGCCTCCACATTTTCAAGAACCGAACTCTTATCCAATTCCGAGTCAAGTTCCTTATTCGAGTTCAATTCAAACAACCGCCCACCCACCCGGATTTCATGATTCGAGTAGAAAACTTGACACCTTAGAAAAGAGTATCGAGGCTTTATTGGTTTCTCAAGAAAACTTCATGCGAACCATAACTTCTGATAGGCAAATTTTGAACTCTAATGCTCAAGCCTTATCTAAGTTAGAATTTCAAGTGAATCAATTAGCCACCATGTGTGAGCGTGAGACACTAACCACTACGAATCCACCCGAGGTCAACCCTTAATTTCTTATCACTCAAAGACCTATCGATACTTTCGATGATATCATTTCTCCTAGGTCTAATGTTCAAGTTGACACTCCTTTCAGTGGTGATTCACACGAAGAAGATTCTAATGCTGACATCATTCTTTCTCTAGGTCAAACGAAGAATCTCGATGATTCTGATTTTGTGGCTTCACCTAGACAACCATCATCTTCTTCTAGTGAACTTTTCCTTTCATCTTCCAAACCTCTTCCCGAAAAACCCAAAGAACTTCATAATCAACCAATAGGAGCTAATCTAGTTAAGGAGATTGTTTCAAGGACAAATTTGGATGATCATGAGATTGAGTCTCTTCTTAAACAAGATTTTCAATTGCATTACAAGACCAATCGAGAGCTTCACGAACCTTTTAAAGATTTGACCTCAGAAGAGATGTTTGGAGAGATGATGAATATTTGTTCCAAATTGGAAACCCAACATAAGGATAGTTCTTGTGATCCTAATTCTGTTGGTAATACATTTTTCGAAGAGCCACCCCCACCCGTTTCTATTTCTTCATTTTCCACTCGTGCTCCATCTTTCATTGAAACTCATGATATTCATGACCAACATCTTATCGTAATTAATTTGCTTAAACAACAAAAAGAAGCATCTTCGTGGTCTATGGATGAAGTTAGGAATATGAGTTTTATTCTTGCGCCTAATCAGATCGTTCGAGTGGTCTATGCTATTTTTGTGGGTAAGTTTCTGAAATATGTTGGTTGTGTAACAAAAATAGTTTTTCCGAGAGCAGGTATTGGTTAGTAAATATTTGTTTTGTACCTCCCATAGTAGAATGTAGGTATGGGGGAGTTAAATTGTGTGCGTGTGTGAGTTGTTTTTCTTCGTAGTTTTTTTTAGAAGTTTTCAATCTCTTCCATCCCTTCTCAGGTATTATCTCCTCATTCTCTTTTACTCAGTTTTCTTGCATTTGCATACATTGAGGATATTGCATGATTTAGGTATGGGGGAGGGTTTTTAGTGTAAATACACAAAATTGAAAAATTTTAAAAATCCAAAAAAATTAAAAAAATTGAAAAATCCAAAAAAATTAAAAAATTTTGAAAAATTCAAAAATATAGTTATTTTAGCTTAGTTGTCCTTCCCACTCTTTAAATTCTAGAACTAGTTGGTGTTGACAATTTTTCGAAAATTATATGTATAATGCCTTTAGATAATTTGAGCGTAGTCAGGTAAGGTTTTTCCTCATGAAACTTGTGCCGAACAAATTTTTGCTTAAAAGACCAAGACGACACATTTGCACAAGACTTTTGATGGAAAAATTGTATGGGAATGTTATTCGATACCTGAGAGAGAACCCACATGTTAGAACAATGTCGAATCAAACCTTTGCGAGATTTTGCTCCTATACTGTCAAAAAAAAAAAGAAAAAAAGAGTCAATAAATATTTGTAGTTATAGAGTGCTAGTGTAATTTTGTAATAATAAATTCTTAGAAGGGAAATCGGCTAGGTTGGGCTCATTGATAACCCGAGTAAGTAAGTCCGAGGGGACTTTGTGCCTAGCAACCTAAGGTCCTTTGTGATCTGGGATTGTTGACCTAAAACTCGCTAAATGGGTGTTGATGCAAAAGTCTTGTGGGACCTCAACCATTGCACGGTCGATCTAACTACTAGGAACGTGAAGTTTGGCTAGAACCTTGTTTTGATAGAGATTGGGTCAGTTTTATATTGGTTGAAAAAGAGAAAATGTTCGTATGCAGTTAATCCATCAAAGGCCTTAAATTCACTATACACCTTGGGATTTTTTGTAAATTTTTAGAGTCTAATCATGTGGATTGTGGGAACCTATAACTTGGCTATTATTAGAATAATCTTTAAGGCATGTATTTTCCTACCAAATTGTTTTGTTGACACCAATGAAAGCTAGAGTAAAAGAGGAAAGTTGGATACTTGCTGACTTATCTCAAAGATTTTATGGGTATATCTTCTGTAAACCCTTAGGAGACAACACTCCTCCTGTAGATATCGTCTATAGGTTTAACGGGTTGGTAAACCTAAAATTACCCGTGATTCCTACGACAGTGAGTATAGGTTTTTAATTCTGTATTTTTCTTTTTGTTTTACTCGAGGACGAGCAAAAGATAGGTATGGGGGCATTTGATAAGTGCATAATTTTCATATTTTTATTACCTATTTATTGTTTGAATTCGTATTTTAATAAATTATTTTGTTACATTTCAGGAAATTCGAGAAAAAATGAAGAAATGGCAAAATAAATAAATAAAGGTCAAAGAAGAGAAAAAGAAGAAGAAGAGGGACCAATATAGAAGAAAAAGAAAATGAAGGGGGTGTGGTGCAAGAAAAAATGGAAGGCTAGGATTAAACCACACCAAACAAAAATGAATGGTGGGGATTAATCCACACCAACCAAAATCCCAAATAAATTCCTATAAATAGCATTCATCTTCTCTTGTAAAAATAACTTAGAATTAGGATTAGAATCCCTTAGTTTTAGTACACTCCAAAATTTATAGCTGTAATTTTTATTTTTGTAATTCTTGTAAACATTTTAATTTTTGGTATATAATTTTCCTGCATTTATTTATTTAATTTGAAACATTTCAGATTCCTATTTTAATCACAACACACACTAGCCATTTCTATTTTTCTCTGTTAAGCGAGACAAGTACAGTTTATTCCCCTGTACTCGATTAAAACCAAGCACCACTCGATCCCTGTCCTCTCATCTCTCTCGTTATCTCCCCTCTCCCACCACTAATCTCTCTCCCTCTTCAATCCCAGTCCATCCTTCATCTCTCTCTCTCTCTCTCTCTCTCTCTCTCTCTCTCTCTCTCTCTCTCTCGCTCTCTCTCTCTCTCTCTCTCTCTCTCTCTCTCTCTCTCTCTCTCTCTCTCTCTCTCTCTTTCCCCACAAAAAACCGTAACCCATCTCCCCCATCTCCCCTTTTCGTTGTTGTTTTTTCGATTAAAACACAACACTCCCTCTTGTTCTTCAAACAACACACCAAACACTCTCCTTTGATTTTTATTTCTCTCCTGTTTAACGATTTTTTTTGTGACCTTTTTCTTTGATTTTTGTTTGATTTCCTTTTGATTTTTCTGTTTGATTTCTGTGTTTGATTTATTTTAACCTTCTCCCCACATACACGAGAAGGAGGGTGCTGCTGTTGTGAGTCTTCAAATTGGAGTCGTAGTTTAATTGCTTCCGATTTTTGAGTTTAGCTGTGTTTCGTCTCTGACTAGTTATGGGTTCTAAGACGATCGTATTGCTGTGTTTAAATACTGTGTTACTTCGTAAGGAGATTGCTTTCGCCTTCTTTTTCGTTCCGAGTTCGTACTGTATTCGTGCTGGTTTCTGAGTCGTGAGTTTTGAGTCCAAGTTGTACGTTTATGAGTCGACTGGGCGAGTTTGTTGAATTGTAATCCGAGTCTATATGTTTGAGTTTTGGTTTTGTTGTTCTGTTCGGTACTGAATTTAGTATTAATGTTCGAAGTTTCTAAGTTTGTTGCAGGTTTGCTTATTCCGAGTTATGGCTGAGTTGACTCAGTCCGTTTGCAGCTTATTGTTGGTCGTGTGTTTGAGTTTCTGAGTCGAGTTGATTCGTTTTGTTGCTAGTCTTATGGTTAAATTGCTGGTTAATTCGAGTTATGTTGTTTCTGTTTGTTCTGAATTTTGAGTTTGGTTAATTAATGAATTGGTTGTGTTTTTGGCTAGTTAGTATTTATAAACGAGTCATGTCAAATTTTCGTTAAAATTTTCTGTAAATAAATCAATTTAAAAAAAAAGAATAAAATCTAATTTTTAATTCGAATTTAGAATTTTAGAATAATTTAGTTTGGTTTTTATTCTTTCCATTAATAAGTTTAGAAAAAGATTAAAGTTTAATTTCCTTTTAGAATTAATTAGTAAAAGTAACATTTTTTTTAAATAATTTAGCTTTTAATTAATTAGTTTAAAAATAGAATTTCCTTTTAATTAATGGAATAATTTCTTTTAGAAATTAATTAGTTTAAAATCAAATTTTCCAAAACCAAATTTTTCTAGTTCGATTAAATTAAAATTTAAGGATCGTGATTAAAATTATTCCCTGTGGATCGAATCTAAAAAATACTAAAACGATGATCGTGCGCTTACGATATATTAATTGTCATATTTTCGGCACATCACATCTCCATCAAGATCAACCTCAGACTCTTTACCAAATTCTTCATCCTCAAGGAGTGAAGAGATTAGAGGAGGATTGTATCCAACTGGTAGATGTTTTAGAGGAGATTCTTGGAAATCATCTGGGTTAAGATCAACCATATCTGACTTGATGAGAAAAGTCATCTCTTCTAAGAGATAGTTCACTTGCTCCTGATCATCAAGAGTAAAGAACTTCTCAGTGGTAACGAACCAAAAGCTAGGGTTCATATGAAGATTTGGGTTGAAAGCCATGATGGAAAGAGAAAAGATTGAAAAGATTTTGGAGAATGGCATAAGACATCGGTTTCTTTTATAGAAAGACGTGGGAAGCTGAACAGTCATTTGGGAGATATCAATGCATTCAGTCATAATTATATGTGACTGTATTTCTTGTATTTTCAAGAAATATTGAATGAATTTAACCAATTGATTTTGTTATTTCTTTTTCAGGAAAAAGAAAATGCCATGTGGAAACTCTATTTAGTCTCTGGAATCAGGATGATATTGATCAGGAATACGAGTGTGTTCACATCACGATTAGTAATTCTTTTTTTTCAAAAATCACATTGAATTGTGTGATTATTCTGATGAGTAGATCACATCAGGAAGAGGAAACTGATCAGTATTGATTTTTTTCTTGTTTTTACCTTGACTTATTTACTCGAAATCATTTTTGGATTTTATTTTCCAAAAGTCATGGGTAACTGCATTTTTCAGGGACTGACACCTGTCAACCTACGTGTCAACGTGGGATAATGGGTTTGAAGAATTTTTGAAATATAATTATTTTGACACTCTAATCGTGTAATTGCTTTCTCTAATTTCATTCTCTAAAGCGAAAACACTCTCTAGTTCTCAAAATCACTAATCAATTTCAAAGATTTCTTAAGTTCTTTTCAGAACAAAATGGCAACTCAAAGAAGACTACCCAAATCAGTAGCTTTCAAGTTTGGTGACTTTGATTTTATGATGAACAATCATGTTGCAACTATCACCAACAAGGAAGGGGTATCAACTGATTTTCACCCGATAATGGACTTTATGGCGAAAGGACCATTAAGCTATGCCTTGACAACATCTCCACAAATTAATCAAGTAGCTGTTTCACAAGCTTGGGAGAATGCTGAGGCAATTGATTCTACTCAGAGTCAATCAGGTAAGATTGTTCTACACTTAGGACAAGACTCATTTGATCTTACTGAATCTGTTATTAATTCAGTACTTCGCTTACCTGTTAGTACAAATTTTGAGAATGTACCATCTGATGATGATGTGAGAACTATGTTATCTAAATTAGGTTATGATGGACCTCTAGATAACATGAGCCAGTTAAATAGATATTTTCTTTGAAAAGAATGGTCTTTCTTCTTTGATCAAATTGGTAAATGCTTTACTGGTAAATGTAGTTCTTTTCAACAAATTACAACTGTTACATCACATATTGTATATGCTTTGCTGTATAACAGTGTAATTAATTTTGGTCACATTATCTTAAGTCAGATGTGTATAAAACTTGGGTCAAGAGATCATGACAGGAATATGGTTTATTATCACAGATTCATGCAACTGTTTATTAACCATTTCATTCCTGATGTTGAAGCTAGATTTGGTAGAGAGTATTGTGTTTCTTCTTATGTACAACAAAAGAGAATCTTCTCTAACATTACAAAGAAGGACAGTGAAAAGAATCTAGATGAAATACCTGCTTTACACTATCCAAATCATGTTCAGGTACTTCTAAGAACTCATCTTCCTACTATCTATAATTCTTCTTTCTTTGGTGGTGAAATGACTCAGGAATCTCAATTGGAGGAGAACCCCCCTATGTCTACCCAAGTAGCCAAAAACATTACAGTCTCTGAAACAATTCAAGAACCAAATTTTGATCCACAGCCTACTGTTTCAAAGAAGCCAACCTCTGGTGTTTCTCAAAAGACATCAGTTGTAAGGAAGAGAAGATTTGTTATCTCAAGTAGTTGTTCTAGTGAAGATGATGATAATATATCTCTTGCTGAGAGAGCAGAATTGAAGGCTGCAATTCAACTTTCTAAGCTAGGACAAAGAGATGGAATACCTAGTCACAGCCAGGCTGCAGTCTCTCAAAAGGCCGTAGTTCTCAAAAAGGGAAAACAGATACTGGATACTTTTTCTCAAAAGACTGTGTCTATTGAAAAAGGATCTCATCCCAAGATCACTTCTATGTCTACACCTCTTGAGTCTTCTCAAGATAAATCTGTTGCTCACTATACTAGGAGAACAAGGAGAAAGATTCATTTGTCACCTACACACACAGTGTCAAGTCCAACTAACGTTATGCAGGTCTCTACAAATAATGCTGTATCCATGTGAGTATCTGGCAAGAAAGATCTGGACCTTGATTCTTCATGGGAAACTACATTGACATACAGACTGGCTATGGAACTTATTTCTCTGAAAATGAAGCTTTCCAGGCCTGTTCTAGATTTTTTGATTGAAAGAGTTCCCAAACTTTCATTTCCTGAAGAATATGGACTGTTACATCAAAGGCTTGATTTAATGAAGACATACTTCTATGTATCAGTCAGAAAGGAGTTATACAAGAAATTTGGACTTCCTAATCATGTTGCACTTCAATCACTTCATGCATATTTATTTGATGAGGATGTCATTTTTGAAGATGCTTCAGCTCAAGGTGAACAAGAGGAGGTAGTTGATAGAGGGAAGCAGTCAACAGAAGATACTATTGTGCCAGTGGTGAATAGTAGAAAAGATCATATCACAGTCACTGCAACACAAGAACCATCTAGTCAGAGGTTGGATGACTCAGGAACTGTGATTGATGATGCTGACAGGTCTTCTGTGATGACTGAAATTGCAAGTGAGAAACCCTATGATATGGGAGGAATGACTTTGATTGATTTTTCTGAAGATCAAACCAATATTGTTCTTTCAGAGTCTATCCACCTTGAGGGTGTGTCTCAGCAACCAACACTTAAAGACGGTGGCATATTAGCTATGGTGTCTAATGAAGTATTACTGAAGACATCAGAGTCTAGTGTAAAACCTGAAAGTGGTATACTGGAGCCTGTAGTTTCTGGAAAGAAAGTAGATGTTTGTAAGGATTCAGAGACTATAGCAGCTCACTCCTTGCAGAAAACCTCAAGCTCCATGCCATATGAGGAACCCTCTCTCCATGTGAGTTCAGGTATAAAAACTTCTTCTAACCCCTATTTTTCTGTAGGTCATGAGAGCACTTATCCAAATTTGAGTGATACACTTGAAAAGATGGACATAGATCCACACACAGAGAGGCTGGCTCCTGACCAGACAAAAGGAGAGGTAGAAAGAGTGTTGACTTTAGATAGTCAAAGTGAGAATGATGGTATGGATGATCAACTCTATAGTGAGGGAGAGAAAATTAGAAAATCACCATCGTTTGATTTCCGGGATCAGGTTTTTCCTGAATCTTGGTCTGAAAATCTTGGTATGGATGCTGGTACTTATTCTTTTATCAAGATGTATGAGAAGCATGACTTAGCACATCACAATGCAAAGCCAGAAGTTAAAGCTCAGAAACAGAAAGAAAGGCTTGTAGAGATCATTAACAGAAGAGGTGAAAGGCTAAGACAAACTTCTACTCAACCAGCACCAGAAGAAATTCCTAATGATCCTAGTATTCCTTTGTTTGTACTTCTAATTTCAGCTAGAATTGAAACATCAACAATATCTGATCAATCTAAGGAGGAGTCAGGATTTGTAGATGTTAGTACACAGAATACTGATGAAGGACAGGATGATCATATTTCAGCTCCAGATCAGAAAGATGAAGATGTTTGTACTTCTACTAAAGTATTATTCCTTAAATATCATTCTCAACAGGCAACTTCTTCTACAAGACTTGAAGATGATGTTCTTTCTGAATCTGAAGATACAACAAGCACTTCCGACATTGAAGTCAATTCTGAAATTCTTAAGGACATTCAGAAATCTCAAAGTGATATTCAATCGAGACTTCAAATTCTTGAAAATAACCAAGTCACTATTATGGAAAATCAAGCAGTTCTGATGAATCTCATTTTTTCTGTTACTGAATCTCTTGAATTAATGTTGCTGATGTCAAAAAGGGGGAGATAAAGACAATTCAGAGACAACAACAACAGACTGGGGGAGATAGACAGACTGGGAGCAGAACTACGGGTGACAGAGTGGGTAAATTTCATCAAGGGAGTGGTGAAGAAAAAGAAGCATCAAATAGTTGAATTCTTTCTTCTAAGTACTAGATACATGTCTACATCTGAAGAAGGAGGTACTTAACTTCATGATCTTGAATTCATAAATTCTCTTCTGGTTGTATTGTTATATGTTTTGACATCTACAACTTAGATTTATGCTTCAGATTCTAAATCATAAATAGGGGGAGATTGTTAGGAATAATTCATAAGTTGTGATGTTAAGAATAGAATTTTGCTAATACTTCTTGTATATCCTGATCTTATAAAGGATTTAGCACTTTGTTTAGGATATATGTGTTAAACAGTAATCTGTAGAATTTAGTCAGGAATAGTGCGTCAGAGACTACATGTCAGGAACAGTGTATCGGGGACTATATGTCAGGAATAGAGGAGCAGATCCTGATACATTAAGTCAGATCCTGATCAAATACTGATGGGATAATCAGATCCTGATGCAATGGGAAATCCTGATATCAGTCATGTTACTGATGATGTCAGTCGTGTTACTGATGATGTCATTATGGATGCTACAGAAACTGGCAAGTGCTATAAAACAGGATCTTTGTTTTGGAAAACAAGCAAGAAGATATCGTGAAGGAAACGAATTCTCTATTGATGGAAACTATCAACTGGACGGCAGAACATTGTCATAGATAGATTATAATTATGTTATTAGTTGATAGGTAGCATTATAAATACTCTCTCTATATCATTGTAAATAGTGTGCGTAAGTGAGCAAGTGAGTTCGTAAGATTTGTATTCGAGAGTTCGAAACAAACAGATAGAGAGATTTATATTGTCAGCAGCTGCTAAAGGTATTGTACACCTTTGGTAGAGTTTATATTTTATTATTTTAATACAAACAAAGTTTGATTCATTCGTTTATTCTTGTTCATATAATCAAGCAAAAATCAGACACGATTATATAACTTGTATTCAACCCCCCTTCTACAAGTTATTCGAGTTAACATAGTTGATGAAGAGCCTGAAGCCGAGGTGATTGAGATTGTTGAAGAGCAAGTTGATGATGAGTTATACACCTTGGAGGAGCTGGATGCAATGGAGAATCCCTCATTTGCCTTCATGGCTAGAAAGTTTCCAAACATCAGATTTACGAGAAAACAGCCATTCAAGACAAGACCTCAGAACAAGCCATTCAACAAAGGCAAACAGCCCGCAAGGGTTGTCTCAGTTGGTTAAAGAGAGGCCATCTCACCTCTTGCTCACAGGTTCGACTCCCATGGGAGGCGGATTTGTGATTATGCCATCCTGGGGCAGAGCCTGTCGTACTAGTGTGGTTTACCTTGGATCACGTGGTTTGTAGGCTATTACGTGAGCCCATGGGTTTACCCAGAGCGCACCCGAAGGGTAGCGGCTGCGGGTTCCCATGTTAAAAAAAAAACAAAGGCAAACACCTGTGAAACCAAATAAGAATAAATTTTAATTTGGCTATGTGGATAAGTCATTGATCAGATGCTATTAATGCAATGACCTAGGGCATTTTCCTAATGAATGCAAAAAACCAAAGAAGAAGGATAAGACATTTCTTGAGCTAGAAGTAAGTATGAAGCCCTTCTTAAAAAGCAATTACCAAGCAAGGCCTACATAGCTGAAGGGAAGTTCTGGGATGACACTGAGAGTGATGAAGAAATTGAAGAATTTTGCAACTATGCCTTGATGGCCAATTCCAAGGAAGGTAAATCTTCAAGCAGCTCTCAGGTACCATCTCTCACTACCATAGACATGTCTGTTTCTGAATATTAATAGGTTGTTGAACAACTTAGTGTTGAAATGTTTAATATTCATACTAGTATGACTGCTTTTAATGAAGAAATTGCTAGACTATTTGCTGAGAATGAATTATTAAATAATAAAAATGAGGAACTTGAATTGACTGCTAAACAAGTTGAAAACCTTAATCAAGAAATTGAATATCTTATGAATAAGGATTTATATGTTAGTCAAGTAGAACAGGCCCTTAGAGAACAAATTACTGAAAATGAATTTAAGTTAAGAGCCTTTAAGAATTCTTCTAGCATGTTGCAGTCTTATCATGAGAAACATCAAGAAAATGCTAAGGCAACTATTGGTCTTTGTAATAACCCGAATTTTCAGAAAATGATTTTAGTATTATTTTAAGAATATTAATGTTTTCCTAAAATGAGGAGGAAATTTTTTTTTATTTTATTTTATTGTTCATTATTCCAGTTCAAGGAATTTCAAAAGCGAATTATTTAATTATTGTCTGGTTCAGTATAATTATGAACTATATTATGTGATTATTGTTGGAAGGTGGAATGTATGTGAAGTTGTGGTTATGTGTTTATATGATGATTGTGTGAGTTGTGAAGGCTGATGTATTTTATTTATATTTTTGAAGATTTAAATCTATTTAAATCATGCATTTTGATCCTCTGTTAATTTAATAAAATTATCGGAGGAATTAAAAATCATGAAATCTTTTGTAATATTATCTTTATAATATTATTTAGTTTTAAAAATGGTTGGGTGAATTAATTTGGATGTTTCGGTATTTTAAAATGATTTTAAGAGTTTTATTGTATTTAAAGGATCAAAACTTTGAAAATTCATATTTAATTCATTTTTGATCCGAAAAATATTTCGAAAATATGTACGTGCTTGTAATTTTATATTCTTGATTTTAAAAATGAAAAGTTTAATTTTCCGAAATTTTTATTTAATTTCGATTTATAAAAAATGGTTTATTTGTTTTAAAATGAGTAAGAAGTGTTGTAATTGGGCCCGGAATGAATTATAGTAGTAATATTAGTATTGGGCTAAGCCCAATTAAAACACAAACACACACGCAGAAACAAGAAATCGGGGAGAGAGAAAGAGGGGAAAAGAAAAGAGGGGAAAAATTAGGGATTGGAAATTGGGAATTTGGGGGATATATACAGATGTATGTATATGTAAATCGTATAAATATGTGTATGTATAGGCTGTGTGAGTGTGTGTGTTCGAGTAGTGTGTGCAGCAGTGGTTCGCACGGTAGACGACCGGAGTGATGGTGGCGCGCGCGGCGACGGTTGCAGGAGAGGTCGCCGGAGAGGACTGGCGGCAGGCGGCACAGCGGAAGCGTGGTGGTGGCTGCTGGGCAGCGAGAGAGAGAGAGAGAGAGAGAGAGAGAGAGAGAGAGAGAGAGAGAGAGAGAGAGAGAGAGAGATGGCTGGAGAGAGATAGAGAGATGGCAGGAGAGAGAGAGAGAGAAACTGCAGAGAGAGAGGGAGATTTGGGGGAGATTTCGGATCGGAATCGAAACGGTATAATCTCGTGTTTATTTTATTAAATTTTTCCTATTAATTAGTTGTAAATTTCGATATTGTTTAATTGTAGTAATTTAATTAGTTGTAAATTATGATGTAGTTTAATTTGTTAATTTCCGAAAATTAATTCGGAAAGTTTAGTTGCTAATTGTAATTGTTGGGGACTAAGTGTGAGTCCGATTAAATGTGGTGTTTAGTAATGATTAATTGGTAATTGTTAATTGCTAAGAGTTATGTGAGTTTGCTAAGTTTTAATTGCTTATATGCTAGATGCTATAAATCGAGTCATATTATTTGACGGTGTTACTATGTATAAATGTTTATATGTTAAATGCCATAAGCTGAGTTGTAAGTAATTATGGAATGTATAATTGTCAAGTACTCGGTGGTAAAGTATATGAGGTTAAATGGTGAATGGTCGTGTATATGGGTTAAGTATGGTAAGTATGGGGATTTTGATGATTGTAAATTGTAACTATGATTTTAGTAGTAATTGAGGCTTCGATATTATATTCGGCCTTGAGAATTGTTAAAAGTTGGTTATAGGTGGAGTTTTACTAATATTTGAATTTATGAGTATACTTGAGATATACATGAGTTATGTTTTAACAATTGTTAAGTATTAATTGTCGGGTAATATATTGGATAATACTGAGGAATAAATGAAGTTGTATGCGTGATAGTCGGATTATGTGTAATAGAGATATATGTGTCGATTAAGTGGAGTATTATTGGCTTGCGAATAATTTATGATCGAGTGATTGATAGAAATTGTAAATGTGATTCGAGATGACTGAATGGCTAATTGTTTATGTGTTAAATGGTATAAGTGTAAATTGCGAGTCTGATTAAAGGTTCAGATTAGGGTATGTTAAATGTTAAGTGCTAATTGCTAATTGTAATGGTAATTGTTATAGGAGGTGTAATTATATGAATGGCTAATTGGCTAAGTGCTAAATGGTATGAATCAAGTTATAGTATATGTTGAAAGTATAATTGTCAACTACGTGATGTTGGCTTATGTGGATAGTTTTCAAATGTGGATAAACTTAGTTACTTTCCTTAAATGTTGAGGTGCCGCATGTCTGGGCGGATACTTTTCTTTACATGCTTAGTTGCCGCATGTCTGGGCGGATACTTTTCCTTATGTGCTAGTTGCCGCATGTTCGGGCGGGTATTTTTCATTAATTGTTTACTTTTATGTTGCTGCAAGTTGAGGCAGTTTTATTTTTGCAAAAACAGGGTTAAAATTGTATTTGAGGGCTGTGCCCATAGTCCGATAAACGAATACTACATGCCGAAATTTTCTAAAAATCCCCTGCATTTAAATTTATTTAACTTATTTGATTTCAATGGTTTAAAGGTATGATTTGGGTGTTAACTTTTTTATGTGTATATGTGTTAAGTGATTTATTTCGAGGATTTATGTGCTAAGTGATTTATTTCGAGGATTTATGTGTTAATTCAAGGATTTATGTGTTTCGGGGATTAAATACGTTTTGAGGATTATTTATAAACTGAGTTTTGTCATAGAATGACACTAGTATTATAATTGTATATGTTAAGTGAAGTTGACTAAATATGTTATGTGCATTAATTGGTATTTGAGTAGTCAGTTATAGGGATAACAACTATAGTACGACTTTAGGTGACTTAGTGGTAATTCCGAGTGGTGTCTACTCGAGATACGAGGGGGGACTGACACGTACTCGTAACAATTACAGTACCATTAGGGCGTGATCAAGTGGAGCAATGTGTATCAAAAAGGAAGGATCGAGGCGTCGTGTAAAGTTCATGGAACTACTTGGGCGAAACGCCAAGGATTTATTCGCGCTGTTCTGTCTGGTGCTAAGGACCAGAGGCAAGTTTATTTATACATACTCTATCGTTCAGAGTATATTTATTTTAAAATATATGAAATGTGTAGAATAAGACCTCAGTCCATGTTTGCAAGATTTCTTCTATCTTATCTTGATAAATTGTTTACTTTTAAGTAAAATGGTTTGATTGGAAATATATGTGATATGGAGAGAGTGATATATTATAAAGAGTAAAGTGATATGGGAAGGAATGGTATCAGTTGTTATTATGGTTATTTTTATGATATTATGTTATCAGTTGTTATCTAAAGTTATTTTGTAATATTACCGTTATGTGTAAATTGAGGATATTTGAGTTCTAAACTCTTTCAGACGTTATTAATAAATATTTTATTATATAAGGGGACAAGGGTTGATGTCTACAGATTTTTCTTAAAAGGGACTTACATGTAAAGTATTTTAGTTGGTGTATTTTAAAGGTATTGATATATGAATGGAAAAGTGGAAGGGGTTATCTTGAGAGGTATATTTTCGAAAACCCGGACAAAGTTTTTAGAAAGAATTTCGAAATAATTAACCTAATGGCAACATCACCAATAAACTAGTGTTTATTTAATTATTAGATACCTCTCGAAGCATCTACTAATTAAATAAACCTTATTCGTCTAATTAAATTTATTTAATTAGATGAATATTATTTTTTTTAAATGTTTTCTTAAAATCGCTTTGTTCCGGAATAATAATAAAGATATTTCGATGGTTATAATGAGACATTTTTGGTTAAAAATGTCTGGAATGAAAATGATAAATGTTATTTTAATGGTTATTTAATTCAATGAATATTAATTATAATATTCATTTAAAAAGGGATTATTGAATGGTTATTCTTTAGATATTCTAAGTGTTCTACGGGTGATTGAATATTGTTAAAAGATTGATTAAGGAATTTCATAGTGAAATGAATGTATGTCTTGAATTGATATACCTGTATATATGTTTTCAAATGATTATAAGACGGATATGAAAATGGAAAGGTGAAATGTGAAATGGAAATGAAAATGATATACGGGAATGGAAATGTGAAATGGTGTTGATAAATGGAATACTGTTTTGATAAAAAGGGGGGATTAGCAACAAACTTGCGTAAGAGGCTGTGTCAGGGCTGTGTGCGACATAGTCTAGCATTCATTATATGATTCGGCACGAAGATGCCAAGGGAGGATGTTAGCAGGTGGCCTTCCTCCAGGGATGATGTTAGCAGGTGGCCTTCATTCCTTCTACCGGTAGTAAAAAGGGACGGGTACGGAGGACGACTGATCATCGTGCCTCACGTATTCGGCAACAGTGAAAATCCCCAAAACTTAAAAGAAAGAATTGATAATGGTTTTCAGAGTTGTGTAATGAAAAAGGAAAATGGTATGAAATGATGGAATTGTTTTACAGTAAGAAGGGAAACTGATTTTATATTACTTTTATACATAATTGTTGTATAAAAGGAAATAGAAAGATTATATTGAGAGCTTGATTTTAAATGTTATATTACCCTGAGATATTATACTAAGATGACGTATTGATTATTATCTTGTTATAGAAAAGAACTGACATTATATTATCAATAAATAAGTGATTTCATATTGAGCAATCAGTAATAACTTGCTGAGCAATTCTTTCGCTCATTCTTGCTTGTTTTCAAATATTAACTTTTCAGTGGAAGGTAGCCGGACGAGGTTATCTGCATGGCTTAGATGAAGCGAGCAGTATGCCCTTATGAAGACGATATGATCTAGAAAGTTTAAATCTGGAGTAAGTTATATGTAAGTATATTGATGTGTAATATATATGTTACTTTGCATAATATAGTACTAGTTGCTGGTGTACTTCTCAACGAAGTTATACTAGTAGTAAGGAGTTGATTCTTGTTTCTAGCCCTATAACCTAAAAGATGCTTGGTGGTTGGGGTCTCAAATGATGTAACTTAATTATTAATGACTACAGATGGTTTAATGTGATTAAACAGGTGATTTGTTATTAAGGTTTTCCGTGTGACGACCAAATCCCTGACCCCGGATTTGGGGGCGTTACAGTTTGGTATCAGAGCTGAGGTTATAGTAAACTAGAAACGAGAGTGAGTAAGAGTGTGTATAGTTATGTGAGAACGTCAGAGCTCATGTAGAGTTCATGTTGGACTACCGGGTGTAGTGCCAATGATTAAGTTAAGATTTGAATGATATGTTGAAGGATATGTTGAAATAGAACTCCCTGCGATTATTAATGTCGATGATTGAATCCGTAATGACTATTACAAGTCGACGATGACGTAAGTTATCAAGCACCTTGGGTGTGCATGGAAAAGAACAGCTCCGGGATCGAAGGATTATCCGTCAGAGGAGCCGACATAAAAGGCATCTGTGGAGACCTTGGCAATATCCCCATTGTTGAATCTTTTTGATTACCTCCTCAATCTATGAATTATTTGACATCTCTCTAAGAGAGAATTGTGATAAAGGATATATTTCCTCTTCGAAATTATTTTTTTTATATACTTGTGTTAAGTCATATTTGGTTTCAATTGTGCCAAGGGCTTTCATTATACTTACCTTCAGGTTTTCGAAGCCCTATCAAATGATATTGTTTCAAACTTCCACTTTTCTTCAATAGTTGATAATTCAATGGTATTATAGCACCACTTGTTTGTTGAATACCAGTATTTTTCTGGTTATCCTTTTCTTTGGAAATAGCGCCTTGGAAATTGTTCGATTTTAATCCAAGGTGTCCCTTTGATAATTAATTGTCAGAAGATGATTATTATTGACTTGACTTTGAATTTCTTCATACTTCTCAACTTCCACTGAGACGAACAACCCTATACATATAGGGGCCACAAGGACTATCTGTCTGTGTGATAGAAGTCTGATGGGACGCCATCACTTGTGAGTTGTGAAATACAAGAAGGCTAATTACCTTTAGTAATGTCTTATAAGAGACACACAACGTGAGTTCTTACGATCGTGTTGATCTCTCAGTAAATTCTCTTATTTCCAATAAGGTTTGTTTCAAAACTCATAATCCTATGGTCACCAGTGGATGACATTTGTCTTGATATGACAACTATCTTTTCAAAGCTCCATGATTCTTGTTATCTCTAATGAATTTCAAGGGGATGCCAACCAGGTCGGTCAAGTCGAAATTCGCTGATAGAAATTAGATTCGAGCGGAATCGCCAAGAGCAGGAGCGAATCCCAAAACGAATAGAATATCAGTGGCGTATTGATAGAATTAGTTCGCTCTCTCTCATGGATGTTATCGATGGTTTTGCAAAATAAGTATTGATGATGAAAGAGTTAAGGAATCCCAGTAGTGGCCTTAGCTGATTCCGTGGACGGAATCCTTTTAAGGGGAGTAGACTGTAATAACCCGAATTTTCAGAAAATGATTTTAGTATTATTTTAAAAATATTAATGTTTTCCTAAAATGAGGAGGAATTTTTTTTTTTTTTATTTTATTGTTCATTATTCCAGTTCAAGGAATTTCAAAAGCGAATTATTTAATTATTGTCTGGTTCAGTATAATTATGAACTATATTATGTGATTATTGTTGGAAGGTGGAATGTATGTGAAGTTGTGGTTATGTGTTTATATGATGATTGTGTGAGTTGTGAAGGCTGATGTATTTTATTTATATTTTTGAAGATTTAAATCTATTTAAATCATGCATTTTGATCCTCTGTTAATTTTATAAAATTATCGGAGGAATTAAAAATCATGAAATCTTTTGTAATATTATCTTTATAATATTATTTAGTTTTAAAAATGGTTGGGTGAATTAATTTGGATGTTTCGGTATTTTAAAATGATTTTAAGAGTTTTATTGTATTTAAAGGATCAAAACTTTGAAAATTCATATTTAATTCATTTTTGATCCGAAAAATATTTCGAAAATATGTACGTGCTTGTAATTTTATATTCTTGATTTTAAAAATGAAAAGTTTAATTTTCCGAAATTTTTATTTAATTTCGATTTATAAAAAATGGTTTATTTGTTTTAAAATGAGTAAGAAGTGTTGTAATTGTGCCCGGAATGAATTATAGTAGTAATATTAGTATTGGGCTAAGCCCAATTAAAACACAAACACACACGCAGAAACAAGAAATCGGGGAGAGAGAAAGAGGGGAAAAGAAAAGAGGGGAAAAATTAGGGATTGGAAATTGGGAATTTGGGGGATATATACAGATGTATGTATATGTAAATCGTATAAATATCTGTATGTATAGGCTGTGTGAGTGTGTGTGTTCGAGTAGTGTGTGCAGCAGTGGTTCGCACGGTAGACGACTGGAGTGATGGTGGCGCGCGCGGCGACGGTTGCAGGAGAGGTCGCCGGAGAGGACTGGCGGCAGGCGGCACAGCGGAAGCGTGGTGGTGGCTGCTGGGCAGCGAGAGAGAGAGAGAGAGAGAGAGAGAGAGAGAGAGAGAGAGAGAGAGAGAGAGAGAGATGGCTGGAGAGAGATAGAGAGATGGCAGGAGAGAGAGAGAGAAACTGCAGAGAGAGAGAGGGAGATTTGGGGGAGATTTCGGATCGGAATCGAAACGGTATAATCTCGTGTTTATTTTATTAAATTTTTCCTATTAATTAGTTGTAAATTTCGATATTGTTTAATTGTAGTAATTTAATTAGTTGTAAATTATGATGTAGTTTAATTTGTTAATTTCCGAAAATTAATTCGGAAAGTTTAGTTGCTAATTGTAATTGTTGGGGACTAAGTGTGAGTCCGATTAAATGTGGTGTTTAGTAATGATTAATTGGTAATTGTTAATTGCTAAGAGTTATGTGAGTTTGCTAAGTTTTAATTGCTTATATGCTAGATGCTATAAATCGAGTCATATTATTTGACGGTGTTACTATGTATAAATGTTTATATGTTAAATGCCATAAGCTGAGTTGTAAGTAATTATGGAATGTATAATTGTCAAGTACTCGGTGGTAAAGTATATGAGGTTAAATGGTGAATGGTCGTGTATATGGGTTAAGTATGGTAAGTATGGGGATTTTGATGATTGTAAATTGTAACTATGATTTTAGTAGTAATTGAGGCTTCGATATTATATTCGGCCTTGAGAATTGTTAAAAGTTGGTTATAGGTGGAGTTTTACTAATATTTGAATTTATGAGTATACTTGAGATATACATGAGTTATGTTTTAACAATTGTTAAATATTAATTGTCGGGTAATATATTGGATAATACTGAGGAATAAATGAAGTTGTATGCGTGATAGTCGGATTATGTGTAATAGAGATATATGTGTCGATTAAGTGGAGTATTATTGGCTTGCGAATAATTTATGATCGAGTGATTGATAGAAATTGTAAATGTGATTCGAGATGACTGAATGGCTAATTGTTTATGTGTTAAATGGTATAAGTGTAAATTGCGAGTCTGATTAAAGGTTCAGATTAGGGTATGTTAAATGTTAAGTGCTAATTGCTAATTGTAATGGTTATTGTTATAGGAGGTGTAATTATATGAATGGCTAATTGGCTAAGTGCTAAATGGTATGAATCAAGTTATAGTATATGTTGAAAGTATAATTGTCAACTACGTGATGTTGGCTTATGTGGATAGTTTTCAAATGTGGATAAACTTAGTTACTTTCCTTAAATGTTGAGGTGCCGCATGTCTGGGCGGATACTTTTCTTTACATGCTTAGTTGCCGCATGTCTGGGCGGATACTTTTCCTTATGTGCTAGTTGCCGCATGTTCGGGCGGGTATTTTTCATTAATTGTTTACTTTTATGTTGCTGCAAGTTGAGGCAGTTTTATTTTTGCAAAAACAGGGTTAAAATTGTATTTGAGGGCTGTGCCCATAGTCCGATAAACGAATACTACATGCCGAAATTTTCTAAAAATCCCCTGCATTTAAATTTATTTAACTTATTTGATTTCAATGGTTTAAAGGTATGATTTGGGTGTTAACTTTTTTATGTGTATATGTGTTAAGTGATTTATTTCGAGGATTTATGTGCTAAGTGATTTATTTCGAGGATTTATGTGTTAATTCAAGGATTTATGTGTTTCGGGGATTAAATACGTTTTGAGGATTATTTATAAACTGAGTTTTGTCATAGAATGACACTAGTATTATAATTGTATATGTTAAGTGAAGTTGACTAAATATGTTATGTGCATTAATTGGTATTTGAGTAGTCAGTTATAGGGATAACAACTATAGTACGACTTTAGGTGACTTAGTGGTAATTCCGAGTGGTGTCTACTCGAGATACGAGGGGGGACTGACACGTACTCGTAACAATTACAGTACCATTAGGGCGTGATCAAGTGGAGCAATGTGTATCAAAAAGGAAGGATCGAGGCGTCGTGTAAAGTTCATGGAACTACTTGGGCGAAACGCCAAGGATTTATTCGCGCTGTTCTGTCTGGTGCTAAGGACCAGAGGCAAGTTTATTTATACATACTCTATCGTTCAGAGTATATTTATTTTAAAATATATGAAATGTGTAGAATAAGACCTCAGTCCATGTTTGCAAGATTTCTTCTATCTTATCTTGATAAATTGTTTACTTTTAAGTAAAATGGTTTGATTGGAAATATATGTGATATGGAGAGAGTGGTATATTATAAAGAGTAAAGTGATATGGGAAGGAATGGTATCAGTTGTTATTATGGTTATTTTTATGATATTATGTTATCAGTTGTTATCTAAAGTTATTTTGTAATATTACCGTTATGTGTAAATTGAGGATATTTGAGTTCTAAACTCTTTCAGACGTTATTAATAAATATTTTATTATATAAGGGGACAAGGGTTGATGTCTACAGATTTTTCTTAAAAGGGACTTACATGTAAAGTATTTTAGTTGGTGTATTTTAAAGGTATTGATATATGAATGGAAAAGTGGAAGGGGTTATCTTGAGAGGTATATTTTCGAAAACCCGGACAAAGTTTTTAGAAAGAATTTCGAAATAATTAACCTAATGGCAACATCACCAATAAACTAGTGTTTATTTAATTATTAGATACCTCTCGAAGCATCTACTAATTAAATAAACCTTATTCGTCTAATTAAATTTATTTAATTAGATGAATATTATTTTTTTTAAATGTTTTCTTAAAATCGCTTTGTTCCGGAATAATAATAAAGATATTTCGATGGTTATAATGAGACATTTTTGGTTAAAAATGTCTGGAATGAAAATGATAAATGTTATTTTAATGGTTATTTAATTCAATGAATATTAATTATAATATTCATTTAAAAAGGGATTATTGAATGGTTATTCTTTAGATATTCTAAGTGTTCTACGGGTGATTGAATATTGTTAAAAGATTGATTAAGGAATTTCATAGTGAAATGAATGTATGTCTTGAATTGATATACCTGTATATATGTTTTCAAATGATTATAAGACGGATATGAAAATGGAAAGGTGAAATGTGAAATGGAAATGAAAATGATATACGGGAATGGAAATGTGAAATGGTGTTGATAAATGGAATACTGTTTTGATAAAAAGGGGGGATTAGCAACAAACTTGCGTAAGAGGCTGTGTCAGGGCTGTGTGCGACATAGTGTAGCATTCATTATATGATTCGGCACGAAGATGCCAAGGGAGGATGTTAGCAGGTGGCCTTCCTCCAGGGATGATATTAGCAGGTGGCCTTCATTCCTTCTACCGGTAGTAAAAAGGGACGGGTACGGAGGACGACTGATCATCGTGCCTCACGTATTCGGCAACAGTGAAAATCCCCAAAACTTAAAAGAAAGAATTGATAATGGTTTTCAGAGTTGTGTAATGAAAAAGGAAAATGGTATGAAATGATGGAATTGTTTTACAGTAAGAAGGGAAACTGATTTTATATTACTTTTATACATAATTGTTGTATAAAAGGAAATAGAAAGATTATATTGAGAGCTTGATTTTAAATGTTATATTACCCTGAGATATTATACTAAGATGACGTATTGATTATTATCTTGTTATAGAAAAGAACTGACATTATATTATCAATAAATAAGTGATTTCATATTGAGCAATCAGTAATAACTTGCTGAGCAATTCTTTCGCTCATTCTTGCTTGTTTTCAAATATTAACTTTTCAGTGGAAGGTAGCCGGACGAGGTTATCTGCATGGCTTAGATGAAGCGAGCAGTATGCCCTTATGAAGACGATATGATCTAGAAAGTTTAAATCTGGAGTAAGTTATATGTAAGTATATTGATGTGTAATATATATGTTACTTTGCATAATATAGTACTAGTTGCTGGTGTACTTCTCAACGAAGTTATACTAGTAGTAAGGAGTTGATTCTTGTTTCTAGCCCTATAACCTAAAAGATGCTTGGTGGTTGGGGTCTCAAATGATGTAACTTAATTATTAATGACTACAGATGGTTTAATGTGATTAAACAGGTGATTTGTTATTAAGGTTTTTCGTGTGACGACCAAATCCCTGACCCCGGATTTGGGGGCGTTACAGTCTTGATTATGACACACTCGAGAAAAGGAAAGGCTGTGTTGTTGATGAAAATAAGATTGTTCATGAGAATGTGCCTCATGTTTTAAAAAATGCAAAGGCACCTATTTATAAAGAGAAAACATTTAGCATAGATGGAGAAGCCTTGCTCATCAAACAAATGCTAAATGATGAGGATGAAGCACAAGCAAGTGAACAGCCTGCACCCTCAAAGAGTGAGAGTGTCAAAGTTGAAATCAAGAAGCCTGCAGAAGTTGGACCTGAACCTGTTAAGAATGTTCTTGCAAAATCTGTCAAAATTGAATACAACAAGAATTTAATTTTCCTAAAATGTACTGTAAAGTTTTTCAAATTAGAATTTAAAGAATTTGTACTATTGTACTATTGTTAAGCTATTTATTTGATCAAAATTTGTACATAATGATGTGTAACACAATAAAATTGTAATTGAATCACTGTTTTGTGTTCACATAAAGGTAGATGTCTGTAACGCCCCATAATCCCTTACCAGGAATCCAGGTCGTCACATCCTTAACCATACACATACATACCTTTGCGGAATATTCTATCACCTGCTCAAAATATAATCTACAACAATATTCATAATAAACTCCATATTCTACTCCACGGGTTATAGCCTAAGAACAAGTACTTAATAATCCAATGTTATTACACATCAGAGTATCCTCCAGAATCTCATTACAACCTCAAAGTACTAGATAATACAGAATTAAACAACTTCTTTCCAGCCTACACCTTCCTCAGATACTAGAAGGCTAACGTGTTGATTCAATTGCCTTTCCCCTTCCCTTTGTCACGGTTCGCCGCACTAGTGCCAGCTCTGATTGCCGTTGTTTTATAGTATTTAAAATAGCAAGAATGACCCAAAAAATTTTCCAGCAAGTTTCATATACCAGAATCATATATATTTATACTCATAGATATAATTTGGACTTCATCAATGTACTATTCAAAATCATTTCGAAAATATTTCCTCTTTTGATACTTCAATAAACATTTGAAACCTTAGATTATCCTACCTTGGACAATACTGTTGATGTGTATTTTTAGAAAGTTCGTTCACAGGGAAGGACTGATATCAATGCCAATCTCAAGTCTTTTGTTTCTTACAATTCAGAAGTGTGGAGAATAATTTGGTGATTTGTATGTATCTACTAATTAATCTAATACAAATAAAAACTATATAATAAGTATGAGAGAAAAAAATCCAAGAATTAGGGTTCTTCAATTGGCTACCATGAATGTCTAATTTGTGCCTCTTGTTTTGTTAAAAACAATCCTTCTAATGTTTATAAAATCCTCTCCCAAGGTAAATTATAGTGCCTACAATTATCCCTTGAATGCCACTCCTATGGTCATACAAAGTATAACTATAGACTATTAAGAACCAAGGATTATCAGTTTCACAATTCACATATCAATCTCCCGATCTAATACTTAAATTGTGTCTATCATATAATGTACTAGAATTACAACTCCTCTCCCGATTCATTATAATTCCTAGAGATGTAACTAAAAGTTCGCGACTCTTCTAATTGTATAAAGCACTCAATGATAGATTAACAATAACAAGAAAACTACAATACAATCAAACAAACTCAATAAGCCAACGAATACTTCCCAACTCTTGGATAAAGAGATTAGCTACTCATGATCAGATAAATAAAATATGAATTAAAAACACAAACCATGAGTTTAAAGAATTGAAGTACGAAGATTACAACTTTAAAGGCTTCTCGAAATCAGGATGAATCCCTTCACTCCTTCTTCCAGTCTCCCTCTCAAGGTGTTTCTCTCCCTTTTCTCTCCAAAGTACGGCTATCCTATTTTATTATATAATACAATCTTTTATAATATTATGTGTCTCTACAATATATAAACCTAATATATAAGAGTTTTTAATGCTTTCCAAGAAAATATAAGTAATTTCCCAAAACAAATTGAATTCTGAATGTGAAATTCGTAATCTGTCTTCCAGGCCTGTTTCTGGGCTGCTCCAGTAGGAATATTGATGTTGTACCAGTCTGAGTTGTAGATAATTTCGTTAGCTTCGCATGGATTGTAAGATCGCCCAATTCTGATGTCTGAAACTCTAGTTAGGGCCCAAACAGTGATGTATGCACATGCAGTCCAATAAATCCGAATTTCTTTGTAATTAAAGTCCAAATAAGTCCAATTCCTTCCAAGTTTGGGAATTCTTTATTTCCTGTCATAAAACATTAAACTCTAATTAATAATATCCAATTATTTATAAAATACAATAAATATGAGAATAAAATCATATAAAATACATATAAATATATACTCTATCAAATACTCATATATATCAACAAAACTTCTTTAAGAAATGAACTCCCATATTTTCTTTAACATACTGAAATTTACTCACAAGAACTGAGTGATGACATACCTTTCATACTGCAATTAATACTCACCTTTAGTATTAATTACACTTATCAAATACTGCTGATGGACTATATTCAGGAGATTCTTATCCGCTTGGATGTAATGGATGATCAGTCCATACATCTATCAATACTTATCATCTTAGATTTCATGTATGAGCCGAACCTCACCCTAGGATGAGCCAACTGGCTCGGACCTCACCCTAAGCCGTATCTGGGCTTTCATACATATTTGTTGGGCTGACCACCGTACCAGTCTCTTACGTTATCTCTAGTCTAGAACCTGGGGTACCAGAGTACCCCTGGCCACCTTCAATACTTATCATCTTAGATTTCACGTATAATTCCATGTGCACCTCAATTCATAATAACTATTATCGCTCGGAAACAACGAACGATTATTACTTCCAATAAATCACTTTCCTCTCGAATTATAAGAGGAAAAAATATGAACGACTGCTTTGATCGTGGATTCAATTAAAAATGATCCAGATCAAATCTCTCATCACCTCCCATAATTAACATTACTCCCCTTAATAACAACATAGTTTTCCAAAACATTTTATCTTCCTTCGAGTACGAACAATGTACCTAATCATATGGACCAATAACTCTTATACATGCTACTATACTTATATACTATCCGGATAACATTCACAACAGTAATATATATATATATATATATATATATATATATATATATATATGCATTCAATTGCATCAATATCCGGTATTTGAGTAACGAGATAAAATACTTGCAATTTGTAAAGAAAACATTTTGAACTAACATATACCATACATTGAAACATATTCTTTGAACAATAAAGTAAGGTTTAGTATACTTGCCTGGTACTTTGAATGTAGTAGGGGCTCGTAGCGGGGTCCGACAATCTAAACAAGTCAAGAAAATACGCGATTAATCCCCTATACGATCCACTTATTACTCAACGCTCAGACACTTAAGCTAACCACAAACAAGACACTAAAGGGTCCCCTAGACTCGTACTAAGTCCATGTTAATCGACAAACACTTAAGTCATAGGTTTGGTTCAAAATCGATCCTCAAATTCAAGTTATAATTAAACACTTATAAGTTTGGTTTCTAAGTCGTGTTCTTAGGGATTTTCAATTGCGCAATCTCGGCTTACACATTTTTATAAAATCAAAAAATAATCTTTTTAACTTGAAACCTTCGCACATACTTTGTTAACCGACCTTAATATTTATCCTCAAAATTTGATATTATAAATCGACTATTAAGGGTCTAATAGGTACATTTCTGCAGTTCAATTCCTCGAACAACTTTCACTAAAATGGTCATATCTCCTAAACCGTAAACTCTTTTAATGCGATTCTTGTGGCAAAATAAACTAGACAACCATATCTTTACAACCATATGCAGTGGTGATTCTAAAAATAGTTTTATGGTCTTTGATCTTAACTGTTTTCAAGGGTTTATAAAATTTTGCCATTACGACGACTATAAACCGAACATTTCCATTTTACGATCACTCCAAACAACCAACCAAAGCAACCCATTCATTCTCAACAACAACCAACATCCATTTTACATCTATAAGTCCAGTGGTGAGACTAAAATCCATCACCCATCATTTTTCATATTTTATAAAACCAAATAATCACTAAATCACTTAACATAATCTTATCTTTACACTAACATCAAAACTCCATCAAAATCACAAAAACTCAAAGCATGGTTTAGGGTTTTACCTTCCTTGAAGCTCTAACAACACTAAAAAAGCTTGATACACCTTAGAATAGCCTTGGGTAGCCTTAACAAAGCCTAAAAAGCCATGAACAAATCTTAAAAACAACTTAAAACACTATTCCTTACTATTCATCATCACTTTGTAAAATAAGTATAAAATCAAAAATTTAGAGATTGGTTATCAAATTTTTACCACACCTTCTACTTGTCGTTTAAAAGTCGGTGCAGAAACTGTCAAGAACAGGGAAGTTCGGCTTCTTCAACTTGGGGAAAGGATTTGGCTATGCTACACTCCTTTGTTGGTCATGAAATTTTAAACATGTGTTCCCCATATAATGAGGAAGCTATGGTTAAAATTTGGTGATTTAAGAATGCATAGAAGTGGAGATATGAATTTTTTTTGAGTGGTGTTTATGCTGGGCAGTTTGTAACTCTTTTGTGTTTTGCTTGCTTTGTCTTGATTTTTCTCTTGTATAACATATATCTATACTAGTTCAACCTCATCTCTTTTTAACCAAGTGTTATCCATCTATTAGTGCCACTTGTTGGCTCTTTGTTATGCATACCCTTTTTGGTTAAGTGCAAATGCACCATCTATCTTATGGTTGACTTGCTCCTCCTCCACTTTGGTTTCTCAAACTTGCACCAATTGGATTCCTCACTTCTAATTTAATTAAATCAATTTGTTACATCTTATATGTTTCACTTTAATGTGCTAGTGTGGCACAATTCCTCAAATAAATATTTAATCCAATATTCCTCATTTTTTCTCTTTATTTCTTATTCTCAGAAAAATGTCCTCGCGATTTCTCAAATGTTCTCTATCCCTTTAACTCTATGATTTTATTCTCAATTCTATTTCCCTCTCATAATATATCCTCCCTTGGACTTTTAATATTCCTTATCCTCCATTTATAATCCAATTATTATATTCCTGACTCCTTTGTCAAAGTTGTAATAAAATAAAGTTTGGATTCTCTGAATTCCGATCGCGTTTACATACACTTATTTACATCATAGATCACTAATATAACCTCGAAATATCCATTTCCTATCCCGTACATAGGGTGACATGAAAAATTTTCTTAGTCCTCAAAATCAATATTCATCCATAATTTCACTATTCATCCCAAAAATGAGAATTTCTCTCAAGTACAGAAATTAGGGTTATTACAATGTCAGGGTACAAACCCATGAAAAATTTGACAATTACTAAAGGTGGTCAATAAAATATATTAAGACATTGAAGGTGTGTTGGATTCCGTTAAATAGCTGGATAATAAACTCTGCTTCTTTATAAACGAACTATACAGTAAATTACATTTGAAACGTGTTCTAATAAAAATGTGCAGTTGTAATCATTACATTTATACTCAATTGTTTACTTCATATTTCTTGCCTCCAGATTATTTTACCAATGCGAATCTTGAAAGGGGTGATTTTTTAGTTGTTTTTTCTAGTTTTAGAATTTTCTATTATAAGTAGAAGAAACATAGTTAAAATTTGAAAGGGAAGACTGAATTGACTTGGCGATAAAATATCATTGTTAAATCTTAAGTCATCTTGGGAACAAAGTTTAAAACTTGATTAGGAATGTTTAACTTCATCAAAAAGGATAAACCCGCATTGTCTATTATATTATCGAAGATCCAACAAAGTTTTAAAGTTTAACTGGACTTGTCCTGAAAATAGCTATGAAAGAATTTTGATGCATAGGTATAGATAATGTAGTCCTATAACTACTAATTTAGTTATTTATTGTGAAATAACCTTGTATTACTAATGGCATAGATCTTTCTTCTCTCAAAGGAAGGTTATGGGAAATATTGGCGAAGACATAACTTTAAATTAAAGAAATGAACATGTCAATTAAAGTGTATGATTAATATACTTCTTATTATTAAATTTCAAGCATTAGTATTTAAGTGGAACTTAAAGACGTTAGTATCTAACACACCAGTGATTCAAGGATGAAAGATAAGAATATATTTATTGTATTCTTAATTTCGTTTCTCCATTGTTGTTCGTGAATCAATGTGCTAAACACTTAGATGTTCATGACTCAGTGCTGCTGTGAGTTTCATGTATAGTGATTACTTTCCTATTGGTCATCTTGATTTTTGTAAGATGGATCTGTGTAGCTCTTTTTGAGGTTATTTCCATACTCCCAAGTCTCATGCACAGCTTTGACTTTCAAACATGTGCATGCCAGGCCTCTTCTAAGTGTGCTTTATACAAGTATTTGTTAAGTTCAAAAAAAGTTTCTGTAATTTTGTAGCATGACAATTCTAAGTGGATGTGTAGAATTGTGACCATATGAAACAAGTATTGATCAGAGTATGTGGGTGATTTCTAGTAAAAAATTTCTTAAATAAAAACTTGCAAATTTTTTTGTTCAACACATATATAACTTTGGTTCAACAACATTTATTATATAGTAATAAATTTTTTATTAATACACATAATTTATAACTATGTTTTCAACATTTTATTATTTATTAAAAATGTATTTGCGACATTTTTTACGAAAAATTATTTTTTTTATAACAAGTGTTCTGTAAATATATAACTTGAGTTCGACATCATAAGTTGAACAATAATTATACTTGTGTTGAATCCAGTTATACAAAATAATTTTACATCTATATAATTAAGAAAATTATTTTAAATTAATAATATTCCATATTTCTATACCCTAATTTGACATTGGTGAACCCTAAAAAAATAGCGGAGAACTATATAATATTTATTTAACAAATTTTTACTACGGTTCAACACACCCCAGACTTTAAAAAATTAAAAATTTAAATTTTAATACCCTAATTTGGTATTGGTGAACACCAAAGGATATTGAAGAATTAAATTATGTGTAGTTAATATAATTTTAATACTTATTTAATAAATGATATTGAACCCAAGTTATATGTGTTGAACACAAAATGTTTGTAAGTTTGTATTTTAGAAAAGTTTGTATTTGATCCTGCTCCTATATGTATATATAATATAATAGGTGGATGGCTAGATAATAGATCGTATACTATAATATTGAATTATGTTTCAAAAAATGATATTTACTATATATGACAAGGGAAGGCGATATTTTTTTAAATCTTAAAATCGAGTTCAAAATATAAATATCCCTCTCAATTATTTATATTCTAAAACTTCCCAGAAATAGTAAGATTTTATCAATATAAAAATTAACTACATCCACTACTTTCCCCCACTATATTCACTTTATATCTTAAATACTGTTTGGTCCTACCATTATACTCATTTTTCTTACTTTTCTTCACTATTTTACACATTTTCTTAACCTCCATACCCAACTCATTTATAAAGAAATGAGAGGGACGAAGGGAGTAATATTTTACTAAATATTATATATATATATATATATATATATATCATATTTATAGAAATTTCTTTTTAGATCTAATAGGACTAATTAATACAAGAACCATTTTTTTTACACAGGCTATTAGTAAGATATATCAATTTTATAATTTATATAGTATGTGTGATATGTCATTTTGAAGGCATAATATCCAAATTGTTTTTTTATTTTCATAAATGTGTCTGAATACTTAAAAGGATATTATATTTGTGCTTTTTGTAATGTTTATTTTTGAATCTTAATATTAAATCGTTTATTGTATCTCACAAATTTAATGTACAGTACTAACACTTATAATATTCTTTCGAATATTATATTTTTTACATGTTTGATACATGTTGTCGTAATTAAAAATATTCAGCACAATACATCTTTCATTCATTTCTCTTAAAAATAAATGATATCTCACACATTTGATACATATATCGTAGTTTAAAGTATTCTGCGCAATGCGCTATGTAAGTTTCGTAAATTTCAATGATTGTGCATATTTCTTATACATTAATATGATACCAATATTTTCTTTTATAATATTATAATAGAATGCATACAACCCAAATTAGCATATTAGTAGCTACCGACGAAACTGAAGACGAAAATACTAGTCCATGATGCAAACAAAAAAGACATCTTATTTAGATTTAGATCTTATACACCACGATCGCAAAAGGATCTAAATTTCAGTCATTGAAGAAATTATTACCATATGTAGCAAACAACTCAAGTAAAGCTTCATAATTTGCTTCATGCATTAGCTAGCTACTGGTCTAGCATGTTGTTTCCTATTGGTTCTATTTCCAATTTCAAGCCATTCTTGAATCCAAAATAAGGATATGAAACTGGATAGTCCTCTTCCACCATTTTCCACCTGCATTGAACACTTTATAAGGTAGTCGTCCATCATAATTAAAGCTTATAAGTATTTACAGTTAGATTAAAGTCCTTTTCCTGCTGATTCGAAAATACAGAAACAGGGTTTTCTTGCAATGTAATATGCAAATAAAATATACCTGTAGTTAAGGACAAGATGGTGGAGGAAGATAGTAGCCTCTAGTTTTGCTAAATCGGTTCCCGGACAAAGCCTCATTCCTCCACCAAAAGGATTCACTATTTTTCTCATTGATCGATCCTACATGCATTTCACCATCCCGAAAGTGTTATATAGAAAAAACTGTAAACAATATTGAGTACACTATATTTGGTGCAATGTAAAGGGTACACACATTCCATCGTGAAGGGTCAAATTTAGAAGGATTCTGGTGAATGGATGGATCCAAATGAACAGCAGTGAAGACAGGAAGAACTTGCCATCCAGCTGGAATGTAATACCCTTTGTATTTTACATCTATAAGAGCTTTTCTGTGCACAAATTTCACAAGATTTCCACATCTCAAAGCTTCGTATATAACCTATTTAAACACAACAAAAAATCAAAAATTTCAACTAGTCCTAATAAATATATAATTATGAATGGAATTTATATTAGTTATATGCATACATTGTGATTGAACTCCATATGCTGAATGTCGTTCCAAGTCAAGGATTCACCATCCTTTTTCTTTCTTCTTATAGCCAAATGTTCTTGTCTTAGTTGTTCAAGTACATCTGGAGACTGGAAAAGATAGTAGACTAACAGGGCCAAAAGACTTGCTGTTGTTTCATAGCCTGCAAGCAAAAGGTCCATCACAAGACTTACTTTTTCTTCGTTACTAAGCATGCAATCTTCTTTTAAGAGCATTTGGTCTAAAAAATCTCCTTCATTAATCCACTCATGTTCGTTTTTCTCCCTTTTTTCTATTATTTTTTTGATAGTGGATTGGATCCTTGTTCTAGCCTGAAAAAGCAAAATTTCATGATAACCTATATTAATTACTAACTAAACCAATCATAACCGATTAATGAATCTAAAAGTAAAATAGATTTACCTTAAGAGCTTTGTTGTAAGGGCATCCCGGAAGGTTTATTGGAATAGATACAAGTCCTTTCATATAGGCTATATGATCTTCTAGCATTTGTGTAGCTCTTGGATCTCCTGGCTCTATGTTTAGCATGTTCTTTAACATGATATGCATAGTAAACTGCATTCAACAATCTCACAGAACGATATAATAAATTCAAAATATTTATTTAAAAAAAGTATACTAAATTGAGTCAATATTCTTTTCACTATAGAGAGAGAAAGAGAGAGAGAGAGAGAGAGAGAGAGAGAGAGGGAGAGGGGAATGATTGAATGAATAATTTACCTCTTTGGCTTGATTTGAGAAGGAAATGTGTTGTGAGTTTTGCCAAGAGTCCATAACGGAGATGGTTAAGTTGTGAACATAATGAAGGAAATTGGGGCTTGTTTTGGAGGTGTTAATGAAAGTAAGAGCAACCGTTCTTAGCTTCTTGTGAAGATCTCCTGGAACAAGCATCATACAGTATTTACCAAGTATATCCTTGACAGATTTTGGGTAGTAACTTTGGAATAGCTTATCTTCATTCTGAAGAACAAAGTCATTAAGTTCAAAATCGCCTGATACTATCGTTGGCACTCCAAATAGATTAGACTTGAATACGTTGCCATATCTGCATTATAAAATCATCAATTATATATATATATATATAACGTACATATGAGATGAACAAAATATATTAGACTTACCTTATGTATGATTGATCTTTAAAAATAAAATTAAAACAGAGGGGAACAAGAAGAATAAAAAGCCAATAAAATAAAATAATCACCTAGAGTAATGTTGATGCAAGAATCTTCCGATGGAGTTCGATTTGTGAGGTTTGAGAAAGCTAAAGGTCTCACCAATGAAAGGCCAACCCATGCTCCCATTAGGCAACCCTTCAGCTTCTTCTTCTTTTTTCTTAACCTTTAATTTAGGAGAAACTATTAAAAAAATAACACTTAATAACAATGGAAATGACAACACCAAGAAACCTGAAACCATTTCCATGGTCTCACTTTCAATACAATTATGTTACTGAGGTGACTAGGTGCCTTTAATTTGTATATATATATAGAACCTCTTAGCCTATATTTCACAACTTTTTTTTTCATTTATTTATAGATTATATGTATTTTTTTTATTCCAAACATACCACCCAATATATCTGAGATTCTTTATTGAGATTTCATATCTTATTTTATTTATCTGTTTTTTATTTAAGCCTGAGTATACAATGGAAAATGAATATTTTGGTTGGGAAGCCATCTATATTCGATATCTTACCATTAGTGTAAATGAAAATGAGGGCTATTAAACTCTATCTCTATTTCATTTTTGTTTGAAACAATATCTAATTTAGCTTTTCAATATTCTTTTGTAGGTCAGTTACATATAAATTGAGGGAAAAGAAGTTTGACATTTGTATCTCCCACTTTATTGTCAAAGATAATAGAGATGGTTTTAAATTTAATATTTTATGTTAACTAGAATATTTTATACTCGTATATTTAATTTAGAAGATGTTTCGTTGTAAACTGTTTGACTAACATCTTCAGTTCAAAGTTGGCGGATATTTTTTTTTACAGCATAAGAGAATAAAGGTTGTAACGGAAGTATGTTACAACAACGGTTTATATGTTACATGTTAACGCTTTTTAGGACCTAGTGGCCGACATATTTGTTACCATATCATTACAAGTATAAGTTTGCATTTACTACCTACAACTACGAAGATTAAAATAATATAAAAATGCTAGAATAAAGGACGAGACTATACATGAACAAAAATATGCCTAATTCTTTTTCCTTAAAAAATAAACCATATGAAAGTATTAGAATTTGATTATTGTATCTCAAATAATTTCAACAGATAATAAATGTATGTTGGAATTTTTTCCTGTTCGTTAGAAACAACCTTCATAAAAATATTTTAAGATAAAATTATTCCCAACTCAAAAATTATTCCCAACTCCCAAATTTGAAATTTTTTACCAATTGTCACTACATATAACATAAATTTGGATTAACACACTATATATTCAGGCATAACTTTCAACTATACTATTACATTATTAAACCTAAAAGCTTATATCATATTATTTATTTTATTTTAGTAATTATATCATATTATTAATAGCATTATAATAAATCTCATAAAAAAAAGTCTATGTATAGACCAGCCCATTTGAGCCTCATGCATGTCAATTGATTACATATCGATTGCATGAAACACCACTACCATCTTTTGCTACTTTCACTTTTATCATCTTTCCTTTTGTTAACATCCTCAATTATCTTTAGAATAGAGTGACCACAACCCTTACAATTTAAGTATTTTTGGACTACAATCATGCCATTTTGTTTGTCAGTAGTCATTCCTTAGTCCAAAATTAAGCAAATACATGATTTTTTCTATCTTAGTATGGTTGATGGAGCTTCTCTAGATTGATAAAACCAACTTTCTCATGTCCTTTTACTTCATAAAGATATTCGATTGAAAAATGATTGAAGCTAACTTCATGTAGCTTTTCTTATGCAAACTTCTTGTGAATATTTAGTTGAAATTATTAAGAACATAAGTTTCAGTGTTTCCTTTGCATTCGGCACCCCAAACTCCAGTTCTTTGATTTGTTTTACTTTGACATAATAGTTGTGACATCTCTTCATTCTCATTGAAACAATTCATATCTTCTAATTCAATAACGAATAAAATTAGAATTTTATTCTTAATGAGATTGTTGAAATCTTGAATTTTGTCATCCATTCTATAAGGTCCTTAAGTGCTTTCACTCTTAGAATAAAGGACTAGTCAGTATTATTAGAGTGCATTCTCATATCAGTTGAGCATTATGAATCCAACTTCATCTTCCCCAAGATTTGCCACTTCTCGGTACGCCATAGATGGCCAGATGCAACGCACTATTATTGTAACCTTGGACATGAAAAATGTTACATTACGCCAAATGTAACACACTTTGACCATTTCGTCCACTAATGTTGCCTCCGCTCTATAATGAAGTGCTTTGGTTATCAATAGTAACAGTAGCAAAAGTATTGCCTTCGGGCCATAGAGCAACACTGAATCAAACAAATGCAACAACAGTAAATTGGTACCTCAGGTTAAAAATAAAATGAAATTAGACCCATATGTAGGATCCAACCGTGAGACCCACGTGTGGGCCCTACTATGGGGCCCATTATGGGACCCACCTTTGTAATGTAACACTATCCAGATACCTAATGCAACGCTGATGTATTGGCACCCTGCCTTTTTTTTTCCTTTTAAGCAGCACAAATAATGGCTAGTGTAACACTATTTATTATAATGTAATAGTAAGTTTGTATATTAAAGTAATACAAAATATAGATTTACAACATTGATAACAAGAGCAATGGCAACACTGATAATAAAAATGTTGCAATATGTGGTTTATACATATATAAATTCCATTACAATCAACAAAGTATAAAAGATGTCCCTGATCTCCTTCCTTCATCCACCACTTTGGTAGAATATAATCTAAATACCAATTACTTTATACGACCTTTTTTACACAATTTTGTCAAAATAAAATCTAAATACCAAACCACATAGGACACCTTACCAACAATATTGTACGCAATGATTTTGACACCTTCTTCACGAGATCCTTCAGCTTTCTTCCTTGAAGCTGCCGCAATTTAGGAGTATTTGATGATGAAACTAAAATTTCCTAAGAGGATTTCATGTACACAAAATAACATTAGTGAAAATTCTTAGACTTGTAATAAAACATAAAGAGCTACAAAAGAGCAAACTAAATTTAAAGAGTGAGCAAAGTAAATTTATTTTACTTCTAAGGTGAAATTGGACTGCATCAAGTAAGCCAAATTTAAGTTAAAAGAAAAATGTAGGATGCAAGAGCCGAATAAAATGAAAATAGTATTGTACTTGACATAATTCAACAAATAATAAGAGCCTTGAAATCACCAAAAATAATCTGAGGGTCAGAATCATGCAGGAAAAAAAGGCCACGAGCACTCTCAATAACAACTTTGATTCTTATATCCCATGACAGAGGTTATCTACCCCCTAAAAATTTGACAAATTTAAACTAAAGAAGCTTAAATACGTATAGGCGGCTAATGGAGAGATTTTAGTAAATCCCAACTTTAGACCAATATCATGATTGTAGCTAAGTTATTATCCTATGGATACTTAATTCGTGATTCATAACATATATGCGACTTTAAACCTTATAGAATTAACTATACTAACTGCATTGTATGGGATTAACTTTATTAATAAATCATTACTTTTATTTTAAATTATTACTTTTCTTGATAAATTTTTTAATTTTTGTTTTCTAAATAAGAGGATTAATAAATAATGAGGTACTAACCCCTTTTTCGATAATTTACTCTTATTAATACTGAATACTAACCCTTTTTTTTTTATAATTTACTCTTATTCACTTTCAATATTTATTAAAAATTGAGTTATCTTAACTAAAATATTAAGAAAGCTTTTCCTTGCCTTTATCTGAAGATAAAGTTAACAGTGTATGCTACAAATATTTTTGCACAACTACATGTTTTCTGATTTATATTGTTACTTGGTGTAGTGATAGCCTTCTTCTCTATACCACTAGATTGTAGAGTTTCAGTTACCCAATGTTCACATCAGTAGTAACTGAGGATACCAAGCTCTGAGGCATTAGCATTATTGTACTTGGACTGACTCTTGAATATGAATTTGACTTAATTTGATCATCATCCCGACTAATCGGGGTTGACTTTCCCAATTGTTCTTTCTCCTCCATATGTAAGTTGTCATCAACAAGGGTAGGCGTGATCCTTAAAATAGAAAGACCGGAAAATATGGGTCTAATATGTTGTGTAAATATAATAAAAGAAAGAAAGACATGAATCTCACTCCCATGCGATGAAAGAGAGCCAGAATAAATTGGCTCATTATCTAATTGAAGATATTGGAGCTATGAGCAGGAATAGGCTGATTTTTTTTCTTAGATTCTTTGGAAGATTTAAAGAAATATAGATTATGTATGACATGGATTATGACTTATTGTTGAGAAATTTGAGGAAGTTTCTGAAGAGGAATACATGTATCAAGATATACAGGAGATTGAAGTGGTTGGTGAAAAGTATATGAGAAGTTTCTGATGAGTTATATATACATGGATCAAGAGAAGCAGTAGATTGAAGTGGTTGGAGAAGGAGTATCTTGTTGGGCCGTGCAACACCCATTAACTCCACATTAGTATGATATTGTCCGTTCTGGGCCGTGGCGAAGCCCGCACGGATTTGTTTTTTGGGCTCCTTCCCAAAAGGCCTCATACTAATGGAGTTGTTTGGCTGCTAATATTCAAGATAATTCTTCTTTATCTTATCGGATATAAGATAAGATTATAAAATTTTATAAAGTATTTATTTAATATTAAATATGAATTATATGACGTGAATATTGTTGAGGAGGTGAAATATGTGTGATATCATGTTTGAAAGTTTATTTGATGATTTATGTGTGTCAGATACGTTTGTATATTTTTAATTGTATTTTTGGGTATTAAACTCTATTTAAATTATGTATTATTTGTCTTTTGAGAATTTTATAAAATCATCGGGAATAGTATAAATCGTGAAATCTTTTGCATTATTAACTTTATTAGTTTATTTGAGTTTTAAAAATATTAGATGAATTTATTTTGATTTTTAAGGATTTTACAATGATTTTATGAATTGATTCGTGTTTTATTGATTTAATCTTGTAAAATTGATATTTAATTCATTTTTTATCCTAAAAATATTTTAAAAATATGGGGAGATAGATAATTTTGTTCTCTTCATTTTAAAAATAAAATCATGATTTTTCTCAAATATTCTTCGTTAAATTTTTATTTTACAAAGGGAATTCAGATCATTATTTTTTAGGAATTCGAATATTACATTACTTTTCCCCTTTTATTCCCTTTTATCCCCAATTCATAAATCCCTAAATTGAATAACATTTGAGCTGGGTTATTTTTGTGGCATTTCTCTTGATTATTCTTGAAATCTCTCTACTCTCTCCATTCTCTCTAAAAAAATTTCAATCTCTCTCTATTTCTCGATTCCTCCTCCCTCACTGTTCGTTTTCTCGACACATACTTGTAGTCTCTTCCACAGCTTCCTTGTGCCCAGGTAATGGTCTTCTTGTTCTTGTTGTTGCGATTGAAATACAATCTCCCCACCCCTGCCACTTTGTTGGTTGTGTGTGGTGTTCGTGTACAGTGTCGCGTGAGTGTGTATGGTGGGTATAAGCTGTGTTTGTGTGTGCGTTTGTGACTAGGTGTGTTAGTGTGTGAGAATTGTGTGTGTGTGTGTGTGTGTGATAAGAGTGCGTGCGTGGGCTGATGTTAGCAGCGGGTGTTATGTTCTGTGATACAAGAAATTAGATACTGTCTTTCTTATTGACTATATCAATTCTACGCTGCTAATTGGAAGATGCTTGTTGTGGTTGTAATTCGGTTATTGGGAATATTGAATTTTGATTATTGACATTAAATCAGTGCTCTGTTTGACTGTTTTTGTGAAATTACAAATGTACTATAATTATTTTTAGTGCGGAATTTCGAGTTGGAAACCCAAATTAGGGTACCCTCGGAATTTTTCCCCCTCGATGATGATTTAATTTTAGTCGGGGGAAATTATTGATGATGATTCGTGAGCCAAATTAAATTTTAGTAATTATACAATAAATTTTAATTTTAATTTCGGTTTGGTACAATTTATTTATTATGTAATGGATTGTTCGGAATGGAATTGTGATGACTCGAATGGGTTGATTATTGGATATGAATTTCAATTTTAGGTGTAATATGATGATTATTGGTTGGTTGTGTCAGTTATGTTCCGACTGGCAGTCACCCGTATAAAGGGGATGCCGTCAAAATTTTCTAAAAATCTTAATTTTATTTTCTCGAGTCTATGTATATATGTATGTACTACTAGTATGGTGTAATATTTGGATTATATTTTATTTATGTGATTACCTGCTAAATATTTATCAGTTATAATTATATAAAATGTCAGTGGTCTATGGTTAATATTATATGATTAAGGTAAGTAAAGTTTAGGGATTATCGCAAGGGTAGACTAAGATTAGACGTTTGTAGAGGAAGGTCGAATATTATATAGAATTCTGAAGTAGTGTTTTTATGTGTAGATTCGAAGGACGTAGACTCAAGGGGTAAAAGAAATGCAAAGGCTGAGGACTTTTGAACTAAGTTACTAGCGTGAAAGTACTTTGTTAAGGCAAGTGACTCGAACCTTATGTTGAAGTTCGGAATTCATGAACTGCTTATGAATTGTGATTAAATTCTTGTACCTTGCTAATTGCTATTTATTCCTTATAAATTGTTGCTTACCTCTTGTATCCTGTTATTTATCTTTATGAATTAATTGTTTAAACTCTCGTACCTTATCGTTGATGCCATGAATAATTGTTTAAACTCCTGAACCATACTGTCACACTAATTTACTCTAATTCTTGTTAAACTATAAACCTTAAATTATAATTCATGCTTTGTTCTGTCATAAACCTTTTCTTTACGCTTATTTCCTAAACCACCCAAATGAAACACTAATTATAACCCAAATGAAACACTACTTATAATCCCTGGAACCTTAATTCTAAAACCTTAACATTTACTTAATTCATCTTTAGCTCGTGACCCTTTTATTTAATTTATTCCTGTTTTTCTGAAACCTACCCGGGTTAATTAAATATTTCTTTCACATTACCTCCCTTATATTATTATGTGCGGGACTAAACCTTATTCTTAAATACTTTGAATCATACTTGAATCCCTATCTTGTGAACCTTATACAACTACTTTTAAATGCTTCCCTGGCCCTTAATCCATTATAAATGCAAATCAAAATGGCTTACTTATTTAAAAATGTTTTAAAATTCCTTAAGCTGGGTTGATCTGTTATCAGTGAGTTTAAGGACCGAAAAGTGAAACGATTTAAATGATTTTAAAGGTTTTATTTTGAGGAATTCCATCAAAAATGTTTTCTACGGATTCCTTCCTATTGGAGCCTCTTAAGAGGACGGGTGACGCCGGTCCAGCATGTTTTATTTTGTGTGTAGTTCTGGTGGGACCAGTCCAGCACCATATAGGACAATGTGTTGTCTAATTGTGAACCCAATTTTATGTCCAGAGGGACCTTGTGTCCGGTATGGGGAATTTATGTGGATGATCACTCGTATTGTCAAGAGTCGGGAAAAACCTCCAATCAAATTTAAATGTTTTAAGAATGAAATTGATTTAAAAAGAGAATTGACTGTTCTCTTTCTCAAATGAACAGATTTTAGAAAAAAATTTGAAAGGATTATTTTAAAATGTCATGAACAGAATATTTTACTACCAGACAGGCTTACCCTTGAGATTGTGAATTAAATCAGAATATCCTGAATTACCTTTGGTACCTTATATTGTTGTATCCAGTATTCAGTTGTGGATTTTTTTTTTATTTCCATTTTTATCACTTGCTGAGCATTTGGCTCACTTCTTGCTATTGTTTCTAACCCCTTTCAGTTAAGAAAGAAGAGGATACGTACTAAGAGATTTATCAAGAAGTGCTTATTGTGGACTCCTAGGCATACTACTTCAGCTCCAGTATCAGGTTGGGCTTTTGGTTAACCGTCAAGATTAGATGTAATAGTGGCAGCTAGATGTATTTATATTTGTGGAGTGTATGTAACTTTTGATTAAGGATTTATTATTGTAATGTAATAACTTAGTTAGTAGTTGCTTGTTTCATACCACTACCTGTCAGAGATCCGGGTTAGTAGTGGGATTGTTATATTATGTCTTATTATTTTGTTATCAGGGTATATGCTTTTAGTTTTGTGTAGTGATGCCCCGATCTTGACCTCTGATTGGGAGGGCGTTACAAACTTACAGTATAGTTCACCTGATCGGTTAGGACTGGTTGAATTTGTGTTTGTTTTTCTTAAAAGTTGGAATTGTTGATTAGTATTTTAATGAAATTTGGTTTGGTTCGAATTACAGATGGATAGTCCGAATTACGAATACTTCATGTCGAAATTTTCTAAAATTCCCCCGTATCAAAGTCTATTTTATTCTAATTAATTCCAGTCGTTGAAAAAGAACAACAATAATAATAATAATATTTTAGAAGATTAACGTATATTCTTTTTAAAAGTAATATGGTTATTCAGTGTTTTATTTATTCCCTAAAAAGATTTTGAGATAATGATATACATATATATAGGGATATTTGAGTATTTTATTATAAAAAGTATATTTTTATTATTGGGAAGTCGGGGCGTTACAAGTTGGTATCAGAGCTGTCAGGTTTTGGTCACTGAAACAAGCCAGGATAGGTATAAGATAAGTGTAGGATAGGATGTGAACCGTTATAGACCTAGGATATGAGTGATAGGTGTAGTTTATCCTTAAGATAGGGTAGTAGGTAATAGGATTTAGGAACCTTTTATTGCGTTAGTATCTCCTTTTGCGCTATATCGTCATCACAGGTGGTGGATGCTTCTGTAGTCGGAATTTACTTTTAGTAGTAATAAGTGGATTTCATATCCACTTGGAACGCTTCGAATCGGCTTAAATTGATTAACTTGGCCTCAAGTATGTCTTGTTTTTGATTCATTTTTAGTGAGATTGTGCAGGGTTAATATCTTGAGGCAGGGAAGATCATTTGCATGTTTTATGGTGGATTCTAGTTCAAGAAATGAGAGTTGGTGATGTGCAAAAGAAACGGTAGAAAAAACGAAGAAAACGAAGCAAATCAGTAAAAATCAGCAACACGGAAAAGGCAAGGCGCGCAGCCGCGCGTGTGGAGGGAGCAGCCGTGCAGGGGAGGTGCAGGATGGCGCGTGCGCACAGTCTAGGGGCGCAGCCGTGCGGTAGCTCGCTGGGAAATTCCTGAATTCAATTTAAAAACATATTTTTGGATGTTTTCTTGGAGAACAAGATGCCAGGGTTATATAAACACATCTAGACATCATGAAAGCCACGTTTTTACACACAGAGAGAGAGCCGAGATTCAGAGATTCATACGTGGAGAAGGATTCCTACGTTCGTGACAAGCTTAGGAGATCTCGATCTACTTTTGTATTCTTCTAATTAGGCGATACTCTTGGATTTCGGATTTGTTTTCTTAACTCTATTACTCTAACACTATTATTTTCTTTCAAACCTTGTTCATTATCATGTTATAACTAGATCCCATGATGACGAGCCGTTTGATTATGAACTAATCGTTGTCATGGGATTCTAACGGAGTTATCTATGTAGTTTAGTAGTTTGTTGCTTTAAAGATTTGTGCGTGATGAATTCTTAATATCCTCGTATGGTTGTGGTTAATGGTTTTTGATGCGTAGCTAACATCTAAATTGTTAATCTTTATTGAAGCGATAGTGGATCTAAAGATTAGAACTTGCCATGCTAGCATAGGTTTATGGATGTTTTGACATGCATGATTTGTAGCGTAATTTTAACCATCTTATGCTGCCCTATGTGATCTCATTGGATAACTTATGCTTAAACCGTTATGTTTTCAAATCTTATAGACATATAGGGTCTAAACATAGTTGGTGTCTACCCATCTTCTATCTCTTTTGTAGATGTATGAGTAGTTTGGTATTTGTATACTGACAGGTAACCTATACTTTTTTCGTGTAGTCCGATCAGATATCATAACCATCACATGCATTGATTAAAGGCATCAACTCTAAGTGAAGTATTTAATGAAGTTAGGATCCCATGTTTATTTTCTCATAAGTAATTAGGTTTTAAGCCATGTTACTTAATTAGATCTTAATATTGTTAAATTGCTTCTTAGTTAATTTAGATAATTAAAATCAAAATTTGATACTTGTCTTGGCAGTGAATAGAGATCATACATTGTTGCATAGGTGCATATTCTAAAATTTACCAGTCTCTGTGGGAACGAACTCAACTTTATTCTATATTACTTGTGACCGCGTACGCTTTCGTGATTTTGTGCGAACAAGTTTTTTGGCGCCGCTGCCGGGGACTCGGTGTTTAGTATATTTTATATGCTTGTCATCAGTGGTCGTTAAAGTTCCTGACTCGGATTATTTTCTTACTTAGTTTGCTTTGTTCTGTGTGTTTCAGGTACTTGAGCGTGTATGCGAACATGTTCTCAATCTCGTAAGGATAAATAGGAAGAAGAAGAACTTGAAGCAGCAGCAGATATGGGAAAACCAGCAGCAGCGAAGGCTTTGAAGCACTATTCTCAGCCGAAAATCAATGACATTCAATCTAGCATTGTCAGACCAGCCATTGCAGCTAATACCTTTGAAATCAAGCCTGGCACGATTCAGATGGTACAGAATTCAGTTCAGTTTGGGGGTGCTCCAACGGAAGATCCCAATATGCACATCCGGAACTTCATCGAGATCTGTGACACTTTCAAGTTCAATGGTGTGTCGGAAGATGCTGTCAACTTTCAAGTTCAAGTTCAAGTTCAATGCTTAGGAAGTGTCCTCATCACGGCATGCCAGACTGGATGGTGATCAATTGTTTATATAATGGGCTGGGAGCACAATCTAGACCATTGTTAGATGCATCATCAGGTGGAACTTTATGGGAAAAGAGCTACTAGAAAGCTTATGAGCTAATTGAGACGATGGCTGCTAATGAATATCAGAATCCAACTCAGAGATTATCACAAGGCAAGGTAGCAGGAATTCTGGAAGTGGATGCAGCTACAACTATAGCAGCTCAGTTGAAGGCTTTGACTATGAAGGTGGATTCTTTGACTAAATATGGAGTTCAGCAGGTGGCTAGTGTTTGTGAGCTTTGTGCGGGTGCACATGAGACGAATCAGTGTGCCATATCTAGTGAATCGGCACAGTTTGTAAGCAACTTTCAGCGACCTTCGCAACCAGCTCCAGCCACCTATCATCCTAACAATATAAATCATCCTAATTTCAGCTGGAGCAACAATCAAGGTGGTATGCAGCAACCTTATCAGCAGTTTCAGGGTCAGCAATACGGAGCTAAGCCATTCAATCCTTAAGGTTATCAGCAGCAGTATGCTCCAAGGCAATAATTTCAACCTCCGGGATTTCAACAACAGCCTCATGCAAGTACGGGACAATCTTCTACTGAAAAATCTGAATTGGAAGAATTGAGGTTGATGTGTAAAAGCCAAGCAGTCTCTATCAAAACCTTGGAAAATCAGATTGGTCAAATTGCTAATGCGTTGTTGAATAGGCCACAAGGAACTCTTCCTAGTGACACGAAGGCTAGTCCAAGCAAGAGGGAAGTCAAAGAATAGGTGAAGGCAGTAACTTTGAGATCTGGAAAAGTTACAACCGATCAGAAATTGTTAACTCGAATAACTTGTAGAAGGGGGGGTTGAATACAAGTTATGTAATCATGTCTGATTTTTGCTTAATTAATTAGATAAACAAGAACAAACGAATGAATCAACCTTGTTTGTGTTAAATAAGATCAAATACAAACTCTACCAAAGGTGTACAATACCTTTAGCAGCTGCTCTCAATACAAATCTCTCTCTGTTTGTTTCGAACTCTCGAATACAAACCTTATACTAAGCTCACGATTTCGAACTCACGAACGAACTCCTTACAATGATATAGAGAGAGTATTTATAATGCTACCTATCAACTAATAACAGAAAGTTATGATCTATACATGATAATGTTCTGCAGTCCAGTTGATAGTTTCCATCAATAGAAATTTCTTTCCTTCATGATACCTCCTTGCTTGTTCTTCAAAACAACGATCCTGTTTTATAGCACTTTCTAGTTTCTGTAGCATCCATAATGACATCATCAGTATTATGACTGATATCAGGATTTCACCTTGCACCAGGACTCGACATCCATCAGTATTTGTCTTGTCATATCAGGATCTTCTCTCAGTTCCTGAAATATAGTCATTGACACACTGTTCCTGACTTAACTCTACAGATTACTGTCTAACACATATATCCTATACAAAGTGCTAAATCCTTTATCAGGATATACAAGAAGTATGTGCAAATTCTATTCTTAACATCACAACTCATGAATTATTCCTAACAATCTCCCCCTATTTATGCTTTAGAATCTGAAGCATAAATCTTAGTTGTAGATGTCAAAACATATAACAATACAACCAGAATAGAATTTATTAATTTAAGATCATGAAGTTAAGTACCTCCTTCTTCAGATGTAGACATAGTATCTAGTACTTAAAAGAAAGAATTCAACTATTTTGATGCTTCTTTTCCTCTACCACTTCCCTGTTGAGATTCACCTCTGTCACCCTTAGTTCTTCCCTTATCTCCCCCAGTCTTCTATTGTTGTCTCTGAATTGTATTTATCTCCCCCCTTTTGACATCAGCAACATTAATTCCAAGAGATTCAGTAACAGAACATAAGAGATTCATCATAACTGCTTGATTTTCCATAATAGTGACTTGGTTATCTTCAAGTATTTGAAGTCTTGATTGAATAGCAATTTGAGAATTCTGAATATCTTTTAGAACATCAGAATTAACTTCAATGTTGGAAGTGCTTGTTGTATGTTCAGACTCAGATGTAGAAGTTGCCTGTGTAGCATGATCTACTGAAGTAGAATGATATTCAAGTAATAATACTTGAGTTGAATTACAAACATCTTCACCTTTCTGATCTGGAGCTGGAATATGATCATTCTGTCCTTCACCAGTATTATGTGTACTAACATCTACAAATCCTGACTCCTCCTGAGAGTGATCAGATACAGTTGATGTCTCAATTCCAGCTGATATTTGAAGTATATACAAAGGAATACTAGGATCATTAGGAAGTTCTTCTAGTACATGTGAGGTAAGAGATTGTCTTAGCCTTTCACCGCTTCTGTTGATGATTCCTGCAAGCCTTTCTTTTTACTTCTGAGCTTTAACTTCTGGCTTTGCATTGTGCTTTGCTAAGTCATTCTTCTCATACATTTGATAAAAGAATAAGTACCAGCATCCATACCAAGATTCTCAGACAAAGAGTCAGGAAAAACCTCATCCCAGGAATCAAACGATGGTGGTTTCTTAATTTTCTCTCCCTCACTATGGAGTTGATCATCCATACCCTCATTCTCACTTTGACTATCTAAAGTCAACACTCTTTCTACCTCTCCTTTTGCCTGGTCAGGAGCCAGCCTCTCTGTTTGTGGATCTATGTCCATCTTTTCAAGTGTATCACTCAAATTTGGATAAGTGCTCTCATGACCTACAGAAAAATAGGGGTTAGAAGAATTTTTTATACCTGAACTCACATGGAGAGAGGGTTCCTCATATGGCAAGGGGCTTGAGGTTTTCTTCATGGAGTGAGCTGCTATAGTCTCTAAACCCTCACAAACATCTACTGTCTTTCCAGAGACTACAGGCTCCAGTATACCACTTTCAGGTTCTACACCAGACTTTAATGCCTTCAGTAATACTTCATTATAGTTTGTGTGTTACCGTCTTCAAGTGTTGTTTGCTGAGACACACCCTCAAGGTGGATAGACTCTGAATGAACATAATTTGTTTGATCTTCAGGAAAATCAATCAAAGTCATTCCTCCCATATCATAGGGTATCTCACTTGCAGTTTCATCCAGCACAGAAGACATTTCAGCATCAGCAATCACTGTTCCTTAGTCATCCAACCTCTGACTAGATGGTTCTTGTGTTGCAGTGACTGTGATCTGATCTATCCTACTACTCACCACTGGTGCAATAGTATCTCCTGTTGACTGCATTCCAATATCTGCTACCTCCTTTTGTTCACCTTTAGCTAGAGCATCTTCAACAATGAAATCTTTGTGAAACAAATATGTATGAAGTGATTGAAGTGCACCATGCTTGGAAAGTCCAAATGACTTGTTTAACTCCTTTCTGACAGATACATAGAAAGGCATCTTCATTAAATCAAGTCTTTGATGTAGAAGTCCATATTCTTCAGGAAATGAAAGTCTTGGAACTCTTTCAACCAGAAATTGTAGAACAGTCCTGGAAAGCTTTACTTTTATAGAAATAACCTTCATAGCCAGTCTGTATGTCAATGTTGTTTCCCATGAAGAATCAATATCAAGATCTCTCTTGTCAATTGCTGACTGGAATACAGCTTTATTTGTAGAGACCTGCATAATGTTAATTGGACTAGACCCTGTGTGTGTAGGTGACAAATGAATCTTTCTACTTGTTCTCCTAGTATAGTGAGCAACAGATTTATCTTGAGAAGACTCAAGAGGTGTAGACACAGAAGTGATCTTGGGATGAGATCGTTTTTCAATAGACACAGTCTTTTGAGAGACAGTATCCAGTAACTGTTTTCCCTTTTTAAGTACTAGAGCCTTTTGGGAGACTTCAACCTGGCTATGACTAGGTGCTTTATCTCTTTGTCCTAGCTTAGAAAGTTGAATTTCAGCCTTCAATTCTGCTCTCTCAGCAAGAGATATATTATCATCATCTTCACTAGAACTACTACTTGAAACAACAAATCTTCTCTTCTTTACAACCGATGTCTTTTGAGAAACACCAGAGGTTGGTTTCTTTGAAGCAATGGGCTGTGGATCAAAATTTCGTTATTGAATTATTTCAGAGACTATAATGTTTTGGGTTACTCGGGTAGACACATGGGGGTTCTCCACCAAATGAGATTCTTGAATCATTTCACTACAGAAGAAAGAAGAATTAAAGATAGTAGGAAGATGAGTTCTTAGAAGTACCTGAACATGTTGTGGATATTGTATTGTAGGTATTTCATCTAGATTCTTTTCACTGTCCTTCTTTGTAATGTCAGAGAAAATTCTCTTTTGCTGTACATAAGAAGAAACACAATGTTCTCTACCAAATATAGCTTCAACATTAGGAATAAAATGGTTAATAAACAATTGCATGAATCTGTGATAATAAACCATTTTCCTATCTTGATCTCTTAACCCAAGTTTGATACAAATCTGACTTAAAATATTGTGACCAATGTTAATTACTCTGTTATAAAGCAAACTATATGCAACGTGAGATGTAACAGCAGTAATTTGTTGAAAAGAACTACATTTACCAGTAAAACATTTAGCGAGTTGGTCAAAGAAGAAAGACCATTCTTTCCTAAGAAAGGATCTATTTAACTGGCTCATGTTATCAAGAGGTCCATTATAACCTAACTCAGATAACATAGTTCTAACATTATCATCAGATGGTACATTTTAAAAATTCATACTAACAAGTAAGTGAAGTACTGAATTAACAATAGATTCAGTAATATCAAATGAGTCTTGTCCTAAGTGTAGAACAATCTTACCTGATTGACCCTGAACAGAGTCAATTACCTCAGCATTCTCTCAAGCTTGTGAAACAGCAGCTTGATTAATTAGTGGAGATAATGTCAAGGCAACTTAATGGTCCTTTCGCCAAAAAGTCCATAATTGGGTGAAAATCAGTTGACACCCCTTCCTTGTTGATGATAGCTGCAACATGATTGTTCATCATAAAATCAAAGTCACCAAACTTGAAAGCTACTGATTTGGGTAGTCTTCTTTGAGCTGTCATTTTGATCTGTAGAGGAATTTCAAAAATCCTTCAGACCCACTATCCCATGTTGCACGTAGGTTGACAGGTGTCAGTCCCCGAAAAATGTAGTTACCCACGATTTTTGGAAAGTAAAATCCAAAACTGATTTCAATTAAATAAATCAGGGTATAATCAAGATAAAAATCAATACTGATCAGCTTCGTTCTCCTGATGTGATCTTCTCATCAAGATAATCACAAATCTCAATGTGATTTCTAAATAGCAATAATCACAAATCCTGATGTGATCACACTTGTAATTCCTGATCAATATCATCCTGATTCCAGAGACTAAATGGAGTTCCACGTGGCATTTTCTTTTATCTGAAAAAGAAATAAACAATAATCTGAACAAAATCAATTGGTTAGATACGTTTAAAATTTCTTGAAAACATAAGGAATACATTCACGTGTAATAATAGTGACTGACTGCATTGATAATCTCCAAGCGACTGTTAGCTTCTCACGTCTTTCTATAAAACCGACATCTTATGCCATTCTTCACTCCAAAAACCTTCCAATCCTTTATCTGTAAACCACTCCTTTCCTAATGGCTTTCAACCCAAATATTCATATGAACCCTAACTTTCGATTCATTACCTCTAAGAAGTTCTATTCTCTTGATGATCATGAGCAAGTGGACTATCTCTTAGAAGAAATGAATTTTCTCATCGAGTTAGATATGGTTGGTATCAACTCAAATGATGTCCAAAAACTTCCTCTAAAACATCTACCAGTTAAACAAAATCCTCCTCTAATCTCTTCACACCTTGAGGATGAAGAATTTGGTGAAGAGTCTGAAATTGATCTTGATGGAGATGCTATTCATTTATCCATCAATCCTTAATAAACATGGGGTTGTACCACCTGCTCTCATTCAAGTCATCCTGAGAAGAAATTCAAGAGCAGATGGGACTGTTCAAATCCCCAAACGGATTTTGGCATGCTCCTCGTCCTGTATGTTAGATGCATAAAAGAAGCAAGATCCAATAGCCATAACATTAGACAAGAATAGGATTATCAGTAGAAGTTAGACAAAAGAAGTTTGTATTTCATTTCCATGTATGTAATGCTTTTGATTAATGAAAATACAAGTTTTCTTGTTATCTACTTGTCTATTGTTTGTTTATTAGAATGATAAAGTATAAATTATCAGTATGCATGTGTTAAAACTTGCTAGTATAGACTTAACAAAACTCAGAATTAGAGCACTGAATAAATTGAACTTCAGGATTTGAAAACATTAAGTCACAGACTAAACAATTTTCACAATCCTGATACTGACACAGAAATCCTGATGACATCAGCATCCTAATAGCAATCCTGATCCTGATGATTATTAACAAGTCTATCATACTGTAATTTATCAAAGTAAAATGTTACAGCTTAAGCATTTAACTATCAAATATAGATCCTGACAAAGATACACTACTACAAAAAAGCCTAAAGAGACCACCTAAAAACCATCTTGGAGACCACCTCAAGAGGGGGTCTCTAGGTCAGTGGTCTCTTAGGATAAGAGACCTCTTCTTTGAGGGGGTTTATTAAATAGAAATAAGAGACCAGCTATTTAGGAAAAGTGATCCCTTAGGTAGAAGGAAAAGAAACCATTTATTTAAATAAGATGGTCTCTCTAGTTCTAGTAAAGAAACCACATAGGCCAATAAGTGGTCTGTTTGATTTCACTAAAAAAGCACTTGTCTCTAAAAGGTGGTCTCTTTGCTCTGAATATATAATTTTTTTTATATTATTAATTGTCATTGAGATTATTATTATTAATTATTATAATAATATTCTTATATTTACAGAATATTATGAAATAATATTTACAGAATATTATGAAATTATAACATCAATCAAACAATCAATACAGCATAACAAGCAATAATATCTAAATATATAAATTGTATAAAGGGAGTATTAAATAAGGGGTCTGATGGCTAAGAAATTGTACATAAATTTGTGTAAAAGATGGGATGCCATGGAACTTGTCATTAAAATTAGAATAATCAATCATATCCTATAACAAAAGGAAACACATAATTTATGAATTGAATAAGGGATCTTGTGGTTTCACTGATATATGTTCTCTCCCCGGTCTGTGCTTCTTCCACTTACGTTTAGGCAATGCCAGGATCCAAGCTGGAACTTCGCCTCCAGAAGCTGTTATCACATTTGCTATGTTACGCAGAAATGGAACATCTGCCTCGGTGTACAGAGTAATGGCTTCTCCCCTCCTCCCTGCTCTGCCACAACGACCTATTATAGATGAAAAGCAACGAGTTTCAGCAACTTTAGATAATAGATGAAAAACTTTATTAATTGGAAGCTGGTGTAATAGAAAAATGGACGATGCAAAATGCAACCAGAAAAGGATGGACACACCAGAAGAGAGCAGGCCACCTAGGTAGAGGTATTCTCGACGCCTCGCTAACATGGCAGCTGCCGAGAAACAGGCGAATGCCACAGCAGTTCCCACAAATGCACCAACAAGAATACTGCAATATGAAAGGAAAATTTTATCAAAGTGAGCAATAAAACATCATAAAGTAAGCAGAGTAAGTGATCAGGAAAATTCACAACCTAAGTAGGAAGACAACAACTCTCGTAACATCTTACCTGGGATCAAAATCAATGGCCAGTTCAATCAGAGGACCAATAGAGGCTCCTTCAAGTAGTCCAGCTGCCATCAGAAGTGAAACCCTCTTTTGCTGCACATCATCAACACCAAAGAGTCAAGCACCCAACAACTCGTCTAACTGGCAAGTTAAAGAAAATATCAGAAACACAAATGCTAAACAAATACTTACCTCTTCATGGGGAGGTGTTGCAAGGAGCCAAGCCATGGTGGCCATGCATCCAATTGTCGTGAGAAGACCTCCAATATTCCAAAGGACATGAAAATAAGCCCCAGCTGCTGATGCAATCAGAGCACAACATAGTGAAAGATAAACCTGCAACATTCAAGCCACGACAATAGAACCGTATGCTAAATCAGAACTCAATTTTCCAAACAAGCCTATAAATAGATTAATCACCTGATACAAAACGTCAAACGATTCCACAAAAAGTAAGGAAAAACAAATAATTCAAGCAAAAAGGGTAACAACCTTCAAGTGACAGTAAATTGTTAATAAGATCACAAGACTTGAACAATGGGAAATTGGTTAACTTCTTGTTTTTCTAGCTCCAGCTATGATCAGGATTTTCAAGATTTGCCCATCAACACTGTTTTCAGGTTTCCAAATCCAACTCCCACTTGGCCAACAGGTTGGTACCTCAAACACTATATATGCCTCTTTGTATGTAAAAAATGTGCGCAGGGGCGGATCCAGGATTTTTGATGAAGTAGAGCTAACTTATCGGGCAAGAAATAAACTATATGCAGCTTTCTTTTCTTGATAATTGAAACTAAGTTACCATTGCAGCTACTTATATTTTGACAATGTTGAACATAAACAATATTACTAACTAGATAAAAGTTGTGAATGCATTTCCGCACTTCTTTATGTTGATAATAATACTGTAATTTGAAGAACGCGAGCTTGTTCTTGATAATTGATCACAGTCACACACCTCGTTTTCTGACAAGGTTTAAACCAACGACAGCTAGATAGATACTGCTAGACGAAGAGACCTATAATATAGTACATGCTTTTTTCAATAATATGGTACAAGGGAACTAAAATTTTAAGTTTGTGTTATAGGTAATGGCTTTGGAAGTGGAATTATTGACTTGGAAGGGCTACAGGTGTGTCAAATAACTTCCTTTAGAAAAATTTGGGCAACTTACGAGGGGGGAGTGGATAATCTTGGTGCAACATTTTTCGAGCCTAGTTCAGTGCCGGATGGATTTGTCATGCTTGGTTGCTATAGCCAACCCAACAATCGTCCACTTTCTGGCTGGGTTCTTGTCGGAAAAGATGAAAACTCCAGCAATCCTCCCGAGGAAGGAGCTTTAGTAGAGCCAATTGATTACACTTTAGTTTGGAGTAGTGAGTCCATGCAGATAAAGCAAGATGGTTATGGCTATATTTGGTTACCGGTACCACCTACTGGTTATGAAGCTGTTGGCCACATTGTTACAACATCAAAAGTGAAGCCTTCTTTGGATAAAATTCGTTGTGTTCGATCCGATCTCACGGATGAATCTGAGTTTGATGATTGGATATGGGGACAAGATACGGAGATTAGTGAAGATGGATTCAATGTATATGGATTAAGACCTAGAATTAGAGGTACAAAAGCACAAGGTGTTTGTGTAGGTACATTTATACTTCAAAACAACACTACTAGTTCTAGTTCTACTTTATCCTTGGCTTGCTTAAAAAACAATAACTTTACCACCTTATCTTATGCCCCTAACATAGAACATGTCAAGGCATTGCTACAGATTTACTCTCCAAAGGTTTACCTTCACCCTGATGAAACTTACCTCCCATGTTCAGTAAATTGGTTTTTCGACAATGGGGCACTATTGTATAAAAAGGGGGATGAGTCAAGTCTGGTCCGGGTTGAATCGAATGGTTCGAACCTCCCACAAGGTGGTTCAAATGATGACGAGTATTGGCTGGACCTTCCCATTGATCCTGCAGCCAAAGAGAGAGTAAAGAAAGGAGATTTGCAAAGTTCAGAGGCTTACATTCACATCAAGCCGATGCTAGGAGCCACATTCACCGATTTAGCAATATGGATTTTTTACTCGTTTAACGGACTAGCAACTGCTAAACTCGGACTAGTTGATGTTCCATTAGATCGAATAGGTGAACATGTTGGCGACTGGGAACATCTGACATTAAGAATCAGTAATTTTAACGGGGCAGCTGCCGAGAAACAGGCGAATGCCACAGCAGTTCCCACAAATGCACCAACAAGAATACTGCAATATGAAAGGAAATTTTTTATCAAAGTGAGCAATAAAACATCATAAAGTAAGCAGAGTAAGTGATCAGGAAAATTCACAACCTAAGTAGGAAGACAAAAACTCTCGTAACATCTTACCTGGGATCAAAATCAATGGCCAGTTCAATCAGAGGACCAATAGAGGCTCCTTCAAGTAGTCCAGCTGCCATCAGAAGTGAAACCCTCTTTTGCTGCACATCATCAACACCAAAGAGTCAAGCACCCAACAACTCGTCTAACTGGCAAGTTAAAGAAAATCTCAGAAACACAAATGCTAAACAAATACTTACCTCTTCATGGGGAGGTGTTGCAAGGAGCCAAGCCATGGTGGCCATGCATCCAATTGTCGTGAGAAGACCTCCAATATTTCAAAGGACATGAAAATAAGCCCCAGCTGCTGATGCAATCAGAGCACAACATAGTGAAAGATAAACCTGCAACATTCAAGCCACGACAATAGAACCGTATGCTAAATCAGAACTCAATTTTCCAAAGAAGCCTATAAATAGATTAATCACCTGATACAAAACGTCAAACGATTCCACAAAAAGTAAGGAAAAACAAATAATTCAAGCAAAAAGGGTAACAACCTTCAAGTGACAGTAAATTGTCAATAAGATCACAAGACTTGAACAATTTGATCACCGTGCAAATGTTGAAATTAGTAAGACAAAATTCACTACTAAAAATCGCAAAATTCTAGCAAATAATCCTCACTAAACCGAAACGGCCTAGTCAAATATGTAGAGAATCTGATCTATCCATCCATGAAATCAAAGAATAGGAACAATTCATATATACAATCGTGTTTCTATATATCACTACTGACGATTATTATGCAAAACCAAACATAAATTCATCATGTACACAAGAATAGACACAATTTTGCCACCAAAAATCACAGAATTATAACAACTAATCTCTATCAAAAGCAAACATCCAATAAGTTAACCAAAAAAAAACATCCAATACAAACATATACAGAATAGATATAATTTATTTACAATCGCGAAGATTAAAATCAATCACCAAACCTAAATCATTCATATTCAAGACTCAAGTATCAAAAATGAACAATTAAACCTACATATATTTAAATCACAAATTAATTGAAAGAGATGGGGAGAGAGAGAGAGAGAGAGAGAGAGAGAGAGAGATGAACTGTAATACCGGGGGGGGGAGAGAGAGAGAGAGAGAGAGAGAGAGAGATTAAAACCTGTTTGAGATGATTTTGAACGGTGGGAGAGATTTGACGAAAATTCTTGAGAGAATCGTAACTCCAACTGTTGCGAGATGATGATGATTGCAAAACAAATATGCCACAAGGATTAATCATGTTTAGGGGTTTGGTTATTTAGAGGGTTGAAGAACAGGGGAGGGGGGAAATGTGGCAGGCAAGAGAGAAGGAAAAAAAAGGGTGGGGGTGTGTACGGGGTGGTGGTTAGGTAGAATTAGGATTTTTAGTATAAGAGAAGAGAGAACAGAGGTCGGATGGGAAATAAATAATATTAAAAAATGATAAGAAACCACTTTTTAAATAAGATGGTCTCTTTACTTATATTATAAGAGACCATTTTTTGAAAAAGTATGGTTTCTTTTATTAAAGAACCACTTATTTAAATAAGATGGTCTCTTTACTTATATTATAAGAGACCATTTTTTTAAAAAGTGTGGTTTTTTTTAAGTAATCAATTATTTGAATAAGGTGATCTCTTATTAGTGGTTCCTTTGCCTATATTTGTAGTAGTGATATCAAGTCTATAAGCTGAAACAACATACCTTGCTACTTATGCAGATGTTAAAGATTTAGAAATTTAACATTCCTAACTCACTAACCAATCTAATGAATGTAGCCTCATCAAGTGGTTTAGTTATAATATCTGCAAGCTATTTGTCAGTAGGAACAAAATCAAGTTCCACAGTACCATTCTCAATATGTTCTCTAATAAAATGATACATGATATCAATGTGCTTAGTCCTTGAATGTTGAATTGGATTTTCTGAAATGTTGATAGCACTAGTATTATCACAAAACATAGGAATTTTACTAAGTGTCATACCATAATCCATCAACTGATTTCTTATCCAAAGGAGCTGTGCACAACAACTGCCTGCTGCAATGTACTCAGCTTTTGCAGTTGAGGTTGAAACTGATTGTTGCTTCTTGCTTGCCCAAGAAATCAATCTGTTTCCCAAGAATTGACATGTACCTGTATTGCTTTTCCTGTCTATTTTACACCCTGCATAATCAGAGTCTGAATAGCCAATTATGGAGAAATCAGATTCTCTAGGATTCCACAAACCAAGATTTGGAGTTCCCTTGAGATATTTAAAAGTTCTCTTCACAACAATTAAATGAGATTCCTTAGGATCACTTTGGAAAGCACATAAATAGGTAGAAAACATTATATCTGGTCTACTTGCAATTAAGTATAACAATGAACCTATCATGCCTCTATAGCTAGTGTTATAAACACTCTTTCCCTTAGGATCAGAGTCTAGCTTAGTGGCTGTTATCATGGATGTTTTTGTAACTGAACAATCTTGAAAGTCAAACCTTTTTAAAAGATCTTTGATATACTTTGACTGATTGATGAAAATACCAGTCTCAGTCTGTTTGACCTGCAAGCCTAAAAAGTAATTTAATTCACCCATCATGCTCATCTGATACTTAGACTGCATAAGCTTGCTAAACTTAGCACATAACTTTTCATTAGTAGAACCAAATATGATGTCATCAACATAAACTTGAACTAAAAGCAATTCACCTTTAATCTTTCTAAAGAAAAGAGTTTTGTCAATTGTACCTCTTGTGAAACCATTTTCAAGAAGAAATTTAGACAAAGTCTCATACCATGCTCTTGGTGCCTGCTTTAGTCCATAGAGTGCCTTGTCAAGTTTGTAGACATGATTTGGAAACTTTGGATCAACAAAACCAGGTGGTTGTTCCACATTTACTTCCTCATCAAGCTTGCCATTTAGAAAAGCACTCTTTACATCCATCTGGTATACCTTGAACTTTGAATGAGTTGCAAATGCAAGAAACATCCTGATTGTTCCAATCTTGCTACAGGTGCAAAGGTTTCATCATAATTAATGCCTTCTTCCTGAGAGTAACCCTTGGCCACCAGTCTTACTTTGTTTCTTACAATCATACCAGATTCATCTAGCTTGTTTCTGAAAACCCATTTTGTACCAAAAATAGATCTATCTTTAGGTCTTGGTACCAGTTTCCAGACTTTGTTCTTCTCAAACTCATTTAATTCTTCCTGCATTGCAATTACCCAATCGAGATCATGTAAGGCTTCTTCAACCTTCTTAGGTTCATTCTTTAAGAGAAAACAACTGTACAAGCATTCATTTTGAACTGATCTTCTAGTTCGAACACCACTATTTGGATCACCAATAATCAAATCTTCAGTATGATCCTTTGTCCATCTTCTAATAGGTGGTAGATTACTCCTGCTAGATTCTCCCCCTAAGGTAGTGGTATCTCTTGTAGAAGAACTTTTTCTGCCTTCAAAAGCTCCCCCTTGATCAGTAGACTCCATACAGCTGCTAGTTTCTGATCTTCCTTCACTAGTCTCGAAAGGATCAGTTCCTGATGGAGTAGACTCTGAATGACTAGTCTGCTCCTGATGAGCATTGTGTTCTCCTTGATTAACTTGCTCCACCTCAACAATAGCATTCCTTTGAGAAGCAATAGAGATTTTAATTTGAGAACTTTCATCATCACTGGAGAGTGTCTCAGAATCCTTAAGATTTTCAAATTCCAAATTGTCATGGCTTTCATCAGTTTGCAAAATTCCAAACTTCTTGTCATCAAATGCAACATGAATTGATTCCATAACAATGTGAGTTCTGAGATTGTATACTTTGAAGGCCTTTGATGCAGAATATCCTAGAAAGATTACTTCATCCGATTTAGCTTTAAATTTTCCAAGTTGTTCTGGATGAACTTTCAGGACATAGCATTTGCATCCAACGATGTGAAAGTATTTCACACTTGGTTTCTTTCCTTTGATCATCTCATAAGGAGTCTTACCATGACTATTTATCAAGGTACAATTTTGAGTAAAACATGCAGTGTTAATAGCTTCTGCCCAGAAATAGGTTGAAAGCTTTGCATCTGCAAGCATGGTTCTAGCTACCTCTATGAGGGTTTTTTTCTTTCTTTCTACTACACCATTCTGCTGAGGTGTTCCAGGTGCAAAAAACTGTTGAGTAATTCCATTGTCTGCACAATACTCCTCCATTGTAGAATTCTTGAATTCTGTTCCATTGTCACTCCTAAGTACTTTGACTTTGTACTCAAAGCTATTCTGAATATTCTTGACAAGATCAATGATTTGATGAGGAGCTTCATCCTTTTTATATAGAAAGAATACCCATGTGAACCTTGTGTAGTCATCCACTATAACTAGAGCATATCTTTTCTTGTTGATAGACATAATGTTTACTGGACCAAATAGATCAAGATGCAGCATGTGAAATGGTTCAGTAATTGAATTTTATGTCTTGCTCTTGAAAGTGGTTATTTTCTATTTACCAAGCTGACAAGCATCACAAAGTCCATCTTGCACATAATTTGCCTGAGGTAGGCCTCTCACTAGATTAAGCTTAACAAGTTGATTCAGCTTCTTGAATTTAAGATGCGAGAGCTTCTTGTGCCAATTCTAGCTTTCATCATTTGATGCCTTACTGTAGAGACATCTAACAGTTCCTTTGGATGTATCACTCAAGCTGGCTTAAAAAATGTTACCATGTCTCTAACCATTTAGAACAATGTCTCCATTCTTCATATTCAAGATTTTGCATCCTTCTCTGTCAAAGACTGATTGGTAACCTTTACCACCCAGTTGACTTATGCTTAAAAGTTTATGTTTCAAACCTTCAACCAGTTCTACGTTTTCTATGATGACATTCCCCAAAATAATTGAGCCATATCCCAGAGTTTCTCCTTTGTTGCCATCTTCAAAAGATATTACTGGGCCAGCTTTCCTCTTAAAATTTGTAAGCAGGGACTTCTTTCCAGTCATATGTCCAGAGCATCCACTGTCTAAGATAATTGAATGCTTCTTTCCTGTGCCCTGCAAACAAAAAAAAGTAACTAGTTAGAAATTTTTAGGACCCAAATTTGATTGGATCCTTTCTTACTAGATTTAAAAATAACAGGCTTTGAAGATTTTGCTTTTGATTTACCTGTTGCAGAGTCAACCTTAGACTCTGACTTCATAAACTGTTTGTGACTAGGAGTTTCAGACTTCAGAGAATAATAGTCATAATACAGTTCATGATATTCTTTACACATGTAGATGGAATGAAGTAAACTACCACAATGATAACAAGCTTTTTGTGGTTGGTATTGAATTGTCTGAGTCTTGGGGAATCTGGACTCAGTTTTCCAAGAAGGTTTTTGATTGCAGTCTAAGGCCAAATGATTATGATTTCCACACTTATAGCATTTTTTCCTAGGTGCATCAGGTACATTCTTGTAATTATTCTCTTTGTTAATACTTTCTTTTCCATTCCTATTTCTCTTGATCTTGCTAGACTCTGAAAGACCTTCTAGTTTCTGTTTTAGCAGAGACTTAGACAGAAAGCCTATGTTGACATTCTTAGGTTTTTCAAACACTTTCTCATTTGAACTATTATTGTTAATTCTCTTGTGTACAACTGGGGTACCATTTGAATCAACAAATTTAACATGATTCGGTTCAGGAAATTTTTTCTTACCTTCAGATTTAGATGTGCCAGCTTCTACTTTAATATTATCATTTAGGACAACAGCTACAAGAGTTTCACTTTTATCCTTCTCAAAACCTATGGCATAAACCTTACCAGGTATCTGATTATTGATAATGTCCTAAGTCTTTTTGCAAGATGTATTCCACATGTGAAACCTTTCTTTCTCTTCCTCTAGTTCTTTTCTGACATAGTCATAAGCCTCAAGAATAACACTATAATCATGCTTAGCTTTATCAGAACTTAACCTATAATGTTCCATTTGAATTAACTTAGATTCAAGAATATTATTTCTACCAACTAATTCATCATTCTTAATCTTTAGATCATCTTTTTCACTAGTAAGAATTCTGAAATTAGTCATAAGATTTTTAAACTCAGCATGGATATTTCTAATATCATCAGAATCTAAGCTATCAAATGAATCAAGAGAGTGAAGAGATGCCTTGACAGAAGATGAAGAAGTTTTCTTTGGAGATCCAGGCTTGTCTAAAGCACTTGCCATCAAAGCAATGTTATCATAATCCATTTCATCTTCAGAATCACTGAAGTCTACCCAATCCTTCTGTGTGACCATGAGTGCATTACCTTTTCCTGAATTCCTAGGCTTCTTACACTCACTTGCAAAGTGTTCAAGCTCTCTACAGTTAAAGCACTTGATCTTGGCCTTATCAAGCTTGACAATTGTACTTTTGGATTTGTCACTCTTCTTCTCCTCTTTCTTTTGAAAAGATCCTTGCTAAATCTTCTCCTGTTGAATCTTCCTTTCTTGAAAGCTTTAGCAAACATAGCAAAGAGTTCCTGCCTCTCTGATTCAGAATGACTGTTGTCAGAGTCTGTGTCTGCAGTCTCTGACTCTGAACTTTCTTTGCTCTTTTTCTTCCTTGAGTCTCTTTCAATAGATTCAGATTTTTCCTCTGGAAGCTTCTTTGATTCAGATTGAGCAGTGAGCGCAATTGTTTTCATCTTTCCTTCACTCCTGCTCTTTTTCTGCTGCCTGTCAAGTTCATAAGCTCTAAGTTTTCCATAGACCGCCTCTAATGATATTTCATCCAGATCATTAGCTTTTTCAATTTCAGATATCTTCTCATTATAAAAATCAGGCAAGGCTTTCATGAACTTAGTATTCATATCTTCCAAGTCATAATATTTTCCGTGTATGGCCATCTTATTGATGAGTTTAGTAAACCTATCAAAGGTATCAGTAAGTGACTCACCAGAATTGGATTCAAAGTACTCATACTGTTGTATGATAAGTGTCCTAATATTCTTCCTGACATGTTTTGTTCCTTCACAATGAACCTTTAGATTGTCCCATATCTCCTTAGCAGTCTTACAAGAGAGAACATAGTTAGTGAGAACAGAATCAAGACTGCTAAATAATATGTTTCTCACTTTAGCATCCTTAAGAACGTTCTCCTTGTCCTTATCTGACTATTCAGATTTAGGCTTATCTACCGTGTGCTCTGGAACAACTTTTCCTTCGACAGTTGCTTGAGCAACAACCCTTGTTGGAATAAAAGGCCCATCTCTTATTCTGTCAAGAGAATCAGGATCTGTTGCTTCCAGGTGATGCAACATCTTCACTTCCCATAGAGTGTATTCATTTCTCTTGAGCATAGAAATTTTAGTATTACCATCCTTGTAACCAGACTTGATTGTAGATCTTTATGATTATTTGAAATCAACCCCTCTGATACCAATTGTTAACTCGAATAACTTGTAGAAGGGGGGGGGGTTGAATACAAGTTATGTAATCATGTATGATTTTTGCTTAATTAGATAAACAAGAACAAACGAATGAATCAACCTGGTTTGTATTAAATAAGATCAAATACAAACTCTACCAAAGGTGTACAATACCTTTAGCAGCTACTCTCAATACAAATCTCTCTTTGTTTGTTTCGAACTCTCGAATACAAACCTTATACTAAGCTCACGATTTCGAACTCACGAACGAACTCTTTACAATGATATAGAGAGAGTATTTATAATGCTACCTATCAACTAATAACAGAAAGTTATGATCTATACATGATAATGTTTTGCCGTCCAGTTGATAGTTTCCATCAATAGAAAACTCTTTCCTTCATGATACCTTCTTGCTTGTTCTTCAAAACAACGATCCTGTTTTATAGCACTTTCCAGTTTCTGCAGCATCCATAATGACATCATCAGTATTATGACTGATATCAGGATTTCACCTTGCATCAGGACTCGACGTCCATCAGTATTTGTCTTATCGTATCAGGATCTTCTCTTAGTTCCTGAAATGTAGTCCTTGACACACTGTTCCTGACTTAACTCTGCAGATTACTGTTTAACATATATATCCTATACAAAGTGTTAAATCCTTTATAAGGATATACAAGAAGTATGTGCAAATTCTATTCTTAACATCACAACTCATGAATTATTCCTAACAGAAATCAGCAGCCAAGAAAGATGAAGAAGTTAATAATCAGCAGGTCGAAAAATCTGCGGGGCCAGAAATTGAAAAGTCTGATTTGGCAGTTGATCAGTTGGAAGTACGAAGATGTACCAAGACTTGAAGGAACATTTCTGGTGGCATGATATAAAAAGAGAGATTGCGGAGAGGGTTAGCAAGTGTTATACATGACAAAGAGTCAAAGCTGAACATCAAAAGCCCAGTGGATTATTACAGCTGTTGGATATTCCTGAGTGGAAATGGGAGCACCTAGCTATGGACTCCGTGGTTGGACTACCTAGAATAACAGCTAATCATGATGCGATTTTGGTAATCATAGATCGTTTGACTAAGTCTACACATTTTCTTCCAATCAACGAAAGGTTCTTCTTAGATAAGTTGGTACAGCTGTATTTGAAAGAAGTGGTTATGCGTCACGGTGTGCCAGTAACTATTTTGTCTGATCGAGATCCACGTTTCAACTCCAGATTTTGGAAGCAATTTCAATAATACTTGGGCACTAAGCTTAAGATGAGTACGGCATATCATCCACAGACAGATGGACAGAGTGAGCGAACCATCCAAACTATTGAAGACATGCTTCGAACGTGTGCATTGGATTTCAAAGGAAGTTGGGACGAGCACCTACCTTTGGTGGAGTTTTCTTACAACAACATCTATCATGCGAGTATTGGGATGCCTCCATACGAAGCTTTATATGGAAGGAAATGTAGGTCTCCTGTATACTGGGATGAGGTTGGTGAGCGTAATGTGTTAGGACCAGAACTAGTACAGCAAACGAAAGAAAAGGCTGAAATAATTCAGAAAAGGTTGATTGCCGCTCAAAACAGACAAAGGAAGTACGTAGATCAAGACAGGAAAGATATAAATTTTGAGGAAGGAGAACAATGTTATTGAAAGTGTCACCTTGGAAAGGAGTTACGAGATTTGGCAAGAAAGGGAAACTCAGTCCGAGATTTGTGGGCCTTTTGAGATCTTAAGACGGGTTGGAAAAGTCGCATATGAGTTAGCCTTACCGCCACATATGAGCCATATCCACAATGTCTTGCATGTGTCAATGCTCAAGAAGTATCATCCCGATTTAAGTCATGTGATTGAATACGAGCCTATTGAGTCACAGCCGGATCTGTCTTACGTAGAACAGCCTGTAGCAATTCAGGATAGAATGGATAGGAAGTTGAGGAATAAGACAGTTAGACTGGTAAAAGTTTTGTGGAGAAACCTTAGAGTTGAAGAGTCATCTTGGGAACTTGAGAGCGAGATGCTCGAGAATTATCCTCATCTATTTACGTAGGTGAGATTCTGGGGACAGAATCCTATTAAGGGGGGAAGAATATAACGCCTTAGAAAATTTTATATTTATAAAGTGTTTATTTAATATTAAATATGAATTATATGACATGAATTTTGTTGAGAAGGTGAAATATGTGTGATATCATGTTTGAAAGTTTATTTGATGATTTATGTGTGTCAGATACGTCTGTGTATTTTTAATTGTATTTTTGAGGATTAAACTCTATTTAAATTATGTATTATATGTCTTTTGAGAATTTTATAAAATCATCGAGAATAGTATAAATCGTGAAATCTTTTGCATTACTAACATTATTAGTTTATTTGAGTTTTAAAAATATTAGATGAATTTATTTTTATTTTTAAGGATTTTAAAATGATTTTATGAATTGATTTGTGTTTTATTGATTTAATCTTGTAAAATTTATATTTAATTCGTTTTTTATCCTAAAAATATTTGAAAAATATAGGGAATTTTGTTCTGTTCATTTTAAAAATAAAATCATGATTTTTCTCAAATATTCCTCGTTAAATTTTTATTTTACAAAGAGAATTCAGATCGTTATTTTTTAGGAATTCGAATATTACATTACTTTTCCCCTTTTATTCCCTTTTATCCCCAATTCATAAATCCCTACATTGAATAACATTTCAGCTGGGTTATTTTTGTGGCATTTCTCTCGATCCTTCTTGAAATCTTTCTGCTCTCTCCATTCTCTCTTAAAAAAATTTCAATCTCTCTCTATTTCTCGCTTCCTCCTCCTCCACTATTCATTTTCTCGACACATACTTGTAGTCTCTTCCACAGCTTCCTTGCACCTCGGTAATGGTCTTCTTGTTCTTGTTGCTGCGATTGAAATACAATCTTCCCTCCTCTGCCACTGTGTTGGTTATGTGTGGTGTTCTTGTACAGTGCCGTGTGAGTGTGTGTGGTGGGTATAAGCTGTGCTTGTGTGTGCGTTTGTGGCTGGGTGTGTTGGTGTGTGAGAATCGTGTATGTGTGTGTGTAATAAGAGTGCGTGCGTGGGTTAATGTTAGTTGCGGGTGTTATGTTCTGTGATACAAGAAATCAGATATTGTCTTCCTTATTGACTATATCAATTCTACGCTGCTTGTTGTGCATATGTATCTGCGAGTTTCTGTATAATTGGAAGATGCTTGTTGTGGTTGTAATTCGGTTATTGGGAATATTGTATTTCGATTATTGACATTAAATCAGGGCTCTGTTTGATTGTTTTTGTGAAATTACCAATGTACTGTAATTATTTTTAGTGCGGAATTTTGAGTTGGAAACCCAAATTAGGGTACCTTCAGAATTTTGCCCCCTCGACGATGATTTAATTTGAGTCAGGGGAAATTGGTGATGATGATTCGTGAGCCAAATTAAATTTTAGTTATTATACAATGAGTTTTTATTTTAATTTCAGTTTGGTACAATTTATTTATTATGTAATGGATTGTTCGGAATGGAATTGTGATGACTCGAATGGGTTGATTATTGGATATGAATTTCAATTTTAGGTGTAATATGATGATTATTGGTTGGTTGTGTCGGTTATGTTCCGACTGGAAGTCACCCATATGAAGGGGATGCCGTCAAAATTTTCTAAAAATCTTAATTGTATTTTCTCGAGTCTATGTATATATGTATGTACTACTAGTATGGTGTAGTATTTGGATTATATTTTATTTATGTGATTATCTGCTAAATGTTTATCGGTTATAATTATATAAAATGTCAGTGGCCTATGGTTAATATTATATGATTAAGGTAAGTAAAGTTTAGGGATTATCGTAAGGGTAGACTAAGATTAGACGTTTGTAGAGGAACGTCAAATATTATATAGAATTCTGAAGTAGTGTTTTTATGTGTAGATTCGAAGGACGTAGACTCAAAGGGTAAAAGAAATGCAAAGGCTGAGGACTTTTGAACTAAGTGACTAGCGTGAAAGTACTTTGTTAAGGCAAGTGACTCGAACCTTATGTTGAAGTTCGGAATTCATGAACTGCTTATGAATTGTGATTAAATTCATGTACCTTGCTAATTATTGTTTATTCTTTATAAATTGTTGCTTACCTCTTGTATCCTGTTATTTATCTTTATGAATTAATTGTTTAAACTCTCGTACCATATCGTTGATGCCATGAATAATTGTTTAAACTCCTGAACCCTACTGTCACACTAACTCACTCTAATTCTTGTTAAACTATAAACCTTAAATTATAATTCATGCCTTGTTCTGTCATAAACCTTTTCTTTACGCTTATTTCCTAAACCACCCAAATGAAACACTACTTGTAACCCAAATGAAACACTACTTATAATCCCTGGAACCTTAACATTTACTTTATTCATCATTAGCTCGTGACCCTTTTATTTGATTTAATCCTGTTTTTCTGAAACCTACCCGGGTTAATTAAATATTTCTTTCACATTACCTCCCTTATATTATTATGTGCGGGACTAAACCTTATTCTTAAATACTTTGAATCATACTTGAAACCCTATCTTTTGGACTTTATACAACTACTTTAAAATGCTTCTTTGACCCTTAATCCATTATAAATGCAAATCAAAATGGCTTACTTATTTAAAAATGTTATAAAATTCCTTAAGTTGGGCTGATCTATTATCAGTGAGTTTAAGGACCAAAAAGTGAAATGATTTAAATGATTTTAAAGGTTTTATTTTGAGGGATTCCGTCAAAAATGTTTTCTACGGATTGCTTCAGATTGGAGCCGCGTAAGAGGCCGGGTGACGCCGGTCCAGCATGTTTTATTTTGTGCTGTAGTTCTGGTGGGACCAGTCCAGCACCGTATAGGCCAATGTGTTGCCTAATTGGGAACCCAATTTTATGTCCAGAGGGACCTTGTGTCCGGTATGGGTACTTTACGTGGCTGATCATTCATTGTCTGGAGTTGGAAAAACCTCCAATCAAATTTAAATGTTTAAAAATGTAATTGATTTAAAAAGAGAATTGATTTTTCTCTTTCTCAAATGAACAGATTTTAGAAAAAATTTCATAGGATTATTTTAAAATGTTATGAACAGAATATTTTACTGCCAGACAGGCTTACCCTTAAGATTGTGAACTAAATCAGAATAGCCTGAATTACCTTTGGTACATTTATATTGTTGTATCCAGTATTCAGTTGTGGATTTTTTTTTTATTTCCATTTTTATCACTTGCTGAGCATTTGGCTCACTTCTTGCTATTTTTCTAACCCCTTTCTATTAAGAAAGAAGATGATACGTACTAAGAGCTTTATCAGAAGAAGTGCTTATTGTGGACTCCTAGGCATACTAGTTCAGCTCCAGTATCAGGTTGGGCTTTTGGTTAACCGTCAAGATTAGATGTAATAGTGGCAGCTACATGTATTTATATTTGTGGAGTGTATGTAACTTTTGATTAAGGATTTAGTATTGCAATGTAATAACTTAGTTAGTAGTTGCTTGTTTCATACCACTACCTGTCAGAGATCCGGGTTAGTAGTGGGATTGTTCTATTATTTCTTATTATTTTGTTATCAGGGTATATGCATTTAGTTTTGTGTAGTGATGCCCCGATCTTGACCTCTGATCGGGAGGGCGTTACAGTATAGTTCACCTGATTGGTTAGGACATGTTGAATTTGTGTTTGTTTTTCTTAAAAGTTAGAATTTTGGTTGGTATTTGAATGAAATTTGGTTTGGTTCGAATTATAGGTGGATAGTCCGAATTACGAATAATTCATGCCGAAATTTTCTAAAATTCCCCTGTATCAAAGTCTATTTTATTCTAATTAATTCCAATCGTTGAAAAATAATAATAATAATAATAATAAAAATAATAATAATAATAATAATAATAATAATAATAATAATAATAATAATAATATTTTAGCAGATTAATGTATATTCTTTTTAAAAGTAATATGCTTATTCATGGTTTTATTTATCCCTAAAAAGATTTTGAGATAATAATATACATATATATAGGGATATTTGAGTATTTTATTATAAAAAGTATATTTTGGTTATTTGGAAGTCAGGCGTTACATATGTGGGACTTGGGTTGACACCCACTCTACAATCTCCCCTCAGTCCAAGAAAAACCAATCTTGCAGCCCACAACCCCAGGATCAACTTTTTAACCATCGGCTCTTATACCACTTGTTGGGATCGCATCCACTATAGATCAACGTTAATCAAACACAATAACAAACAAGAAAGTAAAGAACACAACGAATTAACGTGGAAACCCCTCAAAGGAGGGTAAAACCACAAATCCACTAAATATGAATGTATTACAAGATTGGAGTCGCTCCCTCACTCAACACTCTTGAATACAATCACCTCACCTTGATTACAAAAGTCCTCTCTTGTGTATCGCACACAACTCTCTAACTTTTGCAATACTCCAAAACTCCTACATATATCTATATTTATAGGCACCACAAATATTCTAATCATATTCTATATCAAATCCTATTTGTGATAATTACTATATTTTCTTACTTGGATAGAAATCCTTCCACAATTAATATTTCTACCAAAAATAAGAATTACCTCAATTATCACAAATTAGAATTCTTTTCATAATAGAATTCTTAACTTAATTAGGAATTCGGGGCGGATCCCAACATATCTAAACAATACTAACGCAGATGAGGGAAAACGACTGTCCAATATGACTTGTCCAACATGTGAACATGGAGGGTATGGGCCTTCAAAGTTAAAGGTTGCATGATGGGTCACTTGCAATGTTCTAAGTTCTTTAGTTTAATTAAGTTTTAAGTATTATTAAGCCTTCTAATCTAGTTACTTTTTTGGTCTAAATTGATGATATATGATTCATTTTTTGGTATTATTCTCAACATTTTTCAAGTGTTTCAGTTGATCTAAGTGATGGTGATAGAAAGGTTATATCTCTATTTAATAATTTGTTGAGTTTTAAATTAAGTTGGTGATGAGATGGGCATGGTTGTAAGTTGGTAATGGAGGCTTTAATGGGTTAGGTCCTTAATTATTATTTATATATTTCAGTTACATAAAAAAACTTTGTAATTTCATTTTTACCTATAAAATATGTTAAATCAATCTATATACAATATTAATAAAACCAAATGTAGCAAATACAATAATAGCATATTAGTTTATAGATTTGTATTAAACGCAAAAACAACCGGTTAGTACAGGTAGCGCTACATTACTTTCTAGTAGACCTGTAAATTAGTTTATATCGAATTTATCGATCTAAATCGGACCGAAAATAATTAGTTCGGTCTTTAGTATATTTGGTTCCAATCTTGAAAAAACTTGAACCATGCCAAATTTTATGCATATATTACTTTTACATTACTTTACTTCTTACATTATCTAATATAGAGAATAAATATTAGAGCTTTTTTGATAAATATATTAAAAAAAAGTATTTTTTTGCATTTTTACTTTTACTCTTTTTTACTAATTGCAATTTTACTATACCTAAGTATTTAATTGCAAAAATACGTTCAGACATCTCTTCTTTCTACTGCAACAACTTTCACACGTGGTAGAAGTACTATCCCCAAAATATTCTTCTGCTTCTCTTTCCACTGCAGTTCCCCATGAAATTCATTCATTTTTGCTATGGTGGTTGTCTCCAGGTCGTCCTTCAACTCAGGTCATCCCCAGCTTAATTGTTTCGAGTTTTTAACTGTTGATCGGAGGAGGTCTGCGGCCCCGACATCGGATATGGGGATCGGAGATCGAAATCGATAATGTGGAGTTTCTCTTGCGACACCGGAGTTGCCCAGGTTGGTCGGAGAAGACGATGGGGAGACCGGCATCAGAAAATGGTCGGGGGGTCGGGGAGGTCGGGGATGGACGAGAAAGATGATGAGGTTGAGAAAGAGAGAGAGAGAGTACTGAGTAGTTTATTACAAAGAAGATGGAGAATTAGGCCTCCGTACCGTATAACTGCAAATAATTCAGAAGTATCGTGTTACTGAAAATGAAAATAGAAATAACCGTATATTGGATAAATTCTCTAAATATTAACATATTATCATACTTTAATAATCTTAATAATAGGTAATAAATTGATGCAATAAAAAGGATCAACATTATAATCTAAATGATTAAATATTATACTTCATATGATAAATAATATATGCTAATATGTTTAGAAATTAAGATTACTTTACAAATAATACAGTAGAGATTCTTTTTAAACTTATTTTAGTTACAAAATAATTTAATTTTCTTATGTATTTATACCTCAAGGAAAAGCAAACGTTGAACTATAAAATTTTTATACAGTTAACTAACCAGTCAATATCGGTATGGTTTCGGGCTAGTCCGAATTTTTTTCAGTTCGACCCGTTCCTAAAATCTAATATATTAGGTCTGGTACTGGACTCATAAAATTAAAAAAAAATCAATATTCGATCTGGTGCAGGTTTGTCCATTCCAACTCTGAACTTTTGTGCCTTCCAAAGTACTACATACGATTATTCTTTTCCTTTTAGCTTTTAACTTTTTGTTATTATTTGTACCATAAATAGATTTATGTTATGGAACAAAATTACATAATTAAAGTAGCAACAGTCAAAATAATTTATAAAAACACCATTCCAAACTCTTGAAATTGAATTTTTTTTCGTTCATTTACAAAGATTATTTATTGGGCTTTTTTCAGAAATATATATATAAAAAAGTAAATTTTTGCAATTTTACTTTTGTTAAGAAAAGCTATTTGCAATTTTACTAACCTAAGTTTCAAAATTGCAAAAATACTACCTATTAGGACAACCCTCCTTCCCCTGCCCAGCTGGCCAGCAGCGTGCCCGCCTAATTCAACCACATTCAACACTTTTTTTTTATTTAAGGAGGGATTCTATTTTGGTTTGGGTTGCATGGCCCCGCAGGGGCAACCACATTCAACCGAATGCAACCACATGCAACTAAATTTCTGATTTCAAGTTCCATTTTTCAGTTGTCATTTTCGACCTCATTTTTGAACTCTATATATATAGAGTTCAAAAATGAGGTCGAAAATGACAACTGAAAAATGGAACTTGAAATCAGCAACTGAATGTGCATTCAGTTGCTGATTTCAAGTTCCATTTTTCAGTTGTCATTTTCGACCTCATTTTTGAACTCTCTCTCTCTCTCTCTATATATATATATATATATATATATATATATATATATATATATATATATATGTATAATATACAGGTAAACAGCAGGAATACAATAATTAAATTTATTTACAGTAAGAAAGGGGCTCAGCACATGAGCGAGAGAGAGAAAGGAAAGAAAGCTTATATTATTTCACAAAAATAAGCACACCGAATACAAGATACAAAACTCTCTTATATAGAGAGTAAAAGAGAGCTCTTTGATTAAAGCTCTGACTAGACTAGCACAATAATTAGAAACAAACAAACTACTTTACAATAAAGGAGAATTATTGAAGCCGGGTGCTCCAGGGGCCCCATCGCCACTAGCAATAATTCAAACTGATAAACAACTTTAATAAAAATTACAAATAACTTTTAAAAAGCAAATATTATTGCCTCTTCCGCTTTGCTAAAGTAGATTCTCGTTGTCTGAATATTGTCTGAATTACTGGGCAAGTATGATTGCCGACTCCATTAAGCTGTAAGATTACTGAACCAAAGGAGTCTTTGTTGTAACAATCTCTTCTTGTGAACTTTACTCCATAGATAGTTATGGAGAAAATGGATCATTTCGAAATCTTCTTGGATTTGCTGAGAAGTTCTATTTTTTGGTAAACAGCAGGAATACAGTATTTAAATTTATTTACAGTAAGAAAGGGACTCAGCACATGAGCGAGAGAGAGAAGGGAAAGAAAGCTTATATTATTTCACAAAAAGAAGCACCCCGAATACAAGATACAAAACTCTCTTATATATAGAGTAAAAGAGAGCTCTATGATTAAAGCTCTGACTAGAATAGCACAATAATTAGAAACAAACAAACTACTTTAAAATAAAGGAGAATTATTGAAGCCGGGTGCTCTAGGGGCCCCATCGCCACTAGCAATAATTCAAACTGATAAAAAACTTTAAATAAAATTACAAACAACTTTTAAAAAGCAAATATTATTGCCTCTTCCACTTTGCTTAAGTAGATTCTCATTGTCTGAATATTGTCTGAATTACTGGGCAAGTATGATTGCCGACTCCATTAAGCTGTAAGATTACTAAACCAAAGGAGTCTTTGCTGTAACAATCTCTTTTTGTGAACTTTACTCCATAGATAGTTATGGAGAAAATGGATCATTTAGAAATCTTCTTGGATTTGGTGAGAAGTTCTATTTTTTCATTCCTCCCATGACATTCGGGATTGTTGCAAGATATAATAATCAATTTGATCCTTAATACGCTTGATTTTGCGGTCTGTCTTCTTTAATTTGCTAAAGGCCGGCCCTAGAGTAAACATGATTAATTTACTGGATCTTTACCTTTGTCAGAATTTTTCTGAGCATATAATTGAATCATAGCATCCCAATAATCTGATAGGGAAGGCGGGTCTTCTTGGACAGATTCTTCAGCTTGAGATTCACCTGCTAGACAATTATAAGTGTTAGAATCCATTGATCCCTGCGAAGAAGTGGTCTTCATTGACTGATCATCTTCCTTTGAGGAGGATTGAGAAGGAAAAGTTCTAAAAAATTGTTCCTTCATGAAATCTAGAACTCGAACCATTATTTCTTGTTCTGATTCTATTGGATATTTCTTTTGAAAGTAATCTCTCATGTTGGTCATTAATGGTTGAGAACTTTGGTTCTTGGGAATTTTATTTTTCTCTTATGAGATAACTTCATGGATATGAACCACTATTGTTTGGATATCATCACTGCTCATCTTGTTCCACCATTTGTAGAAAAAGTTTCTTTGAAGAACTGAGATATACAATTGTTTATCCTTTGACACTGATACGGTCCACCGCCAAATCCATGGGATTTGAAATTTTGTAAAGAATAAAAATGGACATTGTCCAAAAATTAATCTCGTGGATAATTTTGAGATTATTAGACTATTGTCACACCAAGGCTTGTATAATTCCTTAAGTTCTTTGGGTAAGATTTCCAAAGAGGGACCAAATTTTGACCACCATTCATAAAACCAATTGGGAACTTGCTTATTAAGCAGGTCAGGATTAACAGGGAAAAACCAAGAATGCTTATTCTTAGGATTTTGGTAATAAAAAGCTTTAGAGAAAGCTTGGATATAATCCCAATAGTTGAACTAAATATAGTTACCTTCTGAAATTATAACAGCTTTGTCAGTATTTGGACTTAGTCCCCATTCTCTTGGCGACAATATCTTATTGATATGGCATTTATTGAAGTTTATAAAACTTTCAGGGTTATTATTTTGGTAATGATGGGTAATAGTTATCGATTCGGTAACTGATAATAGAATTTCTAAATGGTGCCTGGCTTGATTATGTAAACCAGGGTATCCTCTTGTTTCAAGATATCTGGTTCTTAGAACCCAACCGTCATTAGGACTTATTTGTAAGTCTTCTTCTTCAAGAAACAGAATATTTTCTGTAACAGGATTTTCGAAATATTCTTTCTCCTGAAAAGCATCAGTAATTGCTATTACTTTATAGGTTGAAGAGGAAGGTATATCTTCCTTCTTTGGAGGTGTAGGTAATTGCGGCATATTTCGATTTCGATTTGGAAATACTGTCCAATCTCTTATTAGAGGAACGGTTGAATCTGGACGAGGTAACATATTGTTACTCCCATATCCTCGACCACGGGTATAACCGCGACCTTTTCCCCTATTAGGGGTTGACATTACCCTGTAAAATTCACGGGTTAAATAATCAGCAAGAGAATTATTTTCTCCTTTTATATATTGAATATCAAATTCAAAGGCTGAAAGCTGAGCTTGCCATCCTGCAAAAATTTGTTTTGCTACAAGATTCTTAACATCTTTTTCAATAATTGATTTAGCTGAGCTACAATCAATTCTTAACAGAAATTTCTAATTTAGTAAATCACTTTGAAATTTAATGATGCATTTAATAATAGAAAGCATTTCTTTCTTAATAGTCGAATATTTCGACTGAGTAGGATTCCATTTTCCTGATGTAAATCGTACCAGGACTTCTTTTGAAGTTTCAGGAATTACTTGTTTTAGTATTCCTCCATAGCCTATATTTGAGGCATCTGTTTCAATAATTTTGAAATATTTTGGATTAGCTAAAGATAAGCAAGGTAAACATTTTACCTTAGTTTTAATCTTTTGGACCGCTTGAGAATGTTTCTCTGTCCAGGGTTCAGGTTTTTTCCTGAGTCTTGCATACAGGATTGTTGTATGTTGTGCTAAATTAGCATAGTAATCTGAAATATAATTCAGACTTCCTAAAAATCTTTATAACTGCTTTTTGTCAGTTATTATATCAGGAAATTTTGAAGAAAATTCAATACTTCTATCTATAGGAATAATTTTTCCTTGATTAATCATATGGCCTAAAAATCTGACTTGAGTTTGAAATAATCTCATTTTAGGAGCAGATATGACTAATCCATTATGTTTTATCAAATTCTTAAATATTTTTTAGTGTTTGATATGTTGTTTAACTGTTTTAGAGAATACTAAAACATCATCTATATAAACAATTATAAATTCAGTATAGGGATTAAAAATATCATTCATTATGTTCTGAAATTCAGAAGGGGTGTTTTTCTGACCGAAAGGAAGGACATTCCCTTCATAATGACCAAAAGGAACGGTAAAGGCAGTTTTATATCTATCAGATTCATTAATCTGTATCTTCCAATAAACTGATTTCATATCGAATTTAGAAAAGATTAAAGCATCGCTTAATCTATCTAACAAACCCTTTTTATTACGGATTGGATATCTAATCCATTTTAACACTTTATTAAGAGGTTTATAGTTAATAACTAACCTAGCGACGTCTCTTTCCTTTTCTGCAGCATTATTAACATAAAATGATGTGCAACTCCAAGGGGATTTAGACTTTCGAATTAAGCCTTTTTCTAAAAGAGAATTTATTTCATTTTTACATAATTCTAAGTACTCTTTGTTCATCTGGGCTGGCCTAGCCTTAGTAGGAATTTGTTTTTCATTAAAACCATCTATATAAGGAAGGGAAACAACATGTTTCTTTCTATTCCAGAAAGCATTAGGGAGGTCATCACAAACCTCATCATTGAATTGTTTTTCAATGATCTTTATTTAATTTTTAATATTGGGATTCTTGAGTTATTCATTAATACTCAAAACTTTTATTTCTTCTTTAAGAAAACATAATTGATTTTCTTTGCCAAGAAGACGATCTCTCACCTCATTAAGTATTCGAGTCTGGGGATTGGTAACGAATTCAAATTTTATGCTTTTACCTTCTATTATGGTAGAAATTCCACTTTGATCAACATTGTTGAGTGGCATAATATTGTGAAGTAAAGGGGTTCCTAATATTATTCTATGGTTAATATTCTTTATTAAAATAAAAGATGTGGGAAGACAAATGTCTTGGTTGCAAATAAAAGCGTTTGGCAACTTATACCTAACTTGGAGCTTGTCTCCAGCAGCATGAGAAATTGATTGGGTAGTTTTTTCAAAATATTTAGTAGGGATTATTCCCTCTTTAATACAATTCAAATCAGCTCCACTATCAACTAGAGCTATCTCATCTTTAAGAATAATTTTTCTATCTATCATAAGAGTAACTTTAATATACCATCTTTGAGATGTTACTTGTTCTAAAAGATTCAAGTATTCTGTAACTTCATTGTTACTGGTAGATGGGATATTCTTTGGTTCTTCCTTTTAGGAGGAGGAAGGTTTTTCTTCTAACAAAGTAATTCTTTGTGCTAACAGGGTGTTATTCTGTTTAATCTGACTAATTTCATATTTTAATAAATTGACTTCTTTTTTCAAATCATTAATGGAAACAGGAATTTCTTTTATAGTAGATTGCTGAAATCTATCTATAACCTTACTAAATTGGTAAGGTGCTTCTATAACTATAGGAGTTTCTTTTTCCTTATTATCTATAATAAGGGCTTCGAGCATTTGCCTTTTTAATTCAAAATTCATAATTGATTCTATGATTTTTAAGGCTCAATCTTGATCAGTTGTTAAAACATTTAATCCATTCATATCTACTATGGATTTGTAATAATTTAACTCATTACACAGACAATCATTATTGTCAGAACTAACTGAGTCTGATGAGGACTCATAAATTAAGGCTAAATCTTCATCATTAGAAAATTCTCTTTCTTCATCTGAACTATGTAGCATGACCTTTTTTAATTGTGAACGTAATTGTTCATCTTCTATCTCATTGAGAGCTTTCTTAGTCCAACATTGATTGACATAATGGCCCACTTTGCCACATTTATGGCAAGTTATATCAATCCTTTTGGATTTTCTATTCTTCTTATTAGGGACAAAGGGTCTTTCCTTTGATTTATTATAAGGTTTTCTTTTATAATTCTTTTTATAAGAATTATTATTAACAGGATATTTTGATTTATAAGAATTATTCTTATAGGTTTTATTCCTTTTATAAGCAATTTTTTACTTTTTCTTATCTTGATATCGAGGAATTTTTCCTATATCAAAGGCGAATTGATCACAGAATTCTCCTAATTGGTGTTTCTCCGAAAGCTTATGCTTTTTTAACTGGTATCTTAACTTTATGTCATTACATAAAGTTAATCCTTCGTTAATACAATTAGTAACAATCTCTCCATAAGTTAGAGAGGAGTAATTAATGTTTACTCCATCATTCTTATTTCTTAAGGATTGTCTAACTCTTTCAGCAAAGAGATGGGGTAAACCGTCTACAAATTTAGACTTCCAATGAATTGAATTAGGGTCATTGAGTTGATAAACCCTAGATAAGAAGGTATATTTATACCATCTAAAATGAGTCAATGAAGGGCATCTAAGATTCTGAAGAGCGTACATAGCTTCTCTGTTACAAGAACATTTGCTCCTATAAAATGTTGTAGAATAGCGAGACACAGAGTATAAACTGCGTCCTCTTCTGCAATAGTGGTAATACCATCTTCTACTTTTACGATTTTTTTATGATTAAGAATTTCTAATCTCTGATTTAGGGTAAGATAATGATCCCACCATCCTCTGATTTGTCCTACAAATCCAATAGAAATGAAGGATGCTATGGCACTATCAGTACTTCGATTCTGTTTACAAACAGTGGAATACATAATCATTCTATGTATAACATCGAAAATTTGTTTTTCGTTTAAACCATCAACATTCCATTCATAGATGGCTTTCCCCGAGTATGAAGTTTGGATATATTCTGGTTCTTTAAATAGAAGATCTTGAGGAGAAGGTCTTTGATAGTAGAATTTTTCTAAAGGTTTAGGAGCATATATAGGGTTTAGCTCTGCATAACTGATTTGTTGTTTAGCAAACATGGTTGCTAATTGGTTAATGTCATCTAAGTCTTCAGAAGGGTCTGAAGCCTCTGATTATTGTGAAGAGTCATCCTTAGATAACACTGTTAAGCTTAGGTTTTGAAGCTTTTGCTGAAGAATTTGCAAAAATTCTTCGCCACTAGTTTCTAAATTAAATTCCTTTATTAGAATGGGAGGTTGAATCATTGGAATATTGTCTCTATTAGACGATGATTCTGGTGAAAGGTTTTGAGGTTCTTGTTTCTCGACTGCCTTTTTAATTGAAACTAATTCGTCTTTTATTGCTTGTTTAAGAGAAATTATTTCATTTTCTAAGGTTATAAATTTATCACTTAAACAAGTGAGAAAGGTGTTAGTATAATTTTGAGACCTTATTATCTCATTTAGATTTTTTACAGTAACTTGCATATTTTCAAGCTTTTGAAGGCTGGTATAAGCCGTGGCTTCTGTAGTATTACTTAGGCAAATTTTTTGCTCAGGTGGAAAAGGAGAATTAGTAGTATCACCTTTTGCAGTTTTCCAGGGTCGTTGTAATACTAAAATTTCTTTATTAGTATTATTAAGATATGTTTTTATAAATCAATGAACAAAAGATATATAATCTTCTGTCTTAGCTAGGTAGGAATAGTATTCATCTTTGAATCTTTTTAGGTCTTCTGACGGATAAGTTTTAAAATACCACTGCCTAAATTGGGCATGTTTTTCTTGTTGGAATTCCTTATTAAGGGTTTCCCTCATCGTGCTTCCTGGGGATAAATCAATCATTGATATGGAAGCTCATTTCTGATTGAGTAGGAGATTCCCTACTTTTTTCATAAATTCCTTCTGGAATTCTGTTTTGGCTAATTCTAATTTCTTCTACCAATTCTGGTTCTCTCACTTGTGAAGTAGAGGCTCTTGTTGAGACACTTGGAGCTGTGATATAATCACTAGCGGTAGAGTACCTAGAGGATATAGATCTAGGGAGCCTAATAGTTCTTTGAGGAGTAAATTTGATTTCTATATCACCCTCAACTATCTGGATTATTTGACCAACTTCTTTGTTGACTTGAGGCTCAGGCTCTAATTCTTGAGGAAGAGACCATGTCTCTGGAAAATCAATTTTTTCCACTTAATCATTCTATTAGTGGCTATGTTTGAGGTTAATAAATTGGTTTGAACTATAGTTGTAGTTCCTAGCGGGGATATTTGTTTAGCCTTAGGGTTTAAAGTATTTAATACTTTGTAATAAATTCTATAGCATATTGCTATGATCTCACTTCCTGGTTTAAAATTATATCCGTGAGTATGTAATGTTAGTTGTATAGCATCTAACAAATGATTATCAGATAAAGACAGGGTTAAATTTGGGGCTACATCAAAGTAGACTGGTCCATGACATAAACTGGTTTCTATTAACGCAGTAAGAGATTGTTTAAAATCTCTACATCGGCCATCTCTAACAGAGGCCATTATACTCGTATTTAAGCCTAATAATGTCAAGGGCTTAAAGGCTATTTGAATTAATCCAATATAGATAAAGTTATAGGTTTTAAAAAGAAGTAAATCTTCTAATTTAATAATCTAATTGCTTGATTAGAGTCAGTGACTATAATTGTTTGTTTTATCGTTTTGATGACCTGTCTTGATTTAAAATCAAATAAACCAATATTATAAATATGATTTAAGGGAACAGAGGGTATTACCCATTTATTCAATTTATCCAAATTCTTTGGATATTCAGCCAATTCAGCATTTTTAACTAAATCATTAGGATGATTATCATCCTCTAAATCATTCATGAAAGATGAAGCTAAAGCTGCTGTGGTTGTTTTTCAATGATCTTTATTTGATTTTTAATATTGGGATTCTTGAGTTATTCATTAATACTCATAACTTTTATTTCTTCTTTAAGAAAACATAATTGATTTTCTTTGCCAAGAAGACGATCTCTCACCTCATTAAGTATTCGAGTCTGGGGATCGGTAACGAATTCAAATTTTATGCTTTTACCTTCTATTATGGTAGAAATTCCACTTTGATCAACATTGTTGAGTGGAATAATATTGTGAAGTAAAGGGGTTCCTAATATTATTCTATGGTTAATATTCTTTATTAAAATAAAAGATGTGGGAAGACAAATGTCTTGGTTGCAAATAAAAGCGTTTGGCAACTTATACCTAACTTGGAGCTTGTCTCCAGCAGCATGAGAAATGGATTGGGTAGTTTTTTCAAAATATTTAGTAGTGATTATTCCCTCTTTAATACAATTCAAATCAGCTCCACTATCAACTAGAGCTATCTCATCTTTAAGAATAATTTTTCTATCTATCATAAGAGTAACTTTAATATACCATCTTTGAGATGTTACTTGTTCTAAAAGATTCAAGTATTCTATAACTTCATTGTTACTGGTAGATGGGATATGCTTTGGTTCTTCCTTTTGGGAGAAGGAAGGTTTTTCTTCTAACAAAGTAATTCTTTGTGCTAACAGGGTGTTATTCTGTTTAATCTGACTAATTTCAAATTTTAATAAATTGACTTCTTTTTTCAAATCATTAATGGAAACAAGAGTTTCCTTTATAGTAGATTGCTGAAATCTATCTATAACCTCTCTAAATTGGTAAGGTGCTTCTATAACTATAGGAGTTTCTTTTTCCTTATTATCTTTAATAAGGGCTTCGAGCATTTGCCTTTTTAATTCAAAATTCGTAATTGATTCTATAATTTTTAAGGCTCGATCTTGATCAGCTGTTAAAACATTTAATCCATTCGTATCTATTATGGATTTGTAATAATTTAACTCATTACACTGACAATCATTATTGTCAGAATTAACTGAGTCTGATAATGCTAAATCTTCATCATTAGAAAATTCTCTTTCTTCATCTAAACTATGTAGCATGACCTTTTCTAATTGTGAACGTAATTGTTCATCTTCTATCTCATTGAGAGCTTTCTTAGTCCAACATTGATTGGCATAATGGCCAACTTTGCCACATTTATGGCAAGTTATATCAATCCTTTTGGCTTTTCATTTCTTCTTATTAGGGACAAAGGGTCTTTCCTTTGATTTATTTTAAGGTTTTCTTTTATAATTCTTTTTATAAGAATTATTATTAACAGGATATTTTGATTTATAAGAATTATTCTTATAGGTTTTATTCCTTTTATAATCAATTTTTTCCTTTTTCTTATCTTGATATCGAGGAATTTTTCCTATATCAAAGGCGAATTGATCACAGAATTCTCCTAATTGGTGTTTCTCAGAAAGCTTTTGCTTTTTTAACTGATTTCTTAACTTTATGTCATTACATAAAGTTAATCCTTCGTTAATACAATTACGAACAATCTCTCCATAAGTCAGAGAGGAGTAATTAATGTTTACTCCATCATTATTATTTCTTAAGGATTGTCTAACTCTTTCAACAAAGAGATGGGGTAAACCGTCTACAAATTTAGACTTCCAATGAATTGAATTAGGGTCATTGAGTTGATAAACCCTAGATAAGAAGGTATCTTTATACCATCTAAAATGAGTTAATGAAGGGCATCTAAGATTCTGAAGAAGAGTACATAGCTTCTCTGTTACAGGAACATTTGCTCCTATAAAATGTTGTAGAATAGCGAGACACAGAGTACAAACTACGTCCTCTTCTCCAGTAGTGGTAATACCATCTTCTACTTTTACGATTTTTTTATGATTAAGAATTTCTAATCTCTGATTTAGGGTAAGATAATGATCCCACCATCCTCTGATTTGTCCTACAAATCTAGTAGAAATGAAGGATGCTATAGCACTATCAGTACTTCCATTCTGTTTACAAAGAGTGGAATACATAATCATTCTATGTATAACATCAAAAATTTGTTTTTCGTTTAAACCATCAACATTCCATTCATAGATGGCTTTCCCCGAGTATGAAGTTTGGATATATTCTGGTTCTTCAAATAGAAGATCTTGAGGAGAAGGTCTTTGATAGTAGAATTTTTCTAAAGGTTTAGGAGCATATATAGGGTTTAGCTCCGCATGACTGATTTGTTGTTTAGCAAACATGGTTGCTTATTGGTTAATATCATCTAAGTCTTCAGAAGGGTCTGAAGCCTCTGATTGTTGTGAAGAGTCATCTTTAGATAACATTGATAAGCTTAGGTTTTGAATCTTTTGCTGAAGGATTTGCAAAAATTCTTCGCCACTAGTTTCTAACTTAAATCCCTTTATTGGAATGGGAGGTTGAATCATTGGAATATTGTCTCTATTAGACGATGATTCTGGTGATAGGTTTTGAGGTTCTTGTTTCTCGACTGCCTTTTTAATTGAAATTAATTCGTCTTTTATAGCTTGTTTAAGAGAAATTAATTCATTTTCTAAGGTTATAAATTGATCACCTAAACAAATGAGAAAGAAGTTAGTATAATTTTGAGACCTTATTATCTCATTTAGATTTTTTACAATAACTTGCGTATTTTCAAGCTTTTGAAGGCTGGTATAAGCCGTGGCTTCTGTAGTATTACTTAGGCAAATTGTTTGCTCAGGTGGAAAGGGAGAATTAATAGTATCACCTTTTGCAGTTTTCCAAGGTCGTTGTAATACTAAAATTTCTTTATTAGTATTATTAAGATAGGTTTTTATAAACCAATGAACAAAAGATATATAATCTTCTGTCTTAGCTAGATAGGAATAGTATTCGTCTTTGAATCTATTTAGCTCTTCTGACGGATAAGTTTTAAAATACCACTGCCTAAATTGGGCATGTTTTTCTTGTGGGAATTCCTTATTAAGGATTTCCCTCATCGTGCTTCCTGGGGATAAATCAATCATTGACATGGAAGCTCACTTCTGGTTGAGTAGGAGGTTGCCTACTTTTTTCATAAATTCCTTCTGGAATTCTATTTTGGCTAATTCTAATTTGTTCTACCAATTCTGGTTCTCTCACTTGTGAAGTAGAGGCTCTTGCTGAGACACTTGGAGCTGTGATATAATCATTAGCGGTAGAGTACCTAGAGGATATAGATCTAGGGAGCCTAATAGTTCTTTGAAGAGTAAATTTGATTTCTATATCACCCTCAACTGTCTGGATTATTTGATCAACTTCTTTGTTGACTTCAGGCTCTGGCTCTAATTCTTAAGGAAGAGACCATGTCTCTAGAAAATCAATTTCTTTCCACTTAATCATTATATTAGTGGCTATGTTTGAGGTTAATAAATTGGTTTGAACTATAGTTGCAGTTCCTAGCGGGGATATTTGTTTATCCTTAGGGTTTAAAGTATTTAATACTTTGTAATAAATTCTGTAGCATATTGCTATGATCTCACTTCCTGGTTTAAAATTATATCCGTGAGTATGTAATGTTAGTTGCATAACATCTAACAAATGATTATCAGATAAAGACAGGGTTAAATTTGGGGCTACATCAAAGTAGACTGGTCCATGACATAAACTGGTTTCTATTAACGCAGCAAGAGATTGTTTAAAATCTTTACATCGGCCATCTCTAACATAGGCCATTATACTCGTATTTAATCCTAATAACGTCAAGGGCTTAATGGTTATTTGAATTAATCCAATATGGATAAAGTTATAGCTTTTAAAAGGAAGTAAATCCTTCTTATTTAATAATCTAATTGTTCGATTAGAGTCAATGACTCTAATTGTTTGTTCCATCATTTTGATGACCTGTCTTGATTTAAAATCAAATAAACCAATATTATAAAAATGATTCAAGGGAACAGAGGGTATTACCCATTTATTCAATTTATCCAAATTCTTTGGATATTCAGCCAATTCAACATTTTTAACTAAATCATTAGGATGATTATCATCCTCTAAATCGTTCATATTCATGAAAGATGATGCTAAAGCTGTTGTGGTTGGTTGGACCTCTAAGTTATTTAAGTATGTTTATTCGTTGCAGAAAAGTTAAAGTGCTAAAAATTAAAATATTTTTGGTCATCTTTGCAAACGACTCACCCGTTTAACTGTCAACCAAAGGGACAGACGGATTAAATCCACGAAATCAAAGATGTGAAATATTTTTAGCAAAAATTTTCTTTTACGAAATCATCCAGAAAACTCCCATTTAAACTCTCGGGATAAAAGATGATATTTTATGAAAACACTAAAAATATTTCGATTTTTTGACATTTTTTTTTACATACTTACTTAACTTAGAACATCCAACCTTCCACAACAGGGATTTAGCTACTAATAGAAATCCCTGTTGTGGAAGGTTGGATGTTCTAAGTTAAGTAAGTAGGTAAAAAAAATGTCAAAAAATTGAAATAATTTTAGTGTTTTCTTAAAATGTCATCTTTTATCCTGAGAGTTTAAATGGGAGTTTTCTGGATGATTTCGTAAAAGAAAATTTTTGCTAAAAATATTTTACATCTTTGTTTTCATGTATTTAATCCGTCTGTCCCTTTGGTTGACAGTTAAACGAGTGAGTCGTTTGCAAAGATGACCAAAAATATTTTAATTTTTAGCATTTTAACTTTTCTGCAACGAATAAACATACTTAAATAACTTAGAGGTCCAACCAACCACAACAGCTTTAGCTTCATCTTTCATGAATATGAATGATTTAGAGGATGATAGTCATCATAATGATTTAGTTAAAAATGCTGAATTGGCTGAATATCCAAAGAATTTGGATAAATTGAATAAATGGGTAATACCCTCTGTTCCCTTAAATCATATTTATAATATTGGTTTATTTGATTTTAAATCAAGACAGGTCATCAAAACGATGGAACAAACAATTAGAGTCACTGACTCTAATCAAACAATTAGATTATTAAATAAAAAGGATTTACTTCCTTTTAAAAGCTATAACTTTATCCATATTGGATTAATTCAAATAGCCTTTAAGCCCTTGACGTTATTAGGCTTAAATACGAGTATAAGGCCTCTGTTAGAGATGGTCGATGTAGAGATTTTAAACAATCTCTAGCTGCGTTAATAGAAACCAGTTTATGTCATGGACCAGTCTACTTTGATGTAGCCCCAAATTGAACCCTGTTTTTATCTGATAATCATTTGTTAGATGCTATGCAACTAACATTACATACTCACGGATATAATTTTAAACCAGGAAGTGTGATCATAGCAATATGCTATAGAATTTATTACTATGTATTAAATACTTTAAACCCTAAGGGTAAACAAATATCCCCGCTAGGAACTACAACTATAGTTCAAACCAATTTATTAACCTCAAACATAGCCACTAATAGAATGATTAAGTGGAAAGAAATTGATTTTCCAGAGACATGGTCTCTTCCTCAATAATTAGAGCCTGAGCCTCAAGTCAACAAAGAAGTTGATCAAATAATCCAGACAGTTGAGGGTGATATAGAAATCAAATTTACTCCTCAAAGAACTATTAGGCTCCCTAGATCTATATCCTCTAGGTACTCTACCGCTAGTGATTATATCACAGCTCCAAGTGTCTCAACAAGAGCCTCTACTTCACAAGTGAGAGAACCAGAATTGGTAGAAGAAATTAGAATTAGCCAAAATAGAATTCCAGAAGAAATTTATGAAAAAAGTAGGCAATCTCCTACTCAATCAGAAATGAGCTTCCATATCAATGATTGATTTATCCCCAGGAAGCACGATGAGGGAAACCCTTAATAAGGAATTCCAACAAGAAAAACATGCCCAATTTAGGCAGTGGTATTTTAAAACTTATCCGTCAGAAGACCTAAAAAGATTCAAAGATGAATACTATTCCTACCTAGCTAAGACAGAAGATTATATATCTTTTGTTCATTGGTTTATAAAAACCTGTTGTGGAACAAAAAGTAAGGCTATCAAATTGCGGCTAGGGTTCGTGAGCTTCGTGCTTTAATGGCTGCACTTGTGTTACCGTGACCTAATTTGGGTCTTCACAAGATTCCTACGTATCTCAATGTCGAGAATCAATCCAAAAAACGTAGTTCTGAGATGAGGGGTCAGGCCCTTTAAATAGGCTGCAGGAGCCTTAGAATCGTAGTAGGGTTTGGAGACTTGGTGGACAAGTCACCGTTATTGAGGAAGGTTCTGACTCCTTCCTTATAGGAATTAGTTTCCTTGTTGGATTAGGTGGCTTGGAGGCTACACAATATACTTGGGATATACCAGAACGTTCCTGGTTTCTAGAACGTTCCTGTTTTGTGGATCAGGCCCGTGTTATAAACAAGCTTGTACCGGGCGTCCCCGGTTTGGGTTGTTCTTTTTGGGCTTAACCACTAACCACGAATTTTAATGCCCAGCTAGGGTTTTGGGCCTCATTTACGAGCCAATAAATACTATATTAATTATGCCTTTAGGGATTATTTTTCACCCATATCATTTGCCCCCCAACTTCTAGGAAAACTTTATTTCGTAGAAGTTTAAGGTCACACCGGCCCTACCAGGGTATCGTCTTACAGTGAAGTGTGGAGTGACCTACACATTCACAATGACTAAAATTCTCTCCTAAGTTAATACTTAAGAAAGTTAAACGTTCCTTGGCCTCTCGAACCTTTTTCTTAAGATTTCTGGGCCTTTCGGGAATAGGATTAGTGTCGTTTCGAGCTCATAGACACTAATCCAAGTGCAATTCGTGCATAGGATCCTTTATCATAGATTCACTAATGATTTATTTCCCTCAACTTTTCTAAGGTAGGGTTAATATCAGACGGTCACTGCTCATAAGCCTTAATAAGGGCTACTTTCTAAGCGAAAGACACTAATTCAACCCTAATCGGGGCTAAACAACCCTAAACGGGGCTACAAAGGCCTTAACCGAGGCTAAATAATTAATATTTAATGTGATTACTACTAGGATATCCACCCTTAACCTTGAGATAGGTTAATTTTAGAGTTAGAGTTAATCACCCCCTAATTGCGATTAGCGAAACCCTAATCCCAAATTTTGGAGTTAAGTCAATCTAATAGAGATTCTTATAACCTCATGGTTGTAGAAAGAATCACGTAAAAATTCTCATTTTTGAGTTGTCTAGGCAAGAAATACGGTCTTCTGGGCAAGGTGTTTCAAACACCTTCTTGATTTCAAACACCCTCCTGGTTTCAAACACCCCTGGCATTTCTAAACTCAAATTTTGAAGTTGAGCTTATATGATAGGGATTCTTATAATCTCCTGGTATGAGCAAGAATCACGTGAAAATATGAATTTTTTAACGTTTTAGGGGCGAAATACCTCATTCTGAGCTGGTTTTCAAACCAGACCTTGTTTCAAACACCCTCCTTTTTTCAACTTCTTGAAATCACTGAGAGACCTAGCTAGGCTTGTAGAGGACCTTGAGAGGTTTCCAAATCCCAAATTTGAGCTCAAACGGAGCATTTTTGAGCGTTCTGGAGGGTCATGAAACCACCTAGGGAGTTCAGGTCCTCACAACACCTGACCAAGGTGACCTAGTCGGCCAACCCTGGTCAGCCATTCGGCCAAGGGGACCTGGTCGGCCACCCCTGGTCAGCTGGGCCCCAAAATTTTTTTTTTTTTTGAATTTTGGCCAAATTTTGACTAGTTGACTTTGACCGTCGACTTTGACTTTGACTTTGTCTTTGACCAAAACCAAAACTTGTTTCAAACTCCCCTCCTTGTTTGTAGAGTGAGTTTACAACACCTTGGTTGATTTTGTGATCCTTAATCACAAACAACCTTCTTCTTAGTTTTCAGGACCTTCTGGGTTTTAACTTGTTCTTGAACTCTTAGTTTCTAATAACCTTGGGCTATACTATGGCCCTTGACTTGCTGACACCATTCCATACTTACAATAGGGTATTTTGAACAACCTTGGCCTTGCCCCCCTTGCCATGGAGGTCTTTGTTCCTTTATTAGTTTATATAGGGTTTTTCTCTTGTTTTCAACACCTAACTTCAAGTCTTGGGTGCTATGGTCAGTTTTTATCCTTGATTTCATACTCAAGGACTTTAAAACTCCTACCTTGTTAGTAAGGCCATGCCTTGGCTTGATTTTATTCAAAGGTTCCTGAATTTTAGGCCTTGAGTTCAATCAACCGGCTTAATTCAGGACATACAACCTCGTTGGCCATCTGGGCTTATATTATAGGCAGGTTTTCAAAACTCCCACCATTTTCTTAGAATCTATTTTCTATATTTCTATAAAGTATTAGCTTTTTAGCTAATCTTTCTACTTAGTGCTTTAATCATGGAATTTTGGCTTAAACCTCCGTTTAGGCTCGTTAAGCATAAGTTAATTCAACCTCTTAGGTCGTTAACTATGTTGCTGCTTCAGCCTGCATTTTCATTCGTTTCTTTCGTTTATTTTCACGAATTAGATCGTTTATTTGACCCAATTCCGAGTTCATAACGCCTTTTTCCTGCTATTTTCGGCTATTTAACCTGTAAACGCGGGTCGTCGGAAAGATGACCTGCTATGAGGGGTCGCTCATTTCCTTATAAAAGAGTTGGAGTGGAAGTCATTCTTCACATTTCCATCTTCTTCCAAAGAAAATTTCTCTCTGAAGAGCTCTCAAGATTCAAACACCTATTTCAATTTCAAACAAACCTGATGGCAAGTGAAGGTGGTCAGAGCACCGTAGTCCCTTCTAAGTCCCTTCTCCAAGCAATCAACAGGAGGACCAAAGACAAGAACAGGAAAGGTAAGGTGTTTCCTCATCGTTATTGTAACGTCCCCAAATCCGGGGTCAGTAGATTTGGGCGTCACGCTAACAAACTCAACAATTCTAACAAAAATTGGTCATGATGTATTCGTAAATACAACATAAACCTGCTGAATACTAAAATAAAAATCTGAAATCAAAATAAAACTGAACAAAAAATAAAACTCAATCAACAGCTCTTTGACCCCAACTCCTAACTCAGGATCTTAGGTTACAGTTCTAGAAACAAGAAAAAAAAACCCATAACCAACTTAAATACAACTCTATATACAAAACTTAATACAGACTTAATTCACTGGTATAACTTCGAATAGAAGCATACCAGACCCACTAATCAAATACATACTATAACTACTAAACTATTATTACATACAACAAATCAAACTCTAAATCTAAATACCGTGATCCACGTCAGCTTCACAAAAGCATCCTGCTTCTTCTTTCCACTTTCTGAACTGCGCAGGCTAAGTCTCGCCAACTAGTTTACTGAAAAGTTAGATTTTAAAAACAACAAGTGTGAGCCAAAGAATGCTCAGCAAGTTATATATATATATATAGAACTGAACTGGATGAAATAACAATACAATAATCGCAATTCAAGAAATTAGAACAATAAATATGAGCGAAGGAATGCTCATCAATTTATAATCAATACTATAATTGAAATTTGGATTCTTAACTTTAACAGAAAATTTATATCATTTAAAACATTTATAACTTGAAATCAGAATTTAATAACTGCAAAGGTTCGAAAAACTAGATTCAATACTTTTAATACTTGCAAAATACTTTAACTATCGCTTTAACAAAATCTCCAAGAAATTCTCATTTACTCAAATTTCATTCATGTCACTAAGCGTTCGCACACCTAGCTGCCTAACCGGCCTGACAATCATGAGTTTGAATAAATAAGAAGATCTCAAATCATTCTCGGTTCTCACTATCACTGCGCAACACATGCCACAGTGACCGTAATAACCGTGAATTAGTTTTCACCAAGCAAAATATAAACCTACTCTTACAAAATACCACTACCTATTTTCTGCACTCATACCCTTTCTCATAACATAAACACCACCCTTTAATATTCTAACATAACACTCTTCTATTTACTACTAACCATCTCTGCCCCAGATAAAACTTTGAGAGAAAGAATATCAAGAATTTTCCAATCATTCTTACTCCACTTTCACGTACAATGTTACTTGCGAAGGGAATAACTGGAAAACTTCTATCTATCCTTAATCTCATTATTTTACTGAGGTTTCAACTTTTATCATATAGACAACAATTAACTCTGAAATACACAATTTCTAAACCGATAATCATTTACAGTAAAACAGGTATATCTTATCAAAACATTCATGTCAAATAAACCGTAAAACAGATATATCTTGCCAAAACATTCCTCTCATTAAAACTATTCCATCAATAAAACATCAAAACATTCATCTCTTTAAAACCATTCCACAAATAAAACATACTTTCCGTAAAACTTTTTGAAACATTTAAATTGATTTTATTATTCTTCTGATTACGGACAATACGGGTGATCAGCCACGTAAAGTCTTCCTTTCTTTGAAATTGGTTCTCAATTAGGCAACACGTTGGCCTTTAATGCTGGACTAGGACCACCCTAGCCTCTTACGCTAAACAAAGGTGCTGGACTAGGACCACCCTAGCCTCTTACACTAAATAAAAAAAATGCTGGACTAGGACCACCCTAGCCTCTTACGCTTCTCCATTCTTTAAACAATCTTATTAATACTTAAAACATTACACTTTTCAATCCTTTATACTCACTGGAAAAAGACCAGCCCAGTATAAGGAAATTTTAAAATCATCTTTAATTAATAAACCATTTTAGGAAGCAATACTAAAAAATTTAGAAACATAGAAGCATTCGATATACGGAATAAAATACATCCTTATCAATAATTTGAAGGAGAGAATACTAGCCTTAATGATTTGAAGGGAATACTTATATTGAATAGAAACATAATTATCTCGCTTGAACGATAATCGAGGGTTAGTACACTTGCCGCGATTCCAATGCGTCGATTTACTACTTACTGTACTTCGGTCTGTACTCGATCACGCATTCATTTCCTTCAATCGTCGCGTCAACACGCTTGCTGGGTCCATATCGAATCCCTAATTATACTCGAAATAATAGCAAAGTACTATTTAGTACATAAACAACCCAATCGAAAACTAATTACTTATAACTCACAAAGCAATACATACATAAATATATATATCCACACCACATAATTATCACATACGTACTTAAACACTCATACACTTACATGCCTTTAAATCTTTAAATCAAATAATTTAAATAACCTTAAATACAGGGGATCTTCAGAAAATTTTGGCATGAAGTATTCGTTTATCGGACTATGGGCACAGCCCTCAAATACAATTTTAATCCTGTTTTTCAACTCAACAACCCAAGGAAAACCAAGCTACTTCTATGGCAGCAACCTAAAGTAAACACATAATGAAATGTACCCGCCCAAACATGCGGCACCTAGCACATAATGATTTATTACACTACTACTTACGCTACACCAATGATCGTATTATCACGCATTTTGATGATACACTTGACAACCAATCACTGATGTTCGTAAGCCCTAGGGAACAACCCCTAGCACTAACTATTACTTACGCTATATCGATGATCACACCACTTAAGTATATTAATTATACCCGTGATAGTTAATCAAGGATATTCGTAAGCCCGAGGAACTAGTTGCAGAGAATTACACAAGTCGTTAAATATTGACATTTAAGACTCGCGATCTCATTACAACTCCTCGCAGATAAACATATAAAGAAAATTAAAGAACAGTTTAACTTTACTATGAGTTACGTTTGAAAACTATACAATTAGGAGACAGTTTCATATTACGAACATATATCACAATCCAATCAAAATATACATGTAACTCCTTTTATCCTAAACTCATATCCACACATAGTGATTTAACAAGTATAATTATTACTCCAAATTCAACACACAATTTATTAATCATATAACACATCCGATAATTACTAACAATTCATATACTATCAAAACCAGATTATTAAATAAAATAACCCACCATAATAACTATACTTATGACTCGGTCTTACTCGTATCACACCTTAGCCATATAGACAGGTACCATATGTCCGCTTAATACACAATAATCAAGAATTGACATGTCCTTAAGTAATACACAAATTCATACTTAACCACCAATACTCAGTATGACATTAACATACATACCTTTTAACGAATATTTTAGACCACCACTATTAACAATAAGAATTGACCAAATTAAATCAAGCTATACCACATATAACATTGACTTGATTACACTATACATCCACCCTTTTAAACAACCTATAATAATTATGACAATCATTAACACTCAAACAATTTATAAAACTCAACTTATAACAAATACAATTCTAATTTAAAATCAACAATCACACTTAAATATATAACACACGCACGTGCATAACATAGCTTCACTCCTTACTTTTATACTACCTCGTGACTGTCACTGCACACCGCGACACCACTGCCACGCGCCGCCATCACCAGCATCGCGCCGCCACCGTCGCGAGCTCGTCGTCCGCCAGCACTGTTCCCCTTCCCCGTTCCTTTCACCACAACACTCGCACACACAAGACCTCACACACACACGCGTATATGTATCTATATGTGTATATTGATTCACTTCTTCCTCATTTCTTCTCTTAATCTCTCTAAATTTCTCTCCCTTTTCTCTTGATTCCCCTTATTCCAGCCTCCTCTCGATTCTTCTATTTTCTGGAATTTTCTCGATGTCATCTGCTGGGTCGCTGTCTCTCTAATACTCTTAATGGGCCAAAGCCCAATTCTCTTAAACTGCTTGTACTATATACGCTTTTAACTAATAAACAATTCTTATAAATCGAAATTTAATAAAATATTCAGAAAATTAAACTTTTCATTTTTAAAACACAGAACATAAAATTACAAGCACCCACATATTTTCGAAATATTTTTCGGATCAAAAATGAATTAAATATGAATTTTCAAAGTTTTGATCCTTTAAATACCATAAAACTCTAAAAATCATTTTAAAATACTAAAACACCCAAAATAATCCACCCAAAAATTTTAAAAACTCAATAAATATATAAAGATAATATTACAAAAGATTTCATGATTTTATCCAACTCCGATAAATAAATAAAGATTTTCGAAGATCAATAATACTTGATTAAAATACTTTTAAATCACTAAAATACAATAAAAATATTGGGGCACACATTGGCACACATAACTCAATATATACTCATATAAACTCAATACTAAATATCGTTGAATTCCACAACGATATTCTCAAATCCAATTCCATCCTTTAAATACCAATTAACAAAATAAAATAATAATAATAAATCCTAAAATAATCCGGGATCTTACATTCTACCCACCTTAAAAGGATTCCGTCCTCGGAATCAGGTAAAGAAGGGTTACTGGGATTTACTCTACCAACTCGGGTTGCATCTGCAACTCTACTAATCTGCACTCTGGATACTTATTTACTATACTGGGATCTCTACTGACCTCTCTATATAGAACAACTCTAATCGCAGAACTATACGTCACGCGTTACTAGTATTCTAAACTCAATTGGCATACGATCAAGACTACTCGAGACATTATGGTTCATGATATTTGAAGAGAACGATTTCACATCGTAGCAAAGGTTCTACAATTGTGGAATTAACTTATGAGTTTTCAAACAAATAATCCTTGAAATGAAAGATTACTGAGTGATCAACATGATCAAATGAACCTTGTTCGTGCCTTATTCAAGACATGACTAAAGGTAATTAACCTTCTTGTACTTCACAACACACAAGTGATGGCGTCCCATCAGACTGCTATCACACAGACAAACAGTCCTTGTGTCCCCTATAAATAGGGTTGTTCACCTCAGTTGGAGTAAAGAAACACAAAAAGATTCGAATATCGAATTAACAATCAATTGATGAGAAATTCTCAGACATACCCCTGGATTACAACTAAACGGATTCCATGGGTACTACTTCAAAAGAAAAGGATAATCAAGAAAGAAATGACTGGCACAATACTAAGAAATGATGATTTATCAACAATAGGATTATTCACTGATGAAGAAATTTAGAAACTCAAATATCAAATTTGACAGGGTTTAGAAATAAAAGAAATAGGCATTAAAACAACCTCTGTCATAACTGGAATCCCAAATTAGGGGAAAGACAATTGTCAAAAGAACTCAACAAAGGAATATTTATCAAGAAGAAAGGTATTGCCAAGATCTCTACGCTGGCTCGTCATTCGATCTAGACTCTGAAGGTTCCACTACCTACAGCCTCAAGGGTTTCTACCCAACTCCGCTCAACTATCTGCCACCACTCACATCTTAACTCACTAACTGGTACTATATCCAATAGTCCAACACGAGTCCTATATGAACTCTGACGTTCCTTACTTAACTATACACACTCCTACACACTCTCGTTTCTAGTTTACTATAACCTACGCTCTGATACCAACCTGTAACGTCCCCAAATCCGGGGTCAGTAGATTTGGGCGTCACGCTAACAAACTCAACAATTCTAACAAAAATTGGCCATGATGTATTCGTAAATACAACATAAACCTGCTGAATACTAAACTAAAAATCTGAAATCAAAATAAAACTGAACAAAAAATAAAACTCAATCAACAGCTCTTTAACCCCAACTCCTAACTCAGGATCTTAGGTTACAGTTCTAGAAACAAGAAAAAAAAACCCATAACCAACTTAAATACAACTCTATATACAAAACTTAATACAGACTTAATTCACTGGTATAACTTCGAATAGAAGCACACCAGGCCCACTAATCAAATACATACTATAACTACTAAACTATTATTACATACAACAAATCAAACTCTAAATCTAAATACCGTGATCCACGTCAGCTTCACAACAGCATCCTGCTTCTTCTTTCCACTTTCTGAACTGCGCAGGCTAAGTCTCGCCAACTAGTTTACTGAAAAGTTAGATTTTAAAAACAACAAGTGTGAGCCAAAGAATGCTCAGCAAGTTATATATATATATAGAACTGAACTGGATGAAATAAGAATACAATAATCGCAATTCAAGAAATTAGAACAATAAATACGAGCGAAGGAATGCTCATCAATTTATAATCAATACTATAATTGAAATCTGGATTCTTAACTTTAACAGAAAATTTATATCATTTAAAACATTTATAACTTGAAATCAGAATTTAATAACTGCAAAGGTTCGAAAAACTAGATTCAATACTTTTAATACTTGCAAAATACTTTAACTATCGCTTTAACAAAATCTCCAAGAAATTCTCATTTACTCAAATTTCATTCATGTCACTAAGCGTTCGCACACCTAGCTGCCTAACCGGCCTGACAATCATGAGTTTGAATAAATAAGAAGATCCCAAATCATTTTCGGTTCTCACTATCACTGCGCAACACATGCCACAGTGATCGTAATAACCGTGAATTAGTTTTCACCAAGCAAAATATAAACCTACTCTTACAAAATACCACTACCTATTTTCTGCACTCATACCCTTTCTCATAACATAAACACCACCCTTTAATATTCTAACATAACACTCTTCTATTTACTACTAACCATCTCTGCCCCAGATAAAACTTTGAGAGAAAGAATATCAAGAATTTTCCAATCATTCTTACTCCACTTTCACGTACAATGTTACTTGCGAAGGGAATAACTGGAAAACTTCTATCTATCCTTAATCTCATTATTTTACTAAGGTTTCAACTTTTATCATATAGACAACAATTAACTCTGAAATACACAATTTCTAAACCGATAATCATTTACAGTAAAACAGGTATATCTTATCAAAACATTCATGTCAAATAAACCGTAAAACAGATATATCTTGCCAAAACATTCCTCTCATTAAAACTATTCCATCAATAAAACATCAAAACATTCATCTCTTTAAAACCATTCCACAAATAAAACATACTTTCCGTAAAACTTTTTGAAACATTTAAATTGATTTTATTATTCTTCTGATTACGGACAATACGGGTGATCAGCCACGTAAAGTCTTCATTATTACTCCAAATTCAACACACAATTTATTAATCATATAACACATCCGATAATTACTAACAATTCATATACTATCAAAACCAGATTATTAAATAAAATAACCCACCATAATAACTATACTTATGACTCGGTCTTACTCGTATCACACCTTAGCCATATAGACAGGTACCATATGTCCGCTTAATACACAATAATCAAGAATTGACATGTCCTTAAGTATTACACAAATTCATACTTAACCACCAATACTCAGTATGACATTAACATACATACCTTTTAACGAATATTTTAGACCACCACTATTAACAATAAGAATTGACCAAATTAAATCAAGCTATACCACATATAACATTGACTTGATTACACTATACATCCACCCTTTTAAACAACCTATAATAATTATGACAATCATTAACACTCAAACAATTTATAAAACTCAACTTATAACAAATACAATTCTAATTTAAAATCAACAATCACACTTAAATATATAACACACGCACGTGCATAACATAGCTTCACTCCTTACTTTTATACTACCTCGTGACTGTCACTGCACCACCGCGACACCACTGCCACGCGCCGCCAGCACCAGCATCGCGCCGCCACCGTCGCGAGCTCGTCGTCCGCCAGCACTGTTCCCCTTCCCCGTTCCTTTCACCACAACACTCGCACACACAAGACCTCACACACACACGCGTATATGTATCTATATGTGTATATTGATTCACTTCTTCCTCCTTTCTTCTCTTAATCTCTCTAAATTTCTCTCCCTTTTCTCTCGATTCCCCTTATTCCAGCCTCCTCTCGATTCTTCTATTTTCTGGAATTTTCTCGATGTCATCTACTGGGTCGCTGTCTCTCTAATACTCTTAATGGGCCAAAGCCCAATTCTCTTAAACTGCTTGTACTATATACGCTTTTAACTAATAAACAATTCTTATAAATCGAAATTTAATAAAATATTCAGAAAATTAAACTTTTCATTTTTAAAACACAGAACATAAAATTACAAGCACCCACATATTTTCGAAATATTTTTCGGATCAAAAATGAATTAAATATGAATTTTCAAAGTTTTGATCCTTTAAATACCATAAAACTCTAAAAATCATTTTAAAATACTAAAACACCCAAAATAATCCACCCAAAAATTTTAAAAACTCAATAAATATATAAAGATAATATTACAAAAGATTTCATGATTTTATCCAACTCCGATAAATAAATAAAGATTTTCGAAGATCAATAATACTTTATTAAAATACTTTTAAATCACTAAAATACAATAAAAATATTGGGGCACACATTGGCACACATAACTCAATATATACTTATATAAACTCAATACTAAATATCGTTGAATTCCACAACGATATTCTCAAATCCAATTCCATCCTTTAAATACCAATTAACAAAATAAAATAATAATAATAAAATAATAATAATAAATCCTAAAATAATCCGGGATCTTACAGTTATCAATTAACTTTACCCCAACTCTTAGAAGAGCCCGGGGATGTGTTTCCAAACAATGCTGAATTTGACTCTTTCATATTTCCTAGCACTTTAGGCATAGGAGATATTAACGACCTACTCAAATATGAATTTCCTTCTGGTTTAAGACTCAGAATCCCTTCACCGGGAGATAGGACTTGTAATTGGCACCCTGAAAATTTATATGTGTACAAAGGGGCTATCACAGCTGGCCTTAGGTTTTCGGTTCACCCATGGCTTGTTAGGCTACTAGCTGAAGTTAAAATCAACCCGTGCCAACTATATCCTAACTCCTGGAAATTTATATTCATCTTTATGGTCGAATGCATCATGGGAGGCGTCCGCCTTAGCATTCCTTTATTTAGACATTTGTTTGCTTTCAAAAATAGCCCTGTTACTAGGAAAGGATGGGTAAGCATCCAACATCGCACAAAGTCCCGAATGATTATCAACGCTGCCTCCGTGCCTGACTCATGCCACAATTGGAGGCACAAATTTTTTATCCTTAGGTGGAAAGGAGGAGATTGGGGTGAATTTTTCAGGACTAAATTCAACCACGTGAATGATGAGGGTGTTAGTGAGCTGCAGCTCTCAACTGAAGAAGTAGCCAATTGGGATTGGCTTATTTCAACCTTTCAAAATGCCCACTACCGCGAAGTTGTGACTGAGCATAACTTGATAGAGACCGGGCTTAGTAGTATCCCTCCCGAGGGTAATTCTTACTTTAACTCTTTTATTCTCATCATACTTGTTCTTATTTCAACATTGTTTTCTTTGTCTTTTCTTGCAGTTGCTGAGGAGATTGATAGTCTACCGGGTCATGCCCCCAGATCACTAAAAGGATGATAAAAAAGGCTAAGAAAGAAGCCAATCTTGATGATATTCCAGTTCCTGAATTCCTCCAACACTGCTCAAAGGCCGGGAAAAGGATCAGGAGTTCGGACGGGAGTATGAAGACTGCATTCATGCCTGAGTGGGGGATATGCGAGCAGGACGCTATTCGAGATAGCCATCTTCTTGCTCAGGAATGGTCTCGAAATGCTATAGCCCCGGTTGACAAGGTCCACTTTGCAACAGCAACGAACCTTGAGGAGAATGAAAGCTTGGGGGCATTTCATGCCTATAACGTAAGCTTATCTCCCCTTATCTTTCATTACTCTTACTAAATATTGACCATCATGGTTTAACATAACTTTTTCTTATGGTGTTTTATTCTTGTAGTTGAATGCTCATTTCCAGAACGCTATCCAGCTTGGGAGATCATATAAGGATAAGGAAAGAACTGCCCTCAAGGCTGCGGAAAAGCATCAGAAAGAGTCTCAAGAATGGGAGGCTAAATACTTCACCTCCGAAGACCAACTCTCATCCCTCAGGGGTAAGTACGCAGCCTTGGAGAACAGGACCCAGAACAACGATGATTCCATCATCCAAAACTACTTGGGCTCGGATACATTCCTTGCATTCATTGATGAACATGACAGGGAGGTCCAACCGGACAGCATGTCCATAGGTTGGGAAAAAGCTGTGAATAAGATTAGCCAAGACCACAAAGGGGTTGTTTTTCCTTCCTTCTATCCAAGTCCTTGGAAGGTGACTGATGCTGATGACCTTGTTGAAGGTGCTGGAACTTCCTCCCAGGCAAACAGGCGTGCTTCAGGCTCTAGGGCTAAGGCCACTCCCCAACATTCAGGATCCAGTTCTGGGAGGCACCCTTCGAGATCCCGGGGGAAGGACCGAAGTTACAGTTCAGGACACCAATTAGCCGGTCGAATTCGCGAGCCCAAATCGGTGAGTGTTACCAGTTCCTCGACTTCGACTTCCAAGAGTAGGGATGAAGGTGAGACGGGGTCCTCCAGCGGAGAAGAAGCCCCTGTCCAGGTTGCTCCTCAGAAAGCCAAGAAGCGATTGGTGAAGACTGCTTCTATCAAGAAGTGATTATCTTTTAAGCCTTGCATGGCTTATGTTTGCCTCGTGTGGCTCTTACTCAGTTCTCGTTTTATCCTGACTTTACTCATGGTCCTTCATGGACTTATATTTTATTCGATGTTGTTTGTAACTTATAACTCTCTCCCCTAGGGGTATATTATCTACATGCTTGTTTCCTTTAATTCATACGTTCCTTTTTTATGGTACTTGGTCATCCTAGACTTACGCACATCAGGTGTTTGGTACATCATTAAAATCACAGAAACGTAGAATAGAAAACAAACTTGTATTAATAACGTGAAATGGGCTCTGTCCTTACATAAAATGATAAGTTCTACTATGAGCAACATGCTCTGCAATGGCTTTACATAAACCTTATTTCTACTTCCATAGATAGGCTAAAAGCTAATGCAGGTTTATTCAACTGGGATTTTGAAGAATTTTGAGAGATTTTATAAATCTAGGGATATTCAATTTGGATTTTTTTAAATACATTAAAATCTTGAGGTATTCAATTTGGATTTCAAAATGTCATTTAAAACCCGAGGGTATTCAATTAGGATTTTAAAAAGTCTTTTAAAATCTGGGTGTATTCAATCTGGATTTGAAACAATCCATTTAAATCTGATGGTATTCAAAAATCCATGGATTTTTTAGATTTATTAAAATCCATGGATTTTGGTGCATTTGCTAGTTATTTTTATAAGTTTTGAAATCTTGCAAAAATCAATGAGATTTTGATGGATTTCTAAAAAAACATTTCAAATCTCAATGATTCTACATCAATTTTACAAGATTCTTTGTAGAGTCTTTGTAGAATTTAAACAATCCGTGGATTTAAAAAATTCATTAAAATCCATGGATTATCAAAAATCCTTCAAAATCCCAGTTGAATACACCCCTCTAAGTCCTTTTTAGGAGAGCTTAAACATAATAAATCTTGAGATTCGAGGCGTGCCAAGTACGAGGCACCTCGCTTCCATCCAAGGTTTCCAACTTGTAAGAACCTCTTCCCAACGTTTTGCTGACTCTATACGGCCCTTCCCAATTAGGGGCTAACTTGCCTGTCTGTCCAACTCCAGATGCTTCTATCTTCCTTAAAACCAAGTCACCTTGTTTGAAGAACCTTTCTTTAACCCTATTGTTATAATAAAAAGATGCCCTCTTCTGATGTTCTACATTGCGGGCATTCGCTTCGTCCCTGGCTTCATTAATTAAATCAAGGGCAAACCTCATGCCTTCCTCATTGGTTTCTTGCTCATATGTTTCCACCCTTGGAGACGTATGAGAGATCTCTATGGGCACTACTGCTTCTGCTCCATAGGCTAGCAAAAATGGGGTAGCTCCTGTTGTCACTTTACAGGTGGTACGATATGCCCATAGAATATGCAGCAGCTCATCCACCCACGTGTTTCTTGAACGTTCGACCCTTTTCTTAAGTCCATCAAGGATAATCCGATTCGCTACCTCAGCTTGCCCATTAGCCTGAGGGTGGGCTACTGAAGTGAAGCGAAGCTCGATGGCGTTCTCCTCACAATACTTCTTAAACTCCTCATTGTTGAATTGGCGCCCATTATCCGTCACAAGGATTCGTGGGATTCCGTATCTGCAAATTACGTTCTCCCAGAAGAATTGGGCAACTTGCTGGGTGGTTATCTTAGCTAATGGCTTAGCTTCAATCCACTTGGTAAAATAGTCAATGGCCACTATCAAGAACTTCCTCTGTGCTGAAGCTACAGGGAAAGGACCCAGAATGTCCATCCCCCACATGGCAAACGGAATAGGAGAGTTAATCGATGTTAACATCTCTGGCGGCTGCCTAACAATCGGAGCGTGTTTCTGACACCTGTCACACTTCTTTACATAACTTTGCGCATCTGCCAACATCTGTGGCCAATAAAACCCCAGACGGGTGATCTTATGAGCTAAGGCTCTGCCCCCCAAGTGTTGCCCACAGATCCCTTCATGAACTTCCTTTAATGCTTCTTCTGCCTCTTGGGGCCTCAAACACTTCAAGTACGGGATAACAAAAGACCTCTTGTAAAGGATGCCTTCAATCAAGACATATCTCAATGCTCTCACTGATAGTTTCCGCGCCTCCGAGGCATCTTCGGGAAGCCATCCCGTTTCCAGATGTGCCTTAATAGGATCTATCCAACAACTTTCTATATCAATGGGTGCCACCAATTTCGAATTGATGGAAGGGGCCTTCAAGACCTGGAAGTAAACACTCCCTGCATAATTCTCTATCTCAGAAGAGGTGAACTTTGATAGGGCATCGGCCTTGATGTTCTCCTCCCTCGGAATGTGCTCCATATAGCATTCATCAAACTGAGTCATAACGGCTTTCACAACCCTTACGTATTTCGCCATAGTTTCATCCTTGGCTTCGAACTCACCATTTACCTACGATACTACGAGCCTCGAATCTCCACAAACTTTAAGGTTCTTGACTCTCAATATTCTGGCCAAGCCTAATCCGGCTATCAAGGCTTCATATTCAGCTTCGTTGTTGGTTGTTGGAAAGTCCAACTTCAAAGCATATTCTACTAAAAACCCATCGGGGCTTTGCAAGACCAGGCCTGCACCACTAGATTTTGTTTTTGATGCCCTATCAAAATAGAGCACCCAATATTCCTTCTGATCAGGTGCAAGCTCCTCAACTTTACCTTCGCCTTCTTGGCCTGACACTATCTCCTGCCCCCCGACTTCTTGGTTGTCGATGGTACATTCAACCACGAAGTCAGCTAATGCCTGAGCTTTGTTGGCTGTCCGAGGCTTATATGTGATATCAAACTCCCCGAGTTCGATTGCCCATTTAATCAGCCTTCTACTGGCCTTGGGGCTATGAAATATACTTCTCAACTGTTGATCCGTCAAGACTTCAATCTTGTGTGCCTGAAAGTAAGGTTGTAGCTTCCTTGAAGCTGTTACTAGCGCCAAAGCAAACTTCTCAATGGGTGAGTAATTCAACTCAGCTCCGTGCAATACCCTGCTCACGTAGTAGATAGGCTTCTGAATATTGTTTTCCTCTCGAATGAGAACGGCACTCAGTGCTTGTTCGGATATCGCTAGGTATAAATATAGGGTCTCTCCAGGGCTAGGTTTGGCCAACAACGGGGCCTCAGCCATGTACTTTTTTAGCTGTTCAAAAACCTCTTGGCTTTCTGAAGTCCATTCGAAATTCTTCACTTTCTTCAAAGCTTGAAAGAAAGGCAAACACTTGTCGCCAGACCTTGAGATGAACCTTCCCAATGCAGCTATTCTACCAGTCAACTTCTGCACGTCCCTCACAGAACGAGGTGGTTCCATATCGAGGATTGCCTTAATCTTATCCGGGTTGGCTTCAATACCACATTTTGAAACCATCAAGCCCTAAAACTTCCCTGATCCAACGCCAAAAGCACACTTGGCTGGATTTAACATCATCTTATGGTGCCTCAGCACTTCAAAGGCCTCTCTGAGGTGTTCAACATGGTCTGCTGTAAATAAGCTTTTGACCAACATATCATCAACGTACACCTCCATGGTTTTCCCAATCAGATGGGCAAATATCTTATTTACCAATCATTGATAAGTAGCTCCTGCATTCTTTAGTCCAAAAGCCATGACAAGGTAACAAAAAACACCAAAGTCAGTTATGAAAGATACCTTAGGGATGTCGTCTTTGTGCATCCTAATCTGGTTGTAACCGCTGAAACCATCCATGAAACTCAGCATTTCGTGCCCTGCCGTGGCATCTATTATTGTGTCAATCCTTGGTAAAGGGAAGCAATCCTTAAGACACGCGTCATTTAAATCGGTGAAGTCTATACACATCCTCCATTTTCCGTTGTCTTTCTTGACCATCACAGGGTTAGCCAACCATTCAGGGAATTGAATCTCCTCAATAAAACCAGCTTCCAAGAGCTTGTCCACCTCTTGCTTAATGGCCTCTTGCCTTTCCGGAGCAAAGTTCCTCTTCTTCTATTTTATTGCCTTCCGCTTGTGGTCGACATTCAACCTGTGAGTTATGAGTTGGGGGTCTATCCCTGGCATATCGGCTGCCGTCCAAGTGAACACATCTCTGTTTTCTTGTAAGAATTCTACCAACTTGCCCTTCAATGGTTCTTTTAAAGACGCTCCAACGTATGTAACTTTATCAGGGTCTCGAGAATCTAGAGGTATAGGAACCAAATCTTCTGCCGGTTTCCCGCGGCATTCATCATCCCCTGACATCCATGTCTTCTATCGGGAGGACCTGCCCCCTACTCCATCAGCTCTTAATGCAGCCACATAACAACTTCTGGCCATCTTTTGATCACCCTTCTGTTCTCCAACGCCATTCCTGGTTGGAAACTTAACTTTCATATGGTAGCTAGAGGCAACAGCCTTAAACGCGTGAAGTCCAGTCCTTCCGAGGATCGCATTATACGTGGATGCTGCTTTGATTACCAAGAAATTTACCATCTGAGTAGCTTCCTTGGGCTCCTATCCAATAGTAACCGGTAGCTGGATGGTCCCTTCAACATTGGATTCGACTCCATTGAACCCATATATAGGCATAGTGTTAGGAGTCAACTGCGATTCGTTGTACCCCATCTTCACAAATGCGTCATGAAACAAAATATCGATAGAAGCATCATTGTCTATCAAGACTCGCTTCACCTCTGAGTTTCCAATTACCGGGGTTATGACCAACGGGTCGTCATGGGGGAACTTCTCCCCTTCCAGGTCTGAATCGTCAAAACCAATCACTACTTCAGTTTTTGCACGTTTTGGGGCCTCTCCCACGATGTGCATCACCTCCCTAGCATATGCCTTTCGAGAGTTCCTTGTCGTGCCAGCCGCAGTCGGGCCTCCCCAAATCATGTTAATAACTGGCCCTCGTGGCTGGGGGTTACGATCACGATCGTTATCCCTTCTATCATTATCTCTTCTTTGATTTCTACGATCTTCACCTTTCGTGAACCTACTCAACTTTCCTTTTCGGATCAAGAACTCGATCTCGTCCTTGAGTTGCCTGCAATCATCGGTGTCATGTCCTATATCCTTATGGAACCTACAGAATTGATCCTTGTTTCTCTTTGCGGGATCACCCCTGAGTGGCTTCGGCCATCGGAAATCCTTGTCTTTCTCAATATCCATTAGGATTTGACTCCTAGGGGCATTCAACCTCGCGTATTCAGAGAACCTTGGTCCCAAATTTTTCTTAGGGGCAGAGTCGGATTCCTTGCTAGTCCGGGGATATTTGTCCCTAGCATCGTACTCTTGCTCTTGCTTCCGCTTTCGGGAATTTCTGTTTCCTCCATTCTTGTAGGGGCTTCTGCCTTCCTCATACTCTCTTCTGCTTTTATGTATTTACTCGCCCTTCTTTGGAGCTCAGTCATGCTCTCAGGGGGATGTTTTGCTAATGACATCTGAAAGTAGGTGTTCGTTGTTCCATTCTCCAGGGCTATCATAGCTACCTTGTTCTCCAGGTCTGGGACATTCAATGTCTCCTTGGTGAAACGCTTGAGATAATCCCTCAGGTTCTCATTCTTCCCTTGTTTCACTTGCATGAGAGATGCAGAGCTTTTTTCATGGACTTTTCCACTAACAAACTGATTGATGAAAGCAGTGCTCAACTCCATGAAGGAGCCAATTGAGTTTGCGGGCAACCGGCTATACCATCTTTGAGCCATGCCTGCTAGGGTTTGAGGGAACGCCCTACAATTAAGAGCGTCGCTGGCGGGTTGTAACAACAGCACGTTTGAGAACGTCCTGACATGATTCGAGGGATCACCCGTTCCATCATATGGTTTTATCGTGGGCATCTTAAATTTTCGGGAAACACGAGCGTTCATCACCTCCTCAGTGAACGGGGGTGTGGGATCGTCAGGGTCTCCGAGTGGCATCAGGTCTTTGGGATCACCCCTAGGGGTTTCCACCCTTGTAACTCCTCCAGTTGGGGCATCAGCCCTTCTTTGTCTCCTTGAAGACCTTTCCAAATCAATAAAGGGAATCTGCCTCAGAGTTGGAGGGGGCCTATCCTGATTCAGCCTTGCTTGCTCCCTGGCTATATCGTTCTTCAGCCTTTGGATCTCAGCCTCATGGGCCTTGATTCTCTCAACGGCTGTTTGAGGAGGCCCATCATGGATTCTTCGAGTCCTTCCCATAGGCTCCTTGCTTGCACGTCGCCTCCTCGGGGCTTCATCACGATCATCATCCTCAGATGAGGAATCATCAGTATAATGTCCTGAGTAATCATAATACCCTTGCTCAGGAGGGGCTAACCCCTAGCATAGGGAGGCTGATACGACTCAGGTATCTGTAGAGCGTGACCACTTGGTCCAGGATCCCTACGATTTGGAGGGTAGTTAGGAAACCCGTATAACGGATCAGTGTTCACGGGGAGTGAAGTGGTGGAGATCTGAACTCCTGAGAGTGGGGGACGGCTATTTAATGGTGAGACCACCATCTGAAGCTGATTGGTCTCACGTCCTGGATGGACGTCCACTTGTAAGGTTCTCTCAACATGGGGATTCGTCCCTATGGGTTGAGAAACTTGAGGCTGAGTGATTGTCTCTGTTAATGGGGGTACATACCCTTGCTCCGTAACAACAGGTGGAGCGGTGGAGCTGGTGGATCAGAAGTTACAGGAACGTTCTCGGATGTCGTTCTTCGTGTGTTAACCATGGTTGATGTTGTCTTCCCATAGACGGTGCCAAATGTTGTGTAACAAAAAGTAAGGTTATCAAATTACGGCTAGGGTTCGTGAGCTTCGTGCTTTAATGCCTGCACTTCTGTTACCGTGACATAATTCGGGTCTTCACAAGATGCCTACGTATCTCAATGTCGAGAATCAAGCCAAAAAACGTAGTTCTGAGATGAGGGGTCAGGCCCTTTAAATAGGCTGCAGGAGCCTTAGAATCGTAGTAGGGTTTGGAGACTTGGTGGACAAGTCACCGTTATTGAGGAAGGTTCTGACTCCTTTGTTATAGGAATTAGTTTCCTTGTTGGATTAAGTGGCTTGGAGGCTACACAATATCCTTGGGATATTCCAGAACGTTCCTGGTTTCTAGAACGTTCCTGTTTTGTGGATCAGGCCCGTGTTATAAACAAGCTTGTACCGGGCGTCCCCGGTTTGGGCTGTTCTTTTTGGGCTTAACCACTAACCACGAATTTTAATGCCCAGCTAGGGTTTTGGGCCTCATTTACGAGCCAATAAATACTATATTAATTATGCCTTTAGGGATTAATTTTCACCCATATCAAAACCTATCTTAATAATACTAATAAAGAAATTTTAGTATTACAACGACCCTGGAAAATTGCAAAAGGTGATACTACTAATTCTCCCTTTCCACCTGAGCAAAAAATTTGCCTAAGTAATACTACAAAAGCCACGGCTTATACCAGCCTTCAAAAGCTTGAAAATATGCAAGTTACTGTAAAAAAATCTAAATGAGATAATAAGGTCTCAAAATTATACTAACACCTTTCTCACTTGTTTAGGTGATCAATTTATAACCTTAGAAAATGAAATAATTTCTCTTAAACAAGAAATAAAAGACGAATTAGTTTCAATTAAAAAGGCAGTCGAGAAACAAGAACTTCAAAACCTTTCACCAGAATCATCGTCTAATTAGAGACAATATTCAATGATTCAACCTCCCATTCCAATAAAGGGATTTAAGTTAGAAACTAGTGGCGAAGAATTTTTGCAAATTCTTCAGCAAAAGCTTCAAAACCTAAGCTTAACAGTGTTATATAAGGATGACTCTTCACAACAATCAGAGGCTTCAGACCCTTCTGAAGACTTAGATGACATTAACCAATTAGCAACCATGTTTGCTAAACAACAAATCAGTCATGCGGAGCTAAACCCTATATATGCTCCTAAACCTTTAGAAAAATTCTACTATCAAAGACCTTCTCCTCAAGATCTTTTATTTGAAGAACCAGAATATATCCAAACTTCATACTCGGGGAAAGCCATCTATGAATGGAATGTTGATGGTTTAAACGAACAACAAATTTTCGATGTTATACATAGAATGATTATGTATTCCACTGTTTGTAAACAGAATGGAAGTACTGATAGTGCCATAGCATCCTTCATTTCTACTGGATTTGTAGGACAAATCAGAGGATGGTGGGATCATTATCTTACCCTAAATCAGAGATTAAAAATTCTTCATCATAAAAAAATCGTAAAAGTAGAAGATGGTATTACCACTACTGGAGAAGAGGACGCAGTTTATACTCTGTGTCTCGTTATTCTACAACATTTTATAGGAGCAAATGTTCATGTAAAAGAGAAGCTATATACGCTCTTCAGAATCTTAGATGCCCTTCATTGACTCATTTTATATGGTATAAAGATATCTTCATGAACACAATGACCCTAATTCAATTCATTGGAAGTCTAAATTTGTACACGGTTTACCCCATCTCTTTGCTGAAAGAGTTAGACAATCCTTAAGAAATAAGAATGATGGAGTAAACATTAATTACTCCTCTCTGACATATGGAGAGATTGTTAGTAATTGTATTAACGAAGGATTAACTTTATGTAATGACATAAAGTTAAGAAATCAGTTAAAAAAGCAAAAGCTTTCTGAGAAACACCAATTAGGAGAATTTTGTGATCAATTCGCCTTTGATATAGGAAAAATTCCTCGATATCAAGATAAGAAAAAACAAAAAATTGCTTATAAAAGGAATAAAACCTATAAGACTAATTCTTATAAATGAAAATATCCTGTTACTAATAATTCATATAAAAAGAATTATAAAAGAAAACCTTATAATAAATCAAAGGAAAGACCCTTTGTCCCAAATAAGAAGAAAAGAAAAGCCAAAAGGATTGTTATAACTTGCCATAAATGTGGCAAAGTGGGCCATTATGCCAATCAATGTTGGACTAAGAAAGCTCTCAATGAGATAGAAGATGAACAATTACGTTCACAATTAGAAAATGTCATGCTACACAGTTCAGATGAAGAAATAGAATCTTGTAATGATGAAGATTTAGCCTTAATTTATGAGTCCTCATCAGACTCAGTTAGTTCTGACAATAATGATTGTCAGTGTAATGAGTTAAATTATTACAAATCCATAGTAGATATGAATGGATTAAATGTTTTAACAGCTGATCAAGATCGAGCCTTAAAAATCATAGAATCAATTACGAATTTTGAATTAAAAAGGCAAATGCTCGAAGCCCTTATTAAAGATAATAAGGAAAAAGAAACTCCTATATTTATAGAAGCACCTTACCAATTTAGTGAGGTTAGATTTCAGCAATCTACTATAAAGGAAACTCATGTTTCCATTAATGATTTGAAAAAAGAAGTCAATTTATTAAAATCTGAAATTAGTCAGATTAAACAGAATAACACCCTGTTAGCACAAAGAATTACTTTGTTAGAAGAAAAACCTTCCTCCTCCCAAAAGGAAGAACCAAAGAATATCCCATCTACCAGTAACAATGAAGTTACAGAATACTTGAATCTTTTAGAACAAGTAACATCTCAAAGATGGTATATTAAAGTTACTCTTAGGATAGATAGAAAAATTATTCTTAAAGATGAGATAGCTCTAGTTGATAGTGGAGCTGATTTGAATTGTATTAAAGAGGGAATAATCCCTACTAAATATTTTGAAAAAACTACCCAAATCCATTTCTCATGCTGCTGGAGACAAGCTCCAAGTTAGGTATAAGTTGCCAAACGCTTTTATTTGCAACCAAGACATTTGTCTTCCCACATCTTTTATTTTAATAAAGAATATTAACCATAGAATAATATTAGGAACCCCTTTCCTTCACAATATTATGCCACTCAACAATGTTGATCAAAGTGGAATTTATACCATAATAGAAGGTAAAAGCATAAAATTTGAATTCGTTACCGATCCCCAGACTCGAATACTTAATGAGGTGAGAGATCGTCTTCTTGGCAAAGAAAATCAATTATGTTTTCTTAAAGAAGAAATAAAAGTTTTGAGTATTAATGAACAACTCAAGAATCCTGATATTAAAAATCAAATAAAGATCATTGAAAAACAATTCAATGATGAGGTTTGTAATGACCTCCCTAATGCTTTTTGGAATAGAAAGAAACATGTTGTTTCCCTTCCTTATATAGATGGTTTTAATAAAAACCAAATTCCTACTAAGGCTAGGCCAGCCCAGATGAACAAAGAATACTTAGAATTATGTAGAAAAAGAAATAAATTCTCTTTTAGAAAAAGGCTTAATTCGAAAGTCTAAATCCCCTTGGAGTTGCACATCATTTTATGTTAATAATGCTGCTGAAAAGGAAAGAGGCATCCCTAGGTTAGTTATTAACTATAAACCTCTTAATAAATTGTTAAAATGGATTAGATATCCAATCCCTAATAAAAAGGATTTGTTAGATAGATTAAACGATGCTTTAATCTTTTCTAAATTCGATATGAAATCAGGTTATTGGCAGATACAGATTAATGAATCTGATAGATATAAAACTGCCTTTACCGTTCCTTTTGGTCATTATGAATGGAATGTCCTTCCTTTCGGTCAGAAAAATTCCCCTTCAGAATTTCAGAACATAATGAATGATATATTTAATCCCTATACTGAATTTATAATTGTTTATATAGATGATGTTTTAGTATTCTCTAAAACAGTTGAACAACATATCAAACACTTAAAAATATTTAAGAATTTGATAAAACATAATGGATTAGTCATATCTGCTCCTAAAATGAGATTAATTCAAACTCAAGTTAGATTTTTAGGCCATATGATTAATCAAGGAAAAATTATTCCTTTAGATAGAAGTATTGAATTTGCTTCAAAATTTCCTGATATAATAACTGACAAAAAGCAGTTACAAAGATTTTTAGGAAGTCTGAATTATATTTCAGATTACTATTCTAATTTAGCACAAGATACAGCAATCCTGTATGCAAGACTCAGGAAAAAACCTGAACCCTGGACAGAGAAACATTCTCAAGCGGTCCAAAAGATTAAAACTAAGGTAAAATGTTTACCTTGCTTATCTTTATCTAATCCAAAATATTTCAAAATTGTTGAAACAGATGCCTAAAATATAGGCTATGGAGGAATACTAAAACAAGTAATTTCTGAAACTTCAAAAGAAGTCCTGGTACGATTTACATCAGGAAAATGGAATCCTACTCAGTCGATATATTTGACTATTAAGAAGGAAATGCTTTCTATTATTAAATGCATCACTAAATTTCAAAGTGATTTACTAAATCAGAAATTTCTGTTAAGATTGATTGTAGCTCAGCTAAATAAATTATTGAAAAAGATGTTAAGAATCTTGTAGCAAAACAAATTTTTGCAGGATGGCAAGGTCAGCTTTTAGCCTTTGAATTTTATATTCAATATATAAAAGGAGAAAATAATTCTCTTGCTGATTATTTAACCCGTGAATTTTTACAGGGTGATGTCAACCCCTAATATGGGAAGAGGTCGCGGTTATACCCGTGGTCGAGGATATGGGACGTCCAGATTCAACTGTTCCTCTAATACGAGATTGGACAGTATTTCAAAATCGAAATCGAAATATGCAGCAATTACCTGCACCTCCAAAGAAGGAAGATATACCTTCCTCTTCAACCTATAAAGAAATAGCAATTACTGATGCTTTTCAGGAGAAAGAATATTTCGAAAATCCTGTTACAGAAAATATTCTGTTTCTTGAAGAAGAAGACTTACAAATAAGTCCTAATGACGGTTGGGTTCTAGGAACCAGATATCTTGAAACAAGAGGATACCCTGGTTTACATAATCAAGCTAGGCACCATTTAGAAATTCTATTATCAGTTACCGAATCGATAACTATTACCCATCATTACCAAAATAATAACCCTGAAAGTTTTATAAACTTCAGTAAATGCTATATCAATAAGATATTGTCGCCAAGAGAATGTGGACTAAGTCCAAATACTGACAAAGCTGTTAGAATTTCAGAAGGCAACTATGTTTACTTCAACTATTGGGATTATATCCAAGCTTTCTCTAAAGCTTTTTATTACCAAAATCCTAGGAATAAGCATTCTTGGTTTTTCTCTGTTAATCCTGACCTGCTTAATAAGCAAGTTCCCAATTGGTTTTACGAAGGAAGGTCAAAATTTGGTCCATCTTTCGAAATCTTACCCAAAGAACTCAAGGATTTATACAAGCCTTGGTGTGACAATAGTCTAATAATCTCAAAATTATCCACGAGATTAATTTTTGGACAATGTCCATTTTTATTCTTCACAAAATTTCAAATCCCGTGGATTTGGCGGTGGACCGTATCAGTATCAAAGGAGAAACAATTGCATATCCCAGTTCTTCAAAGAAACTTTTTCTACAAATGGTGGAACAAGATGAGCAGTGATGATATCCAAAAAATAGTGGTTCATATCCATGAAGCTATCTCAGAAGAGAAAAATAAAATTCCCAAGAACCAAAGTTCTCAACCATTAATGGCCAACATGAGAGATTACTTTCAAAAGAAATATCCAACAGAATCAGAACAAGAAATAATGGTTCGAGTTCTAGATTTCATGAAGGAACAATTTTTTAGCACTTTTCCTTCTCAATCCTCATCAAAGGAAGATGATTAGTCAATGAAGAACACTTCTTCACAGGGATCAATGGATTCTAACACTTATAATTGTCTAGCAGGTGAATCTCAAGCTGAAGAATCTGTCCAAGAAGACCCGCCTTCCCTATCAGATTATTGGCATGCTATGATTCAATTATATGCTCTGAAAATTTTTAGCAAAGGTAAAGATCTAGTAAATTAATCATGTTTACTCTTGGGCCGGCCTTCAGAAAATTAAAGAAAACACACCGCAAAATCAAGCGTATTAAGGATCAAATTGATTACTATTTCTTGCAACAATCCCGAACGTCATGGGAGGAAAGAAAAAATAGAACTTCTCAACAAATCCAACAAGATTTCGAAATGATCCATTTTCTCCATAACTATCTATGGAGTAAAGTTCACAAGAAGAGATTGTTACAGCAAAGACTCCTTTGGTTCAGTAATCTTACAGCTTAATGGAGTCGGCAATCATACTTGCTCAATAATTCAGACAATATTCAGACAATGAGAATCTACTTTATCAAAGTGGAACAGGTAACAATATCTGCTTTTTAAAAGTTGTTTGTAATTTTCTTTAAAGTTGTTTATCAGTTTGAATTATTGCTAGTGGCGATGGGGCCCCTAGAGCACCCGGCTTCAATAATTCTCCTTTATTATGAAGTAGTTTGTTTGTTTCTAATTATTGTGCTAGTCTAGTCAGAGCTTTAATCATTGAGCTCTCTTTTACTCTCTATATAAGAGATCTTGTATTCGGTGTGCTTCTTTTTTGTGAAATAATATAAGCTTTCTTTCCCTTCTCTCTCTCGCTCATATGCTGAGCCCCTTTCTTACTTTAAATACTGTATTCCTGCTGTTTACCTACTTCCGCATAGCCTTGGTCAAGGTACACCTTCTATCTTCTTCTCTTTAATTAATGTCTATTAGTAGCTAAATCCCTATTGTGGAAGGTTGGATGTTCTAAGTTAAGTAAGTATGTAAAAAAAAAAAGGTCAAAAAATCGAAATATTTTTAGTGTTTTCTTAAAATGTCATCTTTTATCTCGAGAGTTTAAATGAGAGTTTTCTGGATGATTTCGTAAAAGAAATTTTTTGCTAAAAATATTTCACATCTTAGATTTCATGGATTTAATCCGTTTGTCCCTTTGGTTGATAGTTAAACGAGTGAGTCGTTTGCAAAGATGACCTAAAATATTTTAATTTTTAGCACTTTAAGTTTCTGCAACGAATAAAAATACTTAAATAACTTAGAAGTCCAACCAACCACAGCAGCTTTAGCTTCATCTTTCATGAATATGAATGATTTAGAGGATGATAATCATCCTAATGATTTAGTTAAAAATGCTGAATTGGCTGAATATCCAAAGAATTTGGATAAATTGAATAAATGGGTAATACCCTCTGTTCCCTTAAATCATATTTATAATATTGGTTTATTTGATTTTAAATCAAGACAGGTCATCAAAACGATAAAACAAACAATTATAGTCACTGACTCTAATCAAGCAATTAGATTATTAAATAAGAAGATTTACTTCTTTTTAAAACCTATAACTTTATCCATATTGGATTAATTCAAATAGCCTTTAAGCCCTTGACATTATTAGGATTAAATACGAGTATAATGGCCTCTGTTAGAGATGGCCGATGTAGAGATTTTAAACAATCTCTTACTGCGTTAATAGAAACCAATTTATGTCATGGACCAGTCTACTTTGATGTAGCCCCAAATTTAACCCTGTCTTTATCTGATAATCATTTGTTAGATGCTATGCAACTAACATTACATACTCACGGATATAATTTTAAACCAGGAAGTGAGATCATAGCAATATGCTATAGAATTTATTACAAAGTATTAAATACTTTAAACCCTAAGGCTAAACAAATATCCCCGCTAGGAACTACAACTATAGTTCAAACCAATTTATTAACCTCAAACATAGCCACTAATAGAATGATTAAGTGGAAAAAATTGATTTTCCAGAGACATGGTCTCTTCCTCAAGAATTAGAGCCTGAGCCTCAAGTCAACAAAGAAGTTGGTTAAATAATCCAGACAGTTGAGGGTGATATAGAAATCAAATTTACTCCTCAAAGAACTATTAGGCTCCCTAGATCTATATCCTCTAGGTACTCTACCGCTAGTGATTATATCACAGCTCCAAGCATCTCAGCAAGAGCCTCTACTTCACAAATGAGAGAACCAGAATTGGTAGAAGAAATTAGAATTAGCCAAAATAGAATTCCAGAAGGAATTTATGAAAAAAGTAGGCAATCTCCTACTCAATCAGAAATGAGCTTCCGTATCACTGATTGATTTATCCCCAGGAAGCACGATGAGGGAAACCCTTAATAAGGAATTCCAACAAGAAAAACATGCCTAATTTAGGCAGTGGTATTTTAAAACTTATCCGTCAGAAGACCTAAAAAGATTCAAAGATGAATACTATTCCTACCTAGCTAAGACAGAAGATTATATATCTTTTGTTCATTGATTTATAAAAACATATCTTAATAATACTAATAAAGAAATTTTACTATTACAACGACCCTGGAAAACTACAAAAGGTGATACTACTAATTCTCCTTTTCCACCTGAGCAAAAAATTTGCCTAAGTAATACTACAGAAGCCACGGCTTATACCAGCCTTCAAAAGCTTGAAAATATGCAAGTTACTGTAAAAAATATAAATGAGATAATAAGGTCTCCAAATTATACTAACACCTTTCTCACTTGTTTAAGTGATTAATTTATAACCTTAGAAAATGAAATAATTTCTCTTAAACAAGCAATAAAAGACGAATTAGTTTCAATTAAAAAGGCAGTCGAGAAACAAGAACCTCAAAACCTTTCACCAGAATCATCGTCTAATAGAGACAATATTCCAATGATTCAACCTCCCATTCAATAAAGGGATTTAAGTTAGAAACTAGTGGCGAAGAATTTTTGCAAATTCTTCAGCAAAAGCTTCAAAACCTAAGCTTAACAGTGTTATCTAAGGATGACTCTTCACAATAATCAGAGGCTTCAGACCCTTCTGAAGACTTAGATGACATTAACCAATTAGCAACCATGTTTGCTAAACAACAAATCAGTTATGCAGAGCTAAACCCTATATATGCTCCTAAACCTTTAGAAAAATTCTACTATCAAAGACCTTCTCCTCAAGATCTTCTATTTAAAGAACCAGAATATATCCAAACTTCATACTCGGGGAAAGCCATCTATGAATGGAATGTTGATGGTTTAAACGAAAAACAAATTTTCGATGCTATACATAGAATGATTATGTATTCCACTGTTTGTAAACAGAATCGAAGTACTGATAGTGCCATAGCATCCTTCATTTCTATTGGATTTGTAGGACAAATCAGAGGATGGTGGGATCATTATCTTACCCTAAATCAGAGATTAGAAATTTTTAATCATAAAAAAATCGTAAAAGTAGAAGATGGTATTACCACTACTGCAGAAGAGGACGCAGTTTATACTCTGTGTCTCGCTATTCTACAACATTTTATAGGAGCAAATGTTCTTGTAACAGAGAAGCTATGTACGCTCTTCAGAATCTTAGATGCCCTTCATTGACTCATTTTAGATGGTATAAATATACCTTCTTATCTAGGGTTTATCAACTCAATGACCCTAATTCAATTCATTGGAAGTCTAAATTTGTAGACGGTTTACCCCATCTCTTTGCTGAAAGAGTTAGACAATCCTTAAGAAATAAGAATGATGGAGTAAACATTAATTACTCCTCTCTGACTTATGGAGAGATTGTTACTAATTGTATTAACGAAGGATTAACTTTATGTAATGACATAAAGTTAAGATACCAGTTAAAAAAGCATAAGCTTTCGGAGAAACACCAATTAGGAGAATTCTGTGATCAATTCGCCTTTGATATAGGAAAAATTCCTCGATATCAAGATAAGAAAAAGTAAAAAATTGCTTATAAAAGGAATAAAACCTATAAGAATAATTCTTATAAATCAAAATATCCTGTTAATAATAATTCTTATAAAAAGAATTATAAAAGAAAACCTTATAATAAATCAAAGGAAAGACCCTTTGTCCCTAATAAGAAGAATAGAAAATCCAAAAGGATTGATATAACTTGCCATAAATGTGGCAAAGTGGGCCATTATGTCAATCAATGTTGGACTAAGAAAGCTCTCAATGAGATAGAAGATGAACAATTACGTTCACAATTAGAAAAGGTCATGCTACATAGTTCAGATGAAGAAAGAGAATTTTCTAATGATGAAGATTTAGCCTTAATTTATGAGTCCTCATCAGACTCAGTTAGTTCTGACAATAATGATTGTCTGTGTAATGAGTTAAATTATTACAAATCCATAGTAGATATGAATGGATTAAATGTTTTAACAACTGATCAAGATTGAGCCTTAAAAATCATAGAATCAATTATGAATTTTGAATTAAAAAGGCAAATGCTCGAAGCCCTTATTATAGATAATAAGGAAAAAGAAACTCATATAGTTATAGAAGCACCTTACCAATTGAGTGAGGTTATAGATAGATTTCAGCAATCTACTATAAAAGAAACTCCTCTTTCCATTAATGATTTGAAAAAAGAAGTCAATTTATTAAAATATGAAATTAGTCAGATTAAACAGAATAACAGCCTGTTAGCACAAAGAATTACTTTGTTAGAAGAAAAACCTTCCTCCTCCTAAAAGGAAGAACCAAAGAATATCCCATCTACCAGTAACAATGAAGTTACAGAATACTTGAATCTTTTAGAACAAGTAACATCTCAAAGATGGTATATTAAATTTACTCTTATGATAGATAGAAAAATTATTCTAAAAGATGAGATAGCTCTAGTTGATAGTGGAGCTGATTTGAATTGTATTAAAGAGGGAATAATCCCTACTAAATATTTTGAAAAAACTACCCAATCCATTTCTCATGCTGCTGGAGACAAGCTCCAAGTTAGGTATAAGTTGCCAAACGCTTTTATTTGCAACCAAGACATTTGTCTTCCCACATCTTTTATTTTAATAAAGAATATTAACCATAGAATAATATTAGGAACTCCTTTCCTTCACAATATTATGGCACTCAACAATGTTGATCAAAGTGGAATTTCTACCATAATAGAAGGTAAAAGCATAAAATTTGAATTCGTTACCGATCCCCAGACTCGAATACTTAATGAGGTGAGAGATCGTCTTCTTGGCAGAGAAAATCAATTATGTTTTCTTAAAGAAGAAATAAAAGTTTTGAGTATTAATGAACAACTCAAGAATCCCGATATTAAAAATCAAATAAAGATTATTGAAAAATAATTCAATGATGAGGTTTGTAATGACCTCCCTAATGCTTTCTGGAATAGAAAGAAACATGTTGTTTCCCTACCTTATATAGATGGTTTTAATGAAAACCAAATTCCTACTAAGGCTAGGCCAGCCCAGATGAACAAAGAATACTTAGAATTATGTAAAAAAGAAATGAATTCTCTTTTAGAAAAAGGCTTAATTCGAAAGTCTAAATTCCCTTGGAGTTGCACATCATTTTATGTTAATAATGCTGCAGAAAAGGAAAGAGGCGCCCCTAGGTTAGTTATTAACTGTAAAACTGTTAATAAAGTGTTAAAATGGATTAGATATCCAATCCCTAATAAAAAGGATTTGTTAGATAGATTAAGCGATGCTTTAATCTTTTCTTAATTCGATATGAAATCAGGTTATTGGCAGATACAAATTAATGAATCTGATACATATAAAACTGCCTTTACCATTCCTTTTGGTCATTATGAATAGAATGTCCTTCCTTTCGGTCAGAAAAATGCCCCTTCTGAATTTCAGAACATAATGAATGATATATTTAATCCCTATACTGAATTTATAATTGTTTATATAGATGATGTTTTAGTATTCTCTAAAACAGTTGAACAACATATCAAACACTTAAAAATATTTAAGAATTTGATAAAACATAATGGATTAGTCATATCTGCTCCTAAAATGAGATTATTTCAAACTCAAGTTAGATTTTTAGGCCATGTGATAAATCAAGGAAAAATTATTCCTATAGATAGAAGTATTGAATTTTCTTCAAAATTTCCTGATATAATAACTGACAAAAAGCAGTTACAAAGATTTTTAGGAAGTCTGAATTATATTTCAGATTACTATGCTAATTTAGCACAAGATACAGCAATCCTGTATGCAAGACTTAGGAAAAAACCTGAACCCTGGACAGAGAAACATTCTCAAGCGGTCCAAAAGATTAAAACTAAGGTAAAATGTTTACCTTGCTTATCTTTAGCTAATCCAAAATATTTCAAAATTGTTGAAACAGATGCCTAAAATATAGGCTATGGAGGAATACTAAAACAAGTAATTCCTTAAACTTCAAAAGAAGTCCTGGTACGATTTACAGCAGGAAAATGGAATCCTACCCAGTCGAAATATTCGACTATTAAGAAAGAAATGCTTTCTATTATTAAATGCATCACTAAATTTCAAAGTTATTTACTAAATCAGAAATTTCTGTTAAGAATTGATTGTAGCTCAACTAAATAAATTATTTAAAAAGATGTTAAGAATCTTGTAGCAAAATAAATTTTTGCAGGATGGCAAGCTCAGCTTTCAGCCTTTGAATTTGATATTCAATATATGAAAGGAGAAAATAATTCTCTTGCTGATTATTTAACCCGTGAATTTTTACAGGGTAATGTCAACCCCTAATAGGGGAAGAGGTCGCGGTTATACCCGTGGTCGAGGATATGGGAGTAACACTATGTTACCTCGTCCAGATTCAACTGTTCCTCTAATACGAGATTGGACAGTATTTCAAAATTGAAATCGTAATATGCAGCAATTACCTGCACCTCCAAAGAAGGAAGATATACCTTCCTCTTCAACCTATAAAGAAATAGCAATTACTGATGCTTTTCGGGAGAAAGAATATTTCGAAAATCCTGTTACAGAAAATATTCTATTTCTTGAAGAAGAAGACTTACAAATAAGTCCTAATGACGGTTCGGTTCTAAGAACCAGATATCTTGAAACAAGAGGATACCCTGGTTTACATAATCAAGCCAGGCACCATTTAGAAATTCTATTATCAGTTACCGAATCGATAACTATTACCCATCATTACCAAAATAATAACCCTGAAAGTTTTATAAACTTCAGTAAATGCTATATCAATAAGATATTTTCGCCAAGAGAATGTGGACTAAGTCCAAATACTGACAAAGCTGTTAGAATTTCAGAAGGTAACTATGTTTACTTCAACTATTGGGATTATATCCAAGCTTTCTCTAAAGCTTTTTATTACCAAAATCCTAGGAATAAGCATTCTTGGTTTTTCTCTGTTAATCCTGACCTGCTTAATAAGCAAGTTCCCAATTGGTTTTATGAATGGAGGTCAAAATTTGGTCCCTTTTTCGAAATCTTACCCAAAGAATTCAAGGAATTATACAAGCCTTGGTGTGACAATAGTCAAATAATCTCAAAATTATACACGAGATTAATTTTCGGACAATGTCCATTTTTATTCTTTACATAATTTCAAATCCCATGGATTCGGCGGTGGACCGTATCAGTATCAAAGGATAAACAATTTCATATCCAAGTTCTTCAAAGAAACTTTTTCTACAAATGGTGGAACAAGATGAGCAGTGATGATATCCAAAAAATAGTGGTTCATATCCATGAAGTTATCTCAGAAGAGAAAAATAAAATTCCCAAGGACCAAAGTTCTCAACCATTAATGGCCAACATGAGAGATTACTTTCAAAATAAATATCCAACAGAATCAGAACAAGAAATAATGGTTCGAGTTCTAGATTTCATGAAGGAACAATTTTTTAGCACTTTTCCTTCTCAATCCTCCTCAAAGGAAGATGATCAGTCAATGAAGACCACTTCTTCGCAGGGATCAATGGATTCTAACACTTATAATTGTCTAGCAGGTGAATCTCAAGCTGAAGAATCCGTCCAAGAAGACCCGCCTTCCTTATCAGATTATTGGGATGCTATGATTCAATTATATGCTCAAAAAAATTCTGGCAACGGTAATGATAAGTGGGTTTTATATCCACTTGGAGCCTTCCATATCGGCTTAAATTGATTGTTTTGGACTCAAGTTTGTTGTAGTTTTGATATGTTTTGCTTAGTTGTGTAGATTTACGAGAATGTTGATTATGGTTGATGCTTCTGTCGTTTTTGGAGATTTAATTGATTAAAATTCGGATTTTCCGGGAAGGTTACGCAGTTTACACTGTTTTGGCCATATCTGGAGTTCTAGAAGTCCGTTTTCAGCGATCTTACTGCCCACACGAAGCTTTGGAGATTTTCTACAACATGGAACAGGTTTTACAAGAGCAAGTTGCGCGTGGTTGGTGCAGGTTGCGCGAGGAAAATCCTGAAAATTACTGTTTTGACCATATCTTGAGTTCTACAAGTCCGGTTGGACGATCTTACAGCTCACGCGAAGACAACGGAATTATCTACAATTCAGAAGTGGTCCAATATCAGTATTCCAACGGGATCAGCCCAGAAACAGGCCATAAAATCCAGCAGCTTCCAGAAATTCGATTTGAAGTGGGAAACTTCCATAAATCCAATCCTAATCAACATGGAAACACTAGGGGCGCTAGGAACATTCTAGAGGGCTGTGTTAAGCGTGGAAACTTGCAATTCTTACTTCTATTCAAGCTTGGAAACTTGCCATCTCCTAATCCAACTCTATTTGTGGCAACTTCCTTGGAATGCAATTCTATTATGGAAAGGACTTGGAGGCTAATACATCTAGTGGTTATATAAACACATCTTGGGACACATTATTAAGGATGTAATATTAGATCAGATAATATAGTTTATAGTAGATTATTATTATTAGTTGGAGATGTAGAGAAACACCATGACTCTTCTTTTGGGTGACAACATTGAAGTTTGAAGGTTTTGTTCTCTTAATCTTTTCTTTGTTCTTATTAGTTTAATTATGTTTTCTTGTTTTACTAGTTATTTTACTTATTTAATTATTAGCGAGTAGTTATTTCTAGGGCTTAAAGGGAAGCCATGTTTGCACTAATATTGGCATGATTTTCATAGTGGTTTGATTGGTTATGGTTAATTCTGATTGATATGTTTTAATCATTAATTTGTGTAATCGGCCGATATCATGGATTAATTATATGCAAATAGGGGTATGGATCGAGAGATTTACTTACTAGAGGCACACATACGATTAGCAGAATTGGATTTGAGTGCGGAAGCATCATTGGATTTATGAGAGCGTTAATGCTTGGAAGAGATTAACTTGACTCTAATTACCTGATTGATTGAATTACTAAAAGTGGTTAATTGTGTTGAATGTTTCGAGAGTGTTAATGCTTGAAAGAGATTAACATACTCTAGTTATAGGATCACATTGATTGCTTTAGCTTAAGAGCCAATTGTGTAAGCATGGTGGACCTGATTGCCCTAGGTTTTAAATAATTTGTTTATCATCTGTTTAATTAGTGTTAATCTTGTTTAATTAGTTAATTAATATTCTCCAATATTCGTCTGACCCTTGAAACAATTAACGATAACTAAAAAGGAATTAGTAGAACCTGTCTCCTTGTGGATTCGACCCGCTAGCCATCTGTACTAGCAATAGACACAGTGCGCTTGCGGTTAGGTATAATTTTAAACATTAGGTAAAGATCCAGTAAATTAATCATGTTTACTCTAGGGCCGGCCTTCAGAAAATTAAAGAAGACCGACCGCAAAATCAAGCGTATTAAGGATCAAATTGATTACTATTTCTTGCAACAATCCCGAATGTCATGGGAGGAAAGAAAAAATAGAACTTCTCAGCAAATCCAAGAAGATTTCGAAATGATCCATTTTCTCCATAACTATCTATGGAGTAAAGTTCACAAGAAGAGATTGTTACAGCAAAGACTCCTTTGGTTCAGTAATCTTACAGCTTAATGGAGTCGGCAATCATACTTGCCCAATAATTCAGACAATATTCAGACAATGAGAATCTACTTTAGCAAAGTGGAAGAGGCAATAATATTTGCTTTTTAAAAGTTGTTCATAATTTTCTTTAAAGTTGTTTATCAGTTTGAATTATTGCTAGTGGCGATGTGGCCCCTAGAGCACCCGGCTTCAATAATTCTCCTTTATTGTAAAGTAGTTTGTTTGTTTCTAATTATTGTGCTAGTCTAGTCAGAGCTTTAATCATAGAGCTCTCTTTTACTATCTTTATAAGAGAGTTTTGTATCTTGTATTTGGTGTGCTTCTTTTTGTGAAATAATATAAGCTTTCTTTCCCTTCTCTCTCTCGCTCATGTGCTGAGCCCCTTTCTTACTGTAAATAAATTTAAATACTGTATTCCTGCTGTTTACCTGGGGCGTATATATATATATATATATATATATATATATATATATATATATAGATATATATATATATACAGTATTGAATGATAACTGAAAAATGGAACTTGAAATCAGAAATTGAATGCAACCACATTCAACTGAATGCAACTTTTTTTTAATGTGGCTGATTTTGGGTTCTAAGGCCTCGCAGGGGCATATTCAACTGAATGCAACCTCATGCAACTAAATTTCTGATTTCAAGTTCCATTTTTCAGTTGTCATTTTCGACCTCTTTTTTGGACTATATATATATATATATATATATATATATAGTCCAAAAAAGAGGTCGAAAATGACAACTGAAAAATGGGACTTGAAATCAGCAACTGAATACAACCACATTCAACCACATGCAACTGAATACAACCACATTCCGTTGAATATTGCCCCTGACGGGGCCTTCCAACCCAAATCCACCAAAATCTCCCCACCTTAAAAAAAAGTTGAATGTGGTTCAATGTGGTTGCATTCAGTTGAATGTGGTTGCATTCAGTTGAATATTGCCCCTGGCAGGGCCTTACAACCCAAATCCACCCAAATCTCCCCACCTTAAAAAAAAAAAGTTGCCCCTGGCGGGGCCTTGCAACCCAAATCCACCAAAATCTCCCCACCTTTAAAAAAAAAGTTGAATGTGTGGTTGCATGTGGTTGAATGTGGTTGCATTCAGTTGCAATCAAAATATCACCCCACCTTGAAAAAAAAAGTGTTGAAGTCGGCGACTGGGCACATGGGGGAGGGGGGGAAGGGTTGACCTAATTTGTAGTATAATTTATTATTTTTTGACATTATAATTTTTTTAAACAAATTACATTGATTTACTACAAATTGTGTTATGTGAAAAATAATTTATTATCTGAAAGATTAGTAATTTAGAAAAAAAATTATTATGCACTGCATTAGTACATCATACCAAAACTAAATATCTTGTGTATTGCAGCAAAATGAGTAAATATCAATCGTTGATGGTAGAAATTAGTCCTAAATACTACTTTAATATTTCTCTAATTCTTAAAAAATATTCTACAAAACTTGTTTTTAAATAAATAAATAATAATATTTCTAACATAAATTTAAGGTTTCTTTTGAATTTTATGTGGTTTGAAATAAAATAAATAATAATATTTTTAACATAACTTTAAGGTTTCTTTTGAATCAATCAACAAAGAAAATTTTTGAAAAAAAATGTGATTATCTACACAATAAATTTTTACACAATTTTGAATGAAGATAATATTTAAGAAATAGAAAAAAATATCAAAGGGTGAATATCAATTGCTGTTTTGAATTACTACCTTGTCGTAACGTAATATGTACAGATTTTCAATCTATTCTATTTTTTCCTCTCTTTTTATACACCCTGCAATATGAAAATAAGATGTACTCAAAACTAAAAGAATAGTTAGACATGTGATATAAAATTATAATCCAAAGATTGTTAAAATAAATTTTATGACTTCAAGGATATAAATACAAGAATTGACTTGAAGAGAAAGTTTATATGACTTGATAAGAAAGTTTAGAAAATATTAAAATGGCAATTTAATTTGTTGAGAAATTTAAGAATTTTAAGATGAGAATTTGATTCGTGAAGAAAGTTTGGGAGAATAATAGATAATTAAGATTTTTTTTCTATTTCTGTATTTAATAATCCATTTTTTTTCTATTTTTTAATATTTATACTGTTAAATAAGATAATGCTGACTTAAAAAGAAAGTTAAAGAGTATAAGAGAAAATCATGATACTAACTAATTCATAAATTTGAGAAAATTAGAAAATAGGTTGAGACGATTTGAGAGGCGCCACTACCCCTTTTCTCCTTTATATAATAGTATTGATTGATAGTACAAATTACTATTTAGTTAAATTTAAAATTTTACATACTCATTCAAGTCATATTCTTATAAATAGATACAATCGATTTTCTTTAAGGGAGTGTTTGGAAGTTAGAGGTTTGGGTTGAAATTAGAAGTTTGGGATAGATTAGAGGTTTGACCAAATGAAACCTCTAATGTGAGTTGTTTGGTTGTTAGAGTGTTAGGTCCCGTAAGAGGGCTATATTAAGCTAGAAGGGGGGGTTGAATAGCTTAACTACCATTTTAAAAATTATTATGGCGTTTTAAAATAATTTTTCCTTTTTAAAACTTTACCGAGTCGTTTATGCAGTTTATAAGTACAGAAATAAAAGACAAGGAAAGAAAATACCACACAGGAGATTTTATCCTGGTTCGCGATGGCGCAACCCCTAATGGATTCGCTCACCCCTACTCCAGTCCCCGAGCTCCTCTCCGGACTCGAGATTTCTTCCACTATAAAGAGACTCCTTTATAGTAGGCGGAGAAGCCTTACACAACCTTACAAATATTTATCTTGATACGTAACTACCCGCTACTACCTCAAAATAAATGTAATACCCACAAGACTTGTCTTGGACCGTAACTCCCCGTTACTCCCTCAAAGTCGTTTTGAAACCTACACAACTTATCTCAGACAGCAACTTCCCGCTACTTCTTCAAAGTTGATGTAGAACCCTTGGTGTAGTCTTTGAATTCCTTGCTTTTGCCGGTCTTGGATCTTAGATGAAAGGTCTTGGGTCTTTCCTCTTCTTCACGGTGCAAAGGCCACTAACTCCCCGCTAGTGCCTAGGACTTGGGTCTTAGAACGAGAATCACCTCACTTCAACTTCACCTCACTGCAAAACTTAGAAAACAATATCTACGAAACAAACCGTAATATAAAAAGAGGTTTGGACTTAATATGTCCTAGGGTGACTATAATATTCTTACACGAATATTAATTATAACTAAGTTCAATAAGCCTTATATGCTTATGACTTTATGTGTATTCTTTAGTCGATATGACTTGTAGATCGAAGAATACTTTTAATACAATACTCAGTATAGTGAGATTTAAATATATCTCGGAGTTTGTAAATATTTAAGTCCTTTAAGCTCGTAGGCTTATAAGGTTTATAATCGTATACTTTGGTTCGTCTTTTTGTAAAGATCGAAGTATACTTAAAATTACTTCTTTATTGAAAATACGTCTATTTTCGAAGTAATGTAAAAATCAAGTCCTTGATACGCTTTATAGCTTAAGGATCTTTGATACACAACTTATCGTTCGATATAGTCTTAATATAGACTATTCGTACTTATATTTAAACGAGAGTGTTACAATTTTTACTTTAACAATTTGCACTTCAATATTAATTTGGTCAAATAAACACCACACACAAATATAACACACACGTGCAGAAAAGTAGCTCGTTTTATCTATAGGATAAACCGAGGGCCGCTATTATGCGTTAAATTAGTGCAGAAAGTAAAATCACTCACAAGTGTGAGGACGGAAAAAAAAAGGCGCGGATAGTAAAATCACTCACAAGTGTGAGGACGAGAATAAAAAGTGCGGAAAATATATAAATACAAGCTTAATAACTTATTTCCCTCGGAACACTAGAGGTGATAGAAGGGAATCAAATCACGCTTTAGCACAATTATATATATCACAATAATAAAATATTAATGGCCAAAGTGCGTTAAAGTTTTAAATAGTGGCTTATAGATTCTTTTCCCTCGGAACACTAAGGTGATAGAAGGGAATTAAATCAAGCTCGATATAATAATTTGACCATCGTCAAATATAACCTCTTTTTGAGGTGTTGTAATATTTCGAATCGTTGTTCGAATATTAATCCTTGTACGGATTTTTATGGTCTCGTTTCGAGATCCGATATAAGAGCTTAATAAAGAAGATAAGATGAAGATATAGAGCTCTTATATGTATAAAAATATGGTCGGTTAGGACTCGGATATTGAAGCTAAAAATCACCACTTTTGGAGATCGTCGAAAAAAGTTCGCCGGAAAAATTCGACGGAGGTTCGGCCGGATTTTGGCTTGTGGACGAACTTGGGCAGCCCTTCGGGAGGCTGGATGGTAGTGGTAGAGGAGCTTGCTTGGTGGGAGAGAGCTTGGTTGGATGAACTAAGCTTTATGGAACAAAAACCTTGTATATATTGTAAGTATATATAAGAGAGAGAAGGTTTTTGAGATGAAGTGGGTGTAGAGTGTGACACCCCTAGATCCGGGGTCAAGGATCCAGGTCATCACGGTCCAATTTCCGATCAATATCCATATCTCTTGAGTCTTTTTTTTTTTAAAAAAAAAACTTAATACTTATGCAATTGACCCCACACTATACACACACACACACACACACACCAGTCATATGCTCATAGAACAACATCCAGAATATTAAAAGTTTAGAATTAAACAGTTATTACAAACCCAGAACCTTACTAAGTACATTGTTGAATAATACTTCTACAGGAAGCATTTCAACAACCAAAAGTTTATTACAAACTTACACACTTAATTTACATAAGTCTACTAAGCCCCTTTCGCTTGTCACTACCTCGCGGATGGTCGCCAGCACTCGCTCAAAAGCTCGCCTTTCCCTTACCCTCTTGCGGGGTGTAGTGCGTAGAATCGGCATGGGACCTAGCTGCTATAACAACCCGAATTTTCAAAATAAATTTATTATTTTGCATTGACCGATAGATTTGACGAGAATATAATATTTAAATATTAGTTATAATATTTATTCGTATGTGATACAATTATGTGATTAAATGTTACGTGTTTAAATGTTTATCTGTACGTTCTATTAATTGTTGTAGATACGGTTTTTCAAAATATTCGATTCAGTAATTATTTTAGTTCAAGGTTATTATTTTAATTAAATAAACGATACGTGTATGTGTATTTTATTCGTTTCTTAAAATTTTTGGATTTTAATGTATCGTGTTTTAAAATTTTTAGACGATACGAAAATTTCGTTACGGATATACTTTTATCGTCTAAATAATTTTAACGAAACAAAAATAGAAATTACGGGTATTAGAAATGTATCGGTGTGTATATTATGTGTTCCATGTTAATTGCTAATGTTCGGGGTTTTTCTCGTAAAACGAATCAATTAAAATATCTTTTACTCCGTACCCCGTAATTGCTATTTATAGGGGCTTTACTTAAAAGACTTGGTTCTTTTACTAGTACTCTATGTTCTTGTAATTATTTTCTCGTTTTTTTCGTGTCCGTTTCATTGTGGATATCTTTCTTTTGGATAAACATCTGTTTTGGTTCGTCTATTTCTTAATTATTCGTATGTATTGGTACATCGTTCGTACCAATGTTTTATCCGTTGAGCCAAAAATATCTTTAAAGTGCGAGATAAATACATTTTTGATTCGTATTTATTGTTTATCAGTCCAGAGTATAATTATTGTAATTATCCGTACATCTTTGATATTTATCTTTTTAAACGATTTTTTTTTTCTTTCGATTTTAACGATTCATCGATTCATTATCGAACCAAAACTAGTTTTCGATGTATTAATATTCGTTAAATATAAATAGCCTAAAATTATTTTTATTTATTTACAAAAATCATAAAAATTAGATTTTTACAAAAGTTAAATAGTAAAGTAGATTTTCTCTCTCTTGTTCTTCAAGATCAAACTTAATTTGGAGGTGATGCCGATCTTGGATTTTGGCGTTCAACCACTCAAATCGAAGCTCTTGGAATCTACTTTCCAAATCCTTTAACAAATCTCAGTTTTGGTAAATTTTCGATTTTATATTAATTTATCTTCAAATCTGAAAAACTAGGGTACATGTTAGAATTTGGGGCTTTTTGATTCTTTGATTTTCCGGTTGAATTGATGGTTTGTATAGCTTCATATTGATTCCAGGAGTCCAATTATATGTTCAATTTCATTGTTTTATTGCTAGTTTGGTCAATTCGAATTCTAGGGTTCATGAGCAAATTGGGGCTTTTCATATGGTTGATTGTTTGCTTGTTTTGATGGTTCCATTAGCTTCATATAATGATTTACAATCAATTTGAGTATCTAATTGCTATGTTTATGTTCGAATAAGTGTAAAACGAGTTAATGGGTTTTGTTAGTTTATAAAATCAATTGTATCTTAAGTATGTGTTATTGTTCATGTAATTGGTTGTTGGTATTAGATTTGTTGTTGTTTAAGCTTCGTTTTGCCATAAGAATCATCAAGTTTGGTGCCCGTTTTGTGAAATTCGAATTTCACCGGAATCTTAGTTTGAAGCTCGCCGGATTTTGTGATTTGTGGTTTGTTTTGGTCGGATTTTGTGATGTAGTTATTGCCCGGTTGATGGGCAACGATTTTGTGTTGTATTGGTGTAGAAAACGGAGTCACCGGAGTGTTTTTGGTTGCCGGAAAATTTCCGGATTCCGGCGAACCTCCATTAATGGTGGTTGAGTGTTCTTGGTGATGAATGTGTGGTGATGATGATGAATAGTGTAGTTTGATTCAAAATTTTTCTAAATTTTTCAGAAAAATGTTTTTGGGTCAAAGTTTTATAAAAATTTTCTAAAATTCAAATTTCTTTTATGTATTATTATTTTAATTTCTAAAAAATAAATTTAATTAGTTAATTATTTTTAAATAATAATTTAATTGATTTAATTAATTGATTAATTCATTTTAATTTATTAATTATATTAATTAATTATTAGTTAAATATATGATTGACTTAATTAAATTTAAATCTTTTTAAGATAAAATACTTGTTTATTTTATGGGTTGATTAATAAATAATTAATTTGAATATTTAATTAATTTAATTATTAATTGAATTATTCTTATTAATTGCGTATTAATTAAACCGCTTGTCCGTTTCAAACGAGACAAGTATTTCTGGAATTAGAAAAATGACTCGGTTCTTATAAAAATGGTTTTAAGTTAAAATTCAACTTTTAAATTTGGGTCGACTTTTTACCAAACCTTTTTATTGAGTCGGTTATATCCGATAATCAGGGTTTTGACCCGTTTTATAATTTTAAATACAAAACGATAAAATCTTTTCATGATCTGACGTGCTATGTGAATAAATGATTTACTTATCGAGTCTTTTTATGTGAAATATGAATTATTTAGGTATTGTGTATCGAGGGTTAGAACATAAATCGAGTATGCTTATATGATTAACCCTATGTGTTATATGATTTAATTTAAACGTGATTAGAGTATGCATACAAACGTCGGTAGGCCGTAGATTTATTCCGAAGACTAAAATGTCGTCTTGTATTTAATTGTAGAATTGACACGCGGGCTCGATCGAGGTAGTTCGGACTCGTGGCAATCGTAGGAGCAAATAAGATCGATCGGGAAGAAGATCGTTGTGTTATTTCGGATCTACGTCATACCTAGCGACTAAGGATCAAATAGACATAAAGTGTGGGGTAGCAAGCAGTCAGAATATTAGTCAGCTTCTAGCAGAGTTTAAGCTCCGAATAAGGCAAGTTACCTAACCGTACTCTTTTATTCAGAGTATGTTTAATTTTCCTTAAATTTTATGCCGAATGTTTTATTTAAAAACTCGTAATCATCGAGAACCCGTTTAAATTAATCAAATCAGTTCTTATCACTTCCAACTTATGATCGAGCATGTGTGTATCATGTTTTAAAAGTTTATGATTGTTTTTAATAAAAGATCTTTACATCTTCAAATTTAACTCTGTTATATAAATATTCAGTGAGAAACTGTTATTTAAGAATTTCACTGATTTGGTAGTTTTACTGCCCAACTGTTTTAAAATGTTATTCCTACAATATAAGTTAGGAATAAAACTTTAGAGATGCTTATCCCTTGATCTCTAGACAAAAATGTTTTGTTTTGATATGTGAATATGTTTAGCGTAAGAGGCCGGTTGCAGGTCCAGCTTTAAAAGAGACTAGTGACGGTCTTCTTTAGGCCAATAGCAATAAGTGCCATCAGGATCCATATTTTTATAGCCTGTACATCATGTGTGCATGGTTTTTGGGTTAAGCGGGACTGATCATCAGCTTAACTCTTGCAACTGTTGATATTCCACATATCACTTAAGGGAAAAAAATTCATATTTGACTGGAAATAATGTTGTTAGATAAAAGATACTTTTATTAAACTGTAGTCTGTTTGAAATTTCCTTTCATACAATCTTTACTCGTGTTACAAAATTTCGACCCTGGTTCTATAAATTGTATCGGTTCTTTTTCAAAAGAGATACTTCATTGAACTGTTGCTTGTTTTCAAATATACTCTTGTGTTATACAAAGAAATGTTTTCTTATTTACTTCTATTTCTTTCACAAAAGTTTTGAAAGATATCAATTCGCTATCGGATTTGAAAATTCCCTTTTTAACTTATGTTGAAAAGTATTTTAGTATATTCTATTATATACTTGCTGAGCATTTCTTTCGCTCATTCTTGCTTTTGTTTTAAATCTTGTTTTTCAGAGATAGATAGTTGATGCGGTTGACTTAGTTTAGCTCGAAGCAGGGCAAATCTTGGATTGAGTTGATGTTTGGCTCAAAGCGATTCTGTCTTTTGAGTTATTCTACTAGATGTTTAGTTAGACTGGTATGGTATTCATATTCTTGTATTGTATTATTTGTTGTATTAGATTATTGTGGCCGTTGTATACCTTTTATCAAGGTGATACAAACAGCATAAGATTGTATAAGAGATTGTTGTGTTTAGAGATTTGAGTTGTAATAAAAGAAGTTATTATTATAAGTGTTTTTGGATTTCTTGTTTCCAAGTCTATAACCTGAAAAGATCTTGTTAGGTTGGGGGTCGGATGTCATGTTTTAGATTAAATATTAGCAGGTGATTGTTTGATTATTAAGGTATTCCGCAGTAGCGACCCATATCCCTGACCCCGGATTTGGGGGCGTTACAAGTTGGTATCAGAGCTGAGGATATAGAAACTAGAAACAAGAGAGATTGTAGGATTATATATAGTTATGTGAGATTGTCTAAACTCACATAGAGTTTGTGTTGGACTACTGGATGTAGTACCAATAAGTGAGTAAGAATGGGGTGTCTGAATTAAGAATTTGCTGAGTTAGATCTGGCTACTTATGGTTTAGATGATTCATGGATATAGTTCTGTACTTTCCAACCTATAAATAACTTTAGCAGGACATTAAAGGATGGATAGTTAGTATCTCGTAATATGACAGTGATATGTTGAGACTGTCCTTGTATTGTGGGATCTTTGGATGAGTGTGATAGAGTACGAGTTGAAGTTACTTGTTTGTAAAACTTTTTGAGTTAGGAAAGTGATGTAATATAGTATTGATTGATGGATTCTAATATTTGGATTGACTATAGTGATAAAATGGTAAAGTTAAGATTATTCGGTAAAGATGAGATTATATTTTAAAGGAAAAAGGACTGAGAATTTCAGAAAATGACTTGAATGGAAAGGCTGTGATGCCAAAGATGATAAGCTTATTTAGCAGATGTGATTGGTACGTGAATATAAATGTTAGTATAAATAAGATTATAAAAATGATTGGATTCGAGGATGTAGCTCCTAACGACCTTCTAAGTACCACTTATTAGAGATATAGAATTTATCGTTGATTTATTAATGAGAGCAGCACCGGTAGCAAAGTCTTCTATAGATTGGAACACTCTCATGAGATGATTGTGCCGAGTTGGATAGATATGCTTGTGATTGTAAATAGTTGCACTGGAGTCCTTGGAGACCATTGTGAGTTGTCGTCGACATAGGGAATCGTGTATCTTAAGACGTTGTGGAGAGAGTTTAAAATTGATCGATCGTTTGTTAGAAGAACCAGCAGAGGATGCATCGGTGGAGATCGGGGCAATCATTCTTTTCATTTGTGATTTATTTGACTATCCTTCAATGGAAGTTTTGTTTGAAGATATATTCCGTCTTCTAAGTATAGATCTTTTAAATATTTGAGCTCACCCGAATGTGGGGTTTTGATTGTGTCAGAGGCTATCATAATACCTATTTTTCAGGATTTTTGAGGCCCTGCCAAATTTATTCAAATCAAACTTCCGCCTTTATTTTTCTAGTGGTGGGTAAAATTTTATTCGTGGTACAGCACTACCTTCTCGTTATGTGCTAGTATCCTCTCCCGTTAAATTTTTCTTTCGGAATTAACACCCTTGGAATTTGCCTAGTTTTATCCAAGGTATGCGTTTGAAAGTTTCTCGTTGTAAGATGATATTTATTTGCTTAATCAGAAATTTCATTTCAAAACTCCTTACTCTAACTGAGACAAACAACCCTATTATATAGGGGACACAAGAACTATCTGTCTGTGTGATAGAAATTGGATGGGACGCCATCACTTGTGTGTTGTGCAATACAAGAAGGCTAATTACCTTTAGTAATGTCTTAACTAAGACACGCAACGTTGAGTTTCCTAGATCATATTGATCTCTCAGTTATTCCTTTGTAATCTTCAATGGTTACGTAAAATTCTTAAAATTTTTCGATCACATTATGTGACATTCAAATTGTTAAGGAATTTCTTCTATTCAAGGGTTCCATCATTTCAGTTGTTTTTCAACATTCTTTTGTGACTTAAGATTGGTGTACAAATTGTTTTAGTCGCGAAGTTGCAGTGATTACCGTAGACCGTTGGAACTTTAGTTAGAGGGAAGCGGTGCGTCCTAGAACCTCGTTCTTTCTTCTGTTGATTCCGAGGACGGAATCCTGTTAAGGGGGGAATATTATAACAACCCGAATTTTCAAAATAAATTTATTATTTTGCATTGACCGATAGATTTGACGAGAATATAATATTTAAATATTAGTTATAATATTTATTCGTATGTGATACAATTATGTGATTAAATGTTACGTGTTTAAATGTTTATCTATACGTTCTATTAATTGTTGTAGATACGGTTTTTCAAAATATTCGATTCAGTAATTATTTTAGTTCAAGGTTATTATTTTAATTAAATAAACGATACGTGTATGTGTATTTTATTCGTTTCTTAAAATTTTTGGATTTTAATGTATCGTGTTTTAAAATTTTTAGACGATACGAAAATTTCGTTACGGATATACTTTTATCGTCTAAATAATTTTAACGAAACAAAAATAGAAATTACGGGTATTAGAAATGTATCGGTGTGTATATTATGTGTTCCATGTTAATTGCTAATGTTCGGGGTTTTTCTCGTAAAACGAATCAATTAAAATATCTTTTACTCCGTACCCCGTAATTGCTATTTATAGGGGCTTTACTTAAAAGACTTGGTTCTTTTACTAGTACTCTATGTTCTTGTAATTATTTTCTCGTTTTTTTTCGTGTCCGTTTCATTGTGGATATCTTTCTTTTGGATAAACATCTGTTTTGGTTCGTCTATTTCTTAATTATTCGTATGTATTGGTACATCGTTCGTACCAATGTTTTATCCGTTGAGCCAAAAATATCTTTAAAGTGCGAGATAAATACATTTTTTATTCGTATTTATTGTTTATCAGTCCAGAGTATAATTATTGTAATTATCCGTACATCTTTGATATTTATCTTTTTAAACGATTTTTTTTTTCTTTCGATTTTAACGATTCATCGATTCATTATCGAACCAAAACTAGTTTTCGATGTATTAATATTCGTTAAATATAAATAGCCTAAAATTATTTTTATTTATTTACAAAAATCATAAAAATTAGATTTTTACAAAAGTTAAATAGTAAAGTAGATTTTCTCTCTCTTGTTCTTCAAGATCAAACTTAATTTGGAGGTGATGCCGATCTTGGATTTTGGCGTTCAACCACTCAAATCGAAGCTCTTGGAATCTACTTTCCAAATCCTTTAACAAATCTCAGTTTTGGTAAATTTTCGATTTTATATTAATTTATCTTCAAATCTGAAAAACTAGGGTACATGTTAGAATTTGGGGCTTTTTGATTCTTTGATTTTCCGGTTGAATTGATGGTTTGTATAGCTTCATATTGATTCCAGGAGTCCAATTATATGTTCAATTTCATTGTTTTATTGCTAGTTTGGTCAATTCGAATTCTAGGGTTCATGAGCAAATTGGGGCTTTTCATATGGTTGATTGTTTGCTTGTTTTGATGGTTCCATTAGCTTCATATAATGATTTACAATCAATTTGAGTATCTAATTGCTATGTTTATGTTCGAATAAGTGTAAAACGAGTTAATGGGTTTTGTTAGTTTATAAAATCAATTGTATCTTAAGTATGTGTTATTGTTCATGTAATTGGTTGTTGGTATTAGATTTGTTGTTGTTTAAGCTTCGTTTTGCCATAAGAATCATCAAGTTTGGTGCCCGTTTTGTGAAATTCGAATTTCACCGGAATCTTAGTTTGAAGCTCGCCGGATTTTGTGATTTGTGGTTTGTTTTGGTCGGATTTTGTGATGTAGTTATTGCCCGGTTGATGGGCAACGATTTTGTGTTGTATTGGTGTAGAAAACGGAGTCACCGGGGTGTTTTTGGTTGCCGGAAAATTTCCGGATTCCGGCGAACCTCCATTAATGGTGGTTGAGTGTTCTTGGTGATGAATGTGTGGTGATGATGATGAATAGTGTAGTTTGATTCAAAATTTTTCTAAATTTTTCAGAAAAATGTTTTTGGGTCAAAGTTTTATAAAAATTTTCTAAAATTCAAATTTCTTTTATGTATTATTATTTTAATTTCTAAAAAATAAATTTAATTAGTTAATTATTTTTAAATAATAATTTAATTGATTTAATTAATTGATTAATTCATTTTAATTTATTAATTATATTAATTAATTATTAGTTAAATATATGATTGACTTAATTAAATTTAAATCTTTTTAAGATAAAATACTTGTTTATTTTATGGGTTGATTAATAAATAATTAATTTGAATATTTAATTAATTTAATTATTAATTGAATTATTCTTATTAATTGCGTATTAATTAAACCGCTTGTCCGTTTCAAACGAGACAAGTATTTCTGGAATTAGAAAAATGACTCGGTTCTTATAAAAATGGTTTTAAGTTAAAATTCAACTTTTAAATTTGGGTCGACTTTTTACCAAACCTTTTTATTGAGTCGGTTATATCCGATAATCAGGGTTTTGACCCGTTTTATAATTTTAAATACAAAACGATAAAATCTTTTCATGATCTGACGTGCTATGTGAATAAATGATTTACTTATCGAGTCTTTTTATGTGAAATATGAATTATTTAGGTATTGTGTATCGAGGGTTAGAACATAAATCGAGTATGCTTATATGATTAACCCTATGTGTTATATGATTTAATTTAAACGTGATTAGAGTATGCATACAAACGTCGGTAGGCCGTAGATTTATTCCGAAGACTAAAATGTCGTCTTGTATTTAATTGTAGAATTGACACGCGGGCTCGATCGAGGTAGTTCGGACTCGTGGCAATCGTAGGAGCAAATAAGATCGATCGGGAAGAAGATCGTTGTGTTATTTCGGATCTACGTCATACCTAGCGACTAAGGATCAAATAGACATAAAGTGTGGGGTAGCAAGCAGTCAGAATATTAGTCAGCTTCTAGCAGAGTTTAAGCTCCGAATAAGGCAAGTTACCTAACCGTACTCTTTTATTCAGAGTATGTTTAATTTTCCTTAAATTTTATGCCGAATGTTTTATTTAAAAACTCGTAATCATCGAGAACCCGTTTAAATTAATCAAATCAGTTCTTATCACTTCCAACTTATGATCGAGCATGTGTGTATCATGTTTTAAAAGTTTATGATTGTTTTTAATAAAAGATCTTTACATCTTCAAATTTAACTCTGTTATATAAATATTCAGTGAGAAACTGTTATTTAAGAATTTCACTGATTTGGTAGTTTTACTGCCCAACTGTTTTAAAATGTTATTCCTACAATATAAGTTAGGAATAAAACTTTAGAGATGCTTATCCCTTGATCTCTAGACAAAAATGTTTTGTTTTGATATGTGAATATGTTTAGCGTAAGAGGCCGGTTGCAGGTCCAGCTTTAAAAGAGACTAGTGACGGTCTTCTTTAGGCCAATAGCAATAAGTGCCATCAGGATCCATATTTTTATAGCCTGTACATCATGTGTGCATGGTTTTTGGGTTAAGCGGGACTGATCATCAGCTTAACTCTTGCAACTGTTGATATTCCACATATCACTTAAGGGAAAAAAATTCATATTTGACTGGAAATAATGTTGTTAGATAAAAGATACTTTTATTAAACTGTAGTCTGTTTGAAATTTCCTTTCATACAATCTTTACTCGTGTTACAAAATTTCGACCCTGGTTCTATAAATTGTATCGGTTCTTTTTCAAAAGAGATACTTCATTGAACTGTTGCTTGTTTTCAAATATACTCTTGTGTTATACAAAGAAATGTTTTCTTATTTACTTCTATTTCTTTCACAAAAGTTTTGAAAGATATCAATTCGCTATCGGATTTGAAAATTCCCTTTTTAACTTATGTTGAAAAGTATTTTAGTATATTCTATTATATACTTGCTGAGCATTTCTTTCGCTCATTCTTGCTTTTGTTTTAAATCTTGTTTTTCAGAGATAGATAGTTGATGCGGTTGACTTAGTTTAGCTCGAAGCAGGGCAAATCTTGGATTGAGTTGATGTTTGGCTCAAAGCGATTCTGTCTTTTGAGTTATTCTACTAGATGTTTAGTTAGACTGGTATGGTATTCATATTCTTGTATTGTATTATTTGTTGTATTAGATTATTGTGGCCGTTGTATACCTTTTATCAAGGTGATACAAACAGCATAAGATTGTATAAGAGATTGTTGTGTTTAGAGATTTGAGTTGTAATAAAAGAAGTTATTATTATAAGTGTTTTTGGATTTCTTGTTTCCAAGTCTATAACCTGAAAAGATCTTGTTAGGTTGGGGGTCGGATGTCATGTTTTAGATTAAATATTAGCAGGTGATTGTTTGATTATTAAGGTATTCCGCAGTAGCGACCCATATCCCTGACCCCGGATTTGGGGGCGTTACAGCTGCTATATACATAAGTGGTAAGAGTGAGCTATAATAGCTCAGCAAGATAATATTGTAAACTAGAATTTAAAATGTGAACAGGTATACATATATATATGCATATATAAGCAGAAATCAATTATAATCCTTAAGGAAGAATAAAGCTCTTATTTAATAATACATCATCCACTTACTATTATAAGAAGGAAATCTAAAATAATATAATATCAGTTTTTCTTCATCTGTAACCATAATTCCATCATCTCATATCATTATTCTGTTTTCAGTATAGAAATCTGAAAACCATTGTCAACTCTTTCTTTTCAAAAACATTGGGGATATCTGCTGTCCCCTGATACGTTAGGACGATGATCAGTCGCCTAATCGTACCTGCTCTCTTTTTACTACCGGTAGAAGGAATGAAGATCATCCCTGGAGGAAGGCCACCTGCTAACATCCTCCCTTGGCATCTTCGTGCCGTAATAAAAATAATAAATGCTGGACTGTGTCGCACACAGCCCTGACACAGCCACTTACGCAAGTCTATTGCAATCCCCCTTTTTGTCAAATCATTATTCCATTTATAAAATATCATTCCACATTTCCATTTTCTCGCTTTCATTTCCACATATCATTTCCATTCTCGCACATTACTTTTATAAAATATATATATATATATATATATATATATATCATAATGCTTTGAATATGATCCAGACATCTCTTTCATATTCAAGAAATCAAATATGCTTTTATATTCATAAAATATTCCGTCTATTTTAAAAGTAGTAAATAATAATCAAATAATATTTATTAAACCACTGATACCCAAAAAGAATATTTTTAATATAGTATTATAAACCATATAACCCTAGATAACAATTGATACCATTCCCTTTCATATCTCTTTTACCATAGAGCATATTCGCTCCATTCGTAATCATCTCTATATCCATATTTCATAAATCATATCCATCTCTCTTTAATTTTCCAAAATCAAGGAAATATATTCTTTGCAACATAGCAACAATAACATCACACACACACACACACACACACATATATATATATATATATATATATATATATATATATATATATATATATATATATATATATATATATATTCCATGATATCATTTTTATTCCGAAGATAAATAATTTTCAAAGTAGGGATAGAAGGATCTTGCCTCGATCTCTGTAAGTCGGAAGTATAGCTCGTGGCTCTCCCGAAGTCTCTATAAACACAAAAAGGATCATTATCAGAACATATTCCACTTAACCACCTACGCTCATATAATAACACCCTTATAATATCCCATTACTATCTCAAAAGGTCTTGAGGACTTATCCATTCTTATTCCCGATTAAAGTTCTTAACGATTTACATTCTTTCCTTAACAACCACTCTCGACTGTAAAAATCCTCGTAATTCATAAATTCCACAATTTGACACAAGGTCAGTTGGTAAGGGTTCTTTGATCACCCTATTATAAAATCCCAAAGTTTCATAATTTTTAAAAAAGTCTAAGTATGGTAGTTATAGCCTCGAAGTTGGTACAACTACGTTTTCTCGGTTCTCGAACGTCTTTCACTAAAACTGACTTTTCTCCTAAACCGTTCATCAAATTTTAACGTACTTTATATCAAAACTATCTATGAACTATGCTCTATACTCCTTCCATATTCAACTTTAATCACTTAAAAACACATATATCATCATGAATAATCACTTATCATAACCTTAATCACTAAACTTTCTATAATCCATCCTATATTCAAAGTAATACTAAAGGGTCTTGAGATTTATACCTTCTTTAAGCTTTAACAACCCTTATCAAGCCATGGGATATGCTTAATCAACCTTATACTAGCTTGGATCAACTAAAGAAACCATAAAAACAAAGTTAGTTTCTAAGGGTTACTATTCATCATCACTTTTGTAAAAATCATAACAAATCGAAAAATAAGAGTTTGGCTCTCAAATTTTACCACATCTTGGCCTCTGTATAAGCTTTGATTTGAGCTATAGATCACCAAAAACAAAGCTTCCTAGCTATGGTTTTGAGCTCCATCTTTCCGCTGGACAGAAACTGGACAGGTTTGGTTCTCCCACTTTTAGCATGGATTTGACTAGGCTATACTACTTGGATTGCTATGAAATTTGGAGAGAATCATGCCCATGGAGTGGAGAGGTTGTGGTTAAAATTTGGTGATTTTATCATGGATATAAATGGAGATATGAATTTTCTTTGAGTTGTGTTCTTGTTTGGCAGATTGGAGAGCTTTGTGTTTATCTTGCTTCTTTCCCTTTACAAACGTTTTTCACCTTTTATCTATCATATATATCAGTTGTGTAGTCTTATAATAAAAGTCTTTGAAGTCCACCAATGACAAAGAGCCAATTGTTGATCATCTAAACACGTTACCATGAAAAATGCTACTTAGTACTCAAGTTTGACAAGTTTACTCCTCTTCCACTTTGGTTTTAATGTTTGCACCAATGGGATTCCTTCCCTTACACTCTAATATCACTTAATATCAGCTCCATACTTGGGTTGGGCCGAATTTGGGCTTTTGGTTTGGGTTTTGTACAAAGTTCTCTCGTCATCTGATTCATCGAACGATTTCTGCGATCGTCTCAGTGGTTTTTCTCTTGTAAATCTCTTAAATATATTTTATCCTTTCCCACATCATATATTAATGTGTTAGGGTGATTCTAATCCTCAAGTAGGTATTAGATCCAATATCCTTGGTATATTCTCTTTTTCTCAGAAGTTGCTCTCCTGGTTATCTCTCGGGTTCTCAAGCATTCTCAAACTCGTTTAACAATCTAAATTCCCTTGGCATTTCTTGACTTGATCACTCCTTGGTTTAACCTAATTTCACTATTTCGTCAAGATATAAACCCTTTAACATTTCTATACTCCTTAATATCACATTCAATAGAGTCTCAATCGAAATCGAAAATCCTTAAAGTCCATATTCAGGAATTTCTGAAATCCATCGTCATTTCGAGTCACTTATTTTCATAGTACATCACTAATATGGTTTCCATTTATTCATTTTCTGTTTCAAGTATAGAGTACCTACATACCATTTCTCTAAATCCTCAAAATTTACTGTTCATGTGATCACTGTAGCATTGCTAAAGTTGGGGTTATTACATAGAGAGTGTTTGGATATATTTAGAGAGCTTCCACTTCAAAAATCCCAGCAAGTATTTGTCTTCTTAGCTTGGTAGAAATGGTTGGGGGTGGGGTTTATTTATAGGAGGAGTTGGGTGGAAGGAAGGGTGGAGATTTAAAGTAAAAGGAGTGGTTGAGATGAAAAGCACTTGGATTGATGAGGTGGAAAGTGGTTTTGTGTTTGTTGGGGGTGGGTTTGGTAAAAAGAAACCAGCTGTGTTTGGGCTCTAATTAATTGTATCGTACTCGTATCAATTAACGATTAAATACGTAACATGTTTCGTTAATTAAATACCCGAAAAATACGAAAATACCCAATAAATAATCCTAAAATTATGGAGCACTAAGAAATATTATAAAATGAAATTCTGGAAGTTTTGGTCAATTTTGGTCAACGTTGACTTGGTCAAACGTGGTCAACTGTGGACCCATTACCTCGATTTTCGTGCCCGGACCAAAATTTTCAGAAAATTACGAAAATTTTATCATGCATAGAAAATAACATTTAAGTGATTCATCTCAAGTTTCAAGTCATTCCAGCAAGTGGAAGTATTTTATTTGGATTTAATATGATTAAATCAGCTTTCGGTTCCGAATAAAATACGATTGGTCTTTCTATGAAATAGATGCATCTTTTGACCAATGTTTTGACTTGAATAAATACTTAGAATATATTTCCTAATATATAAAATATATTGAGAGTGTAGGAAATATTTTTGAGTATTTAAAATAATTTTCTCTGAAACTGAAATAAATTTAAGATATGGGAGAAAAATTACTTTAAATATTTCTGGCACGAGATAAAAATGAGTGTTAATATTCTACCACTGAACATTAATATTCTTGAGGATAAAAACATTTTGAGTGCGAAGCGGAATATTTTTAAATAAGAACTGATCGTTTTTAAATATAGCACGAGTTCTCTATAGAATATTAATCCTCGAATATTCTTTGTTCGAGCCTGTCGCCTTATCAATTTTGCAATGGAGATCTAAAAAATATTAAATATCAATATTTCTTTTTCGGTCTTATTGCCTTGGTGTAGAGATATATTCCATAAAAATATAATTTTAATTTTTCGCAATAATGGAATATCTCTTATAATTAAAAATAGATATTGGTAGAATTTGACTTTTGACGGAATCAATTAAATTAATGACCTAGTGGAGAGGATAACTAAGTGTAATTAAATTTTATGTTAAATTGTACAAATACCAAAATAAATAATATATCAAAGATATCCTTTCAATCTTCCCCTTTTTGGTATTTGCCAAACAAAACATAAAATTTAAAAAATTACCCGTGTGTGCTTCCCCTTAGTGTATGCATGAATTTAAAAAATATTTTAGACTCGATTCGAAGCATGCGATAACTCTTATTCTCCACTAATTGATTCGTGCAAGACAACTTATGAGACGAATAAATAATGTTAGGCATAATTCATATAAGAAATTTTGAAAATTTTAAATTAGGGGGGTCTAATTTTCTCTTCCCCTTTTTGTTTGGTATAAATCCAAAAAAGATTTCGAATTTCCTCTTCCCTTTTTGAACATTTCGGTTAAGACCAATTTAATTGATTCAATACCGAATGATTTTTCTTCCCCTTATTTCTCTTCTTTAATGTAAGCTTTTGTAATTTTTGATGTATTTACCAAAAATTTTGCTTCCCCTTGGAATATGATTCGTTTTGAATCAATATCATTTGCATCTTCTTTATCTCTTCCCCTTTTTGTAGCAGATGTTCTATTTTTGTAATTTTGAAGTATTACCGAGAAATATTATTTACATTCGGTGTATTACCGAAAAATAGTGCTTCCCATTGGGATAAGTTCTTTCCCTTCCTTTTCTATTTCTTCGTTTCTTTTTATCAGAAACGTTTGTTTATTTTCGAGAATTCTTTTGGGAAGTTACTCAGAAATATTTATATGATTCTTTTTCGAATCATTCTTGTGTTGATCTAAGTTGCTCGTTCTTTGGCAATCTTGATTCATACATGAATATTTAAATTCAGATTCAATAATAAGTCATTCAATCTTTATCAAGTGATATTCAGTCTATAACGTTTTTGAAGAACGTTTAGTACAACATCTTGATAAATGTTCGGTATATAACCAGTACAATCAATATCAGAAATCATTCAGATTTACAACTGTATGTATTTATCTTTACAATGTAATCTAAACAATCATACTGACTACATATATTGTACTCTTCTTTGAACTGTAATTCCATATAAGACTGCTGTGAGCTTATAGTGGTCAGTTCTTTAAATCAAAATCTGCAAATACACCATACGATCAAGCTACAGTTTATAGTAAAAGAATCAGTCGATAGAGCAAAGAGTTCGTTCAATATTCTTTTACCAGATTTGACTATCTATCTCAAGAGAGGAATCAGGAACATGCAATATTTTATTATTAGATTAAATCGCATGCATGCCATGTCAATGATATCCTTAGATGTATATGATAAGTGCATAGATAATAAATTAGTCAATGCAAGTTCTATATACATTCAAAAAGTTCCAGGATAATCATTGTGGTTCACTGATTATGAGGAACTACCTGCAGAAGTTTTATTCTAACTCAAAGACAACCCCTTTGAGTGAAACAACAACAACATCATACCAGAAGCAAAACAGATTTAAACATCAAGCAGAATTAAAGGACATGTTGCAAACTATAACAAAACGGCATAGAGAATCACAGAACATGTAGTCAAGTAGCAGGATGAATCATAACAAGTTCAGCAGAAACGACACCAAGATCTTCACCTAGATCAGGCAAGGAAGCATATATCTTCTCCATATCATCATCATTACCAATAGCACAAAGTTCACCAACCAACTTAGTCTCAGTGTCTTTAGCAGGTTCAACAATAGCATTCTCAATCATTTTACCCTTATCCTTATAATTCTTTCCCTCTAGATACTCAACCCTATTGTTAAGTTCAAAATTTGACTCTTTAAGGATGTCAATTTCCAAACTTAGCTTATTGACCTCTTCTCTAAGAATAGCGTAAACATCAGTTTTAGGAGCAAGTGAGGGTATGACAACCTTGTTTGGGTGGCTAGTTTGACAGTTCTTAAGAGAAAGCTTAGGTTGAGTAAGACCATCAATTGCACAAAACTCCATCTTATTAAGATGCATCCTAGACATATGCACATAATAGGTTTCGAAAACAGAAGTGAGAAGCAAACCATATGGCATGAAATCAGTGTTATAGGCATTTATCATATTTAGCACAATAACATAACTGACATTGAAATCTATGGTATTGGACACTATCTTAAACATGACTTTTAAGTCAACAAAGTCAAAGAAATTATCATGTTTGGGTTTTGGCAAAACATTTTCCCTAAGAATTATAGCCAGTTGTTGGAATCTAGGTAGAAAATGTCTAAAGTGGACAGCAAATTCTCTAGCACACAGCCCCTCAGGCACATCCTCTTCACAAAACAGACCGAGAAACAATTCATACTCACTTTGGTTAAACACAAACTTATCAAAGATGTTAACACAAGGAAGGTCAGACAATTTATCTCCTAACCTAAGGGACTTGCAAGGCACATTATGATCAACATGGATGTTTTTACCATTCACAAAAGAACACAGATAGAACACCCCATTAACTCTTTGTTGTACCTCCATATTAGCATAGTATTCAGCAATCAGATGAGTATAGAAGTTTTGACCCCTATAAAACACAAAATTTTCCCATTTGACACTAGTGAACATGCTGTGAACATCACCACCTTGTGGAACATACACCATCATTCCTGGTTGGTTTTTTTTGAGCATCCTATTGAGTTTACCAGTATTGGCAAGTCTCACTAGGGTAGGGCTTGGGGGTTTGATGTTTGTTTTTGCTTTGTGGGAGTTAACAGATTTCTCAGAATTTGGCATGGCTTGAAAAGCAAAGTTAGGGTTAGGGTTTCTAAAAGTTGGAAGTTTGCTTCCATGTGAGAAGTATGCAAACTCATTTAGATGTGAAGGTTCTTGTTTTATTTTCTTGTGATAGTGTTCTTTGGAATTATCAGGGTGACAGTATTGTGTGAAGGGAGCATAGAGAGAGTGGTTGAAATTTTTCTTACTCATGGTTGGAAACAGAGGAAGGAGAGTAAGATTTTTGGCTTTAGGGTTGGGATGCAATGGTGTAAATTCCATAAGGAGTGCAAGAGTGTGTGATTGTTATGCATGCATATGTATATTTATAAGCAATTAGCAAGGATAAGATTTAACTCAAGTATGCACAAGATTTCATGTAATCCCACTAGTGATGCAGTTCAAAAACTCTATAGTGTTTTCATTAAATGAGTTACAAAGCATGCATATAAGAATATAAGATTTTATGCAAATTGACAGAGATGCTTCATGTCAGATGATATCTCTTTAGTAGCTTAATGAATGAAATGTTAAGTGCAAATCCGGATGCAAGCATGCACAAGAGACAGACTCATGCAAGGTGTTTTTCTATACATGTATGTATATATATATATATATATATATATATATATATATATATATATATATATATATATATATCATGACTCAAGATAGTACCTTGAATAGTGTTTGGCAACTTGACTCTTGACAAATATAGGTGAATTTATATGCAGAAAATTTTGATGTTAAAAACTTGGGCAAGTGCAGGATATATATGACAAATTTAGCATACAAATGCAGGGGACACATGGCTGACTCTACTAAAAGGATTTTTCCAAAAGCAACTTGGTGAATGCTAAAAGTCCAACTGAGGTCATCTTTAATTAATGCCAAGCTACCACTTTTAGTACTATAAGAATATATTAAAGACTCAAGGTTCCATATATTATATATGATTGATTGACAGTGACTCTGCACAACAGACAAACAGACTATATTGCATTTAAGGAGCACAGATTACGTTTGATAAATGCACACACGAATTTCCATACCACTCAGACATGCACAGCACATAGAATACAATAATGGTTTTACATATCACTCTGATTGAATAAATATAAGAAATGAATCCTAAATTTTTCTAAGTGGCCGTTATCATCCCAGTTTCCAGATACTGGGGTTCTCAAGAGGATCCCCAGCCAGGTCTTTGGATGAGGGCAGGTGTGTGAGTGTGTATACATGTATTTAGTTACTAGCTATCAAACCATGATTAACAAAATCTAACCAGTACACACTATTTGCACTAAATAGTCAAGCATCAATTAGATATCACATAAAAATACAGAATTCAAGTTCATCAATGAATAAAAATTGCAGTCACCTCAAATAAGTAACTAAGATAAACCATCTCCATTTCTTAAACTCTCACTGTATCAACAAGGTTCAATCAATTTATATAGTTCCAAGAGATTATATCCAAGTCAAGTTGCACATATTAGACACAGAGTTCAGACATAGCAGTTATAGATAATATCACAGCCAAACTTGACTATTCAGTAGCCAAGAGGAGATCCCTGTGAACTTCTGTATACATGAAATTTCAAGTGAATTAAGTTGACTAATCCACCACTTACATCATAATTTCTTATCAGAGACAGCTAGACTAGAACATAGTACAGGAGCAAGCAATTGACCAAGTCCCACAAGTTTTGACACTATTCATATTCGCATATTAATGACAATAGATGCCAGTTTACAAAATATCTTAGTCCACTCACATAACTCCATCAGATGTTATAAATCATTTTAAAAACGTAACTTGTGTTACCAAGTCAGAGATATAAACTTAATAAATCAAACTTATTTCTATATTCGAATCCAATTTAATCAAATAAAAATCATATCAATACTTTGAATACTTTAAGTAGCCACACAGACCTCACACAGTTCAACACATCACAGAGAGATTCAAATACGAGCTCATGTAGAGATGCTACATCAATAACTACGAAAGTTCAAGTAAATGTAAGCACACATATTTAATATAGAACACACATGTTTCTGAGATTAAACGAATTTATACCTTTGCTCGAGGCCTCGTAGTCTTCTCGAGTACTTACCGATCCATAACTCGTCAAAAACTGAGTTGACTCACCGAGTCGACTCACTGAGTCGAGAACGATTCCGCCGATTTACGTTGTTTCGAAGCTTGATCTGAAGCTATTTATCATAGCTAAGCCTTGATCTTTTGTTAACTTCATCTTCCCTGCACAAAAATCTCGAAGATCGAATTAGGGCTTTGAAAAACTTGAAGATAAATTGAATTTGTGCATTTGTGTGTGTATATATGGTGTATATATGTATATATTTGTCGATTTTGATCCATAAATCGATATCAATTGAAGTGATATCGACTTGATTTTCAAAATCATTTCATTCTAACCTAACTCAGCTGCGATTCATATCGATTCTTGGATTAATCGATATAAACAATGATAGATAGACTCGATTTACTGTTTAGATACTCTAATTTAGAAGAAAATTAGGGTTTAGATCGAGAGATTTGAAAACGCGGCGAGAGAGAGAGAGAGAGAGATTAGGGTTTGTGAGAGAGACGAGAGCTCTGCGGCTGAACAGTATACACACAAAAATGAAAATTGTGTGTTTAGATAGTATATATATTTTCTGAATAATCGGCCGAGATTGAATCATCCTTATAACGAACGGTCCAGATCGTAGGGTTTAGTGGATTGGACTGGGTCAGCTGAGTTGGGCTGGCCAAAAAAAAAATTCATGGACTGGGTCAAGAATATATTATTAATCTGAAAATAATAAATATATTTTCGAAAATATTTTAATAATAATTATTATATATTAATATAATAATATCTTAAATATGATTAATTATACTAATGTTTTGATTCTTTGTATTTGAGATAAATGTCATTTATTTAGTATCTCAGAAATATTTCCGAAATTAATTCCGATAAATATTTACTCGAATAGTTCTCGATAAAACCCGATCGATAAAGTTTCATATGTTATCATTATCGATGAATCTCAGGTTTAGAGAAACAATTATCCCGAAGGATGTATAATTCGTGAGATGACTATAAATAATGATAATTTTTCTCACAAGAATATATAAATATTGATAATATTGATATATCAATGTAAACCATTATTTTGGAATTTCCAACATTCCTAAATCCAAACGGAGTTTAGTGAATCGTTCGGAATTCAATGGTTTCGTGAATATGTCTACGAGATTGTACTCAGTTTCTATATGAGTCAATTTTATATCGCCTTTATTGACATGATCACGTAAGAAATGATGTCTCACATCTATATGCTTAGATCTTGAGTGTAACACGGGATTTTTGCTAAGATCAATAGCACTCGTGTTATCGCATAAGATTGAGATCACATTAAATTTAGTATTATAGTCGGCTAATGTTTGCTTAATCCATAATATTTGAGCACAACATTTTGCGGCCGCTATATACTCCGCTTCCGTAGTGGAGATAGATACCGAATTTTGTTTCTTGGAAAACCAAGACACTAGGCATCCTCCCAGAAACTGACATGTACCACTTGTACTTTTTCTGTCGACTAAATGCCCGGCATAGTCCGAATCAGAAAAGCATACTAAGTCAAATGGTACTCCTTTTGGATACCATAGACCTACGTCAGTGGTTCCTTTTAAATATCTCAATATCCGTTTTACCGCGGATAAATGAGATTCTTTTGGTGCTACTTGGAATCTAGCACACTTACCAACACTATATTAAATATCGGGACGACTTGCGGTAATATATAGCAAGCTACCATTCATACCTCGATATTTCTTAGTGTCAACGGGTATTCCGTTGGAATCTTCTGTTAATTTATCAGAAGTAGACATAGGAGTAGATATGGGTTTTGAATTTTCCATTTCAAATTTCTTGAGCATTTCTTTACAATATTTCGATTGTGAAATATGTATGCCTTCATCCGATTTCCTTATTTGCAATCCTAAGAAGAAATTTAATTCACCCATCATATTCATTTCGAATTCTTTTCTCATATTATGAGAGAATTCTTTACATAGTGCATCATTGGTTGAACCAAAGATGATGTCATCTACGTATATTTGTACAAGCAAGATATCATCTTTTTCTTATCTTGTAAATAAGGTTTTATCGGCCGTTCCCATTTTAAAGTTATTTTCTAATAGGAACTTGCTCAACCTTTCATACCAAGCTCTTGGAGCTTGTTTTAAGCCGTATAGAGCTTTGTATAATTTGTATACATATTCCGGATGTGTGGCATCTTCAAAACCAGGAGGTTGTTCGACATAAACTTCTTCTTCTAAAATCCCGTTTAAGAAGGCCGATTTGACATCCATTTGGTATACCTTGAAATCTTTATGACACGCGTATGCTAATAGCATTCGAATTGATTCGATTCGTGCTACGGGTGCATAAGTTTCATCAAAGTCTATCCCTTCCATTTGGGTATGGCCTTGAGCGACTAATCTCGCTTTATTTCTAACAACTGTTCCGTTTTCATCTAACTTGTTTCTAAATACCCATTTGGTTCCAATTATGGAAGTATCTTTGGGTTTTGGAACAAGTTCCCACACTTTGCTACGAGTGAATTGTAGTAATTCATCTTGCATTGCCGAGATCCAATCCTCGTCTAGCAAAGCTTCTTTAGCGGTCTTAGGTTCTATTTGTGATAGAAAACTAAGATGATTCACAACGTTTTGTACTTTTGACCGCGTTTGAACTCCTTTATTCAAGTCTCCAAGAACATTATCTAGTGAATGACTTCTAATAATAGGAATTTCTTTTGGAAGTTCTACTTCCGTTTCGGCTAATTCTAATGGATTTCTTGGGATGGGAGTTCCAAGATCCATATTTTCGAATTGTCGAATAATATTTTCAACATCGTCTTGTTCAACTTTTTCGTTTTCAACAAGATCTTTGTACTTAGATGATGGCTTTCTTTCATCAAATGCAACATTCATAGATTCTTCCACCACAAGTGTTTTAAGATTGAATACTCGATAGGCTTTGCTATTTGTAGAGTATCTAAGAAATATACCTTCATTTGATTTAGGATCAAATTTGGTAAGATAGTCTTTCGAGTTTAATATGAAGCATTTGCAACCAAATACTCGAAAGTAACTAATCTTCGGTGTTTTGCCAAAATAAAGCTCATAAGGAGTCTTTTGAGATATTGGTCGTAACAAAAGCCGATTAAGAATATGACAAGAAGTTGACATAGCTTCGGCCCAAAAATATTTAGGTCGACGATATTCATTTAGCATAGTGCTTGCCATTTCTTGTAATGTTCTATTTTTCCTTTCTACAACTCCATTTGATTGTGGAGTGTATGGTGCGGAAAAATTATGTGTGATTCCATTTTCATCACAAAAGTTCGTAAAACTAGAATTCTCAAATTCTTTACCATGATCCATCCGTATATAGACGATGGTACTATTTTGTTGATTTTGAATCTTTTTACATAGAGAAGAGAAAGATTCAAAAGCATCACTTATTGATTTGAGAAATTCTGTCCACGTGAATCGTGAATAATCATCAACGATTACTAACGTGTATGAACAACCTCCGAGACTTTGTATTGGAACCGGACCAAGAAGATCCATGTGTAAAAGCTCGAGAGGTCTAGAGGTTGATACCATGAATTTAGCTTTGTGAGAGGCTCGAATTTGTTTTCCAATTTCGCAAGCTTCACAAGTATGATCTTTTTGATAATTCAATTTTGGTATACCTCGAACATGATCTTTAGTTGATATATTTTTAATCAACTTCATGTTTGCATGTCCTAATCTTCGATGCCATAACCAAGGGTCATCGTTTGTTGTGATTAGGCATACATTCTCATTCTTGCTCATGTCACATGTGTAGACATTTTTGTTTCGAGGGCAAGTGAGAATCAATTTCCAATCTTTATCCAAAATACAACAATGAGTAGTGTAGAAAATTACCTTGTAATCATTGTCGCAAAGTTGACTTATCGAGAGAAGATTGTACTTTAGTCCCGTGACTAGTTGTACATTTGAAATCTTGAAGCGACTATTCCCGATGTCTCCGATGCCGACAATGATCCCTTTACTACTATCTCCAAATGTGACACTCCCCGCAGTGACCTTTTTAATGTTGTTCAATAGTGACTCATTACCGGTCATGTGTCTCGAACAACCACTATCAAGGTACCACATGTCTTGTTTAGCGGCAAGACACACCTACAAAATAGATCAATTATATTTATAGGTACCCTTTTGTCTTGAGGGTCCTGGGGTTAGTCCATTATAAATAATATTCGATTTTGCATGATAAAATCTAGGTATAGAATAATCATTGTTAGGCATGTAGATATTTCTAGGTGCATGATGTCTAACATGATGTTGTGGATATCTAGCATTATCATAAAATCTAGAATTAACATGATGCATATTATTTCTAGCATTTGCAAAGTATGGAGTATTTTGAGGATAGAAATCACGAATGGGAGCATGTTGATTTCTAGATGCATACCTACTAGCATTGTTATAGTGCATTGTGTTTCTATTTTGAGACATAATAGGTTGTTGAAACCTTTGTTGCTTTTGACCATTATAGGCAACTTTGTTAAATGGTACTTGTTTTTCAACCTTCTTGTATGGTCTTGATCCTTTACGAATCCATACATGCTTCCCCTCAAATTCACCACTCTTGAATTTGCAATAGAGAACCGAATGTCCATCTTTGTTGCAACAAGTACATTTTAAAGTTTGTGGTATAGGAGGAGCTATTATAGGTTGCACTCTTGGTTGAACAACTTCTCTAGGAGGAGCGTTTCTATCATATCCTATACCTTCACGGTTATAGGAGACCTTTGAGTGTACCATTTTATCTAACATCTCATTGCCTTTAGTGAATCTTTGAACGACCGTTTCAAGATTTTCTTTTTCATCTTGTAAGGCATTAATCTTGTTGTTAAAGAATCTTTCTTGATCCATAACTTGAGATATGAGCTTAAAATTTCCTTCTTTTAATCTTTGAGTTTCTTGTTGTAATTCTTTTTCTTTTAACTCAAAGATTTTTGATAGCTCATTCTCTTTTTCAAGATTGTTTTCGTGAGATTTAGATGTTGCACTATTTTGAACTATAGATTCGTTTAGAATCTTTAGGTTCAATAGATCAACATGAAGTTTGTTCATGTCGTCGTTGAGTTGCAACTTTTCATTTTCCAACTCTTCTACTTGAAGTACTAAAGCTATATTTTCTACTTCAAGGTTGAGAGTGCTGTTTTTGAAGTTGTTTATTTCAACTTTCAAGAGATGATTTTGATCATTTAAAAATGTCATTTCATTCTCATTTTGAGTTTGTATATCCATCATCCGAGTGAACTCTTTACTTTGATTGTGATACAATTCTTCGAGTTTCATTTTCTCGGACCATAGTAGATGGAATCTCTTATCAACATCCTTATATTTATTGTTGATACCTACTACAAGCTCAATTAAATCATACTTACTCATATCAACTAGATTCAAATTAGATTCATCCAATTGCAATTTATTTGAGATGTAGTTGAGATTAGAACTTACCTCTTGATGAGAAGTGGAGGCTCCCGTTGAAGTAGCTTCATCCCCGATAGCCATTAAGCACAAGTTGATAACTTCTTCACTAGCTTCCGGAGCTTCTTCATCTTCACTTAAATCCCAACCGTTTTCCGCCACGAGAATTCTTCCTGTAGCAAGCTTTGGACATTCTCTTTTGAAGTGGTCCGGTTGCTAACACTAGAAACACACTTCTTGTGTTTCCTCCGGAGTTTGTTCTTTATATTTTGGAGGAGTGTAAGTAGGATTATTATTGTTGTTGGCATTATTATAGGCATTTGTATTTTGAGTGCCTTTGCCTTTATTATAGCTCGTTGTTGGAAAATTACTCTTATAGTTACGACTATAATTTTGAGAGTAATTAGGTCTTCCTTTAGAGTTAAAAACTCTTTGTTGATTGTTCGATTTAAGGAAGCCTTTTCCGTATCTTTGAGCTTTGCTTTGTAGCACACGACGAAGTTGTCTCGTAAGTAAAGCAATTTCGCTTTCATCGAGATCTTGGAGTTCTTCGTTCAACTCCTCGTCGTTTTCATTTTCATCAATTAATATAGCTTTTAAAGCCATATTATTCTTTTTGTCTTCCACTTTAGGAATGACTTTATCCGGAATATTGTCTTCTTCGTATGCACGAAGATTTCCGAATAAACTATCAATGTCATAATCATTTAGATTATGCATTTCTTTGATAGTTGTAACTTTAACCTTCCAACTAGGAGGTAAAGATTTAAGAACTCTTCGGTTCTTCTCATTTCGAGAATAACTCTTTCCAGAGTTGAGATAATTCATCGATTATACGAGTAAATCTTGTTTTCATATCGATGATATTTTCTCCCTCTTGGAGTTTAAAGTTCTCGTATTCGTGGATTAAAGTATCCATTCGAGAATCTTTTATATCAATGGTTCCTTCGTAGGTAACCACTAATTTGTTCCACATTTCTTATGCGGACTTGCAATTATTTACTATTTTATATTCTTTTTCTGCAAGTGCACTTGTGAGAACCATTTCCGCCTTTGCGGCTATATTCATCATATTTTCCTCGGCGAGAGTGTATTCACCAACCTTCTTTTCAACAGTGACACCTTCAACCGTTTCGGTAGGAATAACAACTCCGTCTTCTATGGCCATCCATACTTTGACTCCTTGAGATCTAGCATAGATGCGAAATCTCGTTTTCCATGTTGCAAAGTTGGTGCCATCAAATAGAGGAGGGCGAGAGCTTGATAGGCCTTCACCGCAACCGATGGTATTTAGATACGCCATTTAGGATCACTTTTTGTTGTGCCTGTAAATCTGCGAATCACTTAACAAACACGTTAAAAAGCACCGCTCTGATACCAATTGTTAGGTCCCGTAAGAGGGCTATATTAAGCTAGAAGGGGGGGTTGAATAGCTTAACTACCAATTTAAAAATTATTATGGCGTTTTAAAATAATTTTTCCTTTTTAAAACTTTACCGAGTCGTTTATGCAGTTTATAAGTACAGAATAAAAGACAAGGAAAGAAAATACCACACAGGAGATTTTATCCTGGTTCGCGATGGCGCAACCCCTAATGGATTCGCTCACCCCTACTCCAGTCCCCGAGCTCATCTCCGGACTCGAGATTTCTTCCACTATAAAGAGACTCCTTTATAGTAGGCGGAGAAGCCTTACACAACCTTACAAATATTTATCTTGATACGTAACTACCCGCTACTACCTCAAAATAAATGAAATACCCACAAGACTTATCTTGGACCGTAACTCCCCGTTACTCCCTCAAAGTCGTTGTGAAACCTACATAACTTATCTTAGACAGCAACTCCCCGCTACTTCTTCAAAATTGATGTAGAACCCTTGGTGTAGTCTTTGAATTCCTTGCTTTTGCCGGTCTTGGATCTTAGATGAAAGGTCTTGGGTCTTTCCTCTTCTTCACGGTGCAAAGGCCACTAACTCCCCGCTAGTGCCTAGGACTTGGGTCTTAGAACGAGAATCACCTCACTTCAACTTCACCTCACTGCAAAACTTAGAAAACAATATCTACGAAACAAACCGTAATATAAAAAGAGGTTTGGACTTAATATGTCCTAGGGTGACTATAATATTCTTACACGAATATTAATTATAATTAAGTTCAATAAGCCTTATATGCTTATGACTTTATGTGTATTCTTTAGTCGATATGACTTGTAGATCGAAGAATACTTTTAATACAATACTCAGTATGGTGAGATTTAAATATATCTCGGAGTTTGTAAATACTTAAGTCCTTTAAGCTCGTAGGCTTATAAGGTTTATAATCGTATACTTTGGTTCGTCTTTTTGTAAAGATCGAAGTATACTTAAAATTACTTCTTTATTGAAAATACGTCTATTTTCGAAGTAATGTAAAAATCAAGTCCTTGATACGCTTTATAGCTTAAGGATCTTTGATACACAACTTCTCGTTCGATATAGTCTTAATATAGACTATTCGTACTAATATTTAAACGAGAGTGTTACAATTTTTACTTTAACAATTTGCACTTCAATATTAATTTGGTCAAATAAACACCACACACAAATATAACACACACGTGCAGAAAAGTAGCTCGTTTTATCAATAGGATAAACCGAGGGCCGCTATTATGCGTTAAATTAGTGCGGAAAGTAAAATCACTCACAAGTGTGAGGACGGAAAAAAAAAGGCGCGGAAAGTAAAATCACTCACAAGTGTGAGGACGAGAATAAAAAGTGCGGAAAATATATAAATACAAGCTTAATAACTTATTTCCCTCGGAACACTAGAGGTGATAGAAGGGAAACAAATCACGCTTTAGCACAATTATATATATCACAATAATAAAATAATAATGGCCAAAGTGCGTTAAAGTTTTAATTAGTGGCTTATAGATTCTTTTCCCTCGGAACACTAAGGTGATAGAAGGGAATTAAATCAAGCTCGATATAATAATTTGACCGTCGTCAAATATAACCTCTTTTTGAGGTGTTGTAATATTTCGAATCGTTGTTCGAATATTAATCCTTGTACGGATTTTTATGGTCTCGTTTCGAGATCCGATATAAGAGCTTAATAAAGAAGATAAGATGAAGATATGGAGCTCTTATATGTATAAAAATATGGTCGGTTAAGACTCGGATATTGAAGCTAAAAATCACCACTTTTGGAGATCGTCGGAAAAAGTTCGCCGGAAAAATTCGCCGGAGGTTCGGCCGGATTTTGGCTTGTGGACGAACTTGGGCAGCCCTTCGGGAGGCCGGATGGTAGTGGTAGAGGAGCTTGCTTGGTGGGAGAGAGCTTGGTTGGATGAACTAAGCTTTATTGAACAAAAACCTTGTATATATTGTAAGTATATATAAGAGAGAGAAGGTTTTTGAGATGAAGCGGGTGTAGAGAGTGTTTGGATATATTTAGAGAGCTTCCACTTCAAAAATCCCAGCAAGTATTTGGCTTCTTAGCTTGGTAGAAATGGTTGGGGGTGGGGGTTTATTTATAGGAGGAGTTGGGTGGAAGGAAGGGTGGAGATTTAAAGTAAAGGGAGTGGTTGAGATGAAAAGCATTTGGATTGATGAGGTGGAAAGTGGTTTTGTGTTTGTTGGGGGTGGTTTTGTGTTTCTTCCAAGTGGGTTTGGTAAAAAGAAACCAGCTGTGTTTGGGCTCTAATTAATTGTATCGTACTCGTATCAATTAACGATTAAATACGTAACATGTTTCGTTAATTAAATACCCGAAAAATACGAAAATACCCAATAAATAATCATAAAATTATGGAGCACTAAGAAATATTATAAAATGAAATTCTGGAAGTTTTGGTCAATTTTGGTCAACGTTAACTTGGTCAAACGTGGTCAACTGTGGACCCACTACCTCGATTTTCGTGCCCGGACCAAAATTCTCAGAAAATTACGAAAATTTTATCATGCATAGAAAATAACATTTAAGTGATTCATCTCAAGTTTCAAGTCATTCTAGCAAGTGAAAGTATTTTATTTGGATTTAATATGATTAAATCAGCTTTCGGTTCCGAATAAAATACGATTGGTCTTTCTATGAAATAGATGCATCTTTTGACCAATGTTTTGACTTGAATAAATACTTAGAATATATTTCCTAATATATAAAATATATTGAGAGTGTAGGAAATATTTTTGAGTATTTAAAATAATTTTCTCCGAAACTGAAATAAATTTAAGATATGGGAGAAAAATTACTTTAAATATTTTTGGCACGAGATAAAAATGAGTGTTAATATTCTACCACTGAACATTAATATTCTTGAGGATAAAAACATTTTGAGTGCGAAGCGGAATATTTTTAAATAAGAACTGATCGTTTTTAAATATAGCACGAGTTCTCTAAAGAATATTAATCCTCGAATATTCTTTGTTCGAGCCTGTCGCATTATCAATTTTGCAATGGAGATCTAAAAAATATTAAATTTCAATATTTCTTTTTCGATCTTATTGCCTTGGTGTAGAGATATATTCCATAAAAATATGATTTTAATTTTTCCCAATAATGGAATATCTCTTATAATTAAAAATAGATATTGGTAGAATTTGACTTTTGACTTTTGACGGAATCAATTAAATTAATGACCTAGTGGAGAGGATAACTAAGTGTAATTAAATTTTATGTTAAATTGTACAAATACCAAAATAAATAATATATCAAAGATATCCTTTCATAGAGGTTTGAATTAGAGGTTTGGGATCAAAAAGCTAATTTTGAAAAAGCTCATTTTAGGAGTTTTTTCAATTAGAAGTTTGCTATGTGTCACAAAAAGTTACTCAAAAAACTATTTACCAAACACTTTTATTCAAAAAAGCTAATTTAATCCGTTAGTCAAAACAGCTAATTTAATCCGCTAGTCAAAACATCTAATTCAATCCGCTATAGTTAACCGCTATCAGTTAATTGTCAAACGGGGCCAAGATCTTTCCAAAAAGTCCAGAATCAACAAATTTCGACTCACGATAATTTCTTTTAGTGACTATAATTTAACAAAAAATTAAAATAGAATATACCCATTTAATTCATATGCTTGTAAATGGATAAAAAGGGAGCGAATATATTAATTACTATTGAATTATTTTTATTTCTGTGTTATTACAATTTAATTAAATTAAAAAATTATAATCTATTTATAGTCAAAAAAAAAATTATAATCTATTTTAAAGAAAAAATTAAAAAAAATTCAAAAGTGTATTTTTTTTCCGGCTCAATGACCCATTCGAAAGTTGAGAGATCGATTAGTAATGAATTAGGTTCGTAATTTTAAGTCTTGATGTGGCCGCTGATATGGCAACCACGGCACAGTCCATGTGGCATAACTTAACGGTTCTCCGTTAATAGCCAACGCATTTCAATTGCCGTGCAAGTATTTTGAGGTTCAGTGATGTGATTGGAAATTAATCTAATTCTATGATGTAATTGTAAACCTTTTTGAGATGGCTACTCAACTGAAAATTTCTATATAATACAATGATGAATTAGCCATTTAACCATTATCAACTATTCTCGTTCTCTCTTTAGAAAAACCTTATCCATCCTACTCTGCGTACAAAATTCTAGTCACAAAATCCATTTCTTATATTTGTAAGAAAAACCATAGACCGGAGGCTGATGTTTACCATTCAACCAAACTCAAAGCCATGGCAACACTTATCATCATCTACTACAAGCTACCAACTCTTTAATGTTTCATCAGAAACCAAGAAACTTTCCTTCCAAACATTAATTTCGAACAGCATCAGTGATCAAGATAACAAGAATGCCAAGATCAAACGGCTTGTTCTTAGCCAAAAGGAAAGAACCAAACTCGATATTCGACCCGATAAGCAATTCTATGATTACCCAAGATTTGTTACTCATGTTGATGACAAGTTTATTTCTACATTGACAAATGTTTATAGAGAAAAGTTGAGGCCTGATACAGAGATTTTTGATCTCATGAGCTCATGGATTAGCCACTTGCCAGAGGAAATACATTATAAAAGAGTTGTCGGACATGGACTTAATGCACAAGAGCTTGCTAGAAATCCAAGGCTCGATTATTACTTTGTCAAGGACCTTAATCAAGATCAAGATTTTGAACTGGAGAGCTGTAGTTTTGATGCTGTTTTGTGTACAGTTAGTGTCCAATATCTTCAGCAGCCTGAGAAGGTCAGTTCATTACTTATTAACATGTACTTGCATATAATTTTGATTAGCTAGTTTCATATTAATCACAATAATGTACTGCCAAATTAATCAAAAATCCACATTCGCTAAATTTAGTAAGTAAACGTTTAAATTGAAGCACATTGTCGAGTTCAATTTAAAAATCGGCCAAACTTGGCAAAAAATCAACCCTGTTAAAACTGGTCATGTTAAGAGCTTGACACATTCTTATTTTGATAGATTTCATATTTATAACGTCAAATTTTGTGGTCGAATTTAAAATGCATAAGGTGATACATGTGTAGTTGAATTGACAGGTATTTGCAGAGGTATGCAGAATACTAAGGCCAGGAGGGGTGTTTATAGTGAGCTTTAGTAACAGATTGTTCTATGGAAAAGCAATTAGTGCATGGAGAGAGGGGACTGCATACAGTAGAGTGCAACTGGTTACACAATACTTCCAATGTGTTGAAGGATTTACTCAGCCGGAAATTATAAGGAAATTACCGGGCACAGGAGACGGCATCCAAGACGACAAATCACCTTTGAGTTGGATAATGGGGTTGCTGGGATTAATGTCTGGCTCAGACCCTTTTTATGCAGTTGTTGCATACAAAAATTTCAAACCTATCTATGATTGATATTTGTTCTTTTATTCTATGAAATATCTTTGTAAATTCTTCACTTTTTTGAGTGAGACTCTGGACCAGTTTGTATAAAGATTAAACAAGGGATCAAATAATTTAGGTTGAATTAAGTTGAAATACTTTAATTTAAATAGCAGTGTCATATTTATATGTATAGAACCTGGATAAATGAATAACCTCAAGGAAATGAATAATTTTTTTCGGTCCGACTTGGGCAAATGTGTTTAATGAATAACTTCGCTAAATGCATTAACGAATAAAAAAAAAGTCTCTATAGGTCCTATTTAAATATAAATGAATAATCACTATATTTCGAATAACATATTTATATTTATATAAATATATTAATACATTTAATCCAATTAATACTGTTCATATACATTAATAAATCATATTTTCTCGAAAAATGCTTGTAAATTTGATTATGAGTGACTTTGTAAATATCTTACCTTTTAAGACATAATGTACAGTACCTATTCCAAGACATACTGTACATGCATGTAAAACTAATTTAAAATATTAGAAAAATGAATGAAGTTAAATATAACATAAATATTATAAACCTATTATAAATGTTAAGTACATTTGAATATAAAATGTATTAAAAAAATTGAAAATAATATCTAAATGAATAAATATTCATTTATCGATGAATAAATAAAATATTTATTAATCGATAAATTAATAATCTCTCTAAATGAATATATATTTTTGGTCCCAAGAATATTCATTTATCGAGTTTCTACTGTATTTTTGTTTGATTTACATTTTTACAAAATTTTGTTAGGCAACTATATTCATGTTTTTTGTCAAAACCTACAAATTTAAAATCAATTTTTTTTTTTTTACAAAAAGCACCTAAGGACTATTTAAGAACTAAAAATTATTTATTGAAAATCACATATGAAACATTGTTTATTATTTTTAACATATGATCATTATTAAAAGGACATAAAAAGGAATCCAATTGGTGGAAAAAGGAGAAACTAAAGTCATGTACATGAAAGTCAACTACAACTAGAATGGTCTTTTAGCATTTTTACAAAAAAAGGGATGCTTGATGTGGTGCCAACACTTGGCCAAATCAAGGAGTAACAAATGGACTAATAGATGAGTGACAACACATAAAAAAGAGATGCATCCAAGATATATACAACTTTTACAAGTATTCAGTCATAAAAACAAAAACAAAAACACCACCACCTCTCTTTCTCCAGCTCTCGGCCAAGAAGGAAAGGAAGGAGAGATCTTGAGCTTCCACCATCCATTTTCTACAATCTATAGCTTAAATCAAAGGGGGAGAAGAGTAGAAGGTATGACCAAAATCTTATGATCATCCATTAAGGATTTCTTGTCCAAAATGCTTGAAGAAAGTGATGATGAATAGTAACTAATGTTTTTGTTTGATTTTGTTCTTTGATTTATAGCTTCCAAAGGATAAAGTAAGCAAGGATTTAGTGTTGTGAGGGTATATAAACACTAACAAGCTTCCAACAAAGATATAACACTTGAACCCTTTTGAAGAATCATGAGTTTTATGGAGATTTAGTGATATTGTACATTTTTAAAGCATTAAGGCTATGATTGGGCTTTGATAAATGTTAAAAACGTTTTTATGGATGAAAAGACATTGTTTGGTCTTGGTTGAGAGTTAAATAACATGTATGTGTGGTTTGGAGTGGAAACCATGATTGTTGGAAGGTTTTAATTTTGGAAATATCCGATTTATAGCCGTCGTAATGCCGAAATTTCATTAACCTTTAAAAACAGGGCATACCCGAGATAAATATCTTCTGACCTTGTTAAATATATTACCTATCCTTTAAGATCTCGAGTCATAGATCGTTTTGACGCAAGAATCGAAGCATTTGGACTTACGGTTTAGGAGATATGATTGATTTAGTAAAAGTGGTTCGAAAGCGTAAATGCTAAGTTTGTGGCTTTATTTGAATCCCTTAAATTATTAAATTTGGTAACGAATCTAGGTTCTTAAATAAGAGTTACGTTAGTGTGTGCCTTATGAGCTAAAACGAATAAGGAGCTAACCAAGTGATTACTTGTGTTAATAGATCGACGTTCTCAGGCACGAGACTCGACCCCGCTCACATCACCAGGCAAGTTATTAAGACTCTGGCTTTAAAAGTATTTTGCAACTGTTGTTGTGTGATATGTAATACTTGTACTACTTTGCTACAATGGTGGTGACGGTTACTTAATGATATGGGCTAAAAATAATCCCTAAAGACACAATTAATATTGCATTAATTAGACCTAACTTGGTCCAGATATGAAGCCCATTTACGAGGCCCAAAACCCTGATTAGATATTAATTTCATAATTAATATTAAGGGTGATAAACAGCTCAGCAATAAGAGTCAAACAAGGACACAATATCATTAGGAGTAGCCTCCAAGGCACCTAATTCAACATGGAAACCGATTCCTACAAGGAAGGAGTCTAGAACCTTCCTCAAATGAGGTGGCTTGCCCACCAAGTCTCCGAATCCTACCATAATTCTAAGGCTCTCACAGCCTATATAAGGGTCTGACCCCTCATTCTCAGAACTACGTTTTTGGGCAGAGCTTAATACGTCACTTACGTTTTGGCTTAATCCTCGAATAAGGATATACAAGCCACTACGTCCTTGGTGTGCCCTCGCCGCCATAGCCCCGAGGGCGACCACCAAGAACTACGTTGTTGGCTTGATTCTCTAGCAATACAGAGATACGTAAGCATCTTGTGAGGACCGTTTAGTCTCGAACGCAAGAAACCAACCCTCTTCAGATGGTGGTCTCTCCTCTTGTTAATCCCATTCATCCGCTACCACCGGGAGTACAGATCCACACTACGGATCTCCCCATGAATACCAACCCGATGTATGGGCTACCTAATTATCCCCCTCAACAAAGGGAACCTGGACCAAGCGGTCATGCCTTACAGATCCGAGATCGAGAGTATGATGACTACTCTGGTCCTTATACTGACGATTCATCGTCATCTGAGGACGATGATCGTGATGAAGGCCCGAGGAGGCGTCGTGCTAGCAGAGAACCTCTAAGGAGGACACGAAGTATCCATGATGGACCCCCTTAATAACTGCTGAGAGGATCAAGGCTCATGAGGCCGGGATCTTAAAGTTGAAGGACGATATGGCGAGAGAACAAGCTAGATTGAATCAAACTCAGCCTCCTCCAACCACAGGGAGGATTCCCATTATCGACTTGGAGAGGTCTTCAAGGAGATAGAAAAGGGCTAATGCCCCAACTGGAAGAACAACAAGGGTGGAAACCCCCAAGGGTAACCCCAAAGATCTGATGCCACTTAGAGATCCTGATGATCCCACACCCTCGTTTACTGAGGAGGTGATGAATGCTTGTATTTCAAAGAAGTTCAAGATGCCTACAATCAAGGCTTATGATGGAATGGGTGATCCCGTAAATCACGTCAGGACATTCTCAAACGCACTGCTGTTGCAGCCTGCAAGTGATGCTCTAAAGTGCAGAGCGTTTCCTCAAACCCTGTCGGGCATGGCTCAAAGATGGTATAGCCGGTTACCTGCAAATTCAGTTGCCTCCTTTAACGAGTTAAGTGCCGCTTTTGTCAGCCAATTCATTAGCGAAAGAGTTTACGAGAAAAGCTCTGCATCTCTTATGTATTTGGTACAAGGAAAGAATGAAAATCTCAGACATTACCTCAAGAGATTCACTAAGGAGACTCTAAATATCACTAACTTGGACAATAAGGTGGCCATGGTAGCCCTGGAGCACGGAACCACTGATCTCTTTCTTAAGAGGTCATTGGCAAAGCATCCCCCTGAGAATATGCCTGAGCTCCAACGAATGGCTGATAAGTATATTAAAGCTGAGGATAGCATGAAGAAAGAGGCCATAGTAGGTAATGACAACGACTCTAGGAAGCGAAAGCAATAGCAAGAGTATGATGCTAGGGACAAGTATCCCCGAACTAGCGAGGACTCCGACTCTGCCCCTAAGAAGAACCAAGGACAAAGGTTCACTGAGTATGCAAGATTGAATACTCATAGGAGTCGAATCTTGTTGGACATTGAGAAGGATAAGGATTTTTGATGGCCAAAGCCACTCAGGGGTGATCCCGCAAGGAGAAACAAGAATCAGTATTGCAGATTCCACAGAGATGTGGGGCATGACACTGATGATTGCAAGCAACTCAAATGAGATGGAGTTTTTGATCCGTAGAGGGAAACTGAGCCACTTCACTAAGGGTGAAGATCGTGGTGATCAAAGAAGAGAGTATGATAGGAGCAATGATGATCGAGATCGCACCCCGCAGCCCCGAGGGCCAGTAATCAACATGATCTCAGGAGGCCCAACTGCGGCCGGGACAACAAAGAATTTCCGAAAGGCTTATGCCAGAGAAATAATGCATATTGTTGGGGAAACACCAAAATGTGCGAAAACCGAGGTAAAAATCGGATTTGATGATTCAGGGGTGAAGTTCCCCCATGATGACCCACTGGTCATAACGCCCGTGATTGGAAATTCAGAGGTGAAGCAAGTCTTGATAGACAATGGAGCTTCTGTGGATATCTTGTTTCACGATGCATTTATGAAGATGGGGTATAACGACTCTCAGTTGACCCCCCTCCAACACGCCTATATATGGGTTTAATGGGGTATAATCTAAAGTTGAAGGAACTATTCAGTTACCTGTCACCGTCGGACAGAAGCCAATAGAGGCCACTCAGATGCTGAACTTTTTGGTTATCAAAGCGTCTTCCACCTACAATGCCATCCTCGGGAGGACTGGACTTCATGCTTTTAAGGCTGTGGCCTCAACCTATCACATGAAGATCAAGTTTCCAACCAGGAATGGTGTAGGAGAACAAAAAGGTGACCACAAAATGGCTAGGAAATGTTATGTAGCCGCGTTAAGGCCTGATGGAGTTGGGGGGCAGCTCCTTTCGATTGAAGACATGGATGTCCGCAGTCGGGGGGCACCCCAAGAAAGGCCAGCAGAGGACATCACACATAAGCCTCGGACATCCATTAAGGCTAAGGCATCAACTGACTTCGTGGTTGAATGTACCATTTGCAACCAAGAAGTCGGGGGCAGGAGATAGTACCCCAAGCAGGAATTGAACTTCAGAATAAGAATAAGGAGATTAAAAGGAGTAGTGGGTGCTCTATTTTGATGGAGCATCAAAAAAAAATCAAGTGGTGCAGGCCTAGTCTTGCAAAGCCCCGATGGACTCAAATTATTCTAGTAGGACTTAGCTTCCTATTTATCTAGTAGAAGTAGAAATAAGGTTCGATGAAACCATCGTAGAGCATGTTGCTCCGAGTAGGACAATAGTACTCTATGTAGGGGTTGAACCCATTTCAAGTTATTAGTGCTAGTTTGTTTTCCATTCATTCATTATGTTATTTTATTTATGTACCAAGCACCTGATGTGTGTAAGTCAAAGATGACCAAGTACCGAAAATTAAAGAATACACGAATGGAAACAAGCAAATGCATAAATAAAAATACCGAAGGGTCAAGAGTTAGGTTACAACAAAACCAAATAAATGTTTAAAGTCCATAAAGGACCTTGGATGTAAGATAAGATGAACAATTAAGCCACACGTGACCACTTAAGCCATGAAAGGCTAACAACAAACCTTGAATCTCAACCAAGGATCAGGGAATCCAAGGGCATCCTTGATCAAGACCAGGGAGTCCAAGAAAACCAAGAAGGCCCGAAAACTAACTTTGAAACTTGTATTCATATCCCTGAGCAAGGCACGATGCCCTTGTTCCCATGAAGAGCTAAGCCAAAGTGCCTTTAACTCCCTTATCAAACTACTCCATCGTTGAAAAGGTTACATATATTGGAGCTTCTTTGAAAGAACCCTTGAAGGGCAGGTTGATAGCATTCTTACAAGAGAACAGTGATGTATTTGCTTGGACAACAGCTGATACGCCAGGGATTTATCCCCAGCTCATAACTCAAAAGTTGAATGTCGATCCTGATCGGAAGAAAATAAAACAGAAAAAAAGGAATTTCGCTCCTGAAAGGCAAGAAGCCATTAAGAAAGAGGTGGATAAGTTCCCTGAATGGTTGGATAACCCAGTGATGGTCAAGAAGGCAAATGGAAAGTGGAGGATGTGTATAGACTTCTCTGATCTGAATGATGCATGTCCCAAGGATTGTTTCCCTCTACCAAGGATTGGCGCGCTGATAGATGCCACTGTTGGGCATGAGATGTTAAGTTTCATGGATGGTTTCAGTGGCTACAATCAGATTAAGATTCATAAGGATGACATCCCAAAGATATCTTTCATAACTGACTTTGGTGTTTTCTGTTATCTTGCTATGGCTTTTGGACTAAAGAATGCAGGAGCTACTTACCAACGATTGGTGAATTAAATATTCGCTCATCTAATTGGGAAAACCATGGAGGTCTATGTTGATGACATGTTAATCAAGAGCATAATCAAGGCAGACCATATTAAGCACCTTAGAGAGGCATTTGAAGTGCTGAGGCACTATAAGATGATGTTGAATCCAGCCAAGTGTGCCTTTGGCATTGGATCAGGAAAATTTTTGGGTCTGATGGTTTCAAAAAGATACATAGAGGCCAACCCTGATAAGATCACAGCGATTTTGGATATGGAACCACCCCGCTCTATACGAGGCGTACAGAAGTTGACAGGCCGAGTTGCAGCCTTAGGGAAATTTATCTCCGAATCTGTGATAAGTGCTTACCTTGCTTTCAAGCATCGAAGAAGATGAATAACTTTGAGTGGACTCCCGAGAACCAGGAGGCCTTTGAACAATTAGAGAAATACATGACTGAAGGCCCGTTGTTGGCCAAACCTAGTCCCAGGGAGACTCTTTACCTATATTTGGCGATGTCTGAACAAACATTGAGTACCGTCCTCATTCGAGAAGAGAACAAAGTTCAGAAACCTATCTAGTATACGAGCAACATGGAGCTAAAATTGAATTACTCTCCCATCAAGAAGTTTGCTTTGGTATTGGTAACATCCTCGAGAAATCTACGACCGTACTTTCAGGCACATAATATTGAAGTCCTGGTGGACCAGCCTTTGAGGAACATACTCCATGGCCCGAAAACCATTGGTAGGCTTATCAATTGGGCAATCAAGTTAGGGGAATTTGATATCAACGTTCCAAGACTGATGTTCAATCCTTGGCCAATAGAAGACGGCCAACCATCGTTAACAGACCGTCGTCGGCTGACTGAGGTGCCACGGGAGTGTTAGCCAACCCTCGTTGGCCGACCGAGCTCCACGGAAGGCGTCAGCCGACCGTGAACAACCAACCGAGGCTCCAAGGAAGCATCAGCTGACCGCGAACCTCTGACCAAGCAACCACGGAAGCCCCAGCCGACCGTGAATGGCCGACCGAGCTACCACGGGCACTCCAGCCAACCACAAACGGCTGACCAAGGTCCCCTCGACCTGTCAGCCGACCAAGACTTATTTCCAGTCTTAGTCCTCGAGCTTTTTAGCTGACTGATTTTCAGTCCGAGTCCTCGAGTTGGTGCTAATATTTAAATTCGGCTTCGTACTGATTTTCACATTCAACACATCAGGATTCGAACATCTCCAACAAGCTTCAAGATCGAGGTCGTTTAGCACTGATTTTCAAGTCGAAATGATAATTTTTGAACAGCACTGGTCTCGACCCCAACTAGGGGCTCTGCCCCTTGGACCCCAGCCAGGGGCTTTTGTGACACCCTTAGATCCGAGGTCAAGGATCCAGGTCATCACGGTCCAATTTCCATTTAATATCAATATCTCTTTGGTCTCTTTTTTTTTATACCATTTAATACTTAAACAATTGACCCCAAACTAATACACACACACACCAGTCATATGCTCAGAGAACAACATCCATTAATGATAACAGTTAAAGATAAACTATTGTTACAATCCCAGAATACTATATATTATACCCATATATAAGTATATACTACCTTGAGAACAGGTGTCGATACTTTCTCATAAGGTAGACTTCCTCTTTACCCTCTTCCGGGTTGTACTGCAATGTTTCGGCACCTGATCTAGCTGTTATATAAATAAAATAGCAAGAGTGAGCTATAATAGCTCAGCAAGATAAATTTTTTTATAAAGCAGTATCATAATTAACATATATAAAACCATTTAATAAACCGAAAATTTACTATACTAATTCAAGAAAAGAATTTATCCTTAATTACTCCACATAACCTTCATTTTCGTTTATAAGAAAAAGACATATAGAATAATATAATATCAGTTTCTCTTCTAAAACAATATAATAATCAATACCTCATCCCAGTATAATATCTCAAGATAATATAACATTTGAGTAAAAACTTTCAACATAATCCTTCCATTTCCTTTTATACCACAATTATATAAAAAAATAATATAAAATCAGTCTCTCTTCTAACCATGGAAATAATTCCATCATTTCATACCATTTTCCCTTTTTCAATATACCAATCTGAAACCAATATCAATTCTTCCTTTAAAGAAAATTTTGGGGATTTTCACTGTTGCCGAATACGTAAGGAAGATGATCAGTCGCCCTCCGTACCCGTCCTTTTTACTACCGGTAGAAGGAGGAAGGTACACCACTACATCCCCCTGGAGGAAGGTACACCACTACATCCTCCTTCGGCAACTCTTGGGCCGAGATAAAATATTGATTGCTGGACTATGCCGCACACAGCCTCCTACGCTTTTTGTTGCTATCCCCCTTTTTGTCAAATCATTATTCCACATTTCCATTTTCTCACTTTCATTTCCACATATCATTCACTCATATCATTTCCATTCTCGCACATTACTTCTATAAAATATATATATATATATATATATATATATATATATATAACATAATGCTTTGATTCTGATCCAGACATCTCTTTCATATTCAAGAAATCGAATATACTTTTATATTCATAAAATATTCCGTCTATTTTAAGAGTAGTAAATAATAATCAAATAATATTTATTAAACCACTGATACTCAAAAAGAATATTTTTAATATAGTATTATAAACCATATAACCCTAGATAACAACTGATATCATTCCCTTTCATATCTCTTTTACCATAGAGCATATTCGCTCCATTCGTAATCATCTCTATATCCATATTTGATAAATCATATCCATCTCTCTTTAATTTCCCAAAATCAAGGAAATATATTCTTTGCAACATAGCAACAATAGCATCACATATATATATATTCCATGATATCATTTTTATTCCGAAGATAAATAATTTTCAAAGTAGGGATAGAAGGATCTTGCCTCGATCTCTAAGTCCCAAGAGGAAGGATCCGGCGTTCGTCTCGAGTATCTATAGAAACGAAAAGGATCACCATCAGACTATATTCCACTTAACCACTTAACCCTTATATAGTAACACCCTTGACACATAATATATGTTTAACATAGCCTTTATACTCCAAAAGTTCCAAGAACTTAATCATTTTTAGAATCGATCACAGTTTTAGCGATTTACACCATTTTCTTAACAACCACTCTCGACTGTAAAAATTCTCATAAAATATAAATTTTGAATTTTCACCCAAGGTCAGTGGGTAATGCTTCTCTGATCACCCTACTATATCCTCCCAAAATTTCATAATTTTTAAGAATGTCTAAGTATGTCAATTATAACCTCAAAGTTGACACAATTGCATTTTCTCGGTTTCTGAACCACTTTCACTAAAACTGACTTTTCTCCTAAACCGTTCATCAGATTTTAACGTACTTTATATCAAAACGATCTATGAACTAAGCTCTATCATCTCATGGTCAATTAGTACCCTAGGCAGAATGCTACCGTACGGGCATGGTTGTCCAAAACAGGGCAGTTTTTGTCATAACGAAAATCGGGCATTATAACGGCTATACTTTCATACTTTCCAAATTTTTCTCATCTCCAAACTCATCCTCCAACACATACATCATCACCTACACCATGTGGTCATCATACCAGCCATGGTTACAAGTCCATACCACTTCCATATTCAATTAATCACTTATAAACATACATATAACCATGATTTCATGCTTAATATACACTTAATCACTAAACTAACCATAAATCATCATAACCTCAAGATAATACTAAGGGTTCATGAACTCCATACCTTCCTTGAAGCTTTAACAACACTTAATAATCCTTGGCTAGTCCTTAAACAACCTTAAAGTAGCTTGGATAGTCTAAAGAAACCATAAAACACAAGTTAGTTCTTAGAGTTACTAAATTGCAGCTGAAAGAAGATGAAAAACGAGGTCCTTACCTTGGTTTTCTGGACAAGGCTCCTAAAGAAGAGTTGTAGGGCATCTCAATACCTTTCCAAAAAGCTAAAGAACACGAAATTCCATTGAGAAACGAGGGAGATATGCCCATTTTACTCAGCTCCTTGAAATCTGGCCGAATTGAAGAAGATGATGATGGGGAGAGTTCTTTTGCTTTTTGTTTAATCTTATCTCATCTTGTCTTAATCTCTTGAGAATTCTAGAGTTTTGTGGATAAATCCCATGGTTAATGACTAATTTGCCCTTAAATAAGTGTTAGTGGAATGTGATGTCATTGCTTATGTCACTTAGATGATCCTTTAATCCTTTTCTTGTATTTTCTAAGTAAAATGCCACTAATTTTGGTAAATTATAATGTGGTATGTATCCTTGTTATATTACTAATCTTGGTTGTTTTGTTTCCATACTCGTCTAATCGCGATTCGTTTCGAATATACTTTGTTATCCCAGTGGTTTTGAAATCGTTTAACAATCCAAATTCCCTTGACATTTCCTTGACTTGCTCTTGCCTTGGTTTAACCTAATTTCACTAATTCCTCAGAATATAAATCCTTTAATATTTCTATGCTCCTTAATATCTAATTAAATAGAAGCTCGCTCGAACTCAAAATCCTCAAAAATTCATATTCAGGAATTTCTGAAATCCGTTATCATTTCGAGTCACTTATTTTCATAGTACATCACTAATACGGTTTCTGTTTACTCATTTTCCATTTCCAATATAGAGCACCTACACACCATTTTCCTAAATTCCTCAAGATCACTATTCATTTAATCATTGTAGCCTTTCTAAAGTTAGGGTTATTACATTCTTCCCCCCTTAAAAGGATTCCGTCCCGGAATCATGCTGAAAATATCAATGAATACCTTTCTCATCCGATGTTCTCTAACTTCTACACTATACCCTCTATCCTTTTGTTCCTTCATAATATCTATACCTTGTTTGCGTAAAATACACCAACATACACTTGCTTGTCATTCATCAACATGCCATTTAGCTTATCAATAGCAGTACTTTTACTACCTTTCCTTGCAAATCTCCTCCTGTTTTCAGTCATTCTATATTATCTCATATCTCCATTCTCCTCTAACTAAGGGTATCGGCCACCACATTGGCCTTTTCTGAATGGTAGTGTATCTCACTATGGTTTGGCTATATTTTGATCTCTATCATGACATAAATATTAATACTCCAATCTTCCTATATCTCATCTCTGTAAAATTTTCCAAGAAAATAAATTCTACTAATATTCCTTGAAACAATTGTAAGAAAATATTATCTATAATATATATTTCCTGTTTGTGTCCTACAAGGTTATGTTTTTCCACAGAATACTCTTACTCTCTTTTTCCTTAGATCGGTATACCCTACTTCCTGATCAGATAGATTATTCTTATCTATTTTATTAACTTATTTACACCATTAATAGATTAAGTCGATCCATAACCAAACATTTACACTTAAGAGGTTAAATTAGAGCGTACTTGCAATTTCCTCCGGATACCTTATCCCATATATCTATTGTTCGCTATACGCTCTTTACATCTTGCTGATCCACCTTAGTTCCTTCATGATATACTATCTATTCCACCTCTGTAATTTCCCTTTATTATTCTCATCAAAATCTTTACCTCAAGTTTTACTCATTCACACCTCTTGGATTAACCCTTTGAATAATTAACATCTTTAATCTCTCTCTGTTACTTAGGGTATTAGTCACAATATTGGCCTTCCCCCAATAATAGTTATTGCACCTCGAATCCTTCATTAATTATCCCCACTTCCTTTGTTTATCCTTATTCTGACTCTATCCTCAAAATACACCTTACTCTCCATAGTAAATCCCAATTATGCATTAAACTTCCTCATATTCTTTTCTCTTACTAATCATCAAATATACCCATTTCTTCTCATTCCTTCCTCTCTTATATTGAAACGCTTCTAGCTCCAATTATCTCTTATTGAAATTTCCCTTGGAATCTCAAGTTTCCTTGTATAATCACGTATACTATAAACATTGCTTCCATTCATTAATAAAATCTTCTATATTCGAAACAATTAATAGAATTTAAGAGACTTTGAATTGAAACGAACCCAGAAGCAAGCAAGGGTCCCACAACAATTTATAAAATTAAAAGTTTTAAAGAACTTTTATTTGAAACAAAAGAATATTTGAGAAATCAATATGATGGAAGAACCCCTATATCACACAAGTGAGGGCGTCCCCTCCGACTTTCAATCACACAGACAGATTGTCCTTGTGTATACATATAGGATTGTTCCTCTTAATTGGAGTAAGAAATATAAAGAAAATATAAATCGCGATGATAAATACCATCTTCCGAAAATAATCTTAGAGGAATATTTTGGCTAAGATAGATACAATTTTGAAACACATTTCAAGGGTACCAGAAAGTTTTAAAAAAAATATTGGCCCTTAATGAATAATTACCCACCAGTGGAGGAAAATTTGAAACTCAATAATATAATTTAGCAGGGCTTTAGGAAATTTGAAAGTAGTTACTGTTAATAGCCTCTACCCAATTGAAAATCCCAATAATGGAAGGTTTTCCTCAAATACCATTTATATCTTAGACTGCGTACTTTCCAAAATTTCTTAAACTTAGTACTCACCATTTATCTTTAACCTATCGTCTAGTATTCCCAATTATCGTCATTTACCTAGTCGTGACTTGGCTCAATACTTTCTGCCTTTATCCATGGTAGATCACAACCTTCTAATCGATATACTTACGTAATATTGATCGTCTTAGCCTAACACTGCTCCGGTATCAAGAACCCTTCAAACTATACTTTATATTTGAATATTCTAAAATATCCCGTATACTCTCGAGATTCTCTAACGTACACTTCCCGATACATCAAATATTCCCTTTCTCATATCAATTCTGTGTGCCACATAAGCTTAACACTTTTGGCTTAATAGCCTTTTCATTTAAGTCAATCTCGGAATGTCTCAGTCTGTCTTGGTCCTTAAGGTATATCTTGGCTTTACCGACCAACCTCAATTTCACCCTTTCATTTCCACAAACAATCAGTGTCTATTCACCAATCTACTTACACCATTACCTCAAACTCCCTCATTTTCCCTTACATTTGCCCTAGTATTACACGTAGGCGGCATGATTCTGTACATAACAATATTCTCCATTATTTACCCAAATTTAGGGTACAATATACATTATTCCATATTCAATAATTAAATCACCGATTAATACATTTATGTATATATCCCTAGCCACTCACAAACATAACTCGACTCACCCATTTCCTCTCCCTATAATAAAACATAAACCTTTATTAGTAATAATCTATAAATTTATAATCACTACTTAAAATAAATGCTACATTCGATAAACCACCCTTGAACTCGATGTGAGTTCACAATTTATATTATTACTGATATATATTTATTATTATCAATTTTGTTCCTGAGCATTATGAATCTTAGCTCTGATACCATCTGTGACACCCCTAGATCAGGGGTCAAGGATCCAGGTCATCACGGTCCAATTTCCATTTAATATCAATATCACTTTGGTCTCTTTTTTTTATACTTAAACAATTGACCCCACACTAATACACACACACACACCAGTCATATGCTCAGAGAACAACATCCATTAATGATAACAGTTAAAGATAAACTGTTGTTACAATCCCAGAATACTATCTATTATACCCATATATAAGTATATACTACCTTGAGAACAGGTGTCGATACTTTCTCATAAGGTAGACTTCCTCTTTACCCTCTTCCGGGTTGTACTGCGATGTTTCGGCACCTGATCTAGCTGTTATATAAATAAAATAGCAAGAGTGAGCTATAATAGCTCAGCAAGATAAATTTTTTTATAAAGCAGTATCACAATTAACATATATAAAATCATTTAATAAACCGAAAATTTACTATACTAATTCAAGAAAAGAATTTATCCTTAATTACTCCACATAACCTTCATTTTCGTTTATAAGAAAAAGACATATAGAATAATATAATATCAGTTTCTCTTCTAAAACAATATAATAATCAATACCTCATCCCAGTATAATATCTCAAGATAATATAACATTTGAGTAAAAGCTTTCAATACACTCCTTCCATTTCCTTTTATACCACAATTATATAAAAAATAATATAAAATCAGTCTCTCTTCTAACCATGGAAATAATCCATCATTTCATACCATTTTCCCTTTTTCAATATACCAATCTGAAACCATTATCAATTCTTCCTTTAAAGAAAATTTTGGGGATTTTCACTGTTGCCGAATACGTAAGGACGATGATCAGTCGCCCTCCGTACCCGTCCTTTTTACTACCGGTAGAAGGAGGAAGGTACACCACTACATCCCCCTGGAGGAAGGTACACCACTACATCCTCCTTCGGAAACTCTTGGGCCGAGATAAAATATTGATTGCTGGACTATGCCGCACACAGCCTCCTACGCTTTTTGTTGCTATCCCCCTTTTTGTCAAATTATTATTCCACATTTCCATTTTCTCACTTTCATTTCCACATATCATTCACTCATATCATTTCCATTCTCGCACATTACTTCTAAATATATATATATATATATATATATATATATATATATATATATATATATATATATATATATATATATAACATAATGCTTTGATTATGATCCAGACATCTCTTTCATATTCAAGAAATCAAATATACTTTTATATTCATAAAATATTCCGTCTATTTTAAGAGTAGTAAATAATAATCAAATAATATTTATTACACCACTAATACTCAAAAAGAATATTTTTAATATAGTATTATAAACCATATAACCCTAGATAACAACTGATACCATTCCCTTTCATATCTCTTTTACCATAGAGCATATTCACTCCATTCGTAATCATCTCTATATCCATATTTCATAAATCATATCCATCTCTCTTTAATTTCCCAAAATCAAGGAAATATATTCTTTGCAACATAGCAATGTTTGCACTAAATCACGCAAGCGTACGTGGTCACAAGTAATATATGAATAAGTCGAGTTCGTTCCCACAGAGATCTTGTTAAGGTTTTAATTCAGTTATTGTACCTATGCAACAATGTATGGTTATTACTCACTGCTAAGACAAATAACAAATTTGAGTTTTAATTAACTAAACTAACTAAGATGCAAATTATCAACTAAGAATTAACTAACTAACGATAATTAAAATCAAATTACTTACGCAATATGAACCATGGAATCCTAACTTCAATACAAACTTCCTTTAGAGATCATGCCCTTTTATCAATACATGTGGTGGTTACGATAACTAATCGGACAACACGAAATAAGTATACGTTACCTTTCAGTACACGCACTCCAATCTACACAATATCCACATAAGATAGAAATCATGCAGGCACCAATTATGCTTAGACCTTATATGTCTATAGAATTTGAAAACATAATGGTTGAAGATCAAGTATCCATAAGATTACATAAGGTAGTATGAGACGGTTAGAAACACACCACAAACATGAATAACATTCATGGACTTATGCTATCATGGCAAGTTCTAAATCTAAAGATCCACTGTCGCTTCACTAAAGATTAACAAGATAGATGTCTACACATCTATATGAATTAAATACAACCCTGCAAGGATATCGCAAATTCACCACACATATATCAAGTTAAGCAATCAACATCTAAATTCCATAAGTAAATCTGTTAGAATCCCATGACAACGATTAGTTCATAATCGAACCTCTCGTCATCATGGGATCTGATGAAACCATGATAAAAACAAAGTATGAAAAGATACAAATAAAACTAAGTAATTGATATGTAATGGTGTGTGTTTTTTCTGTCCCCCAAGATGTGTATTCATAGCCCCAAGTGTCCTCTTCTCCAAGTAATTGCCTTCTTTGAGTTGGAATAGAAGATTGGCAAATTCCATCTTTGAATGAAATAGAATTGCAAATTCCATGTATAAGTCTGATTCTGGAAGTTTCTGACCGTTCATGTGATTCCATAATGATTAGAATTAGCAAACAAAGCAATTTCCTTCTCAAAATCGGTTTCCAACAGCATTCTGTCCGAGTCTGGCGGTGGCAGGTGCGGACGCGCCCCATTTTAGTGTAAAACGGGCGCTCCCGCGCTCTCCAAAATCCTCTCAGCAATTCTACCAGCGGCCGCGCTCCAAAACAGTGCAAATTCGGCGCGCCCGCGCTCTGCATTCTGCCAGAAATATTTTTATGCTCTAGAACATTCTCCAAGCTTCGCGTGGACAGCTTACGGGCCTCAAACGGACTTGTAGAACTCCAGATATGGCCAAAACAAAGTAGACTGCGCAACCTACCGGCAAATCCGAATTTCCACAATTTGCTCATTTCTCTTCCGTTTTCTCTTCCTATTCTTTTGCCACTTCCCGTTCTTCAATTCTTGAATTATGAATCCTCATGGTAGCCTAGGGAAATTCACCACCCTTCATTCCAAAGCTCAATTTAAACTCCAAGACCAACGAAAATCAACAATCATAGCTAGCATTTTGCTAACCTACATAGCTACACAAAACATATTAAAACACACAAATACTTGAGATACAAGCGATCAATTTAAGCCAAAATGAAGCGATCCAAGTGGATAAAAATCCACTTATCACACCCCCAAACTTAAACCGATGCTTGTCCTCAAGAATAAACATAAAAATCTATCTACACTAACTAGTACCACTTCCGTAGGTGATCATGGTTGCATTTGGCATATGCAACAAGCCCTTTAAACCCCTAGGCAGCCCTAGTGAACGAGTAAGGTCTCGTGAGGGCCTATAGTGAATGTACCCACAAAATCCAACTGACACAAACGACACAAACAATGCAATGCATGAATGCAACTAATATGAAAATGCAACAATCCCCTTCAAACTAACCAAAACCAACTAGCAAGTAAATATCTTAGAGAATGCAACTAAATCCAAATAGAGCTCGACCAAGTTCCCGTATACTAACAATACATGAACAGAAATGTGCGTGTGTGCAATGCTCATCAGAAATACTCCCAAAACTAGGTCAAAAATCATACATGCTCTTCGTCAAGACAATCACAGGTTTATAAATAGAATAGACTGTAGACACTTCATAACCTAGGAACACCTCCATCCTTATCCAAGGTAGACAAAAATTCATGCTTTATTACTAACTACTACGACACATATATACAAGCATGCTTATTTAACCGTGCAATGGATGAGACCCCGAAAGGCTTATACAATAATACCCATGTAGCGAGCGTTGGGTTAGTGGATCCCAGACTATAAAAGCCTTAGGTCACTAGGCACAAAGTCCCTGCGAACTTAATTGTTCGAGTATTAAAGAGCTCACCCTGGTTAATTTTGCATAAAACAATTCACATAACTTTTTTTTTCTTTTTTTTCTACTTTTTTTTCTGCTTTTCTTTTTCTCTTTTTTTTTCCTATGCAATCTGGAATGAGAATTCTCAACTCCAACCCTAGACTACTCATATAAATATGAGCCGGCTACTAGCCATTTGACACCTAGCCAACAACTAGCATGAAATCCCTGTTTTCCCCCAAACTTAGACTTAAGTGATCTAGGCCATCAAGGGAATAACGAAAATTCTAAATATAATCAAGTGATTAAATCTCAAAACATCCAAACAAGCATGACCTCAACCTAGCCCAAAAGCACCCAATGAGACTGTGTAATTAGTTTTGTTTCCAAAACACATAAGTCAATTTCATAGAAACTATAAGTCAACCCTCTATTCATCATTACCACACTCAATTAGACACCTACCTACCAATCAGAATTAGCTCGTCTTAAGGGATCATGAAATATGCATGCTATGCAAATGCAACTAATATGAACTCACATGGTATACGAAAATTAAAAAACAAAATGTCCTATATAAAACAAACATAATTAATACGAACATATATGCATGAATTACTACTACTAGTATGCAAAACATGAAATCCTACATGAACACATAATACAACAACAACTACTAATCCCTCAAACCACCCCCAAACTTAAAATATTCAATGTCCGCATTGAATGGAATTAAAGTCTTTGTTTTTGGTGGTTGGTTTGTTTCTCTGCCATTTCTTTACGAGTGGTCTACAAATTTTGGTTTGTGGCTTTGTATGCTAGCATGTGGGTGGTGGGTCCTTGAAGACTCCTTTGTTTCTTCTTTGCCTTTTTAGTCCAGGGGTGATTTTGAGGTTTAGTGTTTTTTTTAATTTTGGGTTTGGTTTTCCTTCTTGGTGGCCGCCTTTTGTAGTGGTTGTTAGTTGTTTTTTTGTTGTTTTTTCCTCTTGTTTTTCGTTTCCCTTGGAGATTGTTCCAATGGAGTTTTTTTCTTGGCCTTGAGTTTTTTGCTCTTGGTCTGTACATTTCTTTCTTATTTATAAAATTCCACGAGGCAAAGCCCTCATTTACCCGGAAAAAAAAAAAGAAAAAAAAATACGAGGGAAAGTAGAAAACATACCAGTATACAACAATGCTTGGGTTGCCTCCCAAGAAGCGCTTCTTTAACGTCAATAGCTTGACGTTACTTCCAAGCCTCTATTAATGATGATAATAGTTTGCCTGGTCCTCTCTTCGTGAGACTTCATCGTCATCACGGCAACACACTCTCTGCTCCTTCTCCTCGCTTAGCCTATTCGTATAACAAATATGTCCTATTCCAATGCCTTCTTCTGTTGACCCAAAATCTGTCAATTTGTAGAACAAAACAAACTCGCGGGCTTCGCTTGAATATAATGGAGGAGGGTAGATGTAAGTTGCTGAAGCCTTTGGTTCCTCAACGAGAACTTCCTCCATTGGCTCTAATGTGCTACCTCCATCTTTAAACTCTGAGGCAAGTAGAAGACCTGCATCTTTCCCATGTTCTTCAGCCTCTTGGTACGCACATACCAATTTTTGAAATTTGTGTAGCTCACCAATGTCTGTCCCAAATAGTGCCCTTTCCAAAGCATCCACCTCACCAGCATGATCAAATTCCTCACATGGGTTGCGAATGTTCACCTCTCCTTGGAATTTGTCTTCCTCAATAATGCATGTAGTACCTTGCTCCAATTCACCATTATTTTCTGGAATTGCCTCTGGTATGAATTGTTGAGCCTCTTGTTCCAATGATCTCACAGCTTGAGCAACTAGTGTCACCAAAGATTTGAGAGACTCCTCGTTACTCTTTACACGCATATTAATCTCCTTCAGAGTCTCTTGTTCCAATGATCTCACAGCTTGAGCAACTAGTGTCTCCAAAGAATTGATAGACTCCTCGCTACTCTTTACAAGCATCCTAAGCTCCTCCATAGTAAGAACCTCATCTGACTGAAAAGTAGGAGTAGGTTGCTGATGTTGAAACTCTTCACTTCCAAAGAAATATGACATATCTGGAACATCTTGCTGGTACTGTTGAGGATGGTATGGAAAATATGGTTGTTCCTCATAAGTGACATATGGATCAACTCCTTCGTAGTAACAATATTGTGATGGATCATGAACGCCCAAACACCGTTCACATTGATAAGGCATGGATGTCCTCAAATATGCCCACCATGGCAACTCCTCGCATGCCATCTTCAAAAACTCAAGTACCTGAAACTCACCAAACTACAAAATAGGTAAGAAAAACAAATCCGAGTCAGTGAACTCTAACGACCACTATTGACAAGCACATAAACCAAAAATAAAACACCGATGATCCCCGGCAGCGGCGCCAAAAACTTGTTTGCACTAAATCACGCAAGCGTACGTGGTCACAAGTAATATATGAATAAGTCGAGTTCGTTCCCACAGAGATCTGGTTAAGGTTTAAATTCAGTTATTGTACCTATGCAACAATGTATGGTTATTACTCACTGCTAAGACAAATAACAAATTTGAGTTTTAATTAACTAAACTAACTAAGATGCAAATTATCAACTAAGAATTAACTAACTAACGATAATTAAAATCAAATTACTTACGCAATATGAACCATGGAATCCTAACTTCAATACAAACTTCCATTAGAGATCATGCCCTTTTATCAATACATGTGGTGGTTACGATAACTAATCGGACAACACGAAATAAGTATACGTTACCTTTCAGTACACGCACACCAATCTACACAATATCCACATAAGATAGAAATCATGCAGGCTCCAATTATGCTTAGACCTTATATGTCTATAGAATTTGAAAATATAATGGTTGAAGATCAAGTATCCATAAGATTACATAAGGTAGTATGAGACGGTTAGAAACACACCACAAACATGAATAACATTCATGGACTTATGCTATCATGGCAAGTTCTAAATCTAAAGATCCACTGTCGCTTCACTAAAGATTAACAAGATAGATGTCTACACATCTATATGAATTAAATACAACCCTGCAAGGATATCGCAAATTCACCACACATATATCAAGTTAAGCAATCAACATCTAAATTCCATAAGTAAATCCGTTAGAATCCCATGACAACGATTAGTTCATAATCAAACCTCTCGTCATCATGGGATCTGATGAAACCATGATAAAAACAAAGTATGAAAAGATACAAATAAAACTAAGTAATTGATATGTAATGGTGTGTGTTTTTTCTGTCCCCCAAGATGTGTATTCATAGCCCCAAGTGTCCTCTTCTCCAAGTAATTGCCTTCTTTGAGTTGGAATAGAAGATTGGCAAATTCCATCTTTGAATGAAATAGAATTGCAAATTCCATGTATAAGTCTGATTCTGGAAGTTTCTGACCGTTCATGTGATTCCATAATGATTAGAATTAGCAAACAAAGCAATTTCCTTCTCAAAATTGGTTTCCAGCAGCATTCTGTCCGAGTCTGGCGGTGGCAGGCACGGCCGCGCTCCATTTTAGTGTAAAACGGGCGCTCCCGCGCTCTCCAAAATCCTCTCAGCAATTCTACCAGCGCGGCCGCGCTCCAAAACAGTGCAAATCCGGTGCGCCCGCGCTCTGCATTCTGCCAGAAATATTTTTATGATCTAGAACATTCTCCAAGCTTCGCGTGGACAGCTTACGGGCCTCAAACGGACTTGTAGAACTCCAGATATGGCCAAAACAAAGTAGACTGCGCAACCTACTGGCAAATCCGAATTTCCACAATTTGCTCATTTCTCTTCCGTTTTCTCTTCCGATTCTTTTGCCACTTCCCGTTCTTCAATTCTTGAATTATGAATCCTCATGGTAGCCTAGGGAAATTCACCACCCTTCATTCCAAAGCTCAATTTAAACTCCAAGACCAACAAAAATCAACAATCATAGCTGGCATTTTGCTAACCTGCATAGCTACACAAAACATATTAAAACACACAAATACTTGAGATACAAGCGATCAATTTAAGCCAAAATGAAGCGATCCAAGTGGATAAAAATCCACTTATCAAGCAACAATAGCATCACATATATATATTCCATGATATCATTTTTATTCCGAAGATAAATAATTTTCAAAGTAGGGATAGAAGGATCTTGCCTCGATCTCTAAGTCCCAAGAGGAAGGATCCGGCGTTCGTCTCGAGTATCTATAGAAACGAAAAGGATCACCATCAGACTATATTCCACTTAACCACTTAACCCTTATATAGTAATACCCTTGACACATAATATATGTTTAACATAGCCTTTATACTCCAAAAGTTCCAAGAACTTAATCATTTTTAGAATCGATCACAGTTTTAGCGATTTACACCATTTTCTTAACAACCACTCTCGACTGTAAAAATTCTCATAAAATATAAATTTTGAATTTTCACCCAAGGTCAGTGGGTAATGCTTCTCTGATCACCCTACTATATCCTCCCAAAATTTCATAATTTTTAAGAATGTCTAAGTATGTCAATTATAACCTCAAAGTTGACACAATTGCATTTTCTCGGTTTGTGAACCACTTTCACTAAAACTGACTTTTCTCCTAAACCGTTCATCAGATTTTAACGTACTTTATATCAAAACGATCTATGAACTAAGCTCTATCATCTCATGGTCAATTAGTACCCTAGGCAGAATGCTACCGTACGGGAATGGTTGTCCAAAACAGGGCAGTTTTTGTCATAACGAAAATCGGGCATTATAACGGCTATACTTTCATACTTTCCAAATTTTTCTCATCTCCAAACTCATCCTCCAACACATACATCATCACCTACACCATGTGGTCATCATACCAGCCATGGTTACAAGTCCATACCACTTCCATATTCAATTAATCACTTATAAACATACATATAACCATGATTTCATGCTTAATATACACTTAATCACTAAACTAACCATAAATCATCATAACCTCAAGATAATACTAAGGGTTCATGAACTCCATACCTTCCTTGAAGCTTTAACAACACTTAATAATCCTTGTCTAGTCCTTAAACAACCTTAAAGTAGCTTGGATAGTCTAAAGAAACCATAAAACACAAGTTAGTTCTTAGAGTTACTAAATTGCAGCTGAAAGAAGATGAAAAACGAGGTCCTTATCTTGGTTTTCTGGACAAGGCTCCTAAATAAGAGTTGTAGGGCATCTCAATACCTTTCCAAAAAGCTAAAGAACACAAAATTCCATTGAGAAACGAGGGAGATATGCCCATTTTACTCAGCTCTTGGAAATCTGGCCGAATTGAAGAAGATGATGATGGGGAGAGTTCTTTTGCTTTTTGTTTAATCTTATCTCATCTTGTCTTAATCTCTTGAGAATTCTAGAGTTTTGTGGATAAATCCCATGGTTAATGACTAATTTGCCCTTAAATAAGTGTTAGTGGAATGTGATGTCATTGCTTATGTCACTTGGATGATCCTTTAATCCTTTTCTTGTATTTTTTAAGTAAAATGCTACTAATTTTGGTAAATGATAATGTGGTATGTATCCTTGTTATATTACTAATCTTGGTTGTTTTGTTTCCATACTCGTCTAATCGCGATTCGTTTCGAATATACTTTGTTATCCCAGTGGTTTTGAAATCGTTTAACAATCCAAATTCCCTTGACATTTCCTTGACTTGCTCTCGCCTTGGTTTAACCTAATTTCACTAATTCCTCATAATATAAATCCTTTAATATTTCTATGCTCCTTAATATCCAATTAAATAGAAGCTCGCTCGAACTCAAAATCCTCAAAAATTCATATTCAGGAATTTCTGAAATCCGTTATCATTTCGAGTCACTTATTTTCATAGTACATCACTAATACGGTTTCTGTTTACTCATTTTCCATTTCCAATATAGAGCACCTACACACCATTTTCCTAAATTCCTCGAGATCAATATTCATTTAATCACTGTAGCCTTTCTAAAGTTAGGGTTATTACAGCTTTTGCCCTTGGACCCCACCAAGGGGATGCCACCCCTTGAACCCCGCTCGGGGACGCTGCCCCCGGACCCCCATTTAGCACCGTTTAGCGCCGTTTTATGCCATTTAACGCCGTTTAACATTGATTAAACGTTGTTTAAGGCTAGTTAGCACCGATCAGTGCCGTTTAGAGCCATTAAGCATCGTTTAATGTCGTTAAGCACCGTTTTATGCCATTTGACGTTGTTTAGCATTGCTTAAACGTCATTTAAGGCTAGTTAGCACCGTTCAGTGTCGTTTAGTGTCGTTTAACATCGTTTAAAATATCGTCGTAAATGCGTCGGTCGCTCCACGCTTTACATCAAACGACGATACTCGTGAAACACTAGTGTACAACGATAAACCCTGACCCAAGTCTCGAAAAAGGCAGTTAAAACTTCAATGAAAACCTGATCAGCTTTCCTATAAGTTGGGGGGCAAATGATATGGGCTAAAAATAAGCCCTAAAGATACAATTAATGTTGCATTGATTAGACCTAGCTTGATCCAGATATGAAGCCCATTTACGAGGCCCAAAACCCTGACTAGATATTAATTTCGTAATTAATATTAAGGGTGATAAACAGCTCAGTAATAAGAGTCAAACAAGGACACAATATCATTAGGAATAGCCTTCAAGGCACATAATTCAACATGGAAACCGATTCCTATAAGGAAGGAGTCTAGAATCTTCCTCAAATGAGGTGGCTTGCCCTCCAAGTCTCCGAATCCTACCATAATTCTAAGACTCCCGCAGCCTATATAAGGGTCTGACCCCTCATTCTCAGAACTACGTTTTTGGGCAGAGCTCAATACGTCACTTACATTTTGGCTTAATCCTCGAATAAGGACATACAAGCCACTACGTCCTTGGTGTGCCATCGCCGCCATAGCCCCGAGGGCGAACACCAAGAACTACGTTATTGGCTTGATTTTCTAGCAATACAGAGATACGTAGGCATCTTGTGAGGACCGTTTAGTCTCGAACGCAAGAACAACCATTAAAGCACGAAGCTCACGAACCCTAGCATTAAATACATACAGACCCTCGTTTTTATTCCACAACACTTACCTATGAGGTATGAACAGGGTGTATATATATATATATATATGTGTGTGTGTGTGTGTGTGTGTGTGTGTGTGTGTGTGTGTGTGTGTATGCATACATGTCAAGGTTCTGAAAGCAAGTACACTCCTATTCTATACCTAAATCGGGGTTCGGAGCTAATTTACCGTAATCCTGTCAATAAATAATTCGGGAATGGTATCAGTTGTTATCTAGGGTTATTTTGAGATATATTTTACAAATATTCCAATTAGTTATAAATTGGAAATATCTGAGTTTGTGCTATTTTAAATTTCCTTTAATAAATATTCTTTGAATATTCATTAGTAAAGTAAGCAGTTATTCAATTATCCTTTTAAGAATATTTATTGAAGTTTATTTCTTAGTAAATTGTGTTTAATTAATTATTAAATATTCCAAATTATTTAAAAATCTTATTTATTCTTTAAAAATTCATTCAAAGGTTTAAAAATTATTTTAAATACTTTCTGACCTTTGGGATGATTATAAAATGATTTGAGACTTGTAAAGATGTAGAGATTCTGTTTATACTTTCCATAATAGAGATATATACGAAAATGTTTATTTGAAGTACCTTGTAACTTCATCTTTTAGATTATATTGAAACTTTGTTCGTAATATGCATAACAAAGGTTCCCATGATTATTTTAGTAAACCCTTAGTGGGTAAAGGCTTCGCTTTACCTTCAAAACTTGGGGACCAAGGTTTTGGGAGTAAAAATAGTGGTTTCTCCCTTCGCTCATCACTTGAATGGCTTCAAAACTCCGACTAGCTCCCCTGTATATTTTCAAAATGAATGCATTGGTTAAGAAAATCTGTTGACGAAGGTCAACCCACATATCTGTCTTACTTCCTCAAATACTTCCGGAAGTAAGGATTCAAAGTTGAAGTAAAGTTATCGACTAGCTTTGTGCTAGGGATCTGGTTAGAATTCTTCAAGGGTCTAGAGGGACCTGGCACCTTGTGTGACAGGGTATGTGTAAGAAGGACCTGGCACCTTGTGTGACAGGGTAAGATAAGAATGTTGTGAGAGAAGTCCATTGAAGCGAAAAAGGTGGTGGGACAGTCCAGCATAAGACCTGAATGAGGTAAGGGCCACGATTTTGAACGAAGGATCGCTTCCTGTCTACTAGTAGCGAAGTTTGTACGATACAATGGCTGATCACCTTGTATCGGGTGTACTCCAAAATAGTCCCGTTCTTCCAATTGGATTTGTACTACAACACTGTAATGAAAGCCCAGGTGCTCAGTTACTGATAGTGTTGGCAGAATATTGCTTTTCATCTAGTAAATTTGGTTATTTCGATAACCATCTATATAATTAAAGAAAAATGATTTAAACCAGATTAACGCATGTTCTTTTATGTAAAATCACCGCACATTATTTTTCAGTATTACAAACTATTATTATATTGCTGAGCTGTTATACTCACTCTTGCTTTTCTTTTATATATCACAAACAACAATAGATCAACGTGGCCAGAACACGTCAGACCCGTCGAAAGCGCGTAGCAAGCGCGCAACACTCCTCTGAGTTGTTCGGATCACCACTATCTCAGGTAAACAGACTTAGTTGGATAGGATGTCAGTTGAGACTGGTTAGGTTCTCTATAAGTTCGACCTGTGCCGACGCTGGATAGCAAAGAGATTATCCATCCACTATTTTTACCATTGTTATTGGTCTTTTGTTATTTCAAATCCTTTTGGAATTATGCGACTCTAGTTTGTAATAACTTTGATTCTGGACATATTTGACAATTTGTGTAATATTTTAATTTCGCTCTGAACCTATAACCTGTGGTTGATGTGATTGTTAACGGGGCCATTTTATCTTTTACGTAAAGAACCAATGCTATATAATTGTTAATCAAGTAAAAAGAATGTGATAATGGAAATAAAGACTTAGTAACCTCCTGGACCTCAGCCCCGGATCTTGGGGCGTTACAGAAATGGTATCAGAGCAATGGGTTATAGTCTCAAAGTCAAAACTAAGGTTAAGGACTCGAACCCTTACCAAGGAAATGGACGGGCTATTAAGATATAACCCCACCAAGTTTGGCCCATAAAGGGAACTACTTAATGCAAACTTTTGGTTAGTAACACCTTTTCTTCCTTGTGTGTATATACCCGAGGACATACCTGAGGATTTTGCTGAGCAGCACGATGATGCTCTTTTAGCTGCAGATGACGAGTTAGTAGGTGAGCATGCGTCTGATCCTGAGGAGGATCCTAGTGATTATTCTGAGGAGTATATTCCAGCCGACACAAAGACTGAGGTGATTCCGGAGAGTGAGACTGGGCCTCTACCCCCACCCCCGGTGTAGGTTTTGAGTGCCACTGAGCATAGTTGGATAGTATCCCGCCTGACCACCGACCTGGTGGCAGGGGAGGCTAGGGTGGCTGAGTTGAGGTTCCAGTTATCATAGGAGAGGAGGGCGAGGTGCCAGGCCCGGAGGAGAGACACGAGGGCTAGGGAGATCAGGTACAGGGCGCTTAGGATTAAGAGGGGGGCTCTCACCCGCCTCAGATCACTCCCACATTCCCAAAGAGGGAGGATCCGCAAAAGCGATGCTGAGAGGATTGTTTCGAGGGCGATGGTTAGGGTTAGGGAGGTGATGCGCTCCCATGCAGACTGATGATGTTGATGACTAGTTGACCTTCTAGTACGGGGGAGATTTTTGGTAGACTTACTTTTGACTAGCAGTGTAGTTTATAGTACCTCCTCCGACTAGAAAGGCGTGATGGTTTATTTTGTTGTACTTTATGTATTCGGCTATATATTGTGTACTTAAAAACCGTGACTCTGAGAAGTTGACTGTTTGTAGCACCAAGTGATGTATATATTGTAAATTTGATGTTTAAATCTTGTTTTAAGTTAACTCAATTATTATGCCATGATTATTCACTGTCTTATTGATACTGTTACAAACTTGCAAAGGAATTCACCCTTAAGATATCATCCACATAACCAAATGGAAAATACAGGAATAACCTTAATAGATTTGTTCATGTGTACTTTCAGTAAGATGCCACCCAGAAGAGGAAGAGGAAGAGGAAGAAACACCAGAGCTCGTCAAGCTGAGTCAGCTACTCGAGGTAATAACCACAACAGGGAAGAAGAACGCCCCCACCAGGAAAATGAGGAAGAAGGGGAGAATTATAATGAGTTTGATGATGCGGATAACGAAGAAGAAGAGGAAAAGTCTACCCAAATTGGGGGAAATCTGGGTGGGAACCCTATGGAGCAGTTTATGGACATGCTTAGACAGACCTTGCACCAACAACCCCCACAATTGAGAGGTCTGTTTGCACTAATACACGCAAGCGTACGTGGTCACATGTAATATAGATATAAGTCATGTTCGTTCCCACAGAGATCTGGTTTAGGTTTTAATTCAGTTAATGTACCTATGCAACAATGTATGGTTTTTATTCACTGCTAAGACAAATAACAATTTAGGGTTTTGATTAACTAAGTTTAACTAAAAAGCAATTTAATAAACTAAGAATTACTTAACTAATGAGAATTGAATTTGAATTTCTTATGAGAATAAAAACATGGGATTCTAACTTCATTAAATACTTCGCTTAGAGTTGATGTCGTTAATCAAAGTATGTGATGGTTATGATATCTGATCAGACAACACGAAACAAGTATAGGCTACTTCTCAGTATACGAATACCAAACTACTCATACATCCACAAAAGAGATAGAAGATGGGTAGACACCAATTATGTTTAGACCGTATATCTCTATAAGATTTGACAACATAACAGTTGAAGCACAAGTTATCCATTAAGATCACATAGGGCAGCATAATATTTCTCAATTTACGCTACAAATCATGATGTCACACATACATCAACTTATCCTATGCTAGCATGGCAAGTTCTAAATCTCAATATCCACTCTCGCTTCACAAGAGATTAACAATCTAAATGTTAGCTACGCATCTAACAATTAAGCATAACCATACGAGTATATCAAGAATTCATCACACATAAATCTTTAAAGCAATCAAACTAATAAACTACATAGAAAAATCCGTTAGAATCCCATGACAACGATTAGTTCATAATTGAACTACTCGTCACCATGGCTACTACTTGGGACGATCTTGCTCAGAAATTTCTCACTAAATTCTTCCCCATGGCTAAAACAACAGCGATAAGGAACGCTCTTACTCAATTTGCACAGCAGTCTGGAGAATCTTTATGTAAAGCGTGGGAGTGCTACAAGGAGATGCTTAGGAAGTGTCCTCATCATGGTATGCCAGACTGGATGGTGATTCATGGTTTCTATAATGGGCTGGGAGCACAATCTAGACCTTTGCTAGATGCAGCATCAGGTGGAGCTTTATGGGCGAAGAGCTACGAGGAAGCTTATGATCTAATTGAGACGATGGCTGCCAATGAATATCAGAATCCAACTCAGAGACTATCTCAAGGCAAAGTATCAGGAATTCTGGAAGTGGATGCAGCTACAGCCATAGCAGCTCAGTTGAAGGTTTTGACTATTAAGGTGGATTCTCTAACTAACTATGGAGTTCAACAGGTGGCTAGTGTTTGTGAGCTTTGTGCAGGTGCACATGAGACGAATCAATGTGCCATATCTAGCGAGTCGGCGCAGTTTGTTACCAATTTTCAGAGACCTCAGCAACCAGCTCCAGCCACCTACCATCCCAACAACAGAAATCATCCTAATTTTAGCTGGAGCAACAATCAAGGCGGTATGCAGCAATCGCAACAGCCTTATCAGCAGTTTCAGGGTCAGTAATATGGATCTAAGCCGTTTAATCAAGGTTACCAACAGCAGTATGCTCCAAGGCAACAATTTCAACCCCCAGGATTTCAGCAGCAACAGTCTCATGGGAATGTTGGTAAACCTTCTAATGAAAAATCTGAATTGTATGAATTGAGGTTGATGGTTAAAAGTCAGGCGGTATCTCTCAAGACGTTGGAGAATCAGATTGGGCAAATTGCTAATGCCTAATTGAATTGGCCACAGGGAACTCTTCCTAGTAAGACGGAGGCTAATCCAGGCAAGAAGGAAGTCCATGAGCAGGTGAAGGCAGTAAATTTGAGATCCGGAAAGGTTACAACCGAGCAGAAATCAGCAGCTAAGGAAGATGAAGAAGTTCAGGATCAACAGGTTGAAAAATCAGCAGGGCCAGAAATTGAGAAATCTGACTTGGTGGCTGACCAGTTGGATGGTGAAGCGGAAAAGAGCAAGAAATCTGTTGAAAAAGCTTCTCTGGAGCAGTCTACAAAGAGCAATCAGATCTATCCTCCTCCATATCCTCGACGCTTGTAGAGAAGTCAAGAAAAGCAATTTCAGAAATTTTTGGACGTCTTCAAGAAGTTACAGATTAACATACCTTTTACGGAAGCTCTTGAACAGATGTCGAGCTATGCCAAGTTCATGAAGGGTATTCTCTCACGGAATTTGAAGCTCAATGAATTAGAGACCGTTGCTTTGACGGAAGAGTGCAGTGTTATTCTGCAGCAAAAGTTGCCTCCTAAACTTAAAGATTCGGGAAGTTTCACCATCCCATGCACTATTGGCAACTTATCTTTCAACAAGTGTTTATGTGACTTGGGAGCTAGTATCAATCTCATGCCTTTGTCTGTCTTCATGCAACTTGGTCTACCTGATCCGAAACCTACAAATATCTCGTTACAGGTGGCTGATCGGTCGATTACATATCCTAGAGGTATAGTGGAGGATGTCTTGGTAAAGGTGGATGAGTTTATCTTTCCTGCTGATTTTGTCATTCTAGACTTTGAGGAAGATAAGAGGATTCCCATCATCTTGGGAAGGCCCTTTCAAGCCACCGGTCGAGCTTTAATTGATGTGCAAAAAGGGGCGCTAACTATTCGGGTTCAAGATGAAAAGGCCACCTTTAATGTGTTTGCTCCTATGAAGATTTCAGATGATCCAGAAGTGTGTTTTTCTATGGAATCCCTTGCATTGTCTTCCCAAGAAGAAAAAGGCGATTTGAAATTGGATGCAGTGCCTAGTGTTCCAAATTTTTCGGAGAATTCTGAGTCAATTAAGATGCTCGAGGAATTTGATGCTGATAAATCTTCCACTCAAGATCTCTCGAATGTAAAGCTCGGAAAACTTCCACCACATTTGAGGTATGTCCTTTTGAATGATGAGTTAGTGATTTTTGAAGAGGGGCATGATAATGTGTTAAGAAGGTGGATAGTTGATGATGCGGTAGAAGAGTGTGTGGTTCAGTCGACTAAGAGGGATAAGCACCTTAGAGGTGTGAAGAAGAAAAAGAAGAAGTCGCTGGGTGGAACACTCAAGGTGAAGAGTGAAAGAAAAGTTGTGTTGGGTGTAAGCAAGCAAGATGTTAACATTTGTATGGATGGTTTTTCTGTTGAGGATGGTTTGGTTATTCTTTTGAAACCACCGTGATTTGAGGAAGTAACGTTCGAATAAATGACGTCAACGACAGCGCTTCGTGGGAGGCAACCCACGCCTTTTCTCGTTTTCATTCAAAAAAAAAAGAACAGTGGGGAGCAGCCCTATCTCTACTTCAAATCTTTTCAATTCTATTCAAGATTTCAAGGACTCTCTAATTCAAGTTTGGGGGATTCAACGTGCGAGTTTTCTTTGGCCAATTTTTGGAACTCACACCACTTATCCACCACCAGATTCCCCACCCGAAGAGGGTGATCCTGCCGATGATTAGGTATGTTTGCTATCCCTTGTATTACCTTCAATTCAATAGGGACATTGAATATTTTAAGTGGGGGTGGTTTGGGGGATAAGTAGTGTGTAGTAGTTATTTGTGTGTCATTGTGTTCATATAGATATCATATTTTGCATAATAGTAGTAATTCATGTTCGTTCGTATTATTTATGTTTGTTTCATGTAGGACATTCTTTTTTTATATCATGTGAGTCCATTCTAGTTGCATTTGCATTTCATAGCATATTTCATGATCCCTTAGGATGAGCTAATTCTGATTGGTAGGTCGATGTCTTATTGATTGTGGTAATGATGAATAGAGGGATGATTTATAGTTCATATGAAATTAACTTGCATGCTTCAGAAACACAATCTTTACACAATCTCATCGTTTGCTTTTGGGCTAGATTAGGGTTATGCTTATTTGATTGTTTTAGATTTAATCACTTGATTATATTTAGAATGTTCTTTATTCCCTTGATAATAATGGAGCACCAAAATCTAAATTTGAGGGAAACCAGGGATTTCATGCTAATTGTTATGTGTCAAAATGGCTAGTAGCTGGCTCATATTTTATGAGTAGTCTAGGGTTGGATGAGATGGAGCGAAACGCACTCATTCCAAGTTAGTTGTGTGAAAAAAAAAAGAAAAAAAAAAGAAAAAAAGAGAGTCAAAAGTTTAAATTGTTAAATGCAGAATTAACCAGGGTGAGCTCTTTAATACTCGAGCAATTAAGTTCTAGGGGACTTTTTTTTTTTTTTTTTTTTTTTTTTGACGAAAAGCAAGTAGTATTATATATTAAAATATCGGAATCCAAACGGGACAAACCCCCGAATTGACAACTACAATCTGATTGTGAAACAAAAAACGAGCTAAACAAATAGTCGTTTTGTTAACAGATTGCTTAACACATAGAATATTCAAATTCTTAAAACGAAAAAGTATTACAATGACACTTTGAACAATCCAACCAATATCAATTATGAAACCAGTAGCATCGCAATTGACCTTCACATAAGCATCATCTGTAGCCCAATGTTCAAAATAATCAGCACCCATATACATGCCGAAAAAGGGATTCCCAATAAGAACAAATTTTGATTGTGAAAGGTGAGCTTTTGCAATTTTCACCACTGACCCAGCCTCGATGCGAGTTGAACCGATCTTCCAAGATACCAATTGAAACACTTTTGATGGACCAAAACACTCCAAAAGGAGAGACATAAATAAACTCTCAACAAGGAGAGACATAAACCACCCAAAAAGATGGAGATTATTGAATTTATTAACAAGGAAAAAAGAAAAGATTAGGATGATGAGGGGGACGGATGAAGATGAAGGAGGGTGAGGAAGGAAAGAGGAAAGGTGAGGGGCGAAAGAGTGAAGGCGGAGAAAGGGGAAGAAGAAGGAGGGGGGCGGCCGCGGCTGACTCTCAAAATAGGGTTTTTTTGAGATCCAATGCTGTACTAACCTTTTTTCTAGGGGACTTTGTGCCTAGTGATCTAAGGCTTTTATAGTCTGGGATCCACTAACCTAACGCTCGCTACATGGGTATTATTGTATAAGCCTTTAGGGGTCTCATCCATTGCACGGTTAAATAAGCATGCATTGTTGTGTATAGTATTATGTGTCATAGTTGTTAGTAATAAAGCATGAATTCCTGTCTAACTCGAATGATGATGGAGGTGTCCCTAAGTTATGAAGTGTTTACCGTCTATTTTATTTATAAACCTGTGATTGTCTTGGCGAAGAATAGGTATGATTTTTGATTTAGTGTTAGGAGTATATTTGATGAGCATCGCACACACCCACATTTCTGTTCATGTATTGTTAGTATACGGGGACTTAGTCGAGCTCTATTTGGATTTAGTTGCATTCTTTGAGATATTTGCTTGTTGATTGGTTTTGGTTAGTCTGAGGGGATCCTTGTATTTTCATTTAGTTGCATTCATGCATTTGTAGGGAGTCGAGTCTGTTTGAGCTAAATGTATTTTGTGGGTACATTCGCTATAGGCCCTCACGAGACCTCACTCGTCCACTAGGGCTACCTAGGGGTTTAAAGGGCTTGTTGCATAAGCCAAATGCAACCGTGATCACCTACGGAAGTGGAACTAGCTAGTTGTATATATTTATATTTGTTTATGCTTGAGGACAAGCATCAGTTTAAGTTTGGGGGTGTGATAAGTGGCTTTAATATCCACTTGGAGCACTTCGTTTCCGCTTAAATTGGTGTCTTGGACCCAAGTATGTTGTGTTTTTAATGTGTTTTTGTCTAGTTGTGCAGGTTTGTGAAATGACGGCTAGGGTTGGTGATTTTCGTCGATTCTGGAGTTGAAATTTAGCCTTGGAATGAAGAGAGGAGTATATTTCTATGCTACTTGAAGATTCATGAGTCAAAAGAGTTGAAGACGGGAATACCGCAAAAGGAACAGGAGAGAACGGAAGCAAAACGAAGAAATTAGCACAAAATCAGAATCTGGCAGAGTTGATAGCGCTCAACAACTCTGTCGGATTCTGATTTTGTGCTAATTTCTTCGTTTTGCTTCCGTTCTCTCCCGTTCCTTTTGCGGTATTCCCGTCTTCAACTCTTTTGGCTCATGAATCTTCAAGTAGCATAGAAATATACTCCTCTCTTCATTCCAAGGCTAAATTTCAACTCCAAAATCGACGAAAATCACCAACCCTAGCCGTCATTTCAGAAACCTGCACAACTAGACAAAAACACATTAAAAATACAACATACTTGAGTCCAAGACACCAATTTAAGCCGAAACGAAGCGCTTCAAGTGGATATTAAATCCACTTATTAAGGTCCCAATGCTGCCAATGCCAATGCCTTCAGGGCCTTCAAATCATTGAAACCACCGGAATTTCAGGGAACCGCTGATCCAGTCGAGGCCCGGGCTTGACTAAAGGAGATGGAAAAATCTTTTGAAATCATAGGCATTGACGACACTCAGAAAACTATCTTTACTGCCTGCCTACTAAAGGGGGAAGCGAACTTCTGGTGGGAAGCTAAGCGTAATCTCGAGCCGACAGGAATAGTTACCAGGGAACAGTTTAGTAGGTTGTTTTTAGACAAGTACTTTCCCAATTACATGGAGACACGTATGGAGGTTAAGTTCTTGGAACTTAAACAGGAAAATATGATAGTAGCTGAGTATGAAGCTAAATTTACTGAGCTATTAAGGTTTGTGCCAGAGTATGTGAACACTGAAGAAAAAAGGCTAAGAGGTTTCAGTTAGGCCTAAAACCGTGGATTCAGAACAGAGTGGCCATGTTGGAACTGACAGATTATGTTGCCCTAGTGCAGAAAGCTTTAATAGTAAAGGCTGGTAGTGAAATGAGCTCAAAGGTAAAGGAGAACAAAAAGCGGAAGGCAGTAAGTCTGGGAGGAGGTCACAATGGTGGGCGTTATTTTGATAAGTATAATCGTGGTACTGTCTCCAAACCAACAAAAGTTCCAGGGTTTAATTAGCTAGGAGTGAAAGTGTGGGTCAAAGAGGCGGACCGGTTAGAACATCCAATTTTAGCCAGTCACGCGCTCCCCTACCTGATTGTAAGGCTTGCAGGAGGAAGCATACAGGCGTCTGCCGACTGGGCATGACAAAATGCTTCCAGTGCGGACAGGAAGGACACTATGCCCCAGATTGCCCTCAGAAGATTGCAGGCTCAAAGTGTTACTAGTGTGGGAGCACTGGACACCAGAAAAAGAATTGCCCCAAATTAAACCCAACAGGGTCAAGGGTGAGTGGGGCAACTTCCAACCGTCCACCTACTGCCAGGACCTTCAACATGAGAGTGAAAGATGCTATCAAGGAGTCGGATGTTGTTGCAGGTACCCTTTCCCTAAATTCATTAAGTGCAAATACCTTGTTTGATTCTGGAGCTTCCAAGTCTTTTATATCACGGGATTTTGCATGTAAATTAAATCTAAAGGCAGAAGTGTTAAAGGAACCATTAAGGGTAGAGATAGCTAATCGAAAGGTGATACATGTAGAACAGGTCTATCGTGACTGCGACCTTGTAATAGGAGGCCACCATTTTCAGGCTGACCTCATTCCATTTGTGTTGGGTGAATTCGATGTCATCTTAGGGATGGACTGGTTATCGCGAAATGGTGCCCAAATTGATTGTAAGAACAAGAAGGTACATATAAAGGTACCAGGGGAAAAGAGAGTTACGTTTAGATGACAACGACAAACTCAGAAATTCTTGACTGTGGCCCAAGCTAGGAAGTTGGTACGGAAGGGCAATGAAGCTTACTTGGCTTACGTAGTTGACACTAAACGAGAAGGCCTTAAGATTCAAGACATCCTGGTTGTCCAGGAATTTGAGGATGTATTTCCAGATGACCTTCCCCGATTACCACCTGATAGGGAGATTGAATTCGCAATAGAGTTAGCCCCAGGAACCGCACCAGTGTCTAAGGCCCCATACCGATTGGCCCCACTTGAGATGAAGGAATTCGCAACTCAGCTGCATGAATTGTTGGAGAAGGGCATGATACGCCCTAGTGTGTCCCCATGGGGTGCCCCAGTGCTATTTGTAAAGAAATAGGATAGCAGCATGAGGTTGTGCATAGATTATCGAGAACTGAATAAGTTAACCATTAAGAACATATACCCCTTGCCCAGAATTGACGACCTGTTTGACCAACTGAAAGGGGCGGTCCACTTTTGAAAAATAAACTTGAGGACAGGATATCATCAGTTAAAGATCAAACCGGAGGACATACCTAAAACTGCTTTTCGCACCAGGTATGGGCATTATGAATTTTTAGTGATGTCCTTTGGACTGACCAATGCGCCCGCAACATTCATGGACCTAATGAATAGAGTATTTAAACAATATTTGGACAAGTGCGTCATAGTCTTCATTGAAGATATCTTAATAATATTCAAAGACGGAAGAGGAGCACGCGGAGCATTTGAGGACAATCTTGGGAATCTTAAGGGAAGAGAAGTTGTATGCCAAGTTCTCAAAATGCGAATTCTGGTTAAAGCAAGTACAATTCGTAGGTCATGTGGTTAGTAGCAAAGGGATTCTAGTTGACCCTGCCAAGGTAGAGGCGATATCCAACTGGGAAAGACCGACCACCCCGACTGTGGTAAGGAGCTTTGTGGGATTGGCTGGGTATTATAGGAGGTTTGTAAAGGATTTACCAAGATAGCAGCCCCTTTGACAAGACTGACCCGGAAAACTAAGAAGTTTGTATGGACCCAAAAATGTGAGGAAAGTTTCCAGGAACTAAAGAAAAGAGTATCTGCCCCCGTGTTGGTACTGCCAGACGAAAAAGGAGATTTCATGATATATAGTGACGCATCCCACCAAGGACTTGGATGCGTGATTATGCAGCATGGTAAGGTGATCGCGTATGCATCTCGGCAACTGAAAGAGTATGAGGTAAGATATCCCACCCATGACTTAGAGCTTGCAGCAATAGTTTTTACCATAAAAATATGGAGGCACTACTTGTACGGAGAAAAGTGTGAGATTTATACCGACCATAAGAGCCTCAAGTATATATTTACGCAGAAAGAACATAACATGCGATAGAGGAGGTGGTTGGAACTAATCAAGGATTATGATTGTGAGATTCGTTACCACCCAAGTAAAGCCAATGTGGTGGATGACGCCCTTAGTAGAAAAGAGAGACTCAAGATAATGACCTCAGAGGAGGAATTAGTAAGAGACTTAGAGAGATTAGAAATCGAGGTCAGGATACCAGGAGAAGGTCAAGAGATGTTGATGGAAATCCGAATCCTACCCCCATTATTGGAAAAGATTAGGCTATGCCAAGAACAGAAAATGGAGGAAGAAAAGAACTCGGAGGAAGAAATAATGATTGGGGAAGAACTTATATGTGAAAGAGATAAAGAAGGAATCATGAGATACGCATCTAGGATATGGGTTCCAAATGTTCAAGAGCTAAAGGATGAAATTTTGTATGAAGGACACAACTTAAGGTACTCAGTGCACCCCGGTAGTACTAAGATGTACAGAGATTTGAAGGAATATTATTGGTGGCCCAATATGAAAAAGGAGATAACAGAGTGGATAATTAAATGTCTAACCTGCAAGCGAGTAAAGGCGGAACACCAACGACCCGGTGGTCTACTCCAATCTCTAGAGATTCCCGAATGGAAGTAGGAGCATATAGCTATGGATTTCGTAGTTGGATTTCCTAAAACTAAGACTAACCACGATGCAATATGGGTAATCATTGGCAGGCTTACTAAATCTGCCCCCTTTCTTCCCATCAATGAAAGGTATACCGTTGACAAGTTGGTTGGAATTTATATAAAGTAAATTGTTGTGAGACACGGAGTTCCCGTGACCATTGTGTCCGACAGAGACCCTAGATTCAACTCCAGGTTTTTGAGGAGATTTCAGGAGTGTGTGGGTACCCAACTAAATATGAGCACCGCCTACATCCCCAAACAGACGAGCAAAGTGAAAGGACAATCCAAACCCTAGAAGATATGCTGAGAGTATGTGTTATTGATTTCAAAGGAAGTTAGGAGGAGCACTTGCCTCTAATTGAGTTCGCATATAACAATAGCTATCATGCAAGCATCGATATGCCATCGTATGAAGCCCTCTATGGACGAAAGTGTCACTCTCCCTTGTCTTGGGATGAAGTGGGGGAGCGAAAGATATTAGGACCTGATCTGGTTCAACAAACAAGGGATGCTATAACCTAAATCAGAGGAAAGATGGCGGTAGCCCAAGATAGACAACGTCGGTACGCCGATTTGGTACGAAGGGATAAAGAGTATGAAGTAAGGGATATGGTACTGCTGAAGGTGTCCCCATGGAAAGGATTGATGAGATTCGGAAAGAATGGGAAATTTAGTCCCCGATTTATCGGACCCTTCGAGATTTTGAGGCGTATCGGACCAGTCGCTTATGAGCTAGCCCTACCTCCAAACCTTCAACAAGTGCTTAATGTATTCCATGTATCCATGTTAAGAAAGTACAACCCCGATGCGAAGCACATAGTTGAATATGAATAGGTAGATCTACAGCCAGACATGTCATATGTGGAGAAACCAGTAAGGATTATGGATGGTAAGGAACAAGTACTCAGGAACAAAGTTGTCAAGTTAGTTAGGGTGTTGTGGCAAAATCACAATGTGGAAGAATCCACCTGGGAATTATAAAGTGCCATGCAGGAGAAGTATCCTAACTTATTCTCCACCTGATTCCGGGATGGAATCCTTTTAGGGGGGGGGGAGACTATAAGAACCCAGATTTTTGGACAAATTAAAATTTTTATTATGTATTGGTGCATGAATGAAAAGAGGTTATGACTACAATGTATCAGTGGTTTTAATGAACGAATATTTTAATGGATGTGGGTTCTAGTGTTTATATGCTATGAATGATATAATAGGTTGACAAATTATATAAGAATAATCTATCGTCTAGAAAGTAAGCTATGGTATCCTAAGAAAGGAAGTTATTCTCATGTCATCCAAATCGATATTTAGTAAAAGTCAAGTAACTCCGCAAAGGTGATTGAGAATGCTCGAGAAAGCGCGATGACATTTTCTAAGTACAAGAATTAAAGAGAGGATAAATAAGGAATGTTGGATATAATATTGATTTGTGGAATTGTGCCATAGTGAAGCAATGAAATGCAACATATAAGTTGTAACATATTATCATTATTAAGAAGACATAAAAGGGAATCCAATTGGTGGAAAAAGGAGAAACTAAAATCATGTACATGAAAGTCAACTACAACTAGAATGGTCTTTTAGCATTTTTACAAAAAAAGGGATGCATGATGTGGTGCCAACACTTGGCCAAATCAAGGAGTAACAAATGGACTAATAGATGAGTGACAACACATAAAAAAGAGATGCACCAAGATATATACAACTTTTACAAGTATTAAGTCATTAAAACAAAAACAAAAACACCACCACCTCTCTTTCTCTAGCTCTCGGCCAAGATGGAAAGGAAGGAGAGATCTTGAGCTTCCACCATCCATTTTCTATAATCTATAGCTTAAATAAAAGGGTGGGGGAAGAGTAGAAGGTATGACCAAAATCTTATGATCATCCATTAAGGATTTCTTGTCCAAAAAGCTTGAAGAAAGTGATGATGAATAGTAACTAATGTTTTTGTTTGATTTTGTTCTTTGATTTATAGCTTCCAAAGGATAAAGTAAGCAAGGATTTAGTGTTGTGAGGGTATATAAACACTAACAAGCTTCCAACAAAGGTGTAACACTTGAACCCTTTTGAAGAATCATGAGTTTTATGGAGATTTAGTGATATTATACATGTTTAAAGCATTAAGGCTATGATTGGGCTTTGATAAATGTTAAAAGCATTTTTATGATTAAAAAGACATTTTTGGTCTTGGTTGAGAGTTAAATAACATGTATGTGTGGTTTGGAGTAGAAACCATGATGGATGGAAGGTTTTAATTTTGGAAATATCCGATTTATAGTCGTCGTAATGCCGAAATTTCATTAACCTTTAAAAATAGAGCATACCCGAGATAAATAGCTTCTGACCTTGTTAAATATATTACCTATCCTTGAAAATCTCGAGTCATAGATCGTTTTGGCGCAAGAATCGAAGCATTTGGACTTACGATTTAGGAGATATGATCGATTTAGTAAAAGTGGTTCGAAAGCATAAATTCTAAGTTTGTGGCTTTATTTGAATCCCTTAAACTATTAAATTTGGTAACGAATCTAGGTTATTAAATAATAGATATCGTAAAGAGAATGTATGCGAAAGAATCACCTCGAAAGGATAATTTTTCGATTTTATAAAAATGTTCGAGTCTAGGGTAAGCAAGTGAAACACCCCTTAAACGGACAAAGGATAATAAAGTATAATCTTCTCGAGTAAATGGCCGACTTAAAACCTTTACGACTCAAATATTTACCAAGTATAAGGGATAATGACATGTCTAGATAACGAGCCAAGTATCAGTTATATGGTGGTGTCAATAAGAGTTATATGGTGGTGTCAAGTGATTACTTGTGTTAATATATCGGCTTTCTCAGGCACGAGACTCGACCCCGCTCACATCACCAGGCAAGTTATTGAGACTCTAGATTTAAAAGTTTTGCAACTGTTGTTGTGTGATATGTAATACTTGTACTACTTTGCTAAAATGGTGGTGACGGTTACTTACCTACGAGGTATGAACAGGGTATATAGATTGTATGTATGTGTGTGTGTGTGTGTATATATATATATATATATATATATATATATATATATATATATATATATATGCATACATGTCAAGATTCTGAAAGCAAGTACACTCCTATTCTATACCTAAATCGGGGGTCGGAGCTATTTTACCGTAATCCTGTCAATAAATAATCCGGGAATGGTATCAGTTGTTATCTAGGGTTATTTTGAGATATATTTTATAAATATTCCAATTAGTTATAAATTGGAGATATCTGAGTTTGTGTTATTTTAAATTTCCTTTAATAAATATTCTTTGAATATTCATTAGTAAAGTAAGCAGTTATTCGATTATCCTTGTAAGAATATTTATTGAAGTTTATTTCTTAGTAAATAATGTTTAATTACTTATTAAATATTCCAAATTATTTAAAAATCTTATTTATTTTTTAAAAATTTATTCAAAGGTTTAAAAATTATTTTAAATACTTTCTGACCATTGGGATGATTATAAAATGATTTGAGACTTGTAAAGAAGTAGAGATTCTGTTTATACTTTGCATAATACAGATATTTACGAAAATGTTTATTTGAAGTATCTTGTAACTTCATCTTTTAGATTATATTGAAACTTTGTTCGTAATATGCATAACAAAGGTTCCTATGATTATTTTAATAAACCCTTAGTGGGTAAAGGCTTCGCTTTACCTTCAAAACTTGGGGAACCAAGGTTTTGGGAGTAAAAATAGTGGTTTCTCCCTTCGCTCATCACTTGAATGACTTCAAAACTCCGACTAGCTCCCCCGTATATTTTCAAAATGAATGCATTGGTTAAGAAAATCTGTTGACGAAGTTCAACCCACATATCTGTCTTACTTCCTCAAATACTTCCAGAAGTAAGGATTTAAAGTTGAAGTAGAGTTATCGATTAGTTTCGTGCTAGGGATCTGGTTAGAATTCTTCAAGGGACTGGAGGGACCTGACACCTTGTGTGATAGGATATGTGTAAGAATGACCTGGCATCTTGTGTTACAGGGTAAGATAATAATGTTGTGAGAAAAGTCCATCGAAACGAAAAAGGCGGTGGAACAGTCCAGCATAAGAATCGAATGAGGTCAGGGCCACGATTTCGAAAGAAGGATCGCTTCCCGTCTACTAGTAGCGAAGTTTGTACGATACAATGGCTGATCACCTTGTATCGGGTGTACTCCAAAATAGTCCCGTTCTTCCAATTGGATTTGTACTGCAACACTGTAATGAAAGCCCAGGTGCTCAGTTACCGATAATGTTGGCAGAATATTGCTTTTCATCTAGTAAATTTGGTTATTTCGATAACCATCTCTATAATTAAAGAAAAACTATTTAAACCAGATTAACGCATGTTCTTTTATGCAAAATCACGGCACATTATTTTTTAGTATTACAAACTATTATTATATTGCTGAGCTGTTATGCTCACTCTTGCTTTTCTTTTATATATCACAAACAACAACAGATCAGCATAACCTGAACATGTCAGACCCATCGAAAGCGCGTAGTAAGCGCGCAGCACTCCCATGAGTTGTTCGGATCACCACTATCTCAGGTAAATAGACTTACTTGGATAGGATGTCAATTGAGATTGGTTAGGTTCTCTATAAGTTCGACCTGTGCTAACTCTGGATAGCAAAAAGAGATTATCCATCTACTATTTTTACCGTAGTTAGTGGTTCTTTTGTTATTTCAAACCCTTTTGGAATTATGCGACTCTGGTCTATAATAACTTTGATTCTGGACATATTCGACAATTTGTGTAATATTTTAATTTCGCTCTAAACCTATAACCTATGGTAGATGTGATTGTTAACGGGGCCATTTTAGCTGTTAAGTAAAGAACCAATGCTATATAATTGTTAATCAAGTAAAAAGAATTTGATAATGGAAATAAGGACTTAGTAACCTCCTGGATCTCAGCCCCGGATCTTGGGGCATTACAAAATGTGTTGTTAAATTTAGGAATAACGAGACAGCACAATGTAAAAAATATGTTAAATCAGAGTAACGGCTACAAATGTTAAACAAGAATACAATTTACTCACAGAAATATGTAGCTGTTAAAATCTTATAAATTATATATATATATATATATATTTTCTAAAATATAAGTTGATATTTGAATTATTAAAAAAAATAAAAACTGGTGATAAATATAATAATATTAGAAATAGTATTAAGAATAAAGATTATTTATTTTATTTATAAAATATTATAATTATTTGTTCTTTTATTTATAAAAATAATTGATATATTTTTAAAGAGTTTAGAAATATATTAGATGATTTAGTAAACTTTAATAAATAAAGGGTGAAGTGCTAAAATAGCACAATTTTTGATCAAAATGCCCAAAATAGCACTTTCTGGGAAGTGTACCCCGCACTGGCACATACATAACGCAAGTACTGTCTGCGTTTACTCGTGTATTTTTCCTTTCCCCCAGCTGATTTCAGACCAAAAACGCATCTAGCACCAGCGTTTGGGCTTTAACGCAAGTGCGTGATGCGTTATGGGGGTAACGCATCACGCACTTGCGTTACAGCCCAAACGCAAGTGTACCATGCGTTTCTCTTGTTTTTTCAGTCGGTGGGGTTGGAAAATACACGAGTAACGCATGTTCAACATGCGTTACCCCTAACGCATTTAACAGATGCGTGAAGAAAGTGTCAGGCGCAGGCATGCTTTTCCAGGAGTGCTATTTTGGACATCCAACCCCATTTTTGTGTCATTTTGGACATTTTCTCATAAATAAACGAGGTAATTCCTTAAAAAAAACAAGGTAATTTTACTGTGGTAAAAGTTAAAAAAAAAAGAAAAAAAGAAGTAGAAGAAGAAGAAAAATCTAAGATATAAATAAACATGGGCTTTCCCTGACCTCTCTCTCCTCTCATCCTAATCCTATCCCTCTCTCTCTCCCAAAATCAAAACCCCTTTGACAAAAAAATGACTTCTGCAACTGCAACTGCTTCATCACTCATCAGGTCTCTTACTTTATCAATACCCACTTCTTGTTCTTCTTTATCATCCCCATTCAAATCTTCATTTCTCTCTTTACCCACTCAACCCCTCACATTTACTCACTTATCTTGTTCGTGGGTCTCTCTTAAACCCAACATTCCCGGGTCTGTTTTGGTTCCATTTGTTGCACAGACATCAGATTGGGCCCAAGAAAGTGGGCCTATTGATGGGGTTGAGTCGGATGTTGATATAATTACTGAAGATGTAGGGGTTTTTGATGAAGATGTTGGTGGTGAAGAAGAGGAGGATTCTTATGAGGAGCCACCTGAGGAAGCTAAGATCTTTGTGGGTAATTTGCCTTATGATTGTGATAGTGAACAGTTGGCTAAACTTTTCGGACAAGCTGGTGTTGTTGACATTGCTGAGGTATCAAATTTCTCACTTTTTTGTTTTTTTTTTTCATTTATGTACGTGTGTGTGTACGTGTGTTTTCTTTCTTTTTTATTTCATGTCATGTTTCTATGTATTAAAGTTTCGAAATTTATGTAAGGGGTGTGGCTCATTTCTGATTCTTTTAAAATCGGTTTACAAAATTGTAGTGTTCATGTTGTCTTGATGGATATGAGGTAATTTTGAACAAATTAGTATTAGTAAAATGAATTATATTAATTTGATGGAAATGTAATGAGCCCGTAATGAATTGTGTTGCTAATTAGTGTTATAATTGATCTTGAAATTGGATGGGACAGGAAGCCATTGATAGAGGAGGGGAAATGTACAACTAGTAATCCCCAATAATAAATCTAGTATTACAACACTGCAAGCTTTAGTTTTTGATTGCTTGTTTGTGTTGAGCTGTGTTTTGTCCACATTGCTATGGTTGTCTTATATAATAAAGAAAGGCAATGATTATAATTTGGGTTATGAGTAAAATGTGGTACGATAGTCCACATAAATAATGGATCTTTTATTGTTGTTTTGAAGTTTGAATTGCAGTTTCTGTATTGATAGTACTAACCACTGATTTTAATTTTTTGGGATGTGTTTATTTGCATTAGGTAATTTACAATAGACAAACTGACCAAAGCCGAGGATTTGGGTTTGTGACAATGCACACTGTGGAAGAAGCTGAGAAGGCTGTGGAGAGATGTTTAGTCAATATGTAAGTGTGTTTCTAAATTGTTTACTTCTACGGTTCTACCATGTTTCCAGTCTTCAATAGTTTTTCATCTCTTAGTGAAAAATGTTTTAGAGTGAAATTGCGACACTGATAAATTTGTACAGTCAAAAGTTGGGATTACCACCTTGCGGGAAATCCCATACCTAATTATTATTTAAATTTCTTGATTAATCTGTCTTTGAAACTCCCACGGATAACACCAGCATGGTGTAACCTTTACGCTATTTTTGTGCAGAAGTTACACAAAAATAGGGTAATAACAAAAAGAATTAAATATTATTCTAAAAAATGAGTACAAAGGTATAATTGGGCTTTGGAAAAAATCAAATTTGGCTTATAAGTTATAACATGCACCAAATGAATAGAATTTCACCAAAGTATTCACTCATGACTAATATTGTGTAACTTTTAGTGTGTGGTTGAATTTAGTTTACACCGAAATGGTGTTGTACTGTCTTACAGGTGATGCCCAAAGTTCTACAGTTTTCAGATGCCCAAGTTTTCACAATTTTTTTCTTAAAATATCAGTCATCTTATTAGTTTTCTCTAGTCTCTACATGATTGTTCTGATTATGATATCATGTTATATATATGGAAATGAAATGTGCACTGGCTTACAGATGATATGGTCCTGCTTTCTTCCGATTTCTGTCTTACCATTGAAGCTGAACTATATGAAATTTAGTTGTGTGTATAAATGATTAATACAAGAAACACATTTTTTTTTTTGTGTCTGTTTGATTTTGTTAGAACCTGCATGATAACATGTTAACATGAAATAGGTCCTGTATACAAGTAATTGTTCTTTCTTCAAGAAGCTGGTACTCTTGTATTTATATTCTTATATTTCATGTTTTTATTAACATATGTTATATACCTAAATTTCAGAAATAGACAACTTATATCTTATAAATAAAAAAATATATATTATTATGTTTGTGAGTATCATTTTGAGTTGTAAATCCATACATTTACAATATATTAACCATCCAACTGGTTTCTCTTTCAATTTTTTTCTTCAACAAGTATGTAAGATTAAAATTATTTCGTCAATATAATGTTTAAACTACAAAAATTTTAAAAATAGTACAGGGTGTGCTGCTAGCATGTGGGGGAAGCAGATGAATATGCTAGTTAATTGGTTTGGCATAAAAGAGAGTTATAAATGGTTAATTCTGATATATTATGTATAGTTTAAGAGCTCTCTGAGAAACTTAATTTATTATGTGCTACCAGATTCAGTTGCTTTACATTTTCCAAATTGGAAACATTTGCGTGTCTTACCTTACATTGTGTCTTTTATACCTTGCTAGTTCCAGCTCCAGCACATGTGTCAAATTCTTTCTATATATCTTAACACCAAGATGAGCACTTTTGAATATTGACTTTGAAGAGCCCACAATCTGTTGCAGGATTTACATGGAAGGTTTTTGACTGTAAATAAGGCTGCTCCTAGAGGTTCCCCTCCTGAAAGACCTGCTAGAGTGTTTGAATCTTCTTACAGAATATATGTGGGTAACCTACCATGGGATGTGGATAGTGGTCGCCTGGAGCAGCTTTTTAGCGAACATGGTAAGGTTCTTGATGCCAGGGTTGTTTCTGATCGAGAAACTGGGCGTTCACGTGGATTTGGATTTGTAACAATGGCCAGTGAGACAGAACTGAATGATGCCATTGCAGCTCTTGATGGACAGGTAATTACTCCATATTGATCAAGCTAAAGAGAATTTTGCGAAAAGAGGTTTAATAGAGTATTACATAGATATATGAACTAGTTGCACTTTGCATCCTCTGGTTTGATGTTATTGCTTAGGGTTATTAGTATTAGTTCATACACTTTGCATTTCTTGAGTTTCAGTACCGGCACAATTTGGACCCTTTGACGATTTTCTGTTAATTTTGATCGTCCTTGTTGGTCAGTAGAAGGGTATTTTTGGTCGACAAACTTGATATTCTTAAGTCATTAAATTTTTTTAATATATTTAAATAATAGTTCTAATTAACCTTTTAAAATATTTAATTGTTAGTTATAATTATAATCTTCAGATTCTTTGTGGTATTTATTATAATTTGTAATTCTTTAGAATGTTAAAAGATCATGCGAAACTTTTATTATAATTTTCAGATTTTCCAAATATTCTTTGTAATATATACTAGAATCTTGAGATTATTTAAAATACATATAAGTATACTTTTTTAGATTTTTTAATTTATTTATCATAGATTGTAGATTCTTTAAAATATTTTTGATAGTATATATTATATTATTAAATTCTTTAAAGCATTCTTTTAAAATATGCATTATTAATTTAAGATTTTTTAAAGTATTCTTTATGTTATATAATATATATATATATATATATATAGAATTTTTATATCAGGTAAATTTCCTGAGATTACCTGAGATACATGTGAATTATATGCAAATCAGAATTTTTATAGTATGGGCATTTTTGTAAAATCAAAAATTTTTAATTAGCCCTGCGGGCCCAATCAGATTTAAAGTATATTTCTTTAGTATCTTAGGAAAAGTTCCCTGAGATCAATCTCATGGTCCTTTTTCTCATATATATATATATATATATATATATATATATATAGGGTCTTGTTCTAATAGAAACTAACTTAGAATAGAAACTAGAAACTAAACCTAAATTAAATATTTCAAGCTAATCTAATGACCAAATTAGGGGTACCTCAATACAAAAAACATTTAAAATTCTTGGCTCTATTCAACAAAAATATAAAAAAAATTAAAAAATTAAAAAAAAGTTACTGGTCATATGATGACGTGGCACGTGAACAGTAACTTTTTTTTTTTTAATTTTTTTTTTATATTTTTGTTGAATAGAGCCAAGAATTTTATAAGTTTTTTGTGAAGGTGCCCCTAGCGGGGCCATTAAAATAAATGAAATATAATTTATTTAGTGTAGGTTTCTAGTTTCTATTCTAAGGTTGGTTTCTATTTGAACGCTAGCCTATATATATATATATATATATATATATATATAGGGTCTTGTTCTAATAGAAACTAATTTAGAATAGAAACTAGAAACTAAACCTAAATTAAATATTTCAAGCTAATCTAATGACCAAATTAGGGGTACTCCAATACAAAAAACGTTTAAAATTATTGTCTCTATTCAACAAAAATATAAAAAAATAAAAAAAATTTAAAAAAAAAGTTACTGTTCACGTGATGACGTGGCACGTGAACAGTAACTTTTTTTAATTTTTTTTTTTTATATTTTTGTTGAATAGAGCCAAGAATTTTAAACGTTTTCGTTCCTTTTTTAAAATTTTTGTTTGTGTTAATGACTGTGATACCTTCTATTGACTATGTAAAAGGGTGCGAATTGTGCTGGGATTGAAATTAATGGGATGCAAACTGGATGGACTAAAACTAATATAGCTTAAGTGCAATAACGGCCAATCAAAAGGATGCAAAGTGCAAATACCTCTCTCTACATGTAGATATCCGTAAGGGTAACAGAGAACAAGTAAAGCAGTGCAAACTTGTCAGTTTTAACTATATAGACACTGATACAAGCCTCTAAACCGTAAACTCTATTTTAACTGATGTTAAATGTCATTTGCAATGTAGAGTTTGGATGGAAGAGCAATCCGGGTAAATGTTGCTGAAGAACGCCCACGACGCTTCTAGTTAGCTTGAGTTGATTATTTTCTCAGATCAAATGATGTGCTTCACCTGTGGTACATTAAGTTGTTTTCTGTGTTTCTTTTTTGTATTTTTTTCCTAATGCGAAGGCAATTTTATAGTGAGTGTAGGAGTTTCAAAATTTTCCTTTTTCCGTATTATGACCATTCTTAATTTTAAATTTTCTTCCTATTATATGATTATGATTTGCATTTGGGGGTACTTTTTTAATTTCATATTTTTGACGTACAACTTTTGCCAACAGTTTTGACATACTGTCTTAGGTTAATAACTAATCGAAAAAGAAATGGTGAATGATGAAGGTGAGGTATACATTCATGTTGCCCTCCTTGGACCGATCTCAAAAAGCTGGATATATTGGCCGTGTATGATTTGATTTTTGTAATAAATAGTGAAGCACAGGTAACTGCTTTAGTAGTCAATGTTAATGAACAGGCCATTTCAGATCTGTGCCTAATTTTTATGTTGTACTAGCTTAAAATTGTATTGGTGGTAAATTATTAATATTTAGTAGCTGTGCGCTGATTTCTTTTTTCTTTGGTTCTTTTTAAAAAACTACACTCTCACTTAAAAAAAAATTTAAATCCACTGCAAGGAATGGGGACCCACAATATGTGAAGTGGCAGTATGTTCCTAGAAAGAAAAAAAGATAATTAAAATAGCCAAAAGGGTAGAATAATAATTGGTGAAGAGAAGGACATAAGGGTAAAAGTACAAGGGGAGTTTTGTAAAAAGGGGGAAGGGAGCGTATTAGGGTATTTTTTTTATTAGAGGAGATATTTTGTGTGTGAGTTTAAGAGAGTCCGCGCCTTTCAAAAGCGTTGGGTGCAATACGTTCAATTGATGTACTCCGTACTACCGATCTATTATTGGGGATGTTTGGGGGAACTTTTTTGCAGAATAAGTCAGTTTATTTTAAGACAAAGTTAGAGATTCCTAACTTTTTTTGAAAAAAGTCAACTTTTTTTTTTTTGCAACTTATAGAGCCTGTTTGGCTCAACTTTTTATAAGTCCTTATGCACTTATTTTCGGGTAAAAATTTCATATTTTGATAAAAAATTTTTACACAAGTATTTAATGTATGTTTGAGATTCTATAAGTTGCAAAAAAAGTACTTTTTTCAGAAAAAAGTTAAGAATATCTAACTTTGTCTTAAAATAAGTTGACTTATTTTGGAAAAAAGTTCCCCCAAACATCCCTAGAATCTCAAACATACATTAAATACTTGTATAAAAAAGAATAATTAAAATATAAAATTTTTACCCGAAAATAAGTCCAAAATGACTTATTTTAAGTGTGGCCAAACAGGCCAATTATCAGTAATCTTATCGTTCATTTTGTTAGATCTTGTTGTTTTATTGTTGTTAAGTGTGGGTGAGTAAAACCAGTCTTAGCAAAGTGGTATCAGAGCAGTGACGACCATGGGAGCACTTCCAAGTAATCAGCACCGGATCGAACTATTGGAGAAAGGTTTGGGTGAGATGAGAAACTCGATGGCGGAACAATTAACGATAACAGTGCAAGCCGCCACCAAAGAAATGCAGCAAACCCTAGTCGCTCAAATCGCTCAGATGACAAAATCGCTTGAACAGACCACTGTAAACGTGGAGGAGCGATTTGCGAAGTCGAAAGCGAAGTATGATGGGATGGTGACGGATCTACAAAGGGAACATGTCAAATTTCAGGAAGAGGTTCGTAGCGTTGCAGATGTCGGGTTTGTGCCAAGGTGAGGGGTGGAACTATATAATTGATAGTGGATCTAGGAAAGGGCGTACTGGAATTGGGGACGAGGAGCGTGGAACCGGGTCTGGGATGGGCCGGGTACGGGTGGTGGATACGGTTCGGGTCGGCCCAGAAATAGGTGGGAACTCACAGTTGGGTTATGGGAGTGGGTCAAGTTGGAGGGTAAAGAAGTTGGATTTACCCACGTTTACAGGAGAAAATCCCGATGGATGGATATTACGGGCTGAACGTTTTTTCCAATTTTATAAATTAACGGAAGGGGAGAAGTTGGAAGCGGTAGTAGTAGCTATGGATGGTGATGCTCTATTGTGGTTTCAGTTTGAAAATGGTAGAAGGCTAGTAAGGGGATGGGGAGAATTCAAACGGGTGTTATTGCAACAATTCCGACCTACGTCGGCGGGAAGCTTATACGAACAGTGGCTGAGTCACACTCAACCAGGTACAGTCGTGGAATATAGGAGGGGTTTTATTGAGCTTATAGCACCGTTGGTGGGGGTACCCGAAGCAATAGCGAAAGGCAGTACATTAATGGACTTAAGGATGAAATTAAGGCGGAGTTGTGACTGTTGGAACCTTGTAACTTGGACCACTCCATGGACCTGTCGGTGAAAATAGAGGAGAAGATCCGTTGTGGGATGGAAGCTCGTAGTCACAGCAAGGGAACAAGGTTTTTCACAGGGACGAAAGGTGCGTATGGCCCATTTTCACACATCTCTGCTTCCCAAGTTAATTATAGCCCACCCTCATATGTGAGTAATTCAAAAACAACCAGTGGATCGTATAGTAGTACCAGGTCCCCTACCATTGTGTCCACTCAATCTGGGTCAACTATGAGCTCAAGGAATTCAAACCAAATACCTGTAGCCAAACCGATTGGAGAAATATGAAGGTTGAGTGAGAAGGAGTGGCAAAGCCGGAGGGAAAAAGGGTTATGTTTCAAGTGCGATGGGAAATGGCATGTGGGTCATCGTTGTAATGGAAAGGAGCTCAGTGTATTTTTGTCACAAAGCGAAGAAGAAGAGGAAGATGGGAGTTTTGTTTTGAGTCCTAACACCGAGAATGGAGACAAACTGAGTGAGGAGCAATTACAGCCGGAGATATCATTAAATTCAGTGGTGGGATTGACGACACCAAAAACGATTAAAATGCTGGGGACAGTAAAAGGGGTGAAGGTTGTGGTGATGATAGATCCAGGCGCGACGCACAATTTCGTCTCCAACGAAACAGTGCAGAGGTTGAGTTTGCAGATTATTCCGACAAAGGGTTTTGGAGTGGTTTTGGGCACAGGAAATTCGATAAGGGGGAGTGGAATCTGCAAGCAATTGGCTGTGAGTATACAGGGTGTTGAAGTTATAGAAGACTTTCTACCATTGCAGTTAGGAAGTTCGGATTTAATCTTAGGAATTGAGTGGCTGGAAAAATTGGGAACCATGTGTACCAATTTGAAAACCCAAACATTGCAATTCAAATGGAAAGGCAAGGAGGTGATTATTCGAGGGGATCCAGCATTGGGGAGGTCCAGGATATCACTAAAAGCGATTTTGAGTACACTAAGGAAGACAGGGGCAGGTTTTCTCATGGAGTTTAGTTTTATGGAGGAAAAAAAGGAAGAGAAAGAGGCCAAGATACCACGATGGGTGATGGAAATTTTAGAACAGTATCAACAGGTCTTTCACATGCCCGTGGGACTACCACCTCATCGAGCCTACGCCCATGCTATTAACCTCCAACCGGGTACAACCCCCATATCAGTTAGACCATATCGATACCCCTAGATTCAGAAAAATGAGATAGAAGAGATGATTCGAGATATGTTGAAAGCGAAAATCATTCAGGTGTCGAGGAGTCCATTCTCTAGCCCGGTCATTCTAGTTAATAAAAAAGACGTTTTTTGGCATTTTTGTGTGGATTAACGAGCTTTGAATAAAGTAACCATACCGGATAAATATCCGATTCCGGTCATTGACGAACTGTTAGACGAATTGAATGGGGCAACGATGTTTTCTAAACTAGATCTGAAGTCAGGGTATCATCAAATTCGGATGAAGGACGAAGACATTTATAAAACGGCATTCCGTACTCACGAAGGTCACTATGAGTTTTGTGTGTTGCCGTTTGGATTGATGAACGGACCGGCTACGTTTCAAGCTTTGATGAACGAAGTACTCAAGCCATTCCTTCGTAAATTCGTCTTAGTCTTTTTTGACGATATACTTGTGTACAACCCTATGATTGAGTCCTACAAAGAGCATTTGGAGCTGGTTCTGCAAACCTTACAGAAAAATCAGTTGTATGTCAACTACAAAAAATGTGCGTTTGGTCAAAAGGAGGTCGTATACTTGGGTCACGTAATTTTTTCCAAGGGAGTATCAGTTGACAATGAGAAGGTAAGGGCTTTGGTGGACTGGTATGAGCCTAAAAACTTGAAGGAGTTAAGGGGCTTCTTAGGCTTGACCGGTAACTACCGGAAGTTTATTCAAGGGTATGCAAAGATAGCGTTGCCATTGACGGAACAACTTAAAAAAGATAATTTCGGGTGGAATATAGAAGCATCTAAGGCGTTTCAACAAATGAAGACTATGATGACAACAACACCGATTTTGGCACTTCAAAACTTTGAGTTACCTTTCACCATCGAAACAGACGCCTCTGGTTTCAGTTTAGGAGTAGTTTTATCACAGCAAGGCCATCCTATTGCCTTTTATAGTAGTACCTTGGGACCCCGGGCTCGAATGAAATCTATATACGAGAAGGAGTTGATGGCCATAGTGCTGTTCGTGTTGAAGTGGAGTCATTATTTGTTAGGGAGGAGGTTCACCATTAAAACCGATCAACAAAGTCTACGGTTTTTTTTAGAACATAGTGAGGTTGGAGCTGAATATCAAAGGTGGGTAAGTTAATGGGGTTTACGTTTGACATACAATACCAACCGGGACCCTCAAACGCAATGGCGGATGCTTTATCCCGCAAAGTAGCTGTTCCAATAGAACTGGGCAGTTTGGTATCAATCCACGGGGTCGAATGGGAGGTGATTCAACAACAAATTCAGTACGACCCCTATATGCTTCAATTAAAGCAAGGAATTCGGCAGGAAGAGAATAGTCCCAAGGAGTTTGAAGTAGAACAAGGGGTTGTGAAATATAAAGGGAGTTTAGTGATACCAAAAGGATGTGCTTTCATTACTACTATCTTGCACGAATACCAAAATTCAGTCGCGGGGGGAGATTTGGGTGAATTAAAAACTTACCAACGAATTGCAAGGGAGTGGTTCTGGTCTGGGATGAGGAAGGAAATAGCTGCCTATGTACAGGGTTGCTCAGTCTCCTAACAAAATAAGACATCTACTTTGAAATCAGCTGGGCTCTTACAGCCGTTGCCAGTGTCGACACAAGTGTGGGATGAAATATCCCTTGATTTCATAGAGGGCTTGCCAAAGTCGAAGGGGTATGATGCTATACTGGTTGTGGTTGATCGCCTCACGAAATACGCTCATTTTCTGAGTTTAAAACACCCATTTACGGCTCATTCAGTGGCTACACTGTTTGTTCGCGAAATAGTCAGATTACACGGGTTTCCTTCCATCATAGTTTTGGACAGAGACAAAGTATTTTTAAGTTTGTTTTGGAGAGAAATCTTTCGCCTGCAAGGCACGCAATTGAACCGTAGCACCACGTATCACCCACAGTCCGACGGACAGACCGAAGTGGTGAACAAATGCTTGGAAACCTATCTACGTTGTTTTGTGAATGGCCAACCACGATAGTGGGTGACATGGCTACCATGGGCTGAGTACAGCTACAACACTGCAGTGCATACCTCCACAGGATACTCTCCATTTAAAGCACTGTATGGCAGGGATCCCATTCCGTTGGTTAAAGGGGTATCTTCGAGTACGGTGGTGAGTAGTATTGAAGAGCAATTAATTGAGAGGGATGCCATGCTTGATGACATGAAATTCAACTTAATGCGAGCTCAAAATCGAATGAAAATGCAGGAAGACAAAAAACGCAAAGAAGTGGAATTCAATGAGGGGGATTGGGTATATTTGAGGCTTCAACTGTACTGTCGACAGTCCTTAGCCAGGAGAGCATGGGAGAAATTGTCTGCTCGTTTCTTTGGCCCTTTTAAAATCTTGCAACGTGTAGGTAAAGTCGCCTACAGACTTAATCTACCAGACGCATCAAAGATTCACCCGGTCTTTCATGTGTCTCAACTAAAACAGGCGATAGGGGACAATCAAGCATCACCAACAATTCCATCAAGTATCTCGGCTGACTTGGTGTTGATAGCAGAACCAGAAAATGTAGTAGGGGTACGGAGGCGAACCACAACAGTAGAAGTGTAAATTAAATGGAAGGGAATGGATGCTTGTGAAGCCACCTGGGAAGATTTTACTGATATAGGGCAGAGGTTCCAGAATTTTCACCTTGAGGACAAGGTGGCACTCTGGGAGGCGGGTATTGCAAGGAATGGGGGCCCACAATATGTAAAGTGGCAGTATGCTGGTAGAAAGAAAAAGAAAGATAATTAAAATAGGAAAGGATAGAATAGTAATTGGTGAAGAGAAGGACAGAAGGGTAAAAGTACAAGGGGAGTTTGGTAAAAAGGGGGAAGGGAGCGTATTAGGATTTTTTTTTTTATCAGAGAAGAGATATTTTTTGTGTGAGTTTAGGAGAGTCCGCGCCTCTCAAAAGCGTTGGGTGTTATACGTTCAATTGATGTACTCCATACTACCGATCTATTATTATCAGTAATCTTATCGTTCATTTTGTTATATCTTGTTGTTTTATTGTTGTTAAGTGTGGGTGAGTAAAACCAGTCTTAGCATCCACACACTTGTGTCAAGCTTGAAAATTTGGACCATTATTTAGACGCATGGGCTAGACGTAAATAAAGACTATGCAGAGACAAAAATGTGCAACAATGCAAAAATTAAATTTTCACTAAAGTATTTTTACATGGGCAATACTTTGAATTTTCAAAAATTAAAAATTATATTAAATTTTACTGAGCATATTGTTATTATACACTAAACAAGCTAGACTTTGACTAAAATAATTTGGCTTCTTAAAACTGAACAATACTCGCTTTAAACTGTAGTTCATATCTAAACCTGTAGTTCACTTCCTATAACTAAAATAATTTGGCTTCTTAAAACTGAACAATACTCGCTTTATCCGGCCAGCAGAAGCGATTAGAAATGGTGCGATGCTTTCGAAGTGCAGCACATTCAATTTCACTACAAAGGGTTGTTTCTGTAGAATTATATAAAAAAACATGAGATGCCTATGAGTCCAGATGTACCATATGTCACCAGTTGGGCCTATGAAAGAGAGCAAAGCATCTATAAACAAATAAAGATGAAAGGAATGGGAATGAGACATTGATATCTTTCTTTGTCTTGTTTTGTTGTTGCCAACTTTTTAAGAATCAGAACCAATGCTAGACTATGTTTGGCACGCAAATATAATAACTTAAAGTAACATGAGTATCCTCACTTAACTTTTGAAAAATTCATAAAACAACGTTGGATGGCACTAGTAAACTTCAGAACTGCATAGACATGAAACACAAACTTCAGAACTAGTCAGACATGAAACACGTTGGAGTTGGACGAAATACCAATGACTATCAGTCCAATAACTCCCTCCTTCCCCTGTACTAGTCACTTTGCAAAATTATGTAGGTTAAATCTTGAAAATAGTAAATATAAGGATAATTTGTCGAGGTTCGAGCCTTAGGGTATGTGAGTGTGAATCCTCAATAGACTCGCTGTTTGACCAAACAATCTATTTTATTTTTACAAATGTGTCTCGAACCTTAATGGTAACATCAAGAATATGTTGTTTACTCCATCTGTCTGACTTCCTAGTCCGCTACTGATGCTTCTTCTGGTTAGAGTTTAGCTGGTTTATCTGCAAAGAAAACGCTTAACTGATCAATTATAAAAATTTGATTCAGTATGACTCAGCAGACACTTGACTCAGCGGAAATTTGTCTACAATTTAAGGGATAAACTATGTGTTCTGGTAGCCAAGAAATTTAGAACCCCGCGACATGTACTTAGTTTTCAAAGATTAGGTTATTGTGATAAACAAGCTTACTGACTACTGCTATTTACGAAACTCCTTTATGTTGAAGATTCAGTAAAAAAAGAAAGAAGGTACTGATGGGGTATATAGCGTGACCACAACAGAACAGGCTTCACACATACGTTGGAAATTATTTAATTTTGATAACAAGGTAGGTATCCTCACCTTTATTCCACATATATGTCTCACTATAATGTAGTATATATAGAGCAGTCACCTTCCTTGTAGAATCAAGAAGTAGCAATTAAATCATATATTATTTGCTTTTTCAACTGATTACGACATACAATGAGCAACATCAAACAGTTGGTGCCACCCCCTGCAGGGACAAATGCTTCTACTATACAACCATTGAATCCCATGTCTTCTATCCAGCAGCCAAGCAATGCTTTGCAGCAGGGGAGTACTATGGCCAATATGCAAGCTACCGCGAATGCTCTCAACAAAATGCAGCAGGGGAATACTATGGCCAATTTGCAGGCGGCCGCCAACACTATGGCCAATTTGCAGCAGCAGCAACAACAGCAACAGCAGACTGGCAATGCAATGACCGGTATGCAGCCAGCTGGGAACGCTTTGGCCACTATGTATCCAACAAATACAATGACGAACATGTATCCAGGGAGTGCTGTGGCTAATTTTCTTCCAGGTAATCTTATGACAAGCACCATGCAGCCAGTTGGAAATGCTATGTCTGGTAGGCAGCCTATGAATTCTATGCTCAATCTGCAAAATCTGATCAAAGGTGACCGTAACATGTTCATGTCTTCGGATGACAATGTGATGATGAGGCAAATACATGACACTCATACTCCCGATGGCAGAATATTTAATGTCAAGCCAATACTCCATATTGTTGAGGATATTTTGTCCTACACTCATATGAGTACTCCTCTGGATGCTACCATTTCACATGTAATGTTATATATTGCAATTACTATCTAGATTTTACATATACACTGCTATCTTACCAAGAATATGTATGAAATGTTCTAATTTAAATTGTTACTTCATGCAGGGTGCCCATATGGATGACAAAACACACCAAACTGATGTGATTTCCATGATTGAAGCTCTGTCCCACTTAATTGATCGAATTTCCTGTGAGGTGATATACATTATGTTTTACCTTATGCACTTGAAAAAAATTACATTTTACAAGGTCATAAGACCAATTTATCAAGTACTCTATATATAATCTACCAAGTACTATATTGTTCAGCATAAAAGTATACGTTGTGTATATACTATATAGCCATAGATGTGACTCTGTTATCTGATCCTAAATTCTTAAGCAAAAACTTCTATATTTTCCAGATATCAATCAAGTGTCTGAGTGGTTCAGACGGACATGTGACAACAGTTTCCATACTGCACTTGGTATCAACTTATCCATGGGACGCAAAATTGGTACTAGCCCTAGCAGCATTTGCTTTCAGCTATGGAGAATTCTGGCTGCTTGCTCAGCTTTACTCATCGAATCAACTTGCAAGATCAATGGCCATACTTAAGCAGGTTCCGCTTATTATGGAGCACTCGGGGTCTCTTCAGCATCGGTTTGATGCCGTTAACAGTCTCCTCAGTTTGGTCATGGATTTAACGAGAGCCATTATTGCTTTGGAGGAGTTACCAAGCATGTATATTGCGAAAGATGTGCCTCCATTTTCCACTGCTATTGAAACTATCCCTACTGCTGTATACTGGAGTGTCAGGAGTGTCATTGCTTGTGCAACTACCATTAGTTACCTGACTAGCATGGGCCATGAGTATGTTCGTTTACAGTACATTTGACTTGATAAAAATTCTTTCATGCTTAATGTATAATACACTATTAAGATGCATGTTGTATCTATCTAATTATTGTCTTAATTTTAATTCATTAGGAACACGATATCAATGACAGAGCTATCATGGGAACTGTCCACACTTGCTCAGAGGATCAAGCAGATACATGAGCATCTCAAGAGGAATTTAGAAATCTGCTACCTACACATAGGTTTTACACGCGACACGCATATAAACCAACACACTCTTCAAATATGACCTTGTATACATGGCAATGAGTCTGCGTATATGACTAATGTTTTGATGTTTGCAGATGAAAAGATGAGAGCTGCAGCATACGAGTCATTGAAGCATTTGTTTGACGTTACTCACATTGACAATATGAAAGTTCTCAGGGCACTGATTTACCCTAGGGATGATATACAGCCTTTAGTCGAAGGGTCTTCTAAGAGAAGGGTATGAATGCAAAAAATAAATTATCGATTACATGTACTTGTATGCGCCTTGAGTAATTTATTACATGATAATACATAATATTGACTTCAAACATATGGAAAATATATATGCACGCATACAGGTTCACCTGGATGTGCTTAGGAGGAAAAATGTCTTGCTACTTATATCAGGCCTAGACATTTCCCCAGATGAGCTCTCCATTCTAGAACAGATTTATAGTGAATCCCGTATGCATGGAACAAGAATGGAGAGCCTGTATGAGTTAGTCTGGATTCCAGTCGTGGATCTTTCTCATGTTGTCCACTACGGAACCACCCCTGGGCACTATGAGACCACCACTGGGCCATACGGAACCACAACTAGACCATATGGAACAACCACTGGACCGTATGGAACCACAACTGAGACATTGCCAATGCAAAAGCATACTAGTGCCCTGCCAGAAGATCACAGTCTGCAGTCAAGTAGTTCAAAGTCAATTTCTCTGTTTCCATCAAGAAATATGATGGATCCTCAAAACTATTCTGCTGTATTTAAGCAGCACTGGACTGATCCTATGCAGAAGCGTTTTGACGAGCTTACATCGACAATGCCATGGTACTCCGTGTACCATCCATCAATCATTGATCAAGCAGTCGTTAGGTTCGTGAAGGAGAGGTGGCACTTCAGGAAGAAGCCTATACTGGTTGTTCTTGATCCCCAAGGAAAGGAGTTGAGCCCTAATGCCATTCATATGATGTGGATATGGGGGACTACTGCATTTCCTTTTACTAGCTCCAGAGAACAGGCTCTTTGGAGGGATGAGACTTGGAGGCTTGAATTGCTCGTCAGTGGCATGGATCCGATCATCTACAATGATTGGGTGAGATTTAAATGGCTTTAACTCATTATTATTATTTTTACTCGTACTTTCAAACTTTTGGCTAATTAATCACATTTGCTTGGTTATAGATAAGAGATGGCAAGTTCATTATTCTGTACGGAGGGGAAGACATTGAATGGATCAGAAGATTCACAAACACAGCGCGTGCTGTGGCACAAGCTGCTGGAGTTCAACTTGAAATGGCCTATGTGGGAAAGAGCACAAAGAGGGAAATGGTCCGGAAGGCAATGTCAACAATCAGTGTGGAGAAGCTTAGCTACTGCTGGCAAGACCCCACAATGATATGGTTCTTTTGGACAAGACTAGAGAGCATGTTGTTTTCAAAGATTCAAGTGAAGAAAACAGATGACCATCTTGATCCATTAATGCAAGAAATCAAAAAACTGCTAAGTTATGACAAGAGTGGATGTTGGGCAATGCTATGCAAAGGCTCATATATTGTGACTAGCGGACATGCTCAAACTGTGTTGAGCGCATTCCTAGAATATGATTCATGGAAAGAATATGTTCCACTTAGAGGCTTTGATGTGTCATATAAAGAATATCATGACAAGCTTCATGTTGCGAACCTGCCATGTTGCAGATTCGAGTTCTTGACCACTGCTGGAAGAATTCCAGATGGCATGACATGCCCCGAGCCAAGTTGTCTCCGCCACATGGAGAAATATAGCACTTTCCTCTGTTGCCATGATGAAAATCCCTTGTACCTACCCTATTAGGCGCAACAAGGTCTCTTATAACAAATATCTATGCCCCTCTCTCTAAAAGTGCCTTGGCTACTGAAATAACAACAAAGAGAGCCTACCATATGCTACCTTAGTTTTTTCCCTCTTTTTTTTTTGTTCGTGTTAAGTTTGTGGCAGTACCTGCCTGTCATACTATGTTTTAATTGTGAGATTATTTGTGAGAGAGTGTAGATGTGTTGCTGCTCAGGTACACTGAGAACATGCGACCATCGATCATTACCTAAATAAACAAATGTTTTACTTTGTAATACTATTTTGATCCAGTTTGATTTGCTTAGAATATATTTATTTCTTGAATTTTCAGTTTCTTTGTTAGAAAATTAAGAAAATCGTTTTAAATAAATAAAATGCTTCGATACGATAATCGATTAAAAAGTTAAGATATTTTAGAACTCTGGTATTTTAAAGTTTTTGATAGACCAAATAAAAGCCAATATAGTGAACAAAATATTAAGCTCAAAGTATGAACTGCTAGATTTTTACTCAGAATTAATCACCGAAAATTCTAATTTCATTTGTCAATAAAATTGTTTCTATCTGGTGTTTGTAAGACTTATATTCGATTCATTATATATGAAGTCATTTACTGTATTTAATGCACATACATTGTTAGCATTCTGTCTTTAATCTCAATTATTACGCATCAGTTGTGCACCTGTGCTTTGGATATGTCGATTATTAGTTAAGCACCAATGTCTTGTTTGAACTTGTTGGAGTTTTTATAAGGTAAATGATAAACTAATAAATTTTTTGGGGAAAGATTTAATAATATTAACCGGCAATATAAGTTTTTATACATCAGAAATTCTAATTGCTAGTATACCAATTGCTAAGTTATAGATAAGGTCTTACATGGAACTGCCTATAATTTCCTAAAAACAACTATCTATAACATTCTAAAAACAACTACCTAAATAACTATCACAAATTCAATTTTATTTAAAAAACACTTAACTTCCCGCAACAAGTCACATGACATTTGAACTAAATAAATACACTTCACACATAATTTATTGCAGGGCATAAGTTAACATTCCTCCTTGCCGCAGATGCTGCAAAAACATATGTTAAAACCCCTCCTTACCGCTGATGCTGTAAACTCCAACTTAGGCCTCATGCATTCAAATTTATACGACTATACCAGGCCTTTGGTGCCTGTTTAAGACCATGCACAAGAAATCCTGCTTGTGGCATCCCATAATCTGGGGTACAGATTTGGGACCACTAACCACAATCAACATAATACATACCTGGATATAAACATAATATAATAAAAAAAAAACCCCTTTAACCAAGATCGCATACAGGTTATGGTATGAAACGGATTATTAAATTACATTAGTACAAACCAATCTCAAAATAAATGGTTACACGAATTATTATCAACTGAGTTCGTTGTCGAACTAGCTAACCAACCTTTGACAAAATCAAAATCACTACCCGACAAAGTCAACCACTCGATCGTCACCTCTCGCTGCTGGAACAGGGAAACTCAACTGACCACAAGGTCCACTAGTCTTCTCTCATAACTGGAAAAAAATAAACAATAATGCAAGAGTGAACCAACAATGTTCAGCAAGCGTATATAGCTATAAATCAATGTCAAGAACAATTATGGGTTCTGAACAACAAGAATAATCATCATAAGTGATATGGGCTAAAAATAAGCCCTAAAGACACATTTAATATGGCATTTATTAGACCTAGCATGGTCCAAACGTGGGGCCCATTAATGAGGTCAGAATCCCTATTTTGATATTAATTTCGTAATTAATATTGAGGGAAATAAACAGCTCAGCAATAAGAGTTGGATAAGGATATTATCTCCATCAGACTTAGCAACCAAGGCATCCAATTCGATATGGAAACTGATTCCTATAAGGAATAGATCTAGAACCTTCCTCAAAGACTTGTCCACCAAGTCTCCAAATCCTACCATAATTCTAAGGCTTCTCAGTCTATATAAAGGGCCTGACCCCTCATTCTCAGAACTACGTTTTCTTGGCTTGATTCTCTAATACAGAGATACGTAGGCATTCTGTGAGGACCGCTTAGTCTCGAACGCAGAAGCAGCCATTAAAGCACGAAGCTCACGAACCCTAGCATTAAATACACAAACCCTAGCCGTAATAATTTCAACCTAGTTTTTATTCCACAACATTTGGCGCCGTCTGTGGGAAGACAACATCAACCATGGTTCAAACACGAAGAACAACACCAGTTGCAACTGAGGCCATACCTCTCAGATCTGCTCCACCCATCACCGAACAGGTTCCCCCAGCATCAGGGGCGATTTCCAAACAAGCTCCGCCAGCATCAGGGGCGATCACCCAATCTCAAGTTTCTCAACAATCAGGGGCGATCCCCCACGTTGAGAGTACATTACCTCCGATTACCCGTACAAGACGAGAAACCAATCCTCTTCAGATGGTGGTCTCTCCTCTTATTGATCCGAACAACCCATTGCATGGGGTCCAGATCCACACTACAGATCTCCCTGTGAGTACTAACCCGACATACGGGCTGCCTAATTATCCTCCTATCCAAGGGACAGGCCCAAGTGGTCACGCTTTGCAGATCCGAGATCGAGAGTATCACGATTATTCGGGTCCTTATACTGATGAAACCTCCTCCGACGATGAGGATGATGACCGTGATGAAGCCCCGAGGAGGCGACGTGCTAGAAGAGAGCCTCAAGGAAGGACTCAAGGGATCCATGATGGACCTCCACCAACGGCTGAGGAGAGGATTAAGGCTCACGAGGCTGAGATCCAAAGGCTGAAGGATGACATAGCAATGGAGCAAGCAAGACAGAATCAAACTCGACCTCCTCCAACCTCAGGAACGATTCCCATCATTGATTTGGAGAGGTCTTCAAGGAGACAAAGAAGGGCTGATGCCTCATTCGGAAGAACAACCACAAGGATGGAAATTCCCAAGGGAAACCCCAAAGATCTGATGCCTCTAGGAGATCCTGATGATCCAACACCCCCGTTTACTGAGGATGTGATGAATGCTCATATTTCTAGGAAGTTTAAGATGCCGACAATTAAGGCTTATGATGGAACGGGTGATCCCGCAAATCACGTCAGGACGTTCTCGAACGCACTGCTGCTGCAGCCTGCAAGTGATGCCCTAAAGTGCAGAGCGTTCCCCCAAACCCTGTCGGGCATGGCTCAGAGATGGTATAGCCGATTGCCTGCGAACTCTATTGGCTCTTTTAAGGAGTTGAGTGCCGCCTTCGTTAGCCAATTCATTAGCGGAAGGGTGCATGAGAAGAGCTCCGCATCTCTTATGTATGTGGTGCAAGGAAAGAATGAAAATCTGAGGGACTACCTCAAGCGATTCACTAAGGAGACCCTGAATATCACTGATTTGGAAAATAAGGTGGCAATGGTAGCCCTGGAGCACGGAACCACTGACCTCTTCTTCAAGAGATCATTGGCGAAGCATCCCCCTGAGAACATGGCTGAGCTCCAACGAAGGGCTGATAAGTATATTAAAGCTGAGGATAGCGTAAATAAAGAAACCACCGTAGGTGGAGGAGGAGGTAACAATGACTCCAAGAAGCGAAAGCAAGACCAGGACTATGATGATCAAGAGTATGATGCTAGGGACAAGTATCCCCGAACTAGCGAGGACTCCGACTCTGCCCCTAAGAAGAACCAAGGGTCAAGGTTCACTCAGTATGCAAGGTTGAATACTCCTAGGAGTCGAATCTTGTTGGACATTGAGAATGATAAGGATTTCAGATGGCCGAAGCCACTCAGGGGTGATCCCGCAAAGAGAAACCAGAATCAGTATTGCAGATTCCATAGAGACGTGGGGCATGACACTGACGATTGTAAGCAACTCAAAGATGAGATTGAGTTTTTGATCCGTAGAGGGAAGCTGAGGCACTTCACTAAGGGTGAAGACCGTGCTAATCAGAGAAGAGACTATAATAGAAGGGATGACGATCAAGATCGCAACCCACAGCCCCGAGGGCCAGTAATCAACATGATCTCAGGAGGCCCAACTGCGGCCGGGACAACTAGGAACTCTAGAAAGGCTTATGCCCGAGAGGTGTTGCACATCGTGGGAGAGGCCCCGAAGCGTGCAAAAACTGAGGTAGCGATTAGCTTTGATGACTCAGACTTGGAAGGGGTGAAGTTCCCCCATGATGACCCGTTGGTCATAACTCCTGTGATTGGAAACTCGGAGGTGAAGCGAGTCTTGATAGACAATGGAGCTTCCGTTGACATTCTGTTTCATGATGCGTTTGTGAAGATGGGATACACTGATTCTCAGTTGACCCCCAATAACATGCCTATATACGGATTTAATGGAGTAAAATCCAAAGTTGAAGGGACTATTCAGCTGCCTGTAACTATTGGGCAAGAGCCCAAGGAGGCCACTCAGATGTTGAACTTCCTGGTAATCAAGGCGGCTTCAACGTACAACGCTATCCTTGGAAGGACTGGACTTCATGCATTCAAGGCTGTTGCCTCAACCTATCATGTGAAGATCAAGTTCCCTACCAGGAATGGTGTTGGAGAACATAAAGGTGATCAGAAGATGTCACGAAGCTGTTATGTAGCCTCTTTAAGGCCTGATGGAGTCGGGGGGCAGGTCCTTCCGATTGAAGACATAGATGTCCACAGTGGTATGGAACACAAAGAAAGGTCAGCAGGGGACATCACACAGAAGCCTCGGACAGCAATTGAGGCTAAGGCGTTAACTGACTTTGTGGTTGAGTGTACCATTGGCAACCAAGAAGTCGGGGGGCAAGAGGTAGTACCCCAAGCAGGAAGTGAACTTCAGAATAAGAATGAGGAGACCAGAAGGAGTGGTGGGTGCTCTATTTTGATGGAGCATCAAAAACAAAATCAAGTGGTGCAGGCCTAGTCTTGCAAAACCACGATTGGGCTTAAGTTATTCTAGTAGGACTTAGCTTCATATTTATATAGTAGAAGTAGAAATAAGGTTCATTAAAACCATTGCAGAGCATGTTGCTCCGAGTAGGACAGTAGTACTCTATGTAAGGGTTGAACCCATTTCAAGTTATTAATGCAAGATTGTTTTCCATTCATTGATTGTGATTTTATTTATGTGCCAAGCACCTGATGTGTGAGTCAAAGAAGACCAAGTACCGAAAATAAAAGAATACACGAATGAAAACAAACGAATGCATACCTCGAATGGTAGAGTTAGGTTAAATCAGATAAGAGTTTAAGTCCTTGAAGGATCCTGGATAAAGACAAACGTTGAAGTCCTGATGGAACACCCGTTGAAGAAACATATTGCATAGCATGAAAGCCAATGGAAGGCTTATCAAGTGGGCAATCTAACTAAAAGAATTCGATGTTAAGCCTAGTACGGCCATCAAAGCTCAGGCTCTAGCTGACTTCGTGGTTGAATATACCATTGACAACCAAGAAGTCGGGGGGCAGGAGGTAATAGACCAGGAAGGTCAGCAAGGTGAGAAACCCCTGGAAGAGAAGAAGGAATATTGGATGCTCTATTTTGATGGGGCATCAAAAACAAAAAGCTCTATTTTCATGGGGCATCTAAAACAAAAACCAGTGGTGCAGGTTAATTTCTGCAAAGCCCCGATGGGTTCACACTCGAGTATGCCTTGAAGATTGGACTTCCAAACAACCTGCAACGAGGCAGAGTATGAAGCTCTGATGGCCAGCCTTGGATTGACGAGAGCCCTGAGGGTGAAGAACCTAAAAGTTTGTGGAGACTCAAATCTGGTAGTCTCACAAGTCAATGGAGAGTTTGAGGCTAGAGAAAAGAATATGGCCAAACACTTGAGGATTGTGAAAGCTGTGATAGCCCCGCTCGATAAATGCCATGTTGAGTATATCCCAAGAGAGAAAAGAACATTAAGGCCGAAGCCCAGCCTAAGTATGGCTCTTCTGAGATAAAGAATTATGCAGAGAGTTTTTGCTTCCAGGTCCTGAAGACCCCACCATCGAATCAAAATTGGTATCACCAGTTGATGTAAGCTTAAGGATAGACCCTCTTCGAGCTCATCTCGAGACTAGTTGGCTCCCTGATAATGCCTTGAAGGCACAGAAACAGTTAGTGAGAGTGTTGAGATAAGAGGTCCTTTTGTCATTCCTTACTTAAAATCTTGAATCTCAAATCCCGACACAAAATTGTAGCCTTGATGGCCAAAAAGGCTGTCTGCCTCCAATCAAATTTGTCATTTGAAGTTTAAGGACTTGAATCAAGAGCCTTCAATCGAATATAAACCAAAGCAAGGTCCTGTGAGCATAAGAAGAAGGTTGGAAACCTAGAATCAAGAAAAGAAGGTTAACAACCAGCCAAGACACACCGGACTTGAAGTCAAACGCTAAGGAGCAAGTGAACTCCCTGAACGATCAACTGAAAAGTAAGACCTCCTCCGTATGAAGCAAGGGGGGCAAGAACTAAGGGACTTCATCATTCCTACATCTTAGAATGAGAATCAAGGGAATCAAGGGTTGATAATAACCTTAAAACCAAGGTCTCAGCAAATAAGTTAAGGCCCGGAAGGTCACAAGTCAAGGTTCACGAAACCATTTAAGGCATAACAAACACCTCATATTGACCTGAAACCCCGTGTTGGTGATCCAGAACACCAACATCAACCTTAGAATCCAGGCCTTGTGTTATAAATCAAGGGCTAAGGAACTAAGTTGAAGCCTTAGAAGGCCAACAAAGCTATCAGATCCAACCTTGGATCAAGAGATTCGTGAACAACTCAAGAATGAGTAACTGAATCAACATTCCAACAAGGTGGATGAAAGGTTCAAAGTAATTCTATGTAAGATTAGGCAAGCATGAAACCTTTGAAAGGATTTTGAAGCTTTCTCGTGGAAGGTTTGGAAACCCATTTACTATGACACCAAGGTCCTTTATGAAGCTGACCTGAATCACTCCGCTATAGAGAAGTTTGCTTTAGGCACGGTCATGGGTTCAAGAAAATTGAGACCTTACTTTTTCGTCACGTAAAATCGAGGTCTTGACAGACCAAGCCATTAAAAGGCCATTAATTCGACCAGAATCCTGGTCGAAATGACCAAGAATCCTGGTCGAAAAACTCTTCGACGAGGCCACGAATTTGGCCCTTAATTCGACCAGAATCCTGGTCGAAATGACTAGGAATTCTGATCGAAAATTCATTCGACCAGGAGAAATTTTGGACCCTTAATTCGACCAGAATCCTGGTCGAAATGACTAGGAATTCTGATCGAAAATTCGTTCGACCAGGAGAAAAATTGAGACCTTGTTTCGACCAGAATCCTGGTCGAAACGACCAGGAATCCTGGTCGAAAATCCGTTCGACCAGGAAAAAATTGAGACCTTATTTCGACCAGAATCCTGGTCGAAACGACCAGGAATCCTGGTCGAAAATCCGTTCGACCAGGAGAAAAAGGAGACCTTATTTCGACCAGAATCCTGGTCGAAATCCTGGTCGAAAAATGTGAAGTTTCCTGATCGAAATAAGGGGCTGCCGCCCCTTGGACCCCGCCCGGGGGCTGCTGCCCCCGGACCCCCGCTAGTGCCGTTTAGAACCGTTTAGAATCGCTTAACATTGTTTAAGTGTCGTTCAAGGCTCGTTAGTGCTCATAAGCACCGATTAAGTGCCGATGGCACCGTCAGTGCTGATAAACACCGATTAAGTACCGATTAGCACCGTTAGTGCCGATAGCACCGTTAGTGCCCATAAGCACCGATTAAGTGCCGATAGCACCGTCAATGCCGATAAGCACCGATTAAGTACCGATTAGCACCGTTAGTGCCGATAGCACCGTTAGTGCCGATAAGCACCGATTAAGTGCCGATTAGCACCGTTAGTGCTGATAAGCACCGTTCAGTGTCGTTTAATGCCGGTTGGCGCCACTTAAACGTTGTTTAAGTGTCGTTTAAGGCTAGTTAGTACCGTTTAGTGCCGTTTTATGCCGTTCAACGTCGTTTAAACATTGTTTAAATGTCGTTAAGGCTGATTAGTGCCGATTAGCATCGAATTAACATTGTCGTAAACGCGTCGGTCGCTCCACGCTTTACATAAAGACAATACTCGTGAAACACTAGTGTATAAAGATGAACCCTGACCCGAGTCTTGGAAAGGACCGTTAAAACTTCAAGGAAAACCTGATCAGTTTTCCTAGAAGTTGGGGGGCAAATGATATGGGCTAAAAATAAGCCCTAAAGACACATTTAATATGGCATTTATTAGACCCAGCATGGTCCAAACGTGGGGCCCATTAATGAGGTCAGAATCCCTATTTTGATATTAATTTCGTAATTAATATTGAGGGAAATAAACAGCTCAGCAATAAGAGTTGGATAAGGATATTATCTCCATCAGACTTAGCCACCAAGGCATCCAATTCGATATGGAAACTGATTCCTATAAGGAATAGATCTAGAACCTTCCTCAAAGACTTGTCCACCAAGTCTCCAAATCCTACCATAATTCTAAGGCTTCTCAGTCTATATAAAGGGCCTGACCCCTCATTCTCAGAACTACGTTTTCTTGGCTTGATTCTCTAATACAGAGATACGTAGGCATTCTGTGAGGACCGCTTAGTCTCGAACGCAGAAGCAGCCATTAAAGCACGAAGCTCACGAACCCTAGCATTAAATACACAAACCCTAGCCGTAATAATTTCAACCTAGTTTTTATTCCACAACAATAAGCTTTGAAAGAAAACAGCTGAAGAAATTAAATATCGTATACAAAGATGAGCCAACAGTGCTCCGTTAGGACAAAATGTGTCGACAATGAGAACTGATCAAGTTCTGATAACCAAAGATAATTATCACAAGATTCAAAGGAATCAGGCTTAAAAACAACCCAATCTCAATGTATAGATTAGAATTAGATTTTTATATATTTTAAAAACAATAAGGTTAGGCTGCTGATCATTCACGCACTAACCCCGGACAATCGCACACAGCAATGTCCTATAATGGATCCATGGTACACATTGGCCTTATTAACTTCCGACCACGAATCTGGTCCGACCTTACGGTCAAAAACATTTTATCACGACCACGATATGGTCCGACCTTACGATCAAAAATATTCCAATTCCACATTAAACCCACTAGGTGTCGGAACAATCGAGAACCTTACCACATCAACTAACTGGAAAACTCATGTTCCAGAATAACAATTCATAATTTCGATTCACTGATGAATATCAACATCAACTGGTATCAATAAGATCAACCCAAAAATGGGGGTAAATAAAGAATAATAATATCAATAGGTATCGACGAGTTCGACATGATAAAGGGGGTGATAAATAAAGAACAATCTCAAAGGGTATCGACAAGTTCGATAAGAATAATTGGGATCATACATGATAAGTCATACATGATAAGTGGATTTTATATCCACTTGGAACGTTCCATATCGGCTTAAATTGATTGTCTTGGACTCAAGTTTGTTGTAATTTTGATGTATTTTGCTTAAGTGTGCAGGATTACAAGTTTGTCGATTAGGGTTTACGTTTCCTTCGATTTTGGAATTGCATTGGAGCTTTTGAGTGAAGAATGGAGTCTTGTTGAAGGCCACCATAGTGATCCTTTAGATAGAGAATTGAAGAAGGAAGCTAATGTAAAAAGAACGGAAGCGTTTGGAGTCAAAACGAAGCGAAACGAAGCGAAACAGCAGAAAACAGAAAATTTCCAGAAAGCTAGTGGGCAGACTGTGCCCTAGGTGCGCAAACTGCGCCCTTGGACAGGGATGGACTGCGCAGGCTACGCCCTAGCTGCGTAGGCTGCGCCCCTGTGCGGCCAGATTTGCTAAATTTTGACCGTTTTGCCCTAATTCGAGTTGTAAACGTATTTTTGGCAGTTTCCTGTACCAAGTCAAATTCTATTAGTTTTTTAAGGTAGTTTCTTATGTAGCAAGGCTTCTTAAGCCTATTTAAACATATCGTAACGTGGTAATCGAAACGTAGATTTGTAACGGTGAAAGTGGAGAAAGATTCAAGCTCGTGACAAGTAACGGATCTAGATCTACTACATCTTTTGTATTCTTTCTCAGGCGTTATTCTAAATTCTAGATTTGTTTTCTTAACTTTGTTCTTTTAATATTATTACAACGTTCTTTCATATCTTGTTTATTATCATATTTTCATCAATTCCCATGGTGACGAGCAGTTCAATTATGAACTAATCGTTGTCATGGGATTCTAACGGATTTAATTATGTAGTTTAGTATCTTGATGCTTAAAGATCTGTGTGTGACGTATATCTGATATCCTCGTATGGTAATGCTTAATTGTTAGATGCGTCGCGAACATCTAATCTGTTAATCTCTTGTGAAGTGAAAGTGGATCTTGAGGTTTAGAACTTGCCATGCTAGCATAAGATTATGCATGATTTGACATCGTAATTTGTGGTATAAGATGAAAATACTTATATTGCCCTATGTGATCAATTTGGATAACTTGCTCCTCAACCGTTATGTTTTCAAATTCTATAGACATATAGGGTCTAAGCATAATTGGTGTCTATTCATCTTCTATCTCTTTTGCGGATGTATGGGTAGTTTGGTATACGTATACTGACAGGTAGCGTGTACTTATTTCGTGTTATCCGATCAGATATCAAAACCGTTGCATGCAGTGATTAAAAGTGTCAGATCTAGGTGAAGTAATTAATGAAGTTAGGATCCCAAGTTTTCTTGCATATAAGTAATTCGATACTTAATTCTCGTAATTAGTTAATTCGTAATATTGTTAATTTGCATAGTAGCTAATTAGTTAAACAAAACCCCAATTTGTTAATTGTCTAAGCAGTGAAGTATAATCATACATTGGTGCATAGGTGCATTATTCTACTAAACAAAACCAAAACCAGTCTCTGTGGGAACGAACTCAACTTGATTCTACATTACTTGTGACCGCGTACACTTACGTGATTTTGTGTTAACAAGTTTTTGGCACCGCTGCCGGGGACTTGGTGTTTTGTTTTATTAGTTTATGTGCTTGTCATTAGTGGTCGTTAGAGTTCATTGACTTGGATTGGTTAATTACACATCTTGGTTGTTGGTGTGATTTTCAGGTACTTGAGCGTGTATGCGAGCACGTTCGCAAACTCGTAGGGATAATTTGTAAGACGTTGATTTAGTTGCAGATAAGAAAGGAGAGGAAGAACTCGAAACAACAGTTAAGATGGGTGATCGAATAGCAGCCGCAGAGGAGACTAAGGCTTTGAAGGATTATTCTCAGGCCGGCTATCACAGCTAACAATTTCGAAATCATGCCTGGTACTATTTAGATGATTCAGAATTCAGTCCAGTTTGGGGGTGCTCCTACGGAAGATCCTAATATGCACATCCGGGATTTTATCGAGATCTGTGACACCTTCAAGTTTAATGGTGTGTCTGAAGATGCCGTAAAGCTGAGGCTTTTCCCATTCTCTCTCAGGGACAAGGCTAAGGGCTGGTTGCATTCTCTACCAGCAGGTTCTATCACTACTTGGGATGCTCTTGCTCAGAAGTTTCTTGTCAAATTCTTTCCAATGGCTAAAACTGCAGCAATCAGGAATGCTCTTACTCAGTTTACACAGCAATCTGGTGAAACTTTGTATTAATCTCATGCCGTTGTCAGTTTACATCCAACTTGGTATGCCGGAACCAAGGCCAACTAACATCTCTTTGCAGTTGGTTGATCGATCTATCACATATCCAAGGGGTATAGTGGAGGATGTCTTGGTGAAAGTTGATAAGCTCATATTTCCTGCCGATTTTGTTATCTTAGACTTCGAGGAAGACAAGAACATTCCTATCATCTTGGGAAGACCATTCTTGGCTACAGGTAGGACTTTGATAGATGTGCAGAAAGGGGAACTCACCATAAGAGTGCAAGACCATAATGTCACTTTTAATGTGTTCAATGCAATAAAATTTCCATCTGATGAAGAGGAATGCATGAAGGTGGATTTGGTGGATTCTACAGTTAGTATGGAGATTGAACAGTTGCTTAAATCGGATTCTTTGGAAAGAGTTCTTGTTGGTGATTCTGACTTTGAAGATGAGGAAGTAGCCGAGCAGCTTCAGCAATTGAATTCAGCCCCATAGAGAAGGAAGTTAGATATGCCATTTGAATCTCTTGGATTGGAAGAGCATAAAAATTCTACGGAGCGTCTCAAGCCTTCTATTGAAAAAGCTCCTACACTTGATCTTAAACCATTGCCCGAACACTTGAGGTATGCTTTTCTAGGTGATGCATCTACGTTACCTGTCATTATTGCTTCTAACCTCTCAGGTAGTGAGGAAGAAAAGCTTCTGCGAATTTTGAGGGAATTCAAATCGACAATTGGTTGGACCATAGCAGATATCAAGGGAATCAGCCCTTCTTATTGCATGCACAAAATTCTGCTAGAGGAAGGAGCTAAGCCTACTATTGAACATCAACGAAGACTTAATCCTATCATGAAAGAGGTGGTGAAGAAGGAAATTCTAAAGTGGCTAGATGCGAGTGTTATCTTTCCTATCTCAGACAGTTCTTGAGTGAGTCCAGTTCAGTGTGTGCCTAAGAAAGGAGGCATGACAGTTGTTGCTACTGAGAAAAATGAGCTCATTCCCACTCGGACAGTCACGGGGTGGAGAGTTTGCATGGACTACCAAAAGTTGAATAAAGCCACGAGAAAGGATCACTTCCCTCTGCTATTCATTGATCAGATGTTAGACAGGTTAGCTGGACATGAGTACTATTGCCTTCTTGATGGTTATTCAGGCTATAATCAGATTTGCATCGCTCCAGAAGATCAAGAGAAGACCACATTTACATGTCCTTTTGGCACTTTTGCTTTTCGACGAGTTTCTTTCAGACTTTGTGGTGCTCCGGCCACTTTTCAAAGGTGCATGATGGCGATATTCTCTGACATGATTGGCACTAATGTCGAAGTTTTCATGGATTACTTCTCAGTTTTTGGTACTTCGTATGATGTATGCTTGCATAATCTTGGCTTGGTATTGAAGCGTTGTGTGGAGACTAATTTGGTGCTAAATTGGGAGAAGTGTCACTTCATGGTGCAAGAAGGTATCATTCTTGGGCACAAAGTATCTAGCAAGGGACTTGAAGTGGATAAAGCTAAGGTGGAGACCATTGAGAATCTCCCTCCACCTAATTCTGTCAAAGGGATTCGCAGTTTTCTTGGTCATGCGGGTTTCTACAGGCGATTCATCAAGGACTTTTCTAAAATATCTAAACCGTTATGCAATTTGTTGGAGAAGGATGTGCCTTTTAAATTCGATGAAGAGTGTCTTGCAGCTTTTGAGTTGTTGAGGAAAAAGTTTACTACAGCACCTATCATTACCGCACCAAACTGGGAGGAACCATTCGAACTCATGTGTGATGCGAGTGACTGCGCAGTAGGAGCTGTGCTAGGCCAAAGGAAGGATAGAGTTTTTCATGTGGTTTACTATGCTAGTAAAACCCTCAATGATGTGCAGCTTAACTACACTACGACGGAAAAGGAGTTGTTGGCAGTTGTATATGCCTTCGAAAAATCCAGATCTTACTTGCTTGGAACAAAGGTGATTGTGTATACAAATCATGCAGCTATTCGATATCTTATCTCGAAGAAGGATTCAAAGCCTAGGTTGATTCGTTGGGTGCTTCTATTGCAAGAATTTGATTTAGAGATCAAAGATCGGAAAGGAACAGAAAATCAAGTAGCGGATCATTTATCTTATTTGGAGGACCACGGTAAATATTCACATGATGCAACTCTTATTAATGAATCTTTTCCAGATGAGCAACTTTTTGGAGTGCAAGGTGAAGAACCATGGTGTGCAGATTTTATGAACTATTTGGTGAGTAATGTTATTCCTCCAGATCTTTCTAGTGCTCAAAGGAGAAATTTCTACATGATGTCAAGTGGAACTGTTGGGATGAGCCATTTCTGTTTAGACAAGGAGCAGATCAGATGATCAGGCGATGTATTCCGTATAGTGAGACGGAGAGTGTCTTGCGAGATTGCCACTCAACCATCTATGGTGGCCATTATGGTGGTGAAAAGATAGCAGCTCGAGTGCTTCAGGCAGGTTTCTATTGGCCTACTTTATTTAAGGATGCTCATCGGTTTGTGATGAATTGTGATCGCTGTCAAAGGGTTGGTAATATATCTAAAAGGAATGAGATGCCATTGAACATGCTTCTTGAGGTAGAGATATTTGATGTGTGGGGTATTGACTTCATGGGACCTTTTATTTCTTCATGCAATAATCAGTACATCTTGCTAGCTGTGGATTACGTGTCTCAATGGGTTGAGGTGAAAGCCTTACCAACCAACGATGCTAAGGTAGTATTGAATTTCTTGCATAAGCAAATTTTCACGAGTTTCGGAACACCACGTGCTATAATAAGTGATGAGGGAACTCACTTCTGCAATCGCCAGTTTACTTCATTGATGGCAAAGTATAATGTGACGAATCGTGTTGCCACAGCCTATCACCCTCAAACGAATGGTCAAGCTGAAGTGTCTAACAGGGAGATCAAGCGAATTTTAAAAAAAGTGGTGAATTCGTCTCGTAAGGATTGGTCATTGAAGTTGGATGAAGCTGTATGGGCTTACAGGACAGCTTATAAGACACCCCTAGGTATGTCTCCGTTTCAGTTAGTTTATGGGAAAGCAAGTCATTTACCTGCAAAATTAGAGCACAAGGCATATTTGGCGTTGAAGAAGTTGAACTTGGATATCAAGGCTGCGGGTGAGAAACGGTTGCTTCAATTGAATGAACTTGAGGAATTTCGTGAGCAAGCTTACGAAAATAACAAAATGTATAAGGAGAAAGTCAAGAGGTGGCATGATAAAAGGTTGGTAGCAAAAGCATTCTTGCCAGGTCAACAGGTGTTGCTATTTAATTCTCGCCTCAAACTTTTTCCGGGAAAACTCAAGTCAAGATGGTCGGGTCCATTTATTGTTAAGACGGTGTTTGTAACACCCCCAGATCCGGGGTCAGGGATCTGGTCGTTACCAACTCAATTCCCATCCACAATTCAACATAAATAATAAATTACAACCTTGTGACCCAAAACAATAACATAAAACACACCCGTTATAGTCCCAGAGATAAAATCAGAGTAACTACCAAATTTTATTAAGCACATTATGATTTCTTACAATCCAAAAAGAATTACAATATGAATACGTACTCTTTGCCATCCATTTACATAAGTCATACTAGTCCATAGATTTGGTACTGAAAGAATGAATCTATCCTACCAATAGCTTTCTCTTCGGCTCTGGTAGTCTCATCGTCCTCGCCAGCGTCGAGTGCGCCTTGTGCGAGTCATCTGGTCTAGCTGTTGTTGTGATATAATAATAAGGCAAGGGTGAGCAATAGCCCACCAACAATAATATTTAACTGAACGATAATATATAACAGTTCAAAAGTATCTTTCAAACCATATGCCATGCATTTACGGAAATGATGCCAGTATAATATGAACGATGAAGTTACAAGGTAACTTAAAGTATTTATTTTGTGGAAATATCTGCTAAGTCAAATTAAGCAAGATATTATCATTTATCATATAAATAAGAACTTGCAAGGAAAATATTGCAAATCCAGTTATTAGCATTTTTCGAAGTCCTACAACCTGAAAGAAGTCTCTTCGATACGTGTTGCAGAAGACACCGTCAACCTGAAAGAAGTCTTTTCGATACATGTTGCAGGGAATTCCCAATTTGGGAGATGAATCAATACTGGAGTCATCACGCGCCAGCTGTCCCACTCCCTGATGATCAGTCGGGGATGGTACAGCCCAATATAGTTTACTACCGGTAGAAGGAAGAACTGACGGCTCCACTTGTAGATTGCCTTTAATATTAACTCCCTGGCCAATAGTTAGGCCTTGTGATGGATCGCGCGACTCGGCCTCTTACACACGACTCCTAGTTCGAATAAATCCACAGCATTGAAACGTAGAGTTTGTCCTCCCTTCCCCAAGTGAAATACTTGTTGATAAGACTCCACAAAGTAGTCGTATCTAGTTGGAAAGGAAACTTCACCAACATTTCCCAAGCTTTTGCTTGTTAATGGATATCAACTTGTTCCGACAATCTTACCCCTCGAATGATGAGAAAGTACACACAAACTTAATGAGTCCATAGCAACCTAGTTGCGAGTGAAAAGGATAAATTTTGACCGGGAAGTCAACAAGATAAATAACCTTTCTCAAGTAAGGTTCCCTTAAAATTTAAGAGATAGATTCGAGTGAAGAATGGAATCTTGAGGACCTTTCTTAATATAATATTAATTGTACGACTCCGAAGAATTTTCAGAATGATCGAAGGTCGAAGATAATATTTGAAGAAGAATAAACAACATTGAAGTTGTTTCCAAGTATTGAATAAATATTTATAGAATAATTATTGAGTCGGAAGTATTTAATGAATGAAAGAATATTTTACATAATATCTGGAGGTGAAAGATAATTTCCAAATAATATAAATCATTTTTAAAAGAATTTAAAAGAATTAAATAAATATTCCAAGAATATTTATTAACTCAATAATAATTACGGAATATTATTAAATCATAATATTGTTCGTAAGTAATCCTCGAATGAATATATAGAATTATTTACTAAATAAATCACTCCTTAAATGAATATTCAAAATAATATTCATTAATAATTAGACTCCTGTTATTCCCAGATTACACACTTGTATAATTGTAGAAGGGGGGGTTGAATACAATTCTTGATATTTATAAATTTCTGATAAGAACTTCAGAAACTTATGAAGAGATAATTGCAATGTAAGAATTAAACACAAACACATATAAAATCAGGTGGTTAATATGTACCACCTGAAGCTTTTATTTGAAGAAAACTCTGTGATACAAAATGTACACAGCTGCCGTTTTACAACTCTTTGCTTCTAAAGATATTCAAGAAACCCTAAGCAAATATGTCTGTTTTCTTAACCTACAAAGAGTTGCTACACTTGGTTATATATCCCAAGTTTTACAAGTACTACTGGAATAAGATAATACTAATCTAATTCTAGTTGACTTGCTACTACACTCCAAATACACATGTAGCCGAAAGGTTGTCCTTGTGTTCAGACATGTCTCCTGCACCTTTCTTGTATTCATAGTGTAAATGGAATGCTTCTTTCTTCTGTGTTTCCAAAGTATGGCTGCCATACTGCTTTTTGTATCTACTTTCAACTCATGTGATCTGTCAGTCAAACATGTCCTTATCAACTGCTAATCTCCAGCTAATCATAGAAATCAGTGTCAATGATTATCCGTTGATGATGTACACTGACATCCGTTGATGATGTATACTGACATCCGTTGATGATGTATAGAGCAGTATCCGTTGATATTGGGACTTGAGCTGTATCCGTTGATAGAGTGGATTTGAGTTGTATCCGTTGATAGAGTTTAGTCTTCATCCGTTGATACACTTTCACTTAGACAGAATTACATAGCATAGCTTATTTACAATTGGCTACCCTATTCTGCCTATCCGTTGATAGTCAACATGACTGTGGATAAAAACACTATCGACTGATAACATAAAGATACTGCAGTGTGCTACAAAACCTCATCCGTTGATGAGCTACCTGTCAACGGATAGAGTTATAAATCCTCATCCGTTGACAGCTACAAAACCTTAAACAATTTGATTGATTGTGAAGTTATCATCAAGTACAACATATTCCTAACAATCTCCCCCAATTTATACTTGATGGCAATAAAGCATAAATTCAGGACCTTGATGATAACAAAACATTCCTAAAGATATATAAAGAACAATACATAAATTGTATTAAGCTACAATAATTAAAAACTGAAAGTTTGAGAAATTTACAGAGAAGTGCTCCTCTAGACTGAGCAGATTAGGACTGTTTCTTTCCTCTTGTTGGCATCACCCTTGATTTTCCTTCCTTGGCAGAGTTGGACTCAATCTGTATTTGGAGTTGCCTATAGAAGGCATCTTCTTCATCTACCTTTGGATTTAGCTTCTGTTGTAGCCATCTCAGGTATTGAGAACTAGCCTTTGGTAGTTGGTCTTCTAACCTGAAGAATCTCCTGTTACCATCTTCATCCCTGAACTCCATCATCCAGAAAGGTTGGAGGTGGATTTTCTGTCCATTGTATGGGATCTTCATTTTCCTTGGTAGACTTGATGGTGAGTTCCAATCCCTCCTTATTTGTTCTATTTTGTCCAGTATCTCCCCTTTTGCTATCTTGGAGAACCCTGTGTATCTCTTGATTGCAGAGAACACTTTGGTTAAGGTATGATAATTTTCTCCAAGAACCCTTTGTAGTGGCCATGTCCTTTCCGTTCCTCCCTTGTATACAAAGACCAATCTTTCAGGCAAATGTTTATATTTGTCAATTCCTCTTACTTCTGACAATTCATCCAGATAAAGATTCATGTCAGAGTATTCTTCAATATCTGCCTGATAGATAAAATCATCCTTGTTTTCCAAGATTGGCTGCCTGACAATTGCAGGTACCCTAGCAACTTGAATTGGTTCCTTTGAAGGTTGCTTCCTTGGTTTCCTTTTCTTCTGTGTAGGCTTCTGTTGAGGCTTCAGCAAGAATGAAGGAACCTCAATGGAGTCAAGATTCATTGGTTCCTCTTTAGGTACTATAGGCTCACCATGGAAATTTACATCTGGGTTGAATACTTTCACATCAATAGGTTGTGATAAACCAACTGTCTCTTTGTTTTCAGTTTCTGGAGAGACAGGCCTCCTTGCATGTGATTTTAATCTCTTGGATTTGGGGACTGATTTCCCTTTCTTTTTGAATTTGGGGACTTCCTCAGGTTCCCTCAATTCATCCTCTACCTCATCCAATAACTCTTGAGCCAGCCTTGCTTGCTTCTCATCTGAGTTTTCATATTGATATTCAGTGCTTGGTTGAGATTCTCTTAGCAGCCTTGAAGTCTCTTCTCTCTTGGCTTCAACAAATCTAGGATGGCTGTTGGATATGTTTAGAACTTTTCCATTCCTTATGATTACAGCCATCCATTCTCTTACACAACTGTTAGTCTTCTCCTTGAATTCCTTGATTGCCTTACCCATCAACTTCTCTTCATCATCCTTGGGAAATGGAAAGTCCAGTTGTAACTTGTTCTTCCCATTTTCTTTTGGTGGTGAGAAGGGTCTTGATTTGATGTAGGGTTCAAATTCCTTAACATGAGAAGGCTCATCATCATAGAATGTAGGAGCCACAATTGCTGGAGTGAGCACCTGCAGAATTGTTGTAGATATTGTTGGAGCTGAGGTTTGGCTAGAGAACAGATTTGATGCAATAGATTGATTGATCAATCTTTCTGTCCTCATTATCCTTTCATAGTTTTCTTCTTTCATCTGTTGGAGAGCTTCAATTTTGGCTAGCTTTTCTTCTTCTGTCAAGTTTGAAAGATCAAACTCTTCAGATAGAGGTTTGGATTTGCTGGGGGAAGCTGTGACAATGAATTCTTGTGGATTGACCACTATGGTAGGCTGCTGCTCCCCCTCACTTGCTGCTTCCCTTCTTTCAGAAATTAAGATTTGACTTGTAGTTGCCACAGCCTCTTCCACTTTCTCCCCCTTTTTGTTAGCATCAAGGGTTTGACTAGAAGTTGGGGCTGCAACTAACCTTTCTAGCAGTTGGGTTTGCAGTTTCTGGTGTTGAAGAAATTGCTCCATCTGGGATTCCATCTTTTCCACTCATGAAGTGAGAAGTTGCACAGATTTAGCCAGGTTGTCTTCTTTGAGAAACCTTTGTTGCAACACCCTCTGAGTGGCTGTAGGAGCTAGTTGCTCTAGCTTGGAATCCAAAGAGATCTTCACATCCTTGATTTCTTGTTTGACCTCCTCTAAATTGGATCTCTGAATCACCATTTGCATCTTTTGTAACTTTAGGGAGTTAATTACCTGTTGAAGAACAACCTTTCTCTGTGGATCTGCTTCTGGGTGCTCAGCCAGGGCAGATTTATATTGCCTTATGATTTCCATATCAAGTTGATGATAGGTGTAGTTTTGAGCAAATGCAAAATCATGAATACTGCTACCACCTTCATCTTCAGAGCTCTGGCTGTCTTCATCTTCAGAATTGTCAAATTCATCACTCTCAGCAGTGGTTGGCAGAGCTGCTATAGATTCCTTAGCTCTAAGTAGAGATTGTGAGGTGTGCACTAGGTGCATTGCCTCCTCTGCTTCCACATTGCCCTGTTGTGCCAAAATTTGATAGGCAGGAACAGGGTGAGTAAAGGTTTCAGCATCCAAAGAAATGGAGTCAATCATGGACTGATATTCTCTTTGAAATTCCATTTCCTTGGATGCATCCTCAACCCCCATTGACTCACTAGCAATGGCTGCTTCTTCCATCCTTATCTCTCCTGTAGTCCCTTCTCTCCCCTCATCTCTCTTTTCTTGCATCAAGGGCTCCCCTTGGCTCACACCTCTCACACCCTCACCTTCACCTACTAAGGTGGAACTCTCAAACTCTCCTTTTGCCTGACCGGAAGAAATGGCCAGCCTCTCATTATTTATCTCTCCTTTTGCCTGCTCACAAGGCAGCCTCTCACTCCCTTCCCTCAAACCTAAAAGTGTTTCAACTACTGAGAACTCCTCTACACTTGACACTGGAATGTCAGATATAGCAGTGGTAGAGTGAGTTATCAACGGATAAGGAATATCCGTTGATGGAGTAGTTATAGCTGTCAACGGATGGCTAGATAGAGGCGCATCCGTTGATGGAGAAACACTTGTCAACGGATGAAGGATATCCGTTGAGGAAGGAATAATTATATCCGTTGAAGTGAAAACCAACACTGAATCTGTGGAGATTGATTTTAAGTTCGAGGCCACAGTCTGTGTTGAGAATTCTGGAAGGGAAGATTGATGGTCCAACAAATCATCTAAAAGATGATGACCACCAATTACAGAGTGGGGCTTCTCCAAGAATCTTAAAGATGGAGAATCAGGAATTGAAGTAGATATCATATCCACATCCAGAGAAGGAGTTGGTGATGGTGGATTGTAATGTGTGTCAATTTGAAGATTAAGATCAAGGGGCTGTGACTCCACATTTATTGAAGCCACATCAAACTGAGTTTGAGAAGGTACAGTTTCCTGTACAGTGTGTGCACCCTGTGATTCCCCTGTGGTTTTAGATTTTACTCTTCTTCCATAGGTTTTTGAGATTGGGCTATATGTGTCCCTAACCCTCTTGTGCAGTGTTCCTTGTGGGGAACTTGATTCAGTAGTCACACTCTTTTGGGAGAGTGTAACTAGAATTTGGCCTGTAGTTACATTAGCAGTCTTTTGAGAGACTGAAATGGTGGTTGCACTCATCTCTCCTTCCTTATCCTTAGGGCTTCTTTGATGTTCACCCTGTCCCTCACCACTCACTACCACCTTCACACTCCCCTCAAGAGGTTTGGTAGTTTTTACAACAGGTGTCTTTTGAGAGACACTTGAGGTTTACCTTTTAGAATGTGGTTTTGGAACTTTGGATTTGGTCACTTTGGTAGGAGCCTGTTTGGTCACAACTACAGACTCCATTGTGACACTAGAAGGCAAAGAAATTTGGGGGTTGGAGATAGGGGTTTCAGAGTTAGAGATAGTTACCTGAACAATTGGTAGATATACCAACTGTACTCCTGCATTGAGGTTCATTCGAATCAGGTCACTTAAGACTCTCTTCTCCTGAACAAAACATTGGAACTTGCTATCCGGGTTAGCAATGGATAGCTTGTTCTCAGACACTTGCAGTGCTAAGAGCATTAAAAATCTAGCAAAGTAGATATTCTTGCTCCTAGTTTCCTTTTTACCCAACTTTGCAGCTATCTCATACATAACTAATGTGCCAAAATTATAGAATTTATCATTTAAAAGCATACACATCATTATTAGCATGGACTGGGTAACAGCATCAAAATTACTAATTTTTCCTGAAAAAGTTTTAATGAAGGCATCACAGAAGTAGCTCCATTCTTTAACCATTCCTTTTCTAACAATTTTCCCTAAGTTTTCAGTACTAAGGGCATAATTAATAGAATTAAGCATGGCAACAATTTCAGCATCAGTAGGTACTTTCAGACAGTTATTCTCAGGCAATTTTAAACAAGCAGTTATTACATCAGAATTAACCACATAGTTTTTACCCTTTAAAGAAAAAGCAATTGTACCGTCTGTGCCATTGTACTCAGCAGATGTCCACATTTCTTCAATTACCTCGTGGATTAAGGGAGTGGTAGCCGTCATAGCATATGACAGTTTGCATTTCTTCACGAAACTCATCAAAGTGTGGTAAGCTTCTGGAGCATTCACTGTGTCAACAAAGGCCGCGAAATTGTTCTTCTCATAGGTAAACCCAGTGGAGGACATCATCTTAACAATAGGCGCCATTGAAGTGATTGAACTTTGGTTACAGAGAGTTTTAGGGAAGAAGATGCAGTTAACTTTTGATATGCTTGAAAATGAATAAAAGTGAGATGTGAGAGTACAAGTTCGCCTTTTATATTTTTCAAGAATTAAAAATGAAATAATTAAAAGTAATTACTCCATTGGTCAAAAGTAACTGTCAGATAATAAATAAAAAGAGAATAAGTACAGCCATGATTAGATATACACGGTTACCAACGGTTAAAAAAAATGTATGTCAACGGATATAGAATGAACGGTTGAGATACAGTTTATCCGTTGATGACGTGGATAGTCTGTTACCCGTTGACATGCAAAAATCTAGTAATGTGTTTATACTATCAACGGATAAAAGGATATCCGTTGATAAGCTAATTTTGCCTTAGGCAAAATTTCTGCAGAAAAGTTTTCTGAAAGTTTTAACTTTCAAGTAAATCAAAACACATTTCCAGCTTCAATTCATTGAAATCAAATATCACTAGAAATTATGACAAGTTAAGCATACCTAGCTCACCTACCAATCTTGTGAATGTGGATTCATCAAGAGGCTTGGTGAAGATATCTGCAAGCTGCATTTCACTTGGCACAAAGTGCATTTCTACTGTACCATTCATCACATGTTCTCTAATGAAGTGGTATTTGATGTCAATGTGCTTGGTTCTCGAATGTTGCACTGGATTCCCTGTGATGGCAATAGCACTTGTGTTGTCACAGAAAATTGGAATCTTCTCAACTTTTAGACCTAGTCAATGAGTTGGTTTCTCATCCATAGAATCTGTGCACAACAGCTTCCAGCCGCAATGTACTCAGCTTCAGCTGTAGAAGTGGAGACTGAGTTTTGTTTCTTACTGAACCATGACACAAGCCTGTTTCCTAGAAATTGACAGGAACCTGTAGTACTTTTCCTATCAACTCTACAACCTGCATAATCTGCATCTGAATAGCCAGTTAGATCAAAACCAGATTTTCTTGGGTACCAAATGCCAAGGTTTGGTGTTCCCTTGAGATACCTGAAAATTCTTTTAATAGCTATTAAGTGAGACTCTCTAGGATCAGCTTGAAATCTAGCACAAAGACAAGTAGAAAACATTATATCAGGTCTACCAGCTGTTAGGTATAAAAGTGAACCTACCATGCCTCTATAACTTGAGATGTCCACAGACTTTTCCTTAGTATTCAACTCAAGCTTAGTTGCAGTGGCCATAGGTGTTTTAGCAGATGTACAATCCATTAAGTCAAATTTCTTTAAGAGATCATAAATATATTTTGTTTGACTTATGAAAATGCCCTCATTAACTTGCTTTACTTGTAGGCCAAGAAAGTAAGTTAATTCACCCATCATACTCATTTCATACCTACTTTGCATAAGTTTGGCAAACTTTTTGCAAAGCTTCTCATCTGTAGACCCAAAAATAATATCATCTACATAGATTTGAACAAGTATTGAAGAGCCATTAATATCCCTATGAAATAAGGTTTTATCTACTGTACCTCTAGTGAAGTGGTTCTCCAAAAGAAATTGAGATAAAGTGTCATACCAGGCTCTTGGTGCTTGCTTCAAACCATAAAGTGCTTTCATGAGAAGATATACATATTCTGGAAATTCTGGATCCTCAAAACCAGGAGGTTGATGGACATAGACCTCTTCTTCCAGTTCCCCATTTAGAAAGGCACTTTTGACATCCATCTGATAGACTTTGAAATTGGCATGTGCTGCATAGGCTAGAAAGATTCTTATTGCCTCAAGTCTTGCTACTGGAGCAAAAGTTTCATCAAAATCTATTCCTTCTTCTTGAGAATAGCCCTTTGCCACTAATCTAGCTTTATTCCTCACAATTATGCCATTTTCATCTGTCTTATTCTTGAGAACCCATTTAGTACCTATGACACTTCTATCATCAGGTTTGGGCACAAGTTTCCATACTTTATTTCTTTCAAATTGGTTTAGCTCTTCTTGCATTGCTAACACCCAATCTGGATCTAGAAGGGGATCTTCCACTTTCTTAGGTTCCTCTTGAGACAGGAAGCTACTGTATAGACATTCTGCTTGAGTGGCCCTTCTAGTTTGGACTCTTGAATTTGATTCGCCAATGATTAACTCAAATGGATGATTTCTAGTCCATTTTCTTGCAGGTGGAAGATTTGATCTTGATGAGGTTGCTTCATTTCCATGATCATGTTGATTTAGCATTGAACTTTGACCATGAGAAACTCCCCCTGAGTTTGTTGTCCTTGCTGAGTTATGAAGTTGACTGTCAATGGATGCATCATTTTGCCTGTCGACGGATGCTTGAGAATTTCTGTCAACGGATGCATCTCTAATAGTGTCAACGGATGTTGCAGAATGACTGTCAACGGATGCTCCAGAATGACTATCAACGGATGCTTCATTTTCAGTGTAAGCATCACTTCTAGTTGGTATAACAGCTCTAGGTGGATCTCTGTGGTCATGATCTTCATTCTCCTCATCATCATCATAGTACATTCTTCCTTCACCTTCATTCTCAAATTCCAACTTTTCATGGTAGCCTTCATCATTTAGGCCTAGAATCTTTTGATCATCAAACACAACATGTACAGATTCCATAACAATGTTGGTTCTTAGATTGTAGACCTTGTAGGCTTTCCCTGCTGCATATCCAACGAAAATAGCTTCATCTGCCTTTGCTTCAAATTTGCCTAAATTATCTCCATGATTCCTTAGCACAAAACACTTACATCCAAAGACATGTAGAAAAGCTAAAGTTGGTTTCTTGTTGGTTAATAACTGATAAGGAGTCATTCCTCTAGCTTGATTGACCAAGGAAATATTCTGAGTAAAGCATGCAGTGTTGACAGCTTCAGCCCAGAAATATGTTGGTAATCTTGATTCACTTAACATTGTTCTAGCTGCTTCAATGAGAGTTCTGTTTTTCCTTTCAACAACCCCATTTTGTTGAGGTGTTCTGGCAGCAGAAAACTCATGGACAATTCCATTCTCTTCACAGAAAATCTTCATTGTGGAATTCTTGAATTCAGTACCATTGTCACTCCTGATCCTTTGTACTCTGTCTTCAGAACCATTGTTTAGCATTCTGAGGTGATTGATAATGATTTCACTTGCACAATCCTTGGAGTGCAGGAAGAAAGTCCATGTGAACTTAGAAAAATCATCTACAATCACCAGACAGTATTTCTTCTTTGAAATAGACATGACATTTACTGGACCAAATAAATCCATATGCAGCAATTGAAGAGGCTTAACAATGGATGACTCTGTCTTGCTTTTGAAAGATGATTTCTTTTGTTTCCCTAATTGGCAGGCATCACATAGCCCATCTTTGACAAACTCCAAATGAGGGATTCCTCTAGCAAGATCCTTTCTTACCAAATCATTCATAACTTTAAAATTCAAATGTGACAGCTTCTTATGCCATAGCCAACTCTCATCCTTACTTGCTTTGCTGAAGAGACAAGTAATGGATTCTGAGCATGCTGAATTGAAGTCAGCTATGTAAACATTTCCTTTTCTAAAGCCTGTCAATACCACATTGTTGTCTTCCTTGGCAGACACAACACAGGCTTCTTTCGTGAACTTTACTTCATAGTTTTTGTCACAAATCTGACTAATACTCAGCAAATTGTGCTTTAAACCTTCAACTAAAGCCACTTCTTCAATGATGACATTGTCTTTTGAAATCAGGCCATATCCCTTAGTATATCCTTTGCTGTCATCTCCAAAGGTAATTCTAGGGCCAGCTCCTTCCTTGAACTCTGTGAGCAGGGTTGAATCTCCTGTCATGTGCCTAGAACATCCACTGTCTAGGTACCATAGATTCCTTCTGTTTCCCTGCACACATTTCAAAAACAAATCAAGTTGATTTTGGTACCCAAGCTTCCTTGGGTCCTTTCTTGTTAGCCTTTGACTTTGCACTCTTAGCATTCTTCATCTTAGGTGTAGATGCTTGAGTAATGGGGTTTGACAAATGCTCATTTGCATGAATATTGGATGCATGCATGTGTGGAAAATTGGCATACATATTATTCATGTTAGGTAGGTTCCATGACATTTGTGGCACATTCATAGATTGAAAGTATGGATTAGACACATATGGCATGTTCACATATGGATTAGAAAAACTAGCATTTTGATACAAACCAGGCATAACAGGCATTGCAGGCATACATGGCATTGGTTGAGGTACATGAACAGGAGCCTTGTTGACAGTCTTGCAATTAGAAGATAAATGATTGACACTATTACAATTACTACAAGTTTTCCTAGGAGCAAACTTGTCAGGAGAGTAATTGTTTTTCTTGTTGATGCCTATCTTACCATTTCTGTTCTTTTTCTTTTTGCCCTCAATTTCTACCTTTTCATTGTCTGATTTACCAACAGCCTTTTTGTTGTGTAAATCACCTGTCTTAGCCTTCCCACTGGATTTGGTTTTGCTGCACTCACCACTAACAAAATTCTTGTTTACTGGACCATACTTGATATCCAGTTTCCTAAGTTCCTTCTTACTAACAGACTTTTTGTTAGTCGACGGATACCTCTCATCCGTTGACGGTTCATCTGTCAACGGATGATCACTATCCGTTGATTCACAAATAGTCTCTAGATCCTCAAGGCCAGGTTCTAGCTCCTTTTTCTTTTGAGTCCAGGTATCCTTCACAAATGATTCTATTCCCTGAACTTCTATTATGTTTTGAGAAACATTCCTACAACTTTGAAATTTAGCAATTATCCCTTGTTCTTTTTCAAGCTGGTCTTTTAAAATCAGTTCTCTTTTTAACACAGCTTCAAGTTCACTTTTAGCATTATTGCAATCAACTCTCATTTTCTCAAATTCTAGAAATTGAGATTCTAGAGCAGCATTTCTATCACTTAAAAACAGATTAGACTCTTTAATTCTATTGTTCTCTTTAGTAAGTGATTTAAGAGTAACACTTAAGTGATATAGTTCAGTAGACATTTCATCTATAACACTATTGCATTCCTCTTTAGTGAGCTCAGAGAGATTAGTAGAAAATACCTGATTGCTAGCTGAACTTGCTTCCTGCTCTCCAGAATCAGCCATTAAAGCAAGGTTGACTAACTCAGCATCATCATCTGAATGATTGTCATCAACAGCCCAGTCATACTCTTGGGTCAAGAATGCCTTTCCTTTCTGCCTGAGAAGATCAAAATATTTCTTCTTATAGTCAACAGCCTCAGTTGGCTTTCCCTTGTTCTCAGATCTAGGTTTCCTGCATTCACTTATCATATGACCAGCAATCCCACAATTGTAGCATTTAATTTTGGATTTATCCACATAGTTGTTTGTGGAAAAATCCTTGTTAAATGGCTTGGCCATCCCAGAGTTTCTCTTGAATTTCAGCTTAGAGAATCTCCTAGATAGAAAAGCTAAGTGCTCATCTATCTCATCCAATTCATCCTGCTGAAGGGCATTCAATTCCTCAGACACTTTTTCCTTGCTCCTGCTTGATTCTGCTCTACCTTTACAAACCTCCCTGTTTGGTGTAGAACTAGCAGTTTCTGTCCTTTCCTCCTTTTGCTCCAAATTGGCAACGAGTGCAACTGACCCACTTTTCTTTTGAGACTTCTCAATCTCTTCATCCTGCTCCATTTCCAGCTCATAGGTCTTTAAAGTTCCATAGAGCCTTTCAAGAGTAAATGTCTTGTACTCTTGAGTGTTTCTTAGAGAAACAGTCATTGGCTTCCATTCCTTGGGCAGTGATCTCAGAAATTTGAGATTAGAGTCTTTAACTTGATAGACTCTTCCATACAGTTTCAAACCATTTAGTAGCTTTTGAAATCTACTAAATGTATCATTCAATGTTTCTCCACTCTTAAAGTGAAAATGTTCATACTGTTGGATTAGTAGTTGCATCTTGTTTTCCCTTACCTGTTCTGTTCCTTCACACAGGGTTTGAACAATATCCCATACTTCCTTGGCGGTAGTGCAGTTAATAACATTGTCAACCATGTCTGTTTCTAGGCCATTGAACAGAATATTCATGGCCTTTTTGTCTTTGTGGACTTCTGCAATATCTTCAAGACTCCACTCAGAAACAGGTTTGGGAATGAAAGTGTCAGGCACATCATCAGCCAGGCCAACTCTTGTTGCCGTCTTCATTGGAACGTGAGGACCCTTGTCAATGCAATCCACAAAACCCTCATCAATAGACGAGAGATGTAGACGCATTTTTACTTTCCAGTGAAAGTAATTTTATCTATCAAGAACTGGAATCTTCACTCCATAATCCTTCTTAGACATGTTGGAAGTGTGTTGATCTTTAAACTTCAAATATGTTAGAAGCTTGCTCTGATACCAATTGTTATTCCCAGATTACACACTTGTATAATTGTAGAAGGGGGGGTTGAATACAATTCTTGATATTTATAAATTTCTGATAAGAACTTCAGAAACTTATGAAGAGATAATTGCAATGTAAGAATTAAACACAAACACATATAAAATCAGGTGGTTAATATGTACCACCTGAAGCTTTTATTTGAAGAAAACTCTGTGATACAAAATGTACACAGCTGCCGTTTTACAACTCTTTGCTTCTAAAGATATTCAAGAAACCCTAAGCAAATATGTCTGTTTTCTTAACCTACAAAGAGTTGCTACACTTGGTTATATATCCCAAGTTTTACAAGTACTACTGGAATAAGATAATACTAATCTAATTCTAGTTGACTTGCTACTACACTCCAAATACACATGTAGCCGAAAGGTTGTCCTTGTGTTCAGACATGTCTCCTGCACCTTTCTTGTATTCATAGTGTAAATGGAATGCTTCTTTCTTCTGTGTTTCCAAAGTATGGCTGCCATACTGCTTTTTGTATCTACTTTCAACTCATGTGATCTGTCAGTCAAACATGTCCTTATCAACTGCTAATCTCCAGCTAATCATAGAAATCAGTGTCAATGATTATCCGTTGATGATGTACACTGACATCCGTTGATGATGTATACTGACATCCGTTGATGATGTATAGAGCAGTATCCGTTGATATTGGGACTTGAGCTGTATCCGTTGATAGAGTGGATTTGAGTTGTATCCGTTGATAGAGTTTAGTCTTCATCCGTTGATACACTTTCACTTAGACAGAATTACATAGCATAGCTTATTTACAATTGGCTACCCTATTCTGCCTATCCGTTGATAGTCAACATGACTGTGGATAAAAACACTATCGACTGATAACATAGAGATACTGCAGTGTGCTACAAAACCTCATCCGTTGATGAACTACCTGTCAACGGATAGAGTTATAAATCCTCATCCGTTGACAGCTACAAAACCTTAAACAATTTGATTGATTGTGAAGTTATCATCAAGTACAACATATTCCTAACAACTCCAATAAGTATTTAAAATAATATTCAATAAATGAGTCAAACTTTAAATGAATATTTGAAAATAATATTCATTTAATAAATAATCTTCTAAATGAATAACCAAATAATCTTCCTTTAGTAATCAAAACTTTAAAGGAATAATCGAAATAATATTCCTTAAGTAAATAGAATTTCCAATGAATATTTTAAAATAATATTCATCAAGTATATAAACCTTAAATGAATATTCGAAAGTAATATTCATTTAATAAATAACATTCTAATGAGTATCAAAGTAATTATTCATTAAATAATCAAACTCTAAGTGAATATTCAAAAATAATATTCACCTAATATTTCTCGACTGAGATAATACTCAAATAACATTCTTCGAAAGATTTCCAAGTAATTGATACTTTATGGAAATATAAATAATGTTTAATAAGGACATTCCTCAAAATAAATAATAATCTACCGTTGGAATCCCTCCGGGTTTCCACGACTATCTATATATCTCAAAATACCGATTCCCGGTCTATATCAAAGAATGAATATCATATGCCCTTCGCTAAGGGTCTTACCAAAACGATCCGGCTTATCACTGATAATTCGTATATAGTCTATAAGCCAATATCAATTCAGGGAACAAGTATCATAAAAACCTGAGTCAGAATATAATTGGAAACAGGCATGCATGCGATGGCATATGTAAAACAGAATCATATACATATATTATCACAACAACAGGTTCAAAGGTTTGAACACTTGCCTGGTAAGCGGGTGTGGGTAGAGATAGCGTGTCCTGGGTCTGCTCGATGATCTATAAACAATCAGAACATTCGAGATTAACCACTTAACACCTTTTTAAAAGTATAGGTATAAATTTCACTTAAATCGAAACACGTTTTCGAATTATCTCGTTATACACCTTTTTGTGTAACTCTTTTTATGACTGATACGATCCGACATTTGTTCGTCATTACGACATGTCATCATACCCACACTCGGTATATACTTAAGTCATATAAGTTCTAAAGTCGATCGATTACGAACCGAGATTATACCTCGAGTTTTATCGTTCCTTTTCTAAGTGTTTTACCAAAGTTATAACCAAGCGGGTTTTTAGGGGTTCGTTCGCGTTTAACTTCGATTCCAACATTTTTATAAAATCGGAAAACGATCCGTTTGACATGTGGTTTTCTTTCATACCTTCCTTATGACCTCTAGTATTTATTTACCAAGATTCACCATTGAGTAACATGCTTTACGAGGGATCAATTGAAGTTACGAACTTTTACTTACGGTTTCGAACCACTTTTACGAATTTTAGCATAACTCCTAAACCGTAAATCTAAATGTTACGATTCTCGCGTCAAAACGAACCTTAAACATGTACTATCCAAACATGGCAGAAAAGGATTCTGGACAGTATGGTTTTGATATTAAAAATGGCATACAAAACATGGTTTTGTAAAATCGGACATTATAACGGCTACGTTTACGCGTTTTCCAAAGTTTTTACACTTTATCACGATCACACCATGATCAAATCAACCACTTAAACACATGATAAACATCATGACAATTTCAATAACATCTCCTTATAACAATCTTTTGGATCATCAACCATAATCAACCACAAATCCATGGATCTAAACATATAACTAACATATCAACCACTAATCAACCAATCCTTCTTATTACTCATATATAAACTCAAAGTAAAAGCTATAGTTTAGGATGTTTATACCTTCCTATAAGTATATTCTAGCCTCACTAAGCTTGGTATGGTCCTTGGATTGCCTTAAGCTTGCTAAATCAATCATGAAAACAAGAAAATCAAAGATTAGTTTTCATGAAAACACTATTCACCCTCCTCTTTCTTGATTTTTTTGAAAATGGAAACAAAGGAGTTTGAAGCTAAAATTTTGAGGAGATTACTTTCTTTAAATATAGGACTCACCTTAAAAATTACAAGATCAAACAAGGAGTGGAAGGTGGATTTTTGTTTTTGAATTAAGCCAAAAGCCGAATGTAATGGTCTTGGAGAGAGTTTGTATTGCTTGGCTTGTCTCTTGGATAACAATGCATAAAGTGAAGTGTTTTTGGATAATATCTCCTCCTTGGTTGCTTTAATAAAGTGGTGATGTAATGGATGATGTAATTTGCTTGGACAAGTGTTGATATTTTGGTGGTTTAAGGCTAACCAAGTGGTTTGTGTGCTAAGTACTTGGTTGCATTCTAATTGATCTAGTTCCTTACTAGTTACTAGATATTTATCACTTGCACATGCATGTATCTTGATTCCCTGCTTGTTTCTTTGTCCGATTATTGCTCGTTTCGATTGATCGTTCGTAGGAATATCTCACGGTTTCTAATTAGGGTTTACCGGGAATCTTCTTAATATTAATACTATCATTCTCCATCTTTCTTACTAACTTTCGAATTTATATTCCTTAAATCCCTTCGTTAAATTCTTAAGTATTTCAGTGTCCAGGGAACTCTCGGAGAAAATAAAAGTGCTATTTTTCAGAATTCGACAGCTTTTACATACACTTATTTTCCCCCTGGATCACTAATACGAACTCGGAAATCCGTTCCGAATACTTCTATACAGTGTCGTCTCATAATATTCTCATTTCCACCAAAAACACTATTCATTCTATATTCTTTACTTATTCTCTTAGGGTTGTACAATTGTCCCTGATCTCTTCCGATCGTTCCTTAACCTTTTTACGGAACCACTGGATTAACCGTTATCGATCTGGATGACATGAGAATATTCTCCTGCTTGGAATTGCCATATCTTATTCCCCTAGGAGATAGATTATTCTTACCTAAGTTGTCAACCATTAGCATTCTTCATGACATATAAGTATTTGAATCCATACCCATTGTTAGCACAAAATCATGCAAGCGTACGTGGTCACAAGTAATATAGAATAAAGTTGAGTTCGTTCCCACAGAGATCTGGTTATGGTTTTAATTCAGTTTTGTACCTATGCAACAATGTATGGTTATTATGCACTGCTAAGACAAATAACAAGATTTTAATTAACTATAATTAACTAAGAAACAAATTAATAAAACTAAGAATTACTTAACTAATGAGAATTTAAATCTAATTACTTCTGCAAGAGAAAACATGGGATCCTAACTTCATTATCTACTTCACTTAAAGTCGCAGCCTTTAATCAATACATGTGAAGGTTTTGATATCTGATCGGATAACACGAAACTAGTAAAAGCTACCTCTCGGTATACTAATACCAAACTACGCATGCATCCACAAAAGAGATAGAAGATGGGTAGACACCAAATATGTTTAGACCCTATATCTCTATAGAATTTGAAAACATAAAGGTTTAAGCACAATTTATCCACCTAGATCACATAGGGCAGCATAATATCTCTATTTACGCCACAAATCATGATGTTAAAACATCAACCTATCCTATGCTAGCATGGCAAGTTCTAAATCTCAAGATCCACTCTCGTTTCGCAAGAGATTAACAAATTAGATGTTCGCGACGCATCTAAATACATGAAACACAACCATACGAGTATATCAAGAATTCACCACACATAAATCTTTAAAGCATACAAACTACTAAGCTACATAGATAAATCCGTTAGAATCCCATGACAACGATTAGCTCATAATTAAACCGTTCATCGTCATGGGATTTGATGAAACAATGATATAACACAAGATATGAATAAAAGAAGTAATTATATTAATAAACAAAGAGTTAAGAAAACAAATCTAGTATCCAGAATAACACAAAAGATGAAGTAGATCTGGATCCGTTGCTTGTCACGAGCGTTGAATCCTTCTCTCCTTTTCTCCCATGCAGATCTAAGCTATGATACAATAATAATAACTCTCCTAATTACAATGCTAAGTTGTGTTTAAATAGGCTCTAGATCTCTTTTCCAGCAAGAAATTACCATCTATTACAATTTGAATTCGATTAAGGTACTAAAACCTGCCCAAAATATAATTAGAATTAGAAAAAGGGCAAAACAGTAATCTTTCAGCCTTGCTTCACGAAGAACACGTGCGCAAATTTTAACTATACGCTCCCTGCACCTGATATCTATCCCAGGTTGTAGAAAATCTCTCAAGCTTCGCGTGAGCTGTAAGATCGCTGAAAACGGACTTCTAGAACTCCAGATATGGCCAAAACAGTGAAGACTGCGCAACCTTCCCGGAAAATCCGAATTTTAATCAATTAATCCTCCAAACACGATAGAAGCATCCACCATAATCAACATTCTTGCAACTCTGCACAACTAAGCAAAACACATCAAAACTACAACAAACTTGAGTCCAAGTGAATCAATTTAAGCCGAATTGAAGCGATCCAAGTGGATATAAATCCACTTATCACACCCCCAAACTTAAACCGATGCTTGTCCTCAAGCATAAACAATTACAACTAACTAACTAACTAGTACCACTTCCGTAGGTGATCACGGTTGCATTTGGCATATGCAACAAGCCCTTTAAACCCCTAGGCAGCCCCAATGGACGAGTAAGGTCTAGTGAGGGCCTATAGCGAATGTACCCACAAAATCCAATGCAATGCAATGCATGAATGCAACTAGTATGAAAATGCAAGGATCCCCTCAAACTAACCAAAACCAACTAGCAAATAAATATCTTAGAGAATGCAACTAAATCCAAATAGAGCTCGATTAAGTTCCCGTATACTAACAATACATGAACAGAAACGTGCGTGTGTGCAATGCTCATCAGAAATACTCCCAACACTAGATCAAGATCATACATGCTCTTCGTCAAGACAATCACAGGTTTATAAATAGAATAGACTGTAGACACTTCATAACCTAGAAACACCTCCATCCTTATCCAAGGTAGACAAGAATTCATGCTTTATTACTAACTACTACGACACATATATACAATCATGCTTATTTAACCGTGCAATGGATAAGACCCCAAAAGGCTTATACAATAATACCCATGTAGCAAGCGTAGGTTAGTGGATCCCAGACTATAAAAGCCTTAGGTCACTAGGCACAAAGTCTCCGCGAACTTAATAGCTCGAGTATTAAAGAGCTCACCCTGGTTAATTTTGCATATAAACAATTTACACTTTTGACTCTTTTTTTTCTTTTCTTTTTCTTTTTTTTCCTGCTTTTCTTTTTCTCTTTTTTTTTCTATGCAATCTGGAATGAGAATTCTCAATTCCAACCCTAGACTACTCATATAAATATAAGCCGGCTACTAGCCATTTGACGCCTAGCCATTATTGACAATTATTTACAATTAAGCATGAAATCCCTGTTTTCCCCCAAACTTAGACTTAAGTGTTCCTACGCTATCAAGGGAATAACGAAAATTCTAAATATAAACAAGTGATTAAATCTCAAAACATCCAAACAAGCATGACCATAACCTAGCCCAAAAGCACCCAATGAGACTGTGTAATTAGTTTTGTTTCCGAAACACATAAGTCAATTTCAAAAAAACTATAAGTCAACCCTCTATTCATCATTACCACACTCAATTAGACACCTACCTACCAATCAGAATTAGCTCGTTCTAAGGGATCATGAAATATGCATGCCATGAAATGCAACTAATATGAACTCACATGGTATACGAAACAAAAAAAACAGAATGTCCTATATGAAACAAACGTAATTAATACGAACAAAACATGAATGAATTACTACTAAGCATGCAAAACATGATATCTATATGCACACATAATAAAACAACAACTACTAATCCCTCAAACCACCCCCAAACTTAAAATATTCAATGTCCGCATTGAATGGAAGTAAATACGAGGGATAGCAGAAAACATACCTACAAAACGCTTCACATATCCTTCCCCATCGCAACTCAACATACTTGTTCGGCAAAAATCCCCTTTCTGTAGCAATACCCAACTCACAAGAAGCTCCACTAATAATCTCCAAGCAATATCACACCAAAAATAGCCCAAATTCCTAGAATAATACAAAATCCCCAATTTACAAGAACACAAATTCGTAATAAAAATAAGATTAGAAAAGAGATAAACCAATTACGAATCAAAGAGGTGAACTTGTAATTAATTCCTCTTTAGAATTGAATTTAAATAAATAGAAGAGGAATTGGATTTGTATGTATGGGTGTGTATATATAATGGAGTGATAGGATGAATATAAATTTGAATGTGTATTGGAGAGATTTGAGAGGGATTGAAATTGATGTAGAATAGAAATAGGATTTTTAGAATTGAAATAGAATTAGAATTGGGTTTAATATTTAGGGGTGAAAAAAAAATTTGGAATAAGAATTTGGATATTTGAATTTTTTTTTATAAACAACAACAGCTGCAATCTGCACTAACAGGAGCAACCTGCGCCACTTCCAGTAACGCAGGCGCAGGCAGGCGCAACCTGCGCGAACTGTTCAATTTTTTTTGTTTTCAACACTCAAATTTTTTTGTTCTTCCTACACTAATGCGCGGGTTGCCTCCCACGAAGCGCTTCTTTAACGTCAGTAGCTTGACGTTACTTCCTCAACTCATGGCGGGTTCAAAAGAATAACTGAACCGTCCTCCACAGAAAGACCATTCATACGAACGTTGACCTCTTGTTTGCTTGATTTCCACAAATCTCTTCCCTCGGACTTCAACCTGATTTTACTATCCAACAGCTTAATCTTATTCTTTTTCTTCTTCACACCTCTAATGTGCTTTTCCGACTCGAACGGCTGAATAAAACTTTCTTCTTCTTTATCATCAGCTTTCCACCTTCGCAACACGTTATCATGCCCCTCTTCAAAAATCACTAGCTCATTATTCAAAAGGACATACCTCAAATGTGGTGGAAGTTTCACAAGCTTTACACTCGAGAGATCTCGAGAAGAACTGTCGATGGAATCACTGATGTGATGATTTAGCACGTGTGTGTCCGACTTTTCGCTCAACAACTGATCAAACTTCTTTCTCTGACCCGTATCAACTATTTCCACACTGCAACATTCTTCATCCTCTGTCGGAAATTTCATGGCCTTGAAAATATTAAAGGTGACATTCTGATCTTGCACCCTCATTGTAAGCTCTCCTTTTTGCACATCAATCAAAGTATGGCCTGTAGCTAGAAAAGGCCTTCCCAAGATTATGGGAATCTTCTTGTCTTCTTCAAAATCCAAGATAACAAAATCAGCTGGGAAGATAAGCTTATCAACTTTCACCAAAATGTCCTCCACTATGCCCCTTGGATATGTGATAGATCGATCAGCCAACTGCAAAGAGATATTGGTTGGCTTTGGCTCCGTCAGACCAAGTTGCTTGAACACAGATAAAGGCATGAGATTGATGCTAGCTCCCAAGTCACACAAGCACTTGCTAAAATAAAGGTTGCCAATAGTGCAAGGGATGGTGAAACTTTCCGGATCTTTAAGTTTGGGTGGCAACTTCTGCTGCAGAACTGCACTACACTCCTCCGTTAATGCCACTGTTTCAAATTCTTCCAACCTTCTCTTTCGTGACAAAATATCCTTCATGAACTTTGCATACCTCAGCATCTGCTCCAATGCTTCAACAAAAGGAATGTTAATGGACAATTTCTTAAAGACCTCAATAAACTTCTGAAACTGTTTCTCTTGACTTTTCTGTAAGCGTCCAGGATATGGAGGAGGAGGATAGATTTGATTATTCTTTGAAGATTGCTCCGGAGTAGACTTTTCAACAGGTTTCTTGCTCTTCTCACCATCAAGCTGATCAGCCACTAAATCAGATTTCTCAATTTCTGGCACTGCAGATTTTTCAACCTGCTGATTCTGAACATCTTCATCTTCCTTAGCTGCTGATTTAGGATCCCTCGTGACTTTTCCAGATCTCAAAGAAACTGCATTGACCTGTTCTTTGTTTTCCCTTCTGCCTGGATTAACCTCTGTATCACTAGGAAGAGTTCCTTGTGGCCTACTTTGTAAAGCACTAACAATCTGTCCCATCTGGTTTTCCAAGACCTTTTGAGAAGCTTGCAGGTTCTTCATCATCATCCTCAAATCATCCATTTCTGATTTTTCATTAGATGATTGCCCCGCATGAGCCTGGGGCTGTTGCTGCTGAAATCCAGGAGGTTGATATGGTTCCCTTGGAGCATAAGGTTGTTGATAGCCTTGATTGAATGGCTTCGCTTGCTGTCCCTGAAACTGTTGCTGATAAGGTTGTTGAGCACCTTGATTGTTGCTCCAGCTGAAATTGGGATGATTCCTGTTGCTTGGATGATAAGTAGCAGGAACTGGTGCAGTAGGTCTCTGAAAATTACTCACGAACTGTGCTGATTCAGAAGAGATAGCACACTGATTCGTCTCTTGTGCGCCTGCACATAGCTCACAAATACTAGCAACCTGCTGCATCCCATGATTTGCCAAAGAATCTATTTTCCTATTCATTGCCTCTAGCTGAGCTGCTAGAGCTGAGACTGCATTAACATCAAGAACACCTGCTACCTTGCCTTGAGAAAGCCTCTGGGTTGGATTTTGATATTCATTAGCAGCCATCGTCTCAATAAGATCATATGCTTCCTCGTAGCTCTTAGCCCACAAAACTCCACCTGATGCTGCATCTAGCAAAGGTCTAGACGGTGCTCCCAACCCATTGTAGAAACCATTGATAACCATCCAATCAGGCATGCCATGATGTGGACACCTGCGAAGCATCTCCTTATAACTTTCCTAAGCCTCACACAAAGACTCGCCAGATTGCTGTTGAAACTGAGTTAGCTGGTTCCTTATTGCTGCAGTTTTTTCCATAGGAAAGAATTTAGTAAGAAACTTCTGAGCAAGATCCTCCCATGTAGTAATGGAACCAGCTGGTAGAGAGTGTAACCAGCCCTTAGCCTTATCCCTTAAAGAGAATGGAAAAAGCCTCAACTTGATAGCATCCTCCGACACACCATTAAATTTGAAAGTGTCGCAGATCTCGATAAAGTCCCGAATATGCATGTTAGCATCCTCCGTAGAAGCACCCCCAAACTGAACCGAATTCTGCACCATCTGAATTGTGCTCGGCTTGATCTCAAAGTTGTTCGCTGCAATAGCTGGCCTGACAATACTAGATTGTATGTCATTGATCTTTGGCTGCGATAGTCCTTCAAAGCCTTGACTACTACTGGTAAGTCTACCATCTCTTTTACTGCTACAAGTTCTTCTTCTGCCAGTTTACGAGTTTGCAAACGTGTTCGCATACACGTTCAAGTACCTAAAAACACCACGAAACAAACAAACTAAATAAGAAATCCGAGTCAGTGAACGCTAACGACCACTGATGACAAGCACATATACTAAATTAAACACCGATGATCCCTGGCAGCGGCGCCAAAAACTTGTTAACACAAAATCACGCAAGCGTACGTGGTCACAAGTAATATAGAATAAAGTTGAGTTCGTTCCCACAGAGATCTGGTTATGGTTTTAATTCAGTTTTGTACCTATGCAACAATGTATGGTTATTATGCACTGCTAAGACAAATAACAAGATTTTAATTAACTATAATTAACTAAGAAACAAATTAATAAAACTAAGAATTACTTAACTAATGAGAATTTAAATCTAATTACTTCTGCAAGAGAAAACATGGGATCCTAACTTCATTATCTACTTCACTTAGAGTCGCAGCCTTTAATCAATACATGTGAAGGTTTTGATATCTGATCGGATAACACGAAACAAGTAAAAGCTACCTCTCGGTATACTAATACCAAACTACGCATGCATCCACAAAAGAGATAGAAGATGGGTAGACACCAAATATGTTTAGACCCTATATCTCTATAGAATTTGAAAACATAAAGGTTTAAGCACAAGTTATCCACCTAGATCACATAGGGCAGCATAATATCTCTATTTACGCCACAAATCATGATGTTAAAACATCAACCTATCCTATGCTAGCATGGCAAGTTCTAAATCTCAAGATCCACTCTCATTTCGCAAGAGATTAACAAATTAGATGTTCGCGACGCATCTAAATACATGAAACACAACCATACGAGGATATCAAGAATTCACCACACATAAATCTTTAAAGCATACAAACTACTAAGCTACATAGATAAATCCGTTAGAATCTCATGACAACGATTAGCTCATAATTGAACCGTTCATCGTCATGGGATTTGATGAAAACATGATATAACACAAGATATGAATAAAAGAAGTAATTATATTAATAAACAAAGAGTTAAGAAAACAAATCTAGTATCCAGAATAACACAAAAGATGAAGTAGATCTGGATCCGTTGCTTGTCACGAGCGTTGAATCCTTCTCTCCTTTTCTCCCTTGCAGATCTAAGCTATGATACAATAATAATAACTCTCCTAATTACAATGCTAAGTTGTGTTTAAATAGGCTCTAGATCTCTTGCCCAGCAAGAAATTACCTTCTATTACAATTAGAATTCGATTAAGGTGCTAAAACCTGCCCAAAATATAATTAGAATTAGAAAAAGGGCAAAACAGTAATTTTCAGCCTTGCTTCACAAAGAACACGTGCGCGAATTTTAACTAGATGCTCCCGCTCCCTGCACATGCTATCTATCCCAGGTTGTAGAAAATCTCTCAAGCTTCGCGTGAGCTGTAAGATCGCTGAAAACGGACTTCTAGAACTCCAGATATGGCCAAAATAGTGAAGACTGCGCAACCTTCCCGGAAAATCCGAATTTTAATCAATTAATCCTCCAAACACGATAGAAGCATCCACCATAATCGACATTCTTGCAACTCTGCACAACTAAGCAAAACACATCAAAACTACAACAAACTTGAGTCCAAGTGAATCAATTTAAGCCGAATTGAAGCGATCCAAGTGGATATAAATCCACTTATCACCCATTCCATTCATTCATTGTCTCAATCGTTACATCGTAGTCGTAATCACTATTCATCATTACCTTTGTACATAATAAAAAGTTTTAATTATATCCAAAAGTTGGGGTTCTTACATTGTTTCCACATGGAGCTGTTGAAATTTTCGAAACAACACCGGATCATGCTTTTAAGGTGAATGGACAGCGGTTGAAGCACTATTATGGAGGTTCGTTTCAACGTGAGAAGGTTTCTGCCGTTTTGATGATGACTTGAAATCAAGGAAGACGTCAAGCTATTGACGTTAAAGAAGGTATTGCTCTAAACTCTTCTCGTTATTTACTACGAATTTGTGTTCTTGCTAAATATTGGAATTCTAAGTTTGGGAGTTTGTGGAGTTTTTGTCGGGTAGTAGTAGTGGCACTCGTCCATCTTCGGACGAAGATTCGAATTCAGGTAGTGAGATGGAGAAATTCGTATCTCCCAATGCCGAAGCGGAGTTTGCTAGGTTATCGAATAAGGGTGTGCTTAGGGAGAGGATGTTTTTGCCTACTAGGCCGGTTGAGATGGTGGAGATGATTCAGGAGAGGGGATGGGGATACTTTTGTGAGTATGCTAATGAAGTTCCTTTGAATGTTGTTCGTGAATTTTATGCCAATGCTAAGGAAGAGAAGAACAACTACACAGTGGTTCTGGGGATGACAGTTGATTATTCGCCTCGTGCTATTCGTACTCTCATTAAGCTTCAGCCTAAGCGTAGGGGTGTTGAGGATTGGTCTCGCAAGACGAGGGACGATGTTGACTTGGATGCTTTGATAGCTGAGCTGTGTGTGCCAGGTACAGTCTGGAAAGTAAGGTCGGGTACTACTGAGCATACTACGTTTTCTTCTGCAGCCATGACTAGGTTTGCCCGGGCATGGTTCCTTTTTATCTGTTCGAGTATCTTGCCTTCCTCACACACTACTGATGTGACGGTCGACAGAGCTATTCTACTTTGGGGTATTCTCAGGGGTGAATATGTTGACCTTGGTTATATAATTAATCAGAGTATTCTTCGGTTTATGGGAGGTCCTTCATCAGCCAGCTTGCCTCATGGGTCTATTATCACGGGGTTATGTGATACTGTAGGAGTCAGATGGTTTGAAGACGAACCTAAGCAGGCGGTTTTGGCACCGATTGATTATGCTTCTATTGGTAGGATGGCAGATTGGCCGGGCGGCATTCTGCATCCTAGGGGTTTAGGCTATCTGGTGGGTGGTGCTGGTGGTCAGGGAACGGGCGCTCCACCACAGGTTCCGAGAGTCCCGAGAGTTGGTCCACAGCAGGGTATGGTGGACATGTCAGCACTTGATACTCACTTTCGGTGCCTTAACAGGCGTATTGATGCGATGCATGCGAGTCACAGGGAGTATGCTGAGGATATGACAGCAGCTTTGAGCGTAGCTTTTCAGTCCACGGGAATTACAGTTCAGTGGCCAGTTTATGGAGCTCGTACGCAGTATCCACCACCTGATTCACCCGAGGAGGGTGACGATTCGGATGAGTAGGTATGTTTTCTACTATCCCTCTTATTTACTTCCATTCAATGCGGACATTGAATCTTTCAAGTTTGGGGGTGGTTTGGGGGATAAGTAGTGTTGTATTAGTATGTCATTGTATTCATATAGGAAATCATGTTTTGCATGTTTAGTGTAATTCATTCATAGTTTGTGTATATTTTGCATGTTTGTTTCATTTAGGACATTCTGTTATTTTGTTTTTGTTTACTATGTGAGTTCATTCTAGTTGCATTTTCATAGCATGCATATTTCATGATCCCTTAGGATGAGCTAATTCTGATTAGTGGGTAGATGTTTTATTGACTGTGGTATTGATGAATAGAGGGCTGATTTATAGTTCCTAGGAATTGACTTGCATGTTATGGAAACAAAATTTTTACACAAGTCTCATTATGTTGCTTGTTGGCTAGGTTGAAATTATGCTTGTTTGGTAGTTTGAGATTTAATCACTTGATTATATTTAGAATTTTCGTTATTCCCTTGATAAAATTGGAGCACTAAAATCTATGTTTTGGGGAAACTAGAGATTTCATGCTAGTTGTTATGTGTCAAAATGGCTAGTAGCCGGCTCATGTTTATTAGTAGTCTAGGGTTGGATGAGATGGAGCGAAACGCACTCATTCCAATTTAGTTGTAAAAAAAAAGCAAAAAAAAAAGAGTCAAATAAATGCAAATTAACCAGGGTGAGCTCTTTAATACTCGAGCAATTAAGTTCTAGGGGACTTTGTGCCTAGTGACCTAAGGCTTTTATAGTCTGGGATCCACTAACCTAACGCTCGCTACATGGGTATTATTGTATAAGCCTTTTGGGGTCTCATCCATTGCACGGTTAAATAAGCATGTGTTATTGTGTATAGTATTATGTGTCGTAGTTGTTAGTAATAAAGCATGAATTTCTGGCTAACTCAGATGAGGATGGAGGTGTTCCTAGTTTATGAAGTGTCTATAGTCTATTCTATTTATAAACCTGTGATTGTCTTGGCAAAGAGCATGTATGATTTTTGATCTAGTTTTAGGAGTAAATCTGATGAGCACCGCACACACGCACGTTCTGTTCATGTATTGTTAGTATACGGGGACTTAGTCGAGCTCTATTTGGATGTATTGCATTCTTTGAGATATTTGTTTGTTGGTTGGTTTTGGTGAATCTAAAGGGGATCGTTGCATTCATGCATTGCATTGTTTTTGCATCGTTTAGTTAGATGGATTTTGTGGGTACATTCACTATAGACCCTCACGAGACCTTACTCGTCCATTAGGGCTGCCTAGTGGTTTAAATGGCTTGTTGCATATGCCAAATGCAACCATGATCACCTACGGAAGTGGTACTAATTATGTAGTGTTAGTTGTTTATGCTTGAGGACAAGCATCGGTTTAAGTTTGGGGGTGTGATAAGTGAATTTTATATCCACTTGGAACGTTCCATATCGGCTTAAATTGATTATCTTGGACTCAAGTTTGTTGTAGTTTTGATGTATTTTGCTTAAGTGTGCAGGATTATAAGTTTGTCGATTAGGTTTTACGTTTCCGTCAATTTTGGAATTGCATTGGAGCTTTCGAGTGAAGAATGGAGTCTTGTTAAAGACCACCATAGTGATCCTTTAGATAGAGAAATGAAGAAGGAAGCTAATGCAAAAAGAACGGAAGCGTTTGGAGTCAAAACGAAGCGAAACGAAGCGAAACAGCAGAAAACAGAAAATTTCCAGAAAGCTAGTGGGCAGACTGTGCCCTAGGTGCGCAGACTGCGCCCTTGGACAGGGATGGACTGCGCAGGCTGCGCCCTAGCTGCCAGATTTGCTGAATTTTGACCGTTTTGCCCTAATTCAAGTTGTAAACGTATTTTTGGCAGTTTCCTGTACCAAGTCAAATTCTATTAGTTTTGTAAGGTAGTTTCTTGTGTAACAAGGCTTCTTAAGCCTATTTAAACATATCGTAACGTGGTAATCGAAATGTATATTTGTAACGGTGAAAGTGGAGAAAGATTCAAGCTCGTGACAAGCAACGGATCTAGATCTACTACATCTTTTGTATTCTTTCTCAGGCGTTATTCTAAATTCTAGATTTGTTTTCTTAACTTTGTTCTTTTAATATTATTACAACGTTCTTTCATATCTTGTTTATTAACATGTTTTCATCAATTCCCATGGTGACGAGCAGTTCAATTATGAACTAATCGTTGTCATGGGATTCTAACGGATTTAATTATGTAGTTTAGTATCTTGATGCTTAAAGATCTGTGTGTGACGTATATCTGATATCCTCGTATGGTTATGCTTAATTACTAGATGCGTCGCGAACATCTAATCTATTAATCTCTTGTGAAGTGAAAGTGGATCTTGAGGTTTAGAACTTGCCATGCTAGCATAGGATTATGCATGATTTGACATCGTAATTTGTGGTATAAGATGGAAATACTTATATTGTCCTATGTGATCAATTTGGATAACTTGCTCCTCAACCGTTATGTTTTCAAATTCTATAGACATATAGGGTCTAAGCATAATTGGTGTCTATTCATCTTCTATCTCTTTTGTGGATGTATGGGTAGTTTGGCATACGTATACAGACAGGTAACGTGTATTTATTTCGTGTTGTCCGATCAGATATCAAAACCGTTGCATGCAGTGATTAAAAGTGTCAGATCTAGGCGAAGTAATTAATGAAGTTAGGATCCCATGTTTTCTTGCATATAAGTAATTTGATACTTAATTCTCATAATTAGTTAATTCGTAATATTGTTAATTTGCATAGTAGCTAATTAGTTAAACAAAACCCCAATTTGTTAATTCTCTAAGCAGTGAAGTATAATCATACATTGGTGCATGGGTGCATTATTCTACTAAACAAAACCAAAACCAGCCTCTGTGGGAACGAACTCAACTTTATTCTATATTACTTGTGACCGCGTACGCTTGCGTGATTTGGTGTTAACAATACATCATTAAATGAATCCAAGAAAGAATTTTTCTGGCAACATGGTTAACCACAACTGAAAATATACGATAAAACGAGGATATAGTAAGTGCTAAACATTTAATAAAATTTTCCAACACATTGTAAAGTTTGGAACTAAATTAAGTAAGCTAAATGGTTCAAAATGATCATTTGTAAAATAATACTAGAATAATTAATTGTAAATCAGTTTGAAGAAAACATCCCCTAAAAAGGGTCCATCGGGTAAAAATATATTAAAATCAAATGATTTTTATAAGAAATTAAAATCTTGGATTTCCTCTGTTTAGAAAGTTGCTTAAACACTTTCGAAGAAAAACAAAAGAAATGGCACTTATTGAGGAATCCATAACATACCATAATTTAAAATATCTTTGAAGAAAAAAGTGTCTTTGCGAAATCATTTAAAAGGGTTCATGCCTAAATGATAGGTGAAGAAATATACATTTGCAAAGGACTTCACTTTGTAAACATGACTTAATAGAATCATTTTATAAATGCTCGACACAGATTTACATCACTTGAACGATAAGTGAGGAGTAATGACACTTGCCTCAATACACGAAGCTTCCACTTCCAACATTTCGATCCGTCACTCACTTTATCACATTTTCTACTTCTTTGCACGTTGACCTCTTACTCGGCTCTACTTCCATCTTTCCCTAAGACTCGTCAATCTTCATGACAATACACTCATCGACCTCGATCAATATCTTCCTGCTCGAAATTCCATTTACCCGTGCACTGCTCTCGGTTACTCGTACCTTTATAGGGTAAAGTACCATTTCAGTATCAACCAAGGAAAACCTTATTGTTTGCTCTATTCTACCCATGCGCATCCTATAACGCTTACACATATAACACACATAGAACATATCCAATTATATTCATAAAATAGATTCAGTATAACCAGCTAAATCACATAAACACTTAACACAGATGGCCACTTAATACTTAAATACTATCTAGTGGAAAACACCTCAAAACAATACTACGCCTCAAATCTACACATCAACTATTACATATTTACCTAGACCTTTAGAAATCATAACATACTTTCAAATCATCGCAATCAAATAAATTAAATAGATTTTAAATAGATTTGCAGAGGAATTTTAGAAAATTTTGGCATGAAGTATTCTTAAATAGGACTATTCCCCTGTTTTTCAATTCAAGTTTTTACCTCATAAATCATTCAAAAAAAGGTTGCTTTAACTTGCAGCAACATAAAAGTAAACAAATAAGAAAAAGTACCCGCCCAGACATGCGGCAACTAAACACCTAAGAAAAGTATCCGCCCAGACATGCGGCAACTAAACAATTAAGAAAAAATTATCCGCCCAGACATGCGATACCTCAACACTAGGGTTGTTCACGAACAGAGCCGTTCGTGAACAGCTCGAGCTCGGCTCGATAAAAGCTCGGTTCGGCTCGAGCTCGTTTCGGCTCGGCTCGATAAGAGCTCGTTTCATCTTGGCTCGAGCTCGGCTCGGCTCGAGCTCGGCTCGGCTCGAGCTCGGCTCGTCGGCTCGTTAAAGCTCGAAAAAAATTAAAAATTTTTATTTTTATTTTTTTATCTCCAACCAAATTAATTTTTTATTTTTTGAAAATTTGGGAATATCATTAAATCAGATATATCTTGACATCTGCATGGTTGGGTCGTCGAGAAATATTTTTTAAAAAATAGAAACAACAATCTGTGACAAAGCACTAGTTACTAGTACTAGTTAGAATAGTAGTGATCTACTAAGATCTCCAACCAAATTAATTTTTTATTTTTTGAAAATTTGGGAATATCACTAAATTAGATATATCTTGACATCTGTATGGTTGGGTCATCGAGAAATATTTTTTAAAAAATAGAAACAACAATCCGTGACAAAGCACTAGTTACTAGTACTAGTTAGAATAGTAGTGATCTACTAAGATCTCCAACCAAATTAATTTTTTTTTTTGAAAATTTGGGAATATCACTAAATTAGATATATCTTGATATCCGTATGGTTGGGTCGTCGAGAAATATTTTTTAAAAAATAGAAACAACAATCCGTGACAAAGCACTAGTAACTAGTACTAGTTAGATAGTAGTGATCTACTAAGATCTCCAACCAAATTAATTTTTTATTTTTTGAAAATTTGGGAATATCAGTAAATTAGATATATCTTGACATCTGTATGGTTGGGTCATCGAAAAATATTTTTTAAAAAATAGAAACAACAATTCGTGACAAAGCACTAGTTACTAGTAAGTTAGAATAATAATGATCTACTAAGATCTCCAACCAAATTAATTTTTTATTTTTTAAAAATTTGGGAATATCACTAAATTAGATATATCTTGGCATCTGTACAGTTAGATCGTCGAGAAATATTTTTAAAAAAATAGGAACAACAATCCGTGACAAAGCACTAGTTACTAGTACTAGTTAGAATAGTAGTGATCTACTAAGATCTCCAACCAAATTAATTTTTTATTTTTTGAAAATTTGGGAATATCACTAAATTAGATATATCTTGACATCCGTACGGTTGGATCGTCGAGAAATATTTTATAAAAATAAAAACAATAATCCCGGACAAAGCACTAGTTACTAGTACTAGTAAGAATAGTAGTGATCTACTAAGATCTTCAACCAAATTAATTTTTTATTGTTTGAAAATTTGGGAATATCACTAAATTAGATATATCTTGACATCCGTACGGTTGGATCGTCAAGAAATTAGAAATTCCCAGATTTTCAAAAAATAAAAAATTATTTTGGTTGGAGATCTTAATAGAACACTATTATATTGTCTAGTACTCGTAACTAGTGCTTCGTCCCAGATTATTGTTTCTATATTTTTATAATATTTCTCGACGATCCAACCATACGAATGTCAAGATATATCTAATTAAATGATATTCCCAAATTTTCAAAAAATAAAAAATTAATTTGGTTATTGATCTTAATAGAACACTACTATATTGTCTAGTACTCGTAACTAGTGTTTCGCCCCAGATTATTGTTTTTATATTTTTAAAAATATTTCTCGACGATCGAACCGTACGGATGTCAAGATATATCTAATTAAATAATATTCCCAAATTTTCAAAAAATAAAAAATTAATTTGGTTGAAGATCTTAATAGAACAATACTATATTGTCTAGTACTCGTAACTAGTGCTTCGTCCCAGATTATTGTTTCTATATTTTTAAAAAAAAATTCTCGACGATCCAACCGTACAGATGTCAAGATATATCTAATTAAATGATATTTCCAAATTTTCAAAAAATAAAAAATTAATTAGATATTTCCAAATTAATTTGTTTGCTGAAATCTTCTATGTATTTTTTTTCTATCAATATATAAAATATATATAATAAAAATAGTAATCATTAGTCCTAGTTTTTATGTAATTATTATGAATCATAAGTAATCATTAGCTTCTTCCTTTTCTTTTTTATATGTACATTATTATTTTCTTCACGGTTAACTTAGTTTCTTTAATTATTGTAATCATTACCAACCATAATTATTATATTCATTGCCATGTTAATTAGTTGATCACTGCACAATTATTTTTTTTTTGTCTTGATAGATCTGTTTCTTCATAAATCATAGTAGTTCTTTATGTCCGGTAAAATTATTTTAATTTTATTAAAAATAATTGTTTTAATTTTATTTTAAATAATTGTTAATTAGTTAAAATAAAATCTCACCTCGAAATCTTTGGTCTAATTCGCCTAAATTAGAAATTAAGGAAACGCGAAAAATATATAGTCTCTCTAGATCGATATCTCAAAATTAAAACGATGAAATTGTGCACGTGTAATTTAAATGTTTATTAAGATCTCCAAGAAAATTAATTGTTCGCGAACAGCTTGAGCTCGGATCGAACTCGGCCCGGTTCGAGGATGTTCGTGAACAACTCAAGTTCGGCTCGGTTCGGTCAAAGCTCGGCTCGGTTCGTTAAGAAATCAGCTCGGTTCGTTAAGAAATCAGCTCGGTTCGCTAAGGTCAAAGCTCGGCTCGTTTCGGTCAAAGCTCGACTCGACTCGGTTCGCGAACAGCCCTACTCAACACGTAAGGAAAATAAACTAACAGTTTAACCTTGATATAGATCACATTTGAAAGCTATTAAACCAATAAATGAATTCATAATATCATATAAAAATTCCAAAATAATATTTTTTGTACTATGAACTAATCTGGGGTCACAGCCCCTAAATTTCAATTAAAACCAAATCAAAACATACCACACAGCCTCTAGGGCCAGTGGTACTTTTCTGAAATCACCACTTAACATTTATAACTAAATATACTGTTTAAGCAATTATGCAATTACTTAATTGACACCAATTTGACCACACATAACTCACCGCCAAGAATTTGACAGGTATAGCATCCAACAAACACTACGACTCGACCTACAACATTGCATATAAACATTTACGATATAGCACCCTTATACGACTCCCCACCTTATACAACGAATAATAATGATCAACTTATAATCAATTAACCACTTACAAACCAATACCAAGTAATTAACAATTACGACATTTAACAACTACTCTAACTCAACTTACAACAATAATAATTAACAATAACAATCGCTAAACTCGAACATATATCGAATTCACAATTAATCTCAATAATTATAACTAACAACTATCAATAATAATTAACTATATTCTCCGAATTAATTCACGAAAACATAACAATATCCACAATTTACAACTTTAATCTAATTACGAAAATCAACATATCTAACTTGCAATTTAAACTAATTAAATTCCAACAATTAAATAATTAAATCGAAATTTATAACTAAATGAAAACTAAATATTTACATCGAAAAATAAATAAATAAATAATTAAATAAAAGGGATACCTTTCCAGATACAATTTCCCAAAAATTCTATTCCTCCTTCTCTCTCTCTCTCTCTCTCTCTCTCTCTCTCTCTCTCTCTCCCTCTCTCTCACCTGCTGTTGCTCAGCCCTTTTCCACCCACCTGCGCACCACCAAGCTGCTGCTGGACGTCGCCGGAGACTGCGAGAACCGCCGTCGCCGGCCGCCGTCACGCGCGGTGGTTTCCCCCTCCCCCTCGCCGATCTGTTATTCCCCTTCTCCCCTCTCCACTTGCACACACACACACACACTCTTACACATACACCCACACCCACACATGTATATACATATATATCCTCTAATTAATCCCCAATTGAAAACCCCCAATTTTGATTCCCAACCCTCATTTCCAATTTTCCCCCAATCTCTCTCCCCGATTTCTATCTGTCTGCTCTCTTATTTTCTTATTGGGCTTGGCCCAATACTAATATATCACTACTACAATTCATTCCGGGCCCAAATATAACACTACTTATTCACTTATAAAACTACTAAACGACTCTTATAAATCGAAATTAAATAGAACATTCGGAAAATTAAACCTTTCATTTTTAAAATAAGGAATATAAAATTACGAGCACACACATATTTTTAAAATATTTTTAGGATCAAAAATGAATTAAATATGGATTTTTCAAGCTTTGATCCTTTAACTACAATAAAACTCTTAAAATCATTTTTAAATACAAAAACCTCCGAATTAATTCACCAACCCATTTTAAAAACTAAATAATATTATAAAGATAATATCATAAAAGATTTCATGATTTTTAATAACTTCGATAATTTTATAAAATTGCCAGAGAATAAAAAATGCATGATTTAAACATATTTAAATCCTCAAAAATACAAATAAAAACACAAAGACTTTCACAGCACACACAAATCATCACGTAAACACATAAACATAGCTTCACATATATTCCACCTTTCCAACAATATTCACATAATAATATCCATAATTTATATTAAATAAGAAATTCTAAATTCGCGATTTTCTTGGTCGTTATATCCTTCCCCCCTTAATAGGATTCTGTCCTCAGAATCAATCATAAGGACACCAGTAACAGTTCTTCTCAAACATCTTACTTCCACTTCCCAGGTTGTATCTTCAACCTTAGGTTTTCCTATATCAACCCATACATTGATAACCTCATTCTATGAGCCCTCAAATTCCGAAATAACCTTAAACTTTGGTTTTCAAGTGTTATTAACTCTAGACGTTTACCACACGTAGACGAATATCTTTTCTCCAGAAATCGGCATGACCTTTCCGTGTAACGAACTATGCCCTGCTTAAAAACTTATAATACCTCGCCAATCATTCTCAATAACGCAACGCGTAATCTGCCTGGACTCGCAACCACACACACCTGGTACAACTCCCACGCTCTTACTTATAATCACATGACCTCAGATAAAACTTTTGAGAAAATAATATCAAGAAATTCCCCGATCATTCTTACTTCACTTTCAACGTACAATGTCGATCGAGAAGGGAATAACTAGGAAACTTCTATCTATCCTTAATCCTACTATTTTACTGAGTACCCATTCTGGAGAATTAATCTTATATCATCTCTTCTCAGTCGCATTTTTGAAATCCAACAACACGATCCATTCTCACAATATGGTATACGCGTCAACCACAATTTGGTTTACAACTCCATTTTCACCTTCTCACAACATCGGTTTGTTAAAACATTCAAAGGAAAACCTCGAATATTTTGTTGATTTAAAACAAATTAAAAATCATTTTTGTCCACTGAAAATCCTTTTGAAAACAAATATTTTAGAAAATCATTTTAAAAACATGTAAAATAATAAAGTTTTAAACGAAAAGTTTTTGAAACAAAATATCTTTGAAAACGTTTTATCCATGACATTTACAGATTTTAAAAAAACTAATAACTCCATAACCTTAGCTTCGACATAACTCTCTCCAATAACAAATTACTTAAACTCATTTTGTGACTTCACTGTCCCGCATCCTCCGAAATCACTTTCGGATCATAACTTTACATACTTGACGAGTCCTCAAATTTGACTTTACACCTTATGACTTCAACATTTGACACCACTCTCATTAACCACAAAATCACGACATTCGAAATTCACATTAAAATTCTTGTGCAAAATTTTCTTCCTTTTCGTGGAACCTTTTAAAGTCATTCTCGATTGATTTGCATATGCTTCACCAGTCTTCAAACATCCTGAAATGTAAATCTCATTCATTGAAATATGCTTCGACTTAACCGTTTCCTTTCTGATATCTCCTTCTTTTACAAAACAACTTCACACCCTTGGTATAACAATTTCTTGATCTTCTTGATCGTTAAGACCTCTATGTCTGCTTCCGGCCTCAAAACATCGCTTTTACATTTCTTAAAAATCAAAGTCTCATTTTCTTGTCCTCGCAATTTGCTCGTACTTCGTTGTTAGGAAATAAATCCAATCCTGGATCATATTTAATTCTTTTTACAGTCATCACAATCCACTTCTTGCTAACTTCCTTCATAATCATGTTGAATTTCTAGATTCTTAATAATTATAGAAAATGTTAGTCATAGAGGAATGTCTGAATACATCTAATAACAAGCCTAAGTTATTTGTAATGCTATGCATTAGTTACATGACCTCTTAACTGAGGGAACCTCTAGTTGTAGAGTTTCTACTGGTTTTGTACTTGTAATAGGCATCAAATTCTAGCTGTGTAAATGTACCAATTAAGTCAAGAATAATGCTTGAAAGAAATTCCAAGGTTCATGCCTCAAGCAAGGAGATAAAGGCTACCAAATAATCACAGTTGGGATTTGAAGAAATGAAGAATTTGCCTAAGTACCAATTCGAGAAGTACATTTGTCTATTCGAGAAGTCTAGCATTCGAGAAGTCAGGGATTCGATATCTCAGAAGACACTATTCAATATCTCTGAATACACTGTTCGATATCTCATTCGATATCTCAGAGATTCGATATGTCTATTACTCTGTTCGAGAACTCAAGGAGTCAACAGGTCAAAGGTGATATTCGAGTTATCAAAAGGGTCAACAAGTCAATGCTCTATTCGATATCTCAAAGATTCAAGATACTATTCGACATCTCAGGGATTCGATATGTCAAAATGTTCTATTCGATATCTCAAGGACTCCCAGAGAAAAGAGCTATTCGAGAAGTGATTCGATATGTCAATATAACACTATTCGAGAACTCAGAGTTATCGATTAAGTCAATTCTAGTTCTCGAATCATTCACTTAGCCACTTCTCGAATACATTCTTGGAGACAAAATACTGAAGAATTGTACAAGTCAGAAACCTGCAACAAGCTAAGACGCTTTATTTGACTATGTACTATAAAGCACATTGGAAAGCCTACAAAGAAGCTTGGAGAGATAAGACAAAGGGACAAGGAGCTAAAGAAGTGGATCTGAACAGGCTTTCCAAAGTCAAATCTGTAGCCGTTTGGACTCTTACTCAAATGAGATAGACAGACTGGAAAGTATTTTGTTTACCTACCTTATTTGTAGTAAGTAGGTGTATCCATGTCTATAAGGATACAGCCTCACTTCCTTAGCTAAAAAGAGATAAGTTTTTCAAGAAACATCACAAGAAATATCTCTCTGAGAAAAACGAAGCTGAGAATACAATCATTTGTATTCACAGATTGTAGCAAAATCTTTATCTAATAAAATATTAGATTAAAGTAATATTGTGTTGTGTTTGTCTTTGTTATCCGCACTTACATATCTCACACACTCAACACATATCTTGCTGCAAAGATTCAAGAACGTAGAGAAGTTCAAGAATCCATTCACCCCCCTCTGTATTCTTTTACTGTATTCAATACTCAACAAGTGGTATCAGAGCAGGCTGTTTAATCTAAACAGAAAACGATCATGAGTTCGAATATAAAAAAGACTACAGGTACGGTAAAGGTCCCTAAGTTCGACAAAGAGAATTACAACCTCTGGAAACTAAAAATTTTGTTGTTCATCAAAACTGCCAATCCTCTCTACCCTGACATCCTCAAGAATGGTCCATTTGTACCACAACAAGAAATTGCTGAATCTACAGTGGGCACAATGGTCATTCCTAGATCATATGTTCCAAAAGAGTCATCCAAATGGACAGACTCAGAGAAGGAAAAGGTTGCCCTAGACAGTCATCTCATGTTGCTGATCATAGACTCCATGGATATGTCGATGTTTGCCAACATAGCATCATGCACATCAGCCAAGGACATGTGGAACCACATCGAGGTGTTATATGAAGGGACAGAGGAGGTAAGAGAGAATAGGAAACAGATACTGGTCACACAGTATGAGGCTTTCATGGCACAGTCCAAAGAAAGTATTACTGATATGTTTGAGAGATTTCACAAGCTGGTGACTGAGCTTCAAATGAATGGGAAGGTTTACAGCACTAAGGAATTAAACATGAAGTTTCTATTATCTGCACCAAACCATCTAGAGCAAAGGGTCATATCTCTAAGAGAAAGAGATTTGAACAAAGTCACATATGATGTACTCTATGGGGTTTTAAAGACTCATGAGCTTGAGCTGCTTCAGAAGAGGGCTATCCAAGCCAACCAAGGCAGAATGATAAACACATCCTATGCCTTCATTGTCAACAAATCTGTTCAAGAACTGGAAGCATCTACAAGTCAGCTGAAAATAGAAGAGATAGTAGATGATGAAGAAACGGAAGAAGAAGTGACTGAACCTGTTGATGAAAAGGAAGAAGATGAGTTCTACACTCTTGAAGAGTTGGATGCCATGGAAAACACTTTATATGCTTTTATGGCTAGAAAATTCCCAAACATCAGATTTAAGAGGAATCAGCCCTTCAAGTCTAGATCTCAAAATCATTCATTCAACAAGAGCAAGGCACCTGTGAAAGCAAACAAAAACAAATTCAAAACCAGCTATGTGGATAGGTCATCTGTGAGATGTTATAGATGCAATGACCTAGGGCATTTTGCCAGTGAATGCAAGAAGCCTAAAAAGAAGGATAAGGAGTTTCTTGAGCTTGAAGCTAAGTCACATAAATACTTAACACAGATGGCCACTTAATACTTAAATACTATCTAGTGGAAAACACCTCAAAACAATACCACGCCTCAAATCTTCACATCAACTATTACATATTTACCTAGACCTTTAGAAATCATAACATACTTTCAAATCATCGAAATCGAATAAATTAAATAGATTTTAAATAGATTTGCAGAGGAATTTTAGAAAATTTTGGCATGAAGTATTCGTAAATAGGACTATTCCCCTGTTTTTCAATTCAAGTTTTTACCTCATAAATCATTCAAAAAAAAGCTGCTTTAACTTGCAACAACATAAAAGTAAACAAATAAGAAAAAGTACCCGCCCAGACATGCGGCAACTAAACACCTAAGAAAAGTATCCGCCCAGACATGCGGCAACTAAACAATTAAGAAAAATTATCCACCCAGACATGCGATACCTCAACACGTAAGGAAAATAAACTAACAGTTTAACCTTGATATAGATCACATTTGAAAGCTATTAAACCAATAAATGAATTCATAATATCATATAAAAATTCCAAAATAATCTTTTTTGTACTTTGAACTAATCCGGGGTCACAGCCCCTAAATTTCAATTAAAACCAAATCAAAACATACCACACAGCCTCTAGGGCCAGTGGTACTTTTCAGAAATCACCACTTAACATTTATAACTAAATATACTGTTTAAGCAATTATGCAATTACTTAATTGACACCAATTTGACCACACATAACTCACCGCCAAGAATTTAACAGGTATAGCATCCAACAAACACTACGACTCGACCTACAACATTTAGCATATAAACATTTACGATATAGCACCCTTATACGACTCCCCACCTTATACAACGAATAATAATGATCAACTTATAATCAATTAACCACTTACAAACCAATACCAAGTAATTAACAATTATGACATTTAACAACTACTCTAACTCAACTTACAACAATAATAATTAACAATAACAATCGCTAAACTCGAACATATATCGAATTCACAATTAATCTCAATAATTATAACTAACAACTAACAATAATAATTAACTATATTCTCCGAATTAATTCATAAAAACATAACAATATCCACAATTTACAACTTTAATCTAATTACGAAAATCAACATATCTAACTTGCAATTTAAACTAATTAAATTCCAACAATTAAATAATTAAATCGAAATTTATAACTAAATGAAAACAAAATATTTACATCGAAAAATAAATAAATAAATAATTAAAGAAAAGGGATACCTTTCCGGATACAATTTCCCAAAAATTCTATTCCTCATTCTCTCTCTCTCTCTCTCTCTCTCTCTCTCTCTCTCTCTCTCTCTCTCTCTCTCTCTCTCTCTCTCTCTCTCCCTCTCTCTCCCTCTCTTTCACCTGCTGTTGCTCAGCCCTTCTCCACCCACCTGCGCACCACCAAGCTGCTGCTGGACCTCGCCGGAGACTGCGAGAACCGCCGTCGCCGGCCGCCGTCACGCGCGGTGGTTTCCCCCTCCCCCTCGCCGATCTGTTATTCCCCTTCTCCCCTCTCCACTTGCACACACACACTCTTACACATACACCCACACCCACACATGTATATACATATATATATCCTCTAATTAATCCCCAATTGAAAACCCCCAATTTTGATTCCCAACCCTCATTTCCAATTTTCCCCCAATCTCTCTCCCCGATTTCTATCTGTCTGCTCTCTTATTTTCTTATTGGGCTTGGCCCAATACTAATATATCACTACTACAATTCATTCCGGGCCCAAATATAACACTACTTATTCACTTGTAAAACTACTAAACGACTCTTATAAATCGAAATTAAATAGAACATTCGAAAAATTAAACCTTTCATTTTTAAAATAAGAAATATAAAATTACGAGCAGACACATATTTTTAAAAATATTTTTAGGATAAAAAATGAATTAAATATGGATTTTTCAAGCTTTGATCCTTTAACTACAATAAAACTCTTAAAATCATTTTTAAATACCAAAACCTCCGAATTAATTCACCAACCCATTTTAAAAACTAAATAATATTATAAAGATAATATCACAAAAGATTTCATGATTTTTAATAACTTCGATAATTTTATAAAATTGCCAGAGAATAAAAAATACATGATTTAAACATATTTAAATCCTCAAATATACAAATAAAAACACACAGACTTTCACAGCACACACAAATCATCACGTAAACACATAAACACAACTTCACATATATTCCACCTTTCCAACAATATTCACATAATAATATCCATAATTTATATTAAATAAGAAATTCTAAATTCGCGATTTTCTAGGTCGTTATATCCTTCCCCCCTTAATAGGATTCTGTCCTCAGAATCAATCCTAAGGACACCAGTAACAGTTCTTCTCAAACATCTTACTTCCACTTCCCAGGTTGTATCTTCAACTTTAGGTTTTCCTATATCAACCCATACATTGATAACCTCATTCTGTGAGCCCTCAAATTCCGAAATAACCTTAAACTTTGGTTTTCAAGTGTTATTAACTCTACAGGTTTACCACACGTAGACGAATATCTTTTCTCCAGAAATCGGCATGACCTTTCCGTGTAACGAACTATGCCCTGCGTAAAAACTTATAATACCTCGCCAATCATTCTCAATAACGCAACGCGTAATCTGCCTGGACTCGCAACCGCACACACCTGGTACAACTCCCACGCTCTTACTTATAATCACACGACCTCAGATAAAACTTTTGAGAAAAGACTATCAAGAAATTCCCCGATCATTCTTACTTCACTTTCAACGTACAATGTCGATCGAGAAGGGAATAACTAGGAAACTTCTATCTATCCTTAATCCTACTATTTTACTGAGTACCCATTCTGGAGAATTAACCTTATATCATCTCTTCTCAGTCGCATTTTTGAAATCCAACAACACGATCCATTCTCACAATATGGTATACGCGTCAACCACAATTCGGTTTACAACTCCATTTTCACCTTCTCACAACATCGGTTTGTTAAAACATTCAAAGGAAAACAACGAATATTTTGTTGATTTAAAACAAATTAAAAATCATTTTTGTCCACTGAAAATCCTTTTGAAAACAAATATTTTAGAAAATCATTTTAAAAACATGTAAAATAATAAAGTTTTAAACGAAAAGTTTTTGAAACAAAATATCTTTGAAAACGTTTTATCCATGACATTTACAGATTTTAAAAAAACTAATAACTCCATAACCTTAGCTTCGACATAACTCTCTCCAATAACAAATTACTTAAACTCGTTTTGTGACTTCACTGTCCCGCATCCTCCGAAATCACTTTCGGATCATAACTTTACATACTTGACGAGTCCTCAAATTTGACTTTACACCTTATGACTTCAACATTTGACACCACTCTCATTAACCACAAAATCACGACATTCGAAATTCACATTAAAATTCTTGTGCAAAATTTTCTTCCTTTTCGTGGAACCTTTTAAAGTCATTCTCGATTGATTTGCATATGCTTCACCAGTCTTCAAACATCCTAAAATGTAAATCTCATTCATTGAAATATGCTTCGACTTAACCGTTTCCTTTCTGATATCTCCTTCTTGTACAAAACAACTTCACACCCTTGGTATAACAATTTCTTGATCTTCTTGATCGTTAAGACCTCTATGTCTGCTTCCGGCCTCAAAACATCGCTTTTACATTTCTTAAAAATCAAAGTCTCATTTTCTTGTCCTCGCAATTAGCTCGTACTTCGTTGTTAGGAAATAAATCCAATCCTGGATCATATTTAATTCTTTTTACAGTCATCACAATCCACTTCTTGCTAACTTCCTTCATAATCATGTTGAATTTCTAGATTCTTAATAATTATAGAAAATGTTAGTCACAGAGGCATGCCTGAATACATCTAATAACAAGCCTAAGTTATTTGTAATGCTATGCATTACTTACATGACCTCTTAACTGAGGGAACCTCTAGTTGTAGAGTTTCTACTGGTTTTGTACTTGTAATAGGCATCAAATTCTAGTTGTGTAAATGTACCTATTAAGTCAAGAATAATGCTTGAAAGAAGTTCCAAGGTTCATGCCTCAAGCAAGGAGATAAAGGCTGCCAAATAATCACAGTTGGGATTTGAAGAAATGAAGAATTTGCCTAAGTACCAATTTGAGAAGTACATTTGTCTATTCGAGAAGTCTAGTATTCGAGAAGTCAGGGATTCGATATCTCAGAAGACACTATTCGATATCTCTGAATACACTGTTCGATATCTCATTCGATATCTCAGAGATTCGATATGTCTATTACTCTGTTCCAGAACTCAAGGAGTCAACAGGTCAAAGGTGATATTCGAGTTCTCAAAAGGGTCAACAAGTCAATGCTCTATTCGATATCTCAAAGGCTCAAGATGCTATTCGACATCTCTGGGATTCGATATGTCAAAATGTTCTATTCGATATCTTAAGGACTCCCAGAGAAAAGAGCTATTCGAGAAGTGATTCGATATGTCAATATAACACTATTCGAGAACTCAGAGTTATCGATTAAGTCAATTCTAAATCTCGAATCATTCACTTAGCCACTTCTCGAATACATTCTTGGAGACAAAATACTGAAGAATTGTACATGTCAGAAACCTGCAACAAGCCAAGACGCTTTATTTGACTATGTACTATAAAGCACATTGGAAAGCCTACAAAGAAGCTTGGAGAGATAAGACAAAGGGACAAGGAGCTAAAGAAGTGGATCTGAACAGGCTTTCCAAAGTCAAATCTGTAGCCGTTTGGACTCTTACTCAAATGAGATAGACAGACTGGAAAGTATTTTGTTTACCTACCTTATTTGTAGTAAGTAGGTGTATCCATGTCTATAAGGATACAGCCTCACTTCCTTAGCTAAAAAGAGATAAGTTTTTCAAGAAACAACACAAGAAATATCTCTCTGAGAAAAATGAAGTTGAGAATACTTTCATTTGTATTCACAGATTGTAGCAAAATCTTTATCTAATAAAATATTAGATTAAAGTAATATTGTGTTATGTTTGTCTTTGTTATCCACACTTACATATCTCACACACTTAACACATATCTTGCTGCAAAGATTCAAGAACGTAGAGAAGTTCAAGAATCGATTCACCCCCCCTCTGTATTCTTTTACAGTATTCAATACTCAACAAGTGGTATCAGAGCAGGCTGTTTAATCTAAACAGAAAACGATCATGAGTTCGAATACACCAAAGACTACAGGTACGGTAAAGGTCCCTAAGTTCGACAAAGAGAATTACAACCTCTGGAAAATAAAAATGTTGTTGTTCATCAAAGCTGCCAATCCTCTCTACCCTGACATCCTCAAGAATGGTCCATTTGTACCACAACAAGAAATTGCTGAATCTACAGTGGGCACAATGGTCATTCCTAGATCATATGTTCCAAAAGAGTCATCCAAATGGACAGACTCAGAGAAGGAAAAGGTTGCCCTAGACAGTCATCTCATGTTGCTGATCATAGACTCCATGGATATGTCGATGTTTTCCAACATAGCATCATGCACATCAGCCAAGGATATGTGGAACCACATCGAGGTGTTATATGAAGGGACAGAGGAGGTAAGAGAGAATAGGAAGCAGATATTGATCACACAGTATGAGGCTTTCATGGCACAGTCCAAAGAAAGTATTACTGATATGTTTGAGAGATTTCACAAGCTGGTGACTGAGCTTCAAATGAATGGGAAGGTTTTCAGCACTAAGGAATTAACCATGAAGTTTCTATTATCTGCACCAAACCATCTAGAGCAAAGGGTCATATCTCTAAGAGAAAGAGATTTGAACAAAGTCACATATGATGTACTCTATGGGGTTTTAAAGACTCATGAGCTTGAGCTGCTTCAGAAGAGGGCTATCCAAGCCAACCAAGGCAGAATGATAAACACATCATGTGCCTTGATTGTCAACAAATCTGTTCAAGAACTGGAAGCATCTACAAGTCAGCTGAGAATAGAAGAGATAGTAGATGATGAAGAAACTGAAGAAGAAGTGACTGAACCTGTTGATGAAAAGGAAGAAGATGAGTTCTACACTCTTGAAGAGTTGGATGCCATGGAAAACACTTCATATGCTTTTATGGCTAGAAAATTCCCAAACATCAGATTTAAGAGGAATCAGCCCTTCAAGTCTAGATCTCAAAATCATTCATTCAAAAGAGCAAGGCACTTGTGAAAGCAAACAAAAACAAATTCAAAACCAGCTATGTGGATAGGTCATCTATGAGATGTTATAGATGCAATGACCTAGGGCATTTTGCCAGTGAATGCAAGAAGCCTAAAAAGAAGGATAAGGAGTTTCTTGAGCTTGAAGCTAAGTCACATAAACACTTAACACAGATGGCCACTTAATACTTAAATACTATCTAGTGGAAAACACCTCAAAACAATACCACGCCTCAAATCTTCACATCAACTATTACATATTTACCTAGACCTTTAGAAATCATAACATACTTTCAAATCATCGAAATCAAATAAATTAAATAGATTTTAAATAGATTTGCAGAGGAATTTTAGAAAATTTTGGCATGAAGTATTCGTAAATAGGACTATTCCCCTGTTTTTCAATTCAAGTTTTTACCTCATAAATCATTCAAAAAAAAGCTGCTTTAACTTGCAACAACATAAAAGTAAACAAATAAGAAAAAGTACCCGCCCAGACATGCGGCAACTAAACACCTAAAAAAAGTATCCGCCCAGACATTCGGCAACTAAACAATTAAGAAAAATTATCCGCCCAGACATGCGATACCTCAACACGTAAGGAAAATAAACTAACAGTTTAACCTTGATATAGATCACATTTGAAAGCTATTAAACCAATAAATGAATTCATAATATCATATAAAAATTCCAAAATAATCTTTTTTTGTACTTTGAACTAATCCGGGGTCACAGCCCCTAAATTTCAATTAAAACCAAATCAAAACATACCACACAGCCTCTAGGGCCAGTGGTACTTTTCAGAAATCACCACTTAACATTTATAACTAAATATACTGTTTAAGCAATTATGCAATTACTTAATTGAGACCAATTTGACCACACATAACTCACCGCCAAGAATTTAACAGGAATAGCATCCAACAAACACTACGACTCGATCTACAACATTTAGCATATAAACATTTACGATATAGCACCCTTATACGACTCCCCACCTTATACAACGAATAATAATGATCAACTTATAATCAATTAACCACTTACAAACCAATACCAAGTAATTAAAAATCATGACATTTAACAACTACTGTAACTCAACTTACAACAATAATAATTAACAATAACAATCGCTAAACTCGAACATATATCGAATTCACAATTAATCTCAATAATTATAACTAACAACTAACAATAATAATTAACTATATTCTCCGAATTAATTCACGAAAACATAACAATATCCATAATTTACAACTTTAATCTAATTACGAAAATCAACATATCTAACTTTCAATTTAAACTAATTAAATTCCAACAATTAAATAATTAAATCGAAATTTATAACTAAATGAAAACTAAATGTTTACATCGAAAAATAAATAAATAAATAAACTAAATGCTTCTCTCTCTCTCTCTCTCTCTCTCTCTCTCTCTCTCTCTCTCTCTCTCTCTCTCTCTCTCTCTCCCTCCCTCTCTCCCTCTCTTTCACCTGCTGTTGCTTAGCCCTTCTCCACCCACCTGCGCACCACCAAGCTGTTGCTGGACCTCGCCGAAGACTGCGAGAACCGCCGTCGCCGGCCACCGTCACGCACGGTGGTTTCCCCCTCCCCCTCGCCGATCTGTTATTCCCCTTCTCCCCTCTCCACTTGCACACACACACTCTTACACATACACCCACACCCACACATGTATATACATATATATCCTCTAATTAATCCCCAATTGAAAACCCCCAATTTTGATTCCCAACCCTCATTTCCAATTTTCCCCCAACCTTTCTCCCCGATTTCTATCTGTCTGCTCTCTTATTTTCTTATTGGGCTTGGCCCAATACTAATATATCACTACTACAATTCATTCCGGGCCCAAATATAACACTACTTATTCACTTGTAAAACTACTAAACGACTCTTATAAATCGAAATTAAATAGAACATTCGGAAAATTAAACCTTTCATTTTTAAAATAAGGAATATAAAATTACGAGCACACACATATTTTTAAAATATTTTTAGGATCAAAAATGAATTAAATATGGATTTTTCAAGCTTTGATCCTTTAACTACAATAAAACTCTTAAAATCATTTTTAAATACAAAAACCTCCGAATTAATTCACCAAACCATTTTAAAAACTAAATAATATTATAAAGATAATATCACAAAAGATTTCATGATTTTTAATAACTTCGATAATTTTATAAAATTGCCAGAGAATAAAAAATGCATGATTTAAACATATTTAAATCCTCAAAAATACAAATAAAAACACAAAGACTTTCACAACACACACAAATCATCACGTAAACACATAAACATAAGTTCACATATATTCCACCTTTCCAACAATATTCACATAATAATATCCATAATTTATATTAAATAAGAAATTCTAAATTCGCGATTTTCTAGGTCGTTATATCTTTCCCCCCTTAATAGGATTCTGTCCTCAGAATTAATCCTAAGGACACCAGTAACAGTTCTTCTCAAACATCTTACTTCCACTTCCCAGGTTGTATCTTCAACCTTAGGTTTTCCTATATCAACCCATACATTGATAACCTCATTCTGTGAGCCCTCAAATTCCGAAATAACCTTAAACTTTGGTTTTCAAGTGTTATTAACTCTAGACGTTTACCACACGTAGACGAATATCTTTTCTCCAGAAATCGGCATGACCTTTCCGTGTAACGAACTATGCCCTGGGTAAAAACTTATAATACCTCGCCAATCATTCTCAATAACGCAACGCGTAATCTGCCTAGACTAGCAACCACACACACCTGGTACAACTTCCACGCTCTTACTTTTAATCACACGACCTCAGATAAAACTTTTGAGAAAAGAATGTCAAGAAATTCCCCGATCATTCTTACTTCACTTTCAACGTACAATGTCGATCGAGAAGGGAATAACTAGGAAACTTCTATCTATCCTTAATCCTACTATTTTACTGAGTACCCATTCTGGAGAATTAACCTTATATCATCTCTTCTTAGTCACATTTTTGAAATCCAACATCACGATCCATTCTCACAATATGGTATACGCGTCAACCACAATTTGGTTTACAACTCCATTTTCACCTTCTCACAACATCGGTTTGTTAAAACATTCAAAGGAAAACCTCGAATATTTTGTTGATTTAAACCAAATTAAAAATCATTTTTGTCCACTGAAAATCCTTTTGAAAACAAATATTTTAGAAAATCATTTTAAAAACATGTAAAATAATAAAGTTTTAAACGAAAAGTTTTTGAAACAAAATATCTTTGAAAACGTTTTATCCATGACATTTACAGATTTTAAAAAAACTAATAACTCCATAACCTTAGCTTCGACATAACTCTCTCCAATAACAAATTACTTAAACTCGTTTTGTGACTTCACTGTCCCGCATCCTCCGAAATCACTTTCGGATCATAACTTTACATACTTGACGAGTCCTCAAATTTGACTTTACACCTTACGACTTCAACATTTGACACCACTCTCATTAACCACAAAATCACGACATTCGAAATTCACATTAAAATTCTTGTGCAAAATTTTCTTCCTTTTCGTGGAACCTTTTAAAGTCATTCTCGATTGATTTGCATATGCTTCACCAGTCTTCAAACATCCTGAAATGTAAATCTCATTCATTGAAATATGCTTCGACTTAACCGTTTCCTTTCTGATATCTCCTTCTTGTACAAAACAACTTCACACCCTTGGTATAACAATTTCTTGATCTTCTTGATCGTTAAGACCTCTATGTCTGCTTCCGGCCTCAAAACATCGCTTTTACATTTCTTAAAAATCAAAGTCTCATTTTCTTGTCCTCGCAATTAGCTCGTACTTCGTTGTTAGGAAATAAATCCAATCCTGGATCATATTTAATTCTTTTTACAGTCATCACAATCCACTTCTTGCTAACTTCCTTCATAATCATGTTGAATTTCTAGATTCTTAATAATTATAGAAAATGTTAGTCACAGAGGCATGCCTGAATACATCTAATAACAAGCCTAAGTTATTTGTAATGCTATGCATTACTTACATGACCTCTTAACTGAGGGAACCTCTAGTTGTAGAGTTTCTACTGGTTTTGTACTTGTAATAGGCATCAAATTCTAGCTGTGTAAATGTACCTATTAAGTCAAGAATAATGTTTAATATTCATACTAGTATGACTGCTACTAATGAAGAAATTGCTAAACTGTCTACTAAGAATGAACTGTTGAACAAAAGAAATGAGGAACTAGAACTAACTGCTATGCAAGTAGAAAACCTTAAACAAGAAATTGAATATCTAAAGAATAAGGTTCTATGTGCTAGTCAAGTTGAGAAAGCTCTTAGGGATGAACTAGCTGAAAATGAATTTAAATTGAAAACATTTAAGAATTCCTCTAGTCTATTGCAGTCCTACCATGAGAAAAATCTAGCTAGATCTAAGGTTGCCATTGGACTTGATTATGACCTCTTAAACAGAGGAAAGGCTATTCAGTCATTGAAGATGACATTGTTGTTCAAGAGGAAGTGCCTTAGGTTTTGAAAAAGACTGAGAACCCAATATTTAAAACACCAACACTTGAGATTGATGAGGATGCCTTACTCATTAAGCAAATGTTGGATGATGAAGATAAGGCACAATCAAATGAACAACAAGCATCCTCTAAGAGTGAGAATGTCAAAACCAAAGCCAAGGAGCCAGTAGGAGGTAGATCTAGACCTGAGAAATTTGTGAAGTTTGTTTCAGCTGGGAATAATGAGTTTGAGAAGAAAGTGGCTAAAAAGAAACAAAACAGGAATGGCAAATTAGGGATTAACAAGGACAACAACTATGCTTATGTGCCAAATGCCCCTAGAAAAGTTTGTCAAAACTGTTTTAGCACTAATCATTTAACTCATGCATGCAAGAAACTATCTGGTAGTGTTGCTAAACCATTCTATGATTGCTCTGTGCCTTTAAGACATAGAGACTCTCCTTTCTGTGATAAATTTGATTGTATGCCATGTAACATGAATGTAATGACTAGTTGTTTTAATTTGAGAAGACAATTCATGGAAGGTTGCATCAGTCACAATGTTCACACACACTACACAAGAACAAAGTCTTCAAGTCCTCCTAAAGTTAGGAAGGTACCTCTGTCACCTAAATCTAAGAACCCTGATTCTAAGACTTCTAACAGTGACAAGAAGACTAACATCAAGAAAATTGATAAGCATGCTGTTTATGATAAAACTGTTGCTAAGCCACATGGACCCAAACTTGTTTGGGCACCAAAGGAGAAGTAATACCTTTGTGTTTGCAGGGCAAAGAAAGTGAAAAGAAGGTCATGTGGATTTTGGACAGTGGATGCTCAAACCATATGACTGGTGATATGGCCCTGCTATCACAGTATGAGGAGAAGGCTGGCCCAATGGTTGCTTTTGGAGATGACACCATTGGCAACACACTGAGATATGGCAAGTTGGAAATTGGAAATGTCATCATTGAAAATGTAGCACTGGTCAAGGGGCTCAAGCACAATTTACTGAGTGCTGGTCAATTTACTGACAGAGGCTTCAAAGTGAATTTTGACAAAGATGAATGTTTGATCACCCACAAGATGACTGGTGACTTTGCTCTATCTGGAGTAAGGAAAGGAAGCCTGTTTGTAGCCAATATGAACTCTGCAAACAAGGACAAAATTTGTTGCTTTTACTCAAAAGCATCAAATGAAGATAGTTGGCTGTGGCACAAGAAGCTATCACACTTGAACTTCAAAGCCATTAATTCTTTAGTCAAAAGGGAGTTAGTGAGAGGCATGCCCACACTTGAATTCTGTCAAGAAGGAGTGTGTGAGGCTTGTCAAAAAGAAAAAATGAAAAGATCAAGCCACAAGTCAAAGATAGTGACATCAATAACCAAGCCCCTACAACTAATTCATATGGACTTGTTTGGGCATGTCAATATTATGTCACTAGGAAGGAAGAAGTATGCTCTAGTGATGGTTGATGATTTCATAAGGTATACATGGGTAGAATTTCTGGCATCAAAGGATGAGGCTCCACAAGTAATCATTGAGCATATAAAGAAAATTGACAAGGAAGTAAAGGCCAACAATGCAAGTGTGATTGCATTAAGAAGTGATAATGGAACAGAGTTCAGAAATGCCATGCTTGAAGCATTCTGCAAAGAGGATGGTATTTCTCAACAATTCTCAGCTCTAAGGACTCCACAACAAAATGGAGTTGTTGAGAGAAAGAATAGAACTCTGATTGAGGCTGCTAGAACAATGTTACTTGATGCAAAGATGCCTACATGTTTTTGGGCTGAGGCTGTGAGCACTGCATGCTATATCCAAAACAGAACCCTCATCAACAAAAACACTGGAAAGACACCTTACAACTTGATGACTAGAAAGAAGCCTACTCTAAAGTATGTTCATACTTTTGGAAGCAAATGCTTTGTGTTAAAAGACAATTCAGAATATGTTGGAAAGTTTGATGCAAAAGCATTTGAAGGAATTTTTCTTGGCTATTCTATGGAAAGAATTGCATACAAAGTTTATGTCATCAGTCAAAAGAAAGTTATGGAAAGCACAGATGTGACATTTGATGACAGCAAACTACCTGGATTAGAAGAAGCCAATGATGAAGATAAAGATCCTTTGAAGTTTGACAATCTAGATGATTCTGATGAGGAGATTGAAACTGAATTTGAGCCCACAATTCAACAAACTCAAGTGAATGAAGAACCTGTGTCAATCAACAATGAAGAAACAAGCATCCATGACACACCTGTGATTAGTGGCAACTTCACAGGGGGAGGAAATGTAAATGATCATGATCTGGATGATGAAGCAACATCAAGGCTGAGAAATCAATCTGAACATACAAGGAAATGGGATAGATCACATACTACAGATCAGATAATTGGAGATCCAAATACAGGAGTGAGGACAAGGAGAGCAACTCTAAATGATTGTCTCTATGGTTGCTTTCTATCCCAAGTTGAGCTTAAGAAACTTGATGATGCATTGTTGGATCCTGATTGGATAATTGCTATGCAAGAGGAGCTAAATCAATTTGAAAGAAGCAAAGTATGGGAACTTTTGCCTGTACCAAAGGATAGAACCATTGTTGGAACAAAATGGGTTCTAAGGAATAAGATGGATGAAAATGGTGTAGTCATAAGAAACAAAGAAAGGTTGGTTGCAAAAGGATACTCTCAACAGGAAGGCATTTACTATGATGAGACTTTTGCCCCTGTTGCTAGACTAGAGGCCATCAGAATTTTCTTGGCATTTGCTACACATTCTAATTTCAAGGTTTATCAAATGGATGTCAAGAGTGCATTTCTGAATGGGGAGTTGGAAGAAGAAGTATATGTGCAACAGCCACCTGGCTTTGAGGATCCACAATTCCCTCACTTTGTCTACAGATTGCTTAAAGCATTGTATGGACTTAAGCAAGCTCCTAGGGCATGGTATGACACATTATCACAATTTCTACTGGAGAATCAATTCACTAGAGGCACACTGGACAAGACACTGTTTTATAAGAAACATGGTGATGATATTATCTTAGTTCAAATCTATGTGGATGATATCATATTTGGCTCTACAAATGAGAAGCTGTGTGAGAAATTCTCTAAGCTCATGCAGAGCAGATATGAGATGAGTATGATGGGAGAATTAACATTCTTTCTTGGGCTGCAAGTTAGTCAAAGGAAGGATGGAATTTTTATAAGTCAAACCAAGTACATCAAGGATCTATTGAAGAAATTTGACTTGGAAGAATGCTCACCTGCAAAGACACCCATGACCACTGCCACCAAGTTAGATGAAGATGTTAAGGGCAAGAAGGTAGATATTTCAATCTACAGAGGCATGGTTGGTTCTCTACTCTACCTCACTGCTAGTAGGCCAGACATCATGTTTGCAACATGCTTGTGTGCAAGGTTTCAATCAAATCCAAAGGAATCACATATGATAGCAATAAAGAGGATTTTTAAATATCTGAAGGGCACACCAAACTTAGGGTTATGGTATCCTAAGGACATAGGGTTCAATCTGGTTGGTTATTCTGATGCTGATTATGCTGGATGCAGAGTGGATAGGAAAAGCACCTCAGGTAGCTGCCAGTTTCTTGGATAAAGGTTAGTCTCTTGGTACAGCAAGAAACAACAATCTGTGTCAACTTACACAGCTGAAGCTGAGTACATAGCTGCTGGAAGTTGCTGTGCTCAAGTGCTTTGGATCAGAAACCAACTTAGAGATTATGGACTTGTGTTGGAAAGAATTCCAATCATGTGTGACAACACAAGTGCAATCTCTATAGTTTCAAATCCTATATCAACACAAGGACAAAGCACATTGACATCAGATATCACTTCATAAGGGAGCATGCAACTAATGTAACCATTGAGTTACATTATGTTCCCACAGAAAAACAACTAGCTGACATATTCACTAAGCCATTAGATGAAGCCACCTTCACAAGGTTGGTTAGTGAGAATGGAATGCTGAATTCTTCAAATTCTGGCTAAGTGAATATATCAACTAGATTGTTGCAGTAGTAAATACTTACTTTATCAAATGCTCAATATTTTTGAAGTAAGTATTGGCTGGAGTATGATTTATAAATATTCCATAATGCTGCATATGTTGAAAATCATACATCTTTAGCTTGAAATTTCTGTGAAATTTTGAGAGAATCACTATTTAATTTGGTAGAATATTCTTCAGTGAATATTTCTGGTAAATTTTAAAAGATAGTGAAAATTGAATTTTATGAGTGAAAAGTATAGTTCGATAAGTCAGACTTCTCGAATGGTTCATTGTTTTGTCATGGCTCGAGTTCTCGAATAGGCCTATCTAGAACCCTCTTGAGTTCTCGAATAGTGTCTTTTGGAGAAATCGAATAGCACACTCTGAGTTCTCGAATAGAGTATTTTAGTTCTCTAGTGATGGAGTTCTCGAATACTGTATTTGAGTTATCGAATCATTTGAAAAGGCTGATTTTTCGCTGATACTTAATCTCTTTTTGGATTTATATTCAAAATTTTATTTCGCTCATAAAAACATATTTTATTTGGCTTATAATTATTTTCTGAGTTAAATAACTCTCAGCTGTGAGTTACAAACTACTTGAGATATCGAATAAGCCTTTCTTGACTTATCGAATAGTTGTTATATACTTCTCGAATGACTGACTTGTCGATACAAAACTTATATCTAATCGACAACTCAAGTCACTCACATATATACAATTCCACAACTGTTCAAATCATTTCATTCGATTTCTCAGGCAGCTAAAGTTCCAAAAACTCTGAAAACCCTAACGTCAAAGGCTAAATTTCTTCTTCAAACTTCATTCTCTTCTCATCTCTCTGCGTAAAAATGGCAAATACCCAACTCACAATTCCTACCCACACCAATTTCATAGCAATAACCAACGATGTTCAAGCACCCAATGCAAACTTTAAGTGCTTCGTTCGATGGATGGATGAATCAAACATCAAGGATGCACTCTCAGCCAACCCAACTCTGTATCTAGACCTACTAGAACAGTTTTGGAGAACTGCTACTGTGGAGGTCGTGGCCCTAGAGAATGCAATAACTTCATACATAATCTATTGCAAGATTCAGGACAAGGAAATCACCATCACTACTGAAGACATGAATCAAGCACTGGGGTTACAACAAGGAGTGTATGACAGTCAAGCTACTGATCAGGAATTGGAAGACTTCTTTGATTTTATCAACTACTCAGATAGAATCAAGCTTGGAAATTTGAATAGGAAGTACTTGAGGAAAGAATGGAACTATGTCTTTGCCACTCTTCTTCAAGTCTTCACAGCAAGGAAGTCCAGCTTTGATCAAATCAGCACACCTGTTCAACAAATAGGCTATGCTCTAGCATATGGGAGAGAGATTGATGTTGGTTTGATCATAATGCAAGAATTGTATGGGAGACTTGGTAAGAACTCAGCAAAGAGAGGTAATGAAATTTTCTTCCCTCGCTCAATCTGTACTTAATTTCATAGATGCTAAATTGATTGAATTGCCTGGGTTAGACAAAAATAGAATAGGCTATCCGAAATCCATGACCAAACTCATTTTTGGTAGCTTGGAGACTAGGAATGATGTGGATGTAAGACTCAAAATAACTCCCCTTATGGAGAGTTTATTTAGGACTTACCCCCACAACATGCCAATATGTGCCTCAAAATCTGAGTTAGCTAGGCCCAAGCAAGTAGAGCAAAATGCTAACCCAGGGCCTGCTAACCAACCCTCTCAGCCAAACACTTTACTAAACAAAGAGCCAACTGCATCATCCTCTCAAAATGGTGATGTTATTAAAAAGAAGAGAAAACAGGTTGCTTCTGAACCTCTAAAAATCTTAACTGAAGCAGCCTTGGCTGTAGAATTAGGTATAGAAAGTGAGGAACCTGAGTCACCCTTACTAAGGTCAAAGAAGAAGAAGAAGAAGAAGTCTAAAACCACCTCTTCAGTCACCCAAATGGCTGAAGTTGTAAAATCAGGGGCAAACAGCTCACTAGATGTATCCTTTCAACATGGTGCATCTATAGAATCAAGCTTCCTCCCCAATGCACCTATTTGTACAGAGTCAGCACATGGGAGTGATAAGGCTGGCACAACACTGAATGGAGAGCACATCACAATTGAAACTCCCTCTATCTCTCAGGGGGAGTTGCCAAAATCTAATCTACAACACACTTCTCTTCCAGAATCTACCACTCATATTTCTTTCGAGCCTGCAACTCAAGCAATTGAGGAGCAAGGCATTGATCATCAAGAATTCTTTTCTCTTGATGAGCCAATGGATTCAAGTGACTTGGTGCATGACACCTTGCTCACCACCCAGGTACCACATTTAGATGGTCAGGGAATGCATGCTGGGGCATCTCCTAATGACACCATCACAAACACAGAGGATTCACTAGTTTTAACTAGAGACTCTATGCCTGTGTCACCTACTGTTGTAACTCATCCCACTTCTGTGGAGACAACAGTAGTAGAGTCTTTCCATCCGGTTACAGAAGTTGCATTTGTAACTGAGGAGTCTAGCTTGCTTAGCTCTAGCTCTGACTTTCTGTCACAATGGCTGAAGCCTGTGCAACATGACAGTGCTTCAGGATCAGGATCTGTTCCACCACAATTGACGGTTGAAGAACTTCAAAGTTTAGTTGTGGATCAGATTCCTGATTTTGTAAAGATAGCCCAGAACTTGGTCACCTCCAATTTGTCAAATCCAGATTATGAAGCAATATTGCTCTGCCATAGAGATGATGTGGAGATGCAGAAAACAAAGATACTTGATGAGGCTGAGAGAGATGGCAATGTAGATGCCTGGATGCAAGGAACTTATGATCTCACTCTCAATGAAGCTCTTCAGTATCTAAGAGAGGAATACATCACTTCACTGGGCTCAAATGCTAAATCCCTAACTCCTGGTGAAGTGTATGAAGCCATCAATGACTCATACAAGGGATTCCTCAAGGCTGCACACTACCTGGGTAAAGGTGTCAAATCAGAAGTCAACAAGGTAAGTGATGCAAAAGACAAGTATGTGGGAGAGATAAAGAGGACTTTTGATTCCAAATTCCTTCAATTGGAGACTGTAGTCAAGGATATTCTAGCCTGTAAGTCTACCTGCACCAAGATGGACAATGGTTTAGCCATTCTCAAAGATGCTGTCACAGGACTGGGGCACAAATTCCAAAATCTCACTGATCAGACAACTGAGGCCAATGCCATGCTTAGGACACTTTTTGACAATCAGTATGGAGATAAGCTAATCACTGAAGTCCCAATGCATGATACGACTAGGTTTGAGGTGCAGAGACTTAAAGAACAATCCCTGTCTGGCTTCAAATCTACTGAATTATTTAGCAAAGTAGATGCACTTGAAAAGGAGGTAGCTACTCTCACTCAGTCTAATGCTCATCTAACAGACAAGGTAAAAACTCTTACTGAGCAGTTGAACACTCAAGCCACCACCACAGCTGATGTTCTTCTGCATCAACAATCTATGTTGGCTGCCATGATGAAGCACATGGGTCTCCCTCTACCTGATGAATCTTCAACTCCAAAGGTCACTTCTACAGCCTCTAAGCCTGACAACAAGCCTAAGGGGGAGAAGAGGACATCAAGAAACTCAAATCCAAAGGGGGAGAGACCACTAGAAAAGGGCATCAAGTTTAATGAGGGTGGCCATCAAAGAACTTCAAAATCTATAACTCATGTGCCTGGCAAAGGAAAATCCAAAGTTGATGAGCCTTCTACTTCTCTGCCAGTTGTCACTCTACCAACTGTGCACATCACTACTCCCAGTGGTCAAAAGCAATATATCACAACCACAGTGGTTGCAGGGAGTATGCCATCTGATAAACCTCCATTCTCCATATCTAAGAGTGCCAAGCTAGTAGAAGTGAAGGTGGTCACTGAGGCCAAGCTACAAGAAATTGTAAACTCAAATGTCTATCATGATGATGCATTCTTGGAGTTTCTGAAAGTCTCAAGAGAACAGGCTGGTGATGCTGTAACACCCTCACATGCCCACAATAATAATATAAACATTTATACTCAAATAAATATTAATATAGAAGAAATTTTAGAAATTTCGGCATGATGTAATCATAAGCCGGACTAATCACCTGTTCAAGCAACTAAGTATAACTAAAACAGTCCACAAGCACAAGTTATACTAAACCATAAGAAAATAAAACCATACCAACCCAGACCGCTCACAGGTCACTGTATGAAACAACTACTAATAGTTAATACAACCCAGAACTGAATCAAATAATATACAACCCATCAAATATAATGGCCTGACTACTAGTACAGACGTAATATGAAACAGGAATATGTGCACTACCCATCCAACCACCTCGACCCTCTGACTGCCTCGGTGACTACCCCAACCAGACGGGCCACTTCTTCTAGACATCTTCAGGCTTAGCTGAGGAAACAGAATTAGCAAGCAAGTGAGCCAAATGCTCAGCAAGTATATGTATATATATAAAACATCAACAGCTGAAATGTCTGTAAGATTGTCAAGAATTAACAATCAACATTATATAAGCTCAATTGAAAGTTCATCTTTATCTGAATCATAGAATAGAAGCGGATTGGACTATCATGCATTTTATAAATAAAAACAATTATAAGGTTAGGCTGCTGATCAGTCACGCACTAACCCCGGACAAACGCACACAGCAATGTCCTTAATGGATCCACGGCACACATTGGCCTTAATTATTTCTGACCACGAATCTGGTCCGACCCTTACGGTCCACATTTTAAAAAAAAAACTAACAGTCCAATCCTAACTAAACATCAGGTGTCGGAACGATCGACCACCTCAACTGCCAAACACTCTGGACACTTTCGTTCCAGGTCAACATCTCGAATCTCACCAAGTAGAACAAGGCCAAGTAATCTCTGAATTAAATATTGACAAGTTCGATATGGCAAACAGGGTATTAATTTAAGTCAAGCTACTAAAAGGATCAACGAAAACGATATAATCAATTCGGGGTATAACAATTGAATATTCACAATTAATGAAAATTATCAGAGCAGTTATATCAAGGATAAATCGAATGCATAGGAATCAGGTTAAGATAGTCATAATTCGCTGGAAATATAAGTGAAGTGGTTTACTTAAAAGAAAAGTGGAATAATATACTTGCAAGGAATATGGATGTAAATCAATTCATTAATAGCATCAACAACTCAGTAGAACCAATTTGGGGCATAACGATTAAGTATTCAAAATTTCGGGAAATTACTGGAACAATTATAGCAAGAGTAATTCGAATAACGTATGAATCAGGTTTTTGTAATCATAACTCATTTAAGAGATAATTGAAGCAATTTACTTGCCTTAAATAGAAAATCACAGAATCCGAAGCGTCTTTACGTCCTCAGCTTTAGCCTTCCCTTTATCCACGGAATCTACACACAATATAACACTATTTCAGAATCCTGTTTAATACTCGCTAATCAATATAACATCCCACTTAGTCTACCCCTGCGAATAGTTCCCTAATTTATGTTTATTTAATCATATAATATCAATATATAAGCTACAGACAAAAGTATTTAATCATATAGCCACGTAAGCACATACCACATAGATTTTAAAATATGAAGCCCGACTCACAACTCGTATAAGTTGAATAATTATACATACTCATCATCAAGAAATGATTTTAATATTTTAGAAAAATTTTGACGGCATCCCCTTTATACGGGGGACTGCCAGTCGGGATACAGCCGACACAACCAACACAAATCTCAATTACTAATCAAATCCACAATTAGTATTCAATCCCAATTCACATCTCGATTTGCATTTACAATCCTCCGATTCATAATTTAATACCATTTAAGCAATTAATACCAACTCGATAATAAATTACAATTGATTAGATAAATAACAAATATTAAATATTAAATAATTTTTGGCTCAGAAAATAATCATCATCGCCATATTTCCCGACTCAATTTAATATCATCGTCGAGGGCAAAATCTCGAGGGTTCCCATATATTTAGGGCTTCCAACTCGAAACTCCGCTCACAATTTTCATTCGAACAATACACGACTTACATCATTGAATTAGTAAAAATAATTTAGTGAAATTAATAGCCACAATTCACTATATATCTCAGTAAGTCAGGAAATTACAATTACATTTCACAGGACCATACAATTGGTACATATATAACCACGATTTTATACAGCAAGAATAGACGAGCCACAACCAGCAAAACCAACTCAAGTTAAGCTTTAACAACTGGTTTTATCAAAAACGGAATTCGCCAATTAATGGAACCAGACGAACCATTACAAGAACCCAAGCTAAACAGTCGCGTACACATACCATACACAGGCGGCACTCGCAACCACAGGACAAGCAGAACACACACACACACACACTGTCACCACGCTGCAAGAAAACAAGAAACAATGGAGGATAACAAGGGAGACCAGGATTTCACCCACACCGAACACACGCACGCCAAAACCTCTACTCGCACAACGCTGCAAGAACAGCCAGGGGAAACGAACACAATAGAGGGAGAGAAAGACGAACTCGAGAGAGTGGGAGGGAGATTTGAGAGGGATTTCCGAAGAGTTCGAACGAGAGAGATTTTGAGAGGGTGAGGAAGAGACAAGAAAATCAAGAGAGGGAGCTGGAGACTTCGAGAGATTGAGAGAAATTGGTATTTTTGCTGCCCCCCTCTTCCAATTTAGGGATTTGTGATGTTAAAAAGGGGAAAAAAAAAATAAGTGAAATGAATTACACTAATTTCTGAATAAACAAATCGATTTAATCCCCGAAATTTGAATTATAAAAAAATAGGAAAATTTTAAAATCAATAAAAAAATTCTAAAATGAAGAATACAAAATTACGAACACCCACATATTTTTAAAATATTTTTAGGATCAAAACGAATTAAATACGGATTTTACAAGATTAAATCCGTAAAATGAAACAGAATTCATAAAATCATTTTAAAATCGTTAAAAATCAAAACAATTCCATACAACATTTTTAAAACTCAAATAAACTAATAAAGTTAATAAAACGAAAGATTTCATAATTTTTACTAATTCCGATGATTTTATAAAATTCTCAGAAAGTAAATATAACGATATTAATTAGGAAATAAATCCCAAAAATATAATTAAAATAGTCGGGCTTACATAACACATATAAAATATCAATCTGACCTCCAAATATTATTCCACTATATAATATTTCCTCAACCAATTCACACACCACATAATTCACATTTAATAATAAAATAAATAACTTTTAGTAATAAAATAATCTGAATTTTCTAAGGCGTTATAACCTTCCCCCCTTAAAAGGATTCTGTCCCCAGAATCTCACCTAAGAGAATAATTGAGGATAATTCTCCAGCATATCGCTTTCCAACTCCCAAGTTGATTCTTCCACCTTGGGGTTTCTCCACAAAACTCTCACTATAGGAATTGTCTTATTCCTCAAAACCTTTTCTTTTCGATCTAGTATCTTGATAGGCTGCTCCACATAAGATAAATCTGGCTGAATCTCTATCGGCTCATATTCAATGACATGTTTAGAATCCAGATGGTACTTCTTAAGCATGGATACATGGAACACGTTATGGATATGCTGCATATGAGGCGGTAAAGCTAACTCGTAGGCGACTTTCCCGACTTTCTTCAATACCTAAAAAGGCCCAACAAATCTTGGACTTAATTTTCCTTTCTTGCCAAATCTTACCAATCCTTTCCACGGAGACACTTTCAACAGTACTTGTTCTCCTTCTTCGAACTCCATATTCTTTCTGGCCAAATCAGCATACTTTTTCTGTCGATTCTGAGCCGTCACTAACCGTTTCTGAATAAGTTGAACTACTTCCTTGGTTTGCTGAACCAACTCAGGTCCGAGTATCTTTCGCTCGCCAACTTCTTCCCAGTATACTGGGGATCGACACTTTCGTCCATATAACGCTTCATACGGTGGCATACCGATACTAGCATGAAAGCTATTGTTGTATGAAAATTCCACTAACGGCAAGTGTTCATCCCAATTTCCTGCAAAATCCAATGCACAAACCCGGAGCATATCTTCAATTGTTTGAATCGTTCTTTCACTCTGGCCATCAGTTTGAGGATGGTATGCAGTACTCATTTTTAATTCGGTGCCCAAACATTCTTGAAAACTTCTCCAGAATCTCGAATTAAATCTTGGATCTTGATCTGAGACTATTGATACTGGAACTCCATGTCGCACCACAATCTCTTTTATGTATAAATGAACCAATTTGTCTAACGAGAACCTCTCATTTATCGGAAGGAAGTGTGCAGATTTCGTTAATCGATCAACAATTACCCAGATAGCATCATGATTAGCTCTTGTCCTTGGCAATCCAACCACAAAGTCCATTGCAATATGTTCCCATTTCCACTCGGGAATCTCTAATGGTTGTAGCATCCCACTTGGCCTTTGATGTTCTGCTTTTACTTTCTGACAGGTCAAACACTTACTCACCCACTCAGCAATATCTCTCTTCATATCTGGCCACCAGAAATTCCTTTTCAAGTCTCGATACATTTTCGTATTTCCTGGATGAATCGAATATTTTGAGCTGTGGGCTTCCTGTAGAATCTCATTCTTCAACTCTGTCACATTGGGTATCCAAATACGTGAAGAAAATCTTAATATCCCCTTGTCATCTACCTGTGTGCATATTTCCTCACCGGTTAACTTGTTCACATCTCCGCTCATGACTTCCTTCTGGCATCTGCGAATCCTTTCTAACAATTCTGGCTGAAACGTCATAGTGTACACCGTATCTGTACTACTTGCAGGCATACACACCTCTATCTCCAATCTTTCAAACTCTTTGTATAATTCCTCAGGCATTGTCAACATACTGATTTTCTCCTTCCTACTTAAAGCGTCCGCCACCACGTTCGCCTTCCCAGGATGATAGTTGATGGTACAATCATAATCCTTGAGTAATTCCAACCATCTTCTCTGTCTCATATTTAACTCCTTCTGGGTGAAAATATATTTTAAACTCTTGTGGTCCGTGTAAATTTCACACTTTTCCCCATACAGATAATGTCTCCAAATCTTTAAGGCGAAAACAATCGCGGCTAATTCTAAGTCATGAGTAGGATATTTCTGTTCGTGAGGTTTCAATTGTCTCGAAGCGTAAGCAATTACCTTTCCGTGCTGCATTAGTACACATCCCAAACCTTTGTGAGATGCATCACTGTAAATCACAAAATTTCCCTTTTCATCTGGAAGTGTCAATACAGGTGCAGTCACCAATCTCTTCTTCAATTCCTGGAAACTTTCTTCACACTTCTCATTCCACACAAACTTTTCATTCTTCCTTGTCAACTTTGTTAGTGGGGTGGCTATTTTCGCAAAGTCTTGAACAAATCTTCGATAATATCCCGCCAATCCTAAGAAACTTCGAACTTCTGTGGGTGTTTTAGGTCTGTCCCAATTCATCACGGCTTCAATTTTTGCAGGATCCACCTTAATCCCTTCACTGCTGATGACATGCCCTAAAAACTGCACTTCTTTCAACCAAAACTCACATTTAGAAAATTTCGCATACAATTTCTCTTTCCTCAACGTTTCTAAGGCTATTCTCAAATGCCCTGCATGCTCTTCTTCGGTCTTCGAGTATATCAGAATATCATCTATAAACACAATCACAAACTTATCCAAATACTTCTTGAAGACTCTATTCATTAGGTCCATGAACGCTGCTGGTGCATTAGTTAACCCAAAGGCCATCACTAAGAACTCGTAGTGCCCATACCTAGTCCGAAACGCTGTTTTTGGAACGTCTTCCGGTCTAATCTTTAATTGAAAATATCCTGACCGCAAATCAATCTTCGAGAAACAAGTTGCTCCTTTTAATTGATCAAATAAATCGTCAATTCTTGGCAAAGGGTATTTATTCTTAATGGTCAACTTATTTAATTCCCGATAATCGATACACAGTCTCATACTTCCATCCTTCTTCTTTACAAACAATACCGGAGCTCCCCACGGTGATACACTAGGTCTAATAATACCTTTCTCCAGAAGGTCTTGCAATTGAACTGCCAATTCCTTCATCTCTACGGGTGCCATTCGATAGGGAGCCTTTGACACTGGTTCAGTTCCGGGGGCTAAATCGATGGTAAATTCTATTTCTCTATCCGGAGGTAAACCGGGAAGTTCATCCGGAAAAACATCAAGAAATTCATTCACCACTGGAATTTCCTCTATTTTAGGCACCTCTTGACTAGTATCCATGACATAAGCCATATAGCCCTCGCATCCTTGCCTCAACAACCTCTTTGTTTGAATGATCGACAAAAATCTCCTAGTCTGCCTCTGACCCCTAAAGGTAACTTCTACATTATCAGAGGGTTTAAGGATCACCTTCTTATTCTTACAATCAATTTGGGCATTATTCTCTGTTAACCAATCCATTCCTAAGATAACATCAAATTCACCTAACTGAAATGGTATCAAATTAGCGTAGAAACAATGCCCTGAAATATCAATCTTGCAACGAGGACACACTTGAGTAACCGGAATTTGTTCTGAATTAGCTATTTCTATAACTATAGCCTCACGTAACATGCATACCTCACAATTTAACTTTTGAACAAATTCTTTGGATATAAAAGATTTCGTAGCCCCGGAATCAATTAACACTTTAGCTTGAACAGAATTTACAGGGAGCGTACCTGCTACCACATCCGAATTCTTAATGGCTTCGTTCAGAGTCATGTTGAAAGTCCTCGCCACTGGTCTGACACTCGCTGTTGGGGGTGCTTCAATTGCTTGCAGTATTGGATTAGCCAGAACTGGAGGTTTCACTACAGGTACTTTACAGTCTTTCATTATATGCCCTGGCTTCCCACAACGGTGACACACAATTCCTGCCTTGCATTCCCGAGCATAGTGACCTTTTTGATTACATTTGAAACACGTCACCTCCAGCTTTGTACACACTCCAGGATGCCTTTTTCCACAAGTCTTGCATTCTGCCAAGGGTGGCCTAACCAATTTCTGTTGACTCGCATCTTGAATTCTATTTCCTTGGCCCCCATTCCCTGATCTCGGCTTCTTAGGGTTCCCATACTTTCCTGGCTGGAATCCTGGCTTTTTATTTGGCACATTATGAGAACTGCCTTGCTCTTGTCGTTCCCCCATTGACCCAGCCTTTCTCTTCTTTCCTTCTTTTTCCTTGAAATATAATTCGCTTTCTCCTTCAGCTATCATGGCCTTTTGCACCACTGCTGCATAAGTCTCCAACTCCAAAACTGCTAGTTTAGTACGAATCCACGGTTTCAATCCTTGTTGAAACCTCTTAGCCTTCTTCCTTTCCGTGTCCACATAGGCCGGAGCAAACCTAGCTAGTTCCGTAAACTTGGTTTCATATTCTGTCACCGACATTTTCCCTTGTTTCAGCTCCAAAAACTTCATCTCCATCTGGTCTTTCATATAGTCGGGGAAATACTTTTCCAAAAATAGCTCTGTGAACCTTTCCCAAGGAATCACCTCAGTAGCTTCCAACATTTTCACCGACTCCCACCAGTAAGTAGCTTCATTCTTCAAGAAATAACTTACATATTCAGTTTGTTTGTCTGCTGGGACCCCAACCAGTGCAATGGCTTTTTCCATCTCTTTTAACCAAGATCTCGCCTCCACCGGGTCCGCTGTTCCTTTAAACTCAGGAGGTTTTACTGCCTGGAAAGACTTAAAAGTAACCACCGGAGGAACAGGTGGCTGCTGCTGCTGCTGTTGCTGTTGTTGCTGTTGTTGCTGTTGTTGCTGTTGTTGCTGTTGTTGCTGTTGTTGCTGTTGTTGCTGTTGTGCCAACAACTGCTGCTGTAATTGCTGCTGTTGCTGTGCCAGAGTAGCAGTCTGCTGAACAAGAGTTTGTAATATTTGTGCTAAGGCAGGGTCCATCTGACCAACAGGAGGTGGATTAGCTTGTTCACCCTGATCGGGGGTTCGGGTATTTTGTTTCTTCTTTTTGGGAGGCATATTTCTGAAATCAATGAACAATTATATTAGATTCAGGTTCAGAAAAATAATAGCTCAAAATGATCCAACCTAAACAAACAATGCATATATTACTGAAAGATAATTCGAGGTCTCCAACCAATATTCCGGTCAACAATTGATTCACAGGGTGCAATAGGATATCAATCCAAGGTTACACAAGGTATTCACAAACGTCCAATAGGTGCAACAAAGAAACAATAGTCATAATGCTAAGGTCAAATATAGTATCGAAAGTAAAAACTATGCTAAAAAGAAATGATGCTGAAGGTAAATATGAAACGAGCAGTAAATAAGATGCTTAAGTAAATGACAGTATAAAGGAATTTAACACAGTTCTGCGAAAGTGATAATGACATATATAGATAGATCTGATACAAGCGTAAGAACAACGCTTCGATAAGGGTACAACATAATACTAAAAGAGAAGACTGCTAACATCTAGTCACAGTACAACAGATATATGCAACAAAACTGGTCGTACTGCAGATCCTGACGTACTACTACCACCATAACGTGCCTCTAAATACCACATCATCATACTACCCTAATCATCACTGGTCATCATCGTCATCCGACTCTCCCCGCCAAGCTGATCCCAGAATGCTCTCCAGCTCTGCCGTCACCAGACCTAGGGTCACCTGCTGTGTCACAAATGCCGGCTCATCTCGGGATCTCATCCGTCCCCGCCTAATGACAACACGTCTAAGAGCTCGTACTCGCCTCCGGACATCCTCCAGCTCAGCTACCGCTCTATCTCGATCTCTAGCCCGATCCTCCTCCCCAGCCCTCATAGCCCTCAACTCTGCCATCTGCCCTAAGAGATAGTCCCTCTCTCGGGCCACTCGCTCGTACACATGATATGGGACAGGCTGAGGAGTATACTGGTATGCTGGCCCATTCACTGAGCCCTGCGATCCTACGAACGGCTGCATAACCCCTGGGGAAATCTGCTGCGGTACAGAAGCCCCTCCTTCCGGATCCTCGTCCGGGTCTGAATCGGAACCAGAAGCAGGTGCCTGAAGTATGCACACATATATATATATATATATAATTAGACTTCCTATCTCTCACGAAACAATCCTAACCTATCTCATAACTCTACCCTGACTCCCCACCTAATTGTTTCAGTGACTGTGACCTGTGGCTCTGATACCAACTTGTAACACCCTCACATGCCCACAATAATAATATAAACATTTATACTCAAATAAATATTAATATAGAAGAAATTTTAGAAATTTCGGCATGATGTAATCATAAGCCGGACTAATCACCTGTTCAAGCAACTAAGTATAACTAAAACAGTCCACAAGCACAAGTTATACTAAACCATAAGAAAATAAAACCATACCAACCCAGACCGCTCACAGGTCACTGTATGAAACAACTACTAATAGTTAATACAACCCAGAACTGAATCAAATAATATACAACCCATCAAATATAATGGCCTGACTACTAGTACAGACGTAATATGAAACAGGAATATGTGCACTACCCATCCAACCACCTCGACCCTCTGACTGCCTCGGTGACTACCCCAACCAGACGGGCCACTTCTTCTAGACATCTTCAGGCTTAGCTGAGGAAACAGAATTAGCAAGCAAGTGAGCCAAATGCTCAGCAAGTATATGTATATATATAAAACATCAACAGCTGAAATGTCTGTAAGATTGTCAAGAATTAACAATCAACATTATATAAGCTCAATTGAAAGTTCATCTTTATCTGAATCATAGAATAGAAGCGGATTGGACTATCATGCATTTTATAAATAAAAACAATTATAAGGTTAGGCTGCTGATCAGTCACGCACTAACCCCGGACAAACGCACACAGCAATGTCCTTAATGGATCCACGGCACACATTGGCCTTAATTATTTCTGACCACGAATCTGGTCCGACCCTTACGGTCCACATTTTAAAAAAAAACTAACAGTCCAATCCTAACTAAACATCAGGTGTCGGAACGATCGACCACCTCAACTGCCAAACACTCTGGACACTTTCGTTCCAGGTCAACATCTCGAATCTCACCAAGTAGAACAAGGCCAAGTAATCTCTGAATTAAATATTGACAAGTTCGATATGGCAAACAGGGTATTAATTTAAGTCAAGCTACTAAAAGGATCAACGAAAACGATATAATCAATTCGGGGTATAACAATTGAATATTCACAATTAATGAAAATTATCAGAGCAGTTATATCAAGGATAAATCGAATGCATAGGAATCAGGTTAAGATAGTCATAATTCGCTGGAAATATAAGTGAAGTGGTTTACTTAAAAGAAAAGTGGAATAATATACTTGCAAGGAATATGGATGTAAATCAATTCATTAATAGAATCAACAACTCAGTAGAACCAATTTGGGGCATAACGATTAAGTATTCAAAATTTCGGGAAATTACTGGAACAATTATAGCAAGAGTAATTCGAATAACGTATGAATCAGGTTTTTGTAATCATAACTCATTTAAGAGATAATTGAAGCAATTTACTTGCCTTAAATAGAAAATCACAGAATCCGAAGCGTCTTTACGTCCTCAGCTTTAGCCTTCCCTTTATCCACGGAATCTACACACAATATAACACTATTTCAGAATCCTGTTTAATACTCGCTAATCAATATAACATCCCACTTAGTCTACCCCTGCGAATAGTTCCCTAATTTATGTTTATTTAATCATATAATATCAATATATAAGCTACAGACAAAAGTATTTAATCATATAGCCACGTAAGCACATACCACATAGATTTTAAAATATGAAGCCCGACTCACAACTCGTATAAGTTGAATAATTATACATACTCATCATCAAGAAATGATTTTAATATTTTAGAAAAATTTTGACGGCATCCCCTTTATACGGGGGACTGCCAGTCGGGATACAGCCGACACAACCAACACAAATCTCAATTACTAATCAAATCCACAATTAGTATTCAATCCCAATTCACATCTCGATTTGCATTTACAATCCTCCGATTCATAATTTAATACCATTTAAGCAATTAATACCAACTCGATAATAAATTACAATTGATTAGATAAATAACAAATATTAAATATTAAATAATTTTTGGCTCAGAAAATAATCATCATCGCCATATTTCCCGACTCAATTTAATATCATCGTCGAGGGCAAAATCTCGAGGGTTCCCATATATTTAGGGCTTCCAACTCGAAACTCCGCTCACAATTTTCATTCGAACAATACACGACTTACATCATTGAATTAGTAAAAATAATTTAGTGAAATTAATAGCCACAATTCACTATATATCTCAGTAAGTCAGGAAATTACAATTACATTTCACAGGACCATACAATTGGTACATATATAACCACGATTTTATACAGCAAGAATAGACGAGCCACAACCAGCAAAACCAACTCAAGTTAAGCTTTAACAACTGGTTTTATCAAAAACGGAATTCGCCAATTAATGGAACCAGACGAACCATTACAAGAACCCAAGCTAAACAGTCGCGTACACATACCATACACAGGCGGCACTCGCAACCACAGGACAAGCAGAACACACACACACACACTGTCACCACGCTGCAAGAAAACAAGAAACAATGGAGGATAACAGGGGAGACCAGGATTTCACCCACACCGAACACACGCACGCCAAAACCTCTACTCGCACAACACTGCAAGAACAGCCAGGGGAAACGAACACAATAGAGGGAGAGAAAGACGAACTCGAGAGAGTGGGAGGGAGATTTGAGAGGGATTTCCGAAGAGTTCGAACGAGAGAGATTTTGAGAGGGTGAGGAAGAGACAAGAAAATCAAGAGAGGGAGCTGGAGACTTCGAGAGATTGAGAGAAATTGGTATTTTTGCTGCCCCCCTCTTCCAATTTAGGGATTTGTGATGTTAAAAAGGGGAAAAAAAAATAAGTGAAATGAATTACACTAATTTCTGAATAAACAAATCGATTTAATCCCCGAAATTTGAATTATAAAAAAATAGGAAAATTTTAAAATCAATAAAAAAATTCTAAAATGAAGAATACAAAATTACGAACACCCATATATTTTTAAAATATTTTTAAGATCAAAACGAATTAAATACGGATTTTACAAGATTAAATCCGTAAAATGAAACAGAATTCATAAAATCATTTTAAAATCGTTAAAAATCAAAACAATTCCATACAACATTTTTAAAACTCAAATAAACTAATAAAGTTAATAAAACGAAAGATTTCATAATTTTTACTAATTCCGATGATTTTATAAAATTCTCAGAAAGTAAATATAACGATATTAATTATGAAATAAATCCCAAAAATATAATTAAAATAGTCGGGCTTACATAACACATATAAAATATCAATCTGACCTCCAAATATTATTCCACTATATAATATTTCCTCAACCAATTCACACACCACATAATTCACATTTAATAATAAAATAAATAACTTTTAGTAATAAAATAATCTGAATTTTCTAAGGCGTTATAGATGCTTTATTATATCATAGGAGTTTGAAGAGTCAGATTGACTTTCTCACTGTAGTACCAAGGAGAGTTGATGGCCTATGGCTCAAAGAGATAATGATGGTAGGAAAGAATAGGATATGGCACTTAACCATCAACACTCTACAGGGTCTAAAGCACTCAAAAGTGGATGTGTTCCTTGGACTGATTGAAAAGAAGGATGAAAATAGCAAGAGTCTCTTTGATGAGTTAAGGAATGGTCAACCAGCAAGGCTACCTGAAGTATTCACAAATCCTAGAACCATCATCTATCAGGCTGCAACAAGAATTGATGATATCAAGCAGCTGGTCATTCCTAAGCATCTAACTCCTCAGAACAAATCTCTCATTATTGCCATCATTGAGCAGCTGAACAAGAAGAAAGGTTTAAGAACAGCAGAAGAATTGGAAGCTATATCTTATATCAGGTCATACATTACAACTGGCATTGTACCTGAATCTGCTAAGTTCAACCCAAGCAAGGATGGTGATCAAGACAAGGATGGAGAAAGAAGTGATGGAAGGAGAAGACATCACAGGAGTGATAAAGGTGATGAAGATAAAAAGAAGAAGAAGGATGATAAGGAGAAGAATAATGATGATGACCAAGGTAAAGTCTCTGAGAGGAAAAGTGGAAGACAGCAAGCCTTAGGCATTGCTAACAGTAACCTCACCACAACACAAGACTCTAAGTCTAGGGTGAATACTGTTAGTAGTGACCTACCAAAATCTACATCTATGGCTTCTGCAACTGTCTTTCCACCTCAAGAAGAGAAGATTATTCAAGTCAAGAAACCATCTGTATATTTCAAAAAGCAAACTGCTAATGGAATACTACAATGGTCTACAAACAAAGGTCACATGCTACTGCCAGGCAACCATGTAAAAAGGATCAAATTCAAACAAGCTACAAGGAAACCAAAGCTATCCAAATCAAGGACTCTGACAATCTATCCAGGATTAAAACTCCAACCATAGATGAAGATTTTGATGAAGACTAACTGCAATTCTTACAAGCTAAAAGAATATACCATGTTGCCATTGTTGATAACTGCCTTGAGATCAAATATACTGATGGAAGGGAAGAGATATTCAAACAAGGAGGATGTCAACACTGGGGCAAGCTACATGACATAGAAAGAATCATTGCATTGTTGAGCTCAGAAGATAAAGTGGAAAGAGTATGGAAGCTGGAGCTAATTGATTTTGTGAAGATGAAGAGAGATCATGAGGGGAGAATCAGAAAAGTGTGTCTTGAAAAATGGCTAGCAAGGGAGAAAGAAATTGAGAGACTGGAGATTGAAGCAGAAAAGCTAAGGGCAAAGCGATTGTGTAGAGTTCAGTTTAATCCCTATGTGGTGAAGTATAGGAGGAGAAATGGGGATCAGGTCCACATCAGAATGAACCTACTCAACCACTATCCTGCAAACATTCTGAAGCCACTACTTGAAGATTTCAAAGACTCAATTTTGCTTGAAGAATTGGATGTTATGGCAGAAATAATAAAAGCTATGGATGAGAATACAAGGAAGGAGAAAGAAAGAAGACAGAAAGCATATGATGATTTTCAAGCCAAAGCTATGGAAAGGGAAACAAATGACAATGGCTAGTACTTCATCATAGGCTGTAAGATTACTCACCCTGTAGTTCTATCCACATTGCTAATCAAAATTCATACATGTACTGTCAAGTTTTATCTTTATGTATGTTAGGCTTGTTATCAGACATGAAATTGTGACTAAGGGTCTTACTCACAATTTGGGGGAGATTGTTAGTCACAGAGGCATGCCTGAATACATCTAATAACAAGCCTAAGTTATTTGTAATGCTATGCATTACTTACATGACCTCTTAACTGAGGGAACCTCTAGTTGTAGAGTTTCTACTGGTTTTGTACTTGTAATAGGCATCAAATTCTAGCTGTGTAAATGTACCTATAGTCAAGAATAATGCTTGAAAGAAGTTCCAAGGTTCATGCCTCAAGAAAGGAGATAAAGGCTACCAAATAATCATAGTTGGGATTTGAAGAAATGAAGAATTTGCCTAAGTACCAATTCGAGAAGTACATTTGTCTATTCGAGAAGTCTAGCATTCGAGAAGTCAGGGATTCGATATCTCAGAAGACACTATTCGATATCTCTGAATACACTGTTCGATATCTCATTCGATATCTCAGAGATTCGATATGTCTATTACTCTGTTCGAGAACTCAAGGAGTCAACAGGTCAAAGGTGATATTCGAGTTCTCAAAAGGGTCAACAAGTCAATGCTCTATTCGATATCTCAAAGACTCAAGATGCTATTCGACATCTCAGGGATTCGATATATCAAAGTGTTCTATTCGATATCTCAAGGACTCCCAGAGAAAAGAGCTATTCGAGAAGTGATTCGATATGTCAATATAACACTATTCGAGAACTCAGAGTTATCGATTAAGTCAATTCTAGTTCTCGAATCATTCACTTAGCCACTTCTCGAATACATTCTTGGAGACAAAATACTGAAGAATTGTATAAGTCAGAAACCTGCAACAAGCCAAGACGCTTTATTTGACTATGTACTATAAAGCACATTGGAAAGCCTACAAAGAAGCTTGGAGAGATAAGACAAAGGGACAAGGAGCTAAAGAAGTGGATCTGAACAAGCTTTGCAAAGTCAAATCTGTAGCCGTTTGGACTCTTACTCAAATGAGATAGACAGACTGGAAAGTATTTTGTTTACCTACCTTATTTGTAGTAAGTAGGTGTATCCATGTCTATAAGGATACAGCCTCACTTCCTTAGCTAAAAAGAGATAAGTTTTTCAAGAAACATCACAAGAAATATCTCTCTGAGAAAAACGAAACTGAGAATACTATCATTTGTATTCACAGATTGTAGCAAAATCTTTATCTAATAAAATATTAGATTAAAGTAATATTGTGTTGTGTTTGTCTTTGTTATCCGCACTTACATATCTCACACACTCAACACATATCTTGCTGCAAAGATTCAAGAACGTAGAGAAGTTCAAGAATCCATTCACCCCCCCCCTCTGTATTCTTTTACTGTATTCAATACTCAACAGAAAACAGTCTTGTCATTCTCATCATAAGTTCCACTAAGATCGATATGATACCATCTCTAGCAAAAATTCCTATCTTTCCAAGCTCATAACACATAGCTTTAACTTCTGACTCTGCTACTTGTTACCGGACTACCCTTCTGGTTACAGCCACAACTCTCCACATTTATCTCAATAAAATTTCTATGGACTTTACTCCCAAAATCTTATTCTGTGATCAGGGGGTCTCGTTAACCTCTGCTAATTTTCATCTGATAGGCAACTATTGTGCCCTCACTCTTCTAACTCCAAATCCTTGGGATTCCACATTCTTCCCTTAACTAACTTATATGTCTTCTGTTTAAAACATTTCTGAAAACTTTACTGGTTCTCTATCTTACCCTTCTTATTATCTTATTCCATCTTGGTCGACTCTCTTCTACTCTTAATAATCACGACTCTTCAAATGGAGTTCACACCAGTTATTAACTCTAACACAATCATCTTACTTCTTATTCAAATTTCATTTTCTTCTGATAGTTCTCACGAAAAATCTATCCTGCTTCATTCTGCTATACTCAAGTTATCCTTTCTTGGTTCTAAGACCTTACGCTCAACAATTGGTTTCGAAACATTCGAAATCTTGTGATATTCCATTTACTACATTTGTCGTTCAATAGGTGTCTAAAACAATCTTCCTTCAGTATTGAACATCTTATTCCAAACATCTCCATCACCATTCTCTTTTCGCCCTTTAACAATATCTGCAATCATGTGCTCTTATTTACTGCTCTTTTCCTTTATTCAATTCTCATTAGTAGGGCTGGAAAAAAAATCCGAAAAATCCGATATCCGTCCGAAATATCTGTATTCGTATCCGGGAAAAAGCGGATATTATCCGTATCTGAATCCGAGAGTTTAGGATACGGATATGGATATAGGCGCATCCGTATCCGAAAATATCCGTATCCGAAAGTAATTATATATAATATATTTTTAATATATATAATATATAATTATATATTTTAAGCCCATTTAGAGTTATAAGCCCACACTTATAGTTATAGGCCCACTTATTTTTGATGAATTTGCAAGTTATTTAGAGACAATGATGTGTAATAAAGTTATTTTGATATAAATTTGCATATGCAAATTTGGATAATGTATATGATTTTTTGTAATTTGTAAATTAGAATCGAGTATCTCTTTAATATGCCTGTTTTTTTGTTTTTGTTTTTTTTGCAAAATATGCCTATTTTTTATAATAATGCAAATTTCACAAAAAAAATTCTTTTTTTGCAAAACGGATTCGGATCCGGATATTATCCGGATCCGGATAATATTTGCCGAATTCGGATCCGGATAAAGTTTTTTCGGATATTCCCGGATTCGGATACGGATACGGATACGGTTGTAAAAAACGGATCCGGATTCGGATTCGGATATAGCTGTATCCGTATCCGTATTATCCGTTTTCCAGCCCTACTCATTAGTCTCGAATCTTGTCCATGTTTTATCAATTCAATAAACAATCCAATTTAACACTACATATCTGTCTTAACCACCAAATTCTTAAACTTGCACAACCAATCCTTCGTCAGCGTACTTGTAGTTTCAATCATTTAAGATGTCGTCGCGTCTGTATTCGCATTCATCGTTAGTAATTCTGAAATCATTAGGGTTTCTGACAAAAGAAGTCAATAGAATGAATGGGCATCAAGCATGAATATACACTGTATAACGCCTTAGAAATTTCAGAATATTTAATTATTAAGAGTTATTTATTTTACTATTAAATATGAATTATGTGGCGTATATATTTTTGTGGAGGTGATGTGTCTGTTGAATAACATTTGGAGGTCAGATAGATATTTTATATGTGTTATGTAAGCCCGACTATTTTAATTATATTTTTGGGATTTATTTCCTATTTAATTTCGTTATATTTACCTTCTGTGAATTTTATTAAATCTTCGGGATTAGCAGAAATTCTGAAATCTTCTTCATTATTAACTTTATTAGTTTATATGACTTTTAAAAATATTTGGTGAATTGTTTTTGGGTTTCAAGGATTTTAAATTGATTTTACAAATTATTTTCCAATTTAAGGATTCAATCTTGTAAAATCGATATTTGATTCGTTTTTGATCCTAAAAAATATTTTAAAAATACGGGGAGGTAGATAATTTTATTCTCTACGTTTTAAAAATGAAAATTTGATTTTTCCAGATATTGTTTATTTATTCTATATTTTTCGAGTTGTTTTTTTTCTTTTATTTGGATAAATGTGAAATAAAAATCAGTTTTTCTCTTTTAAAACCATTTTCCCCAATTGTTATATGAAGGAATCCCTAATTAGTTTTTCCTAAATCAAGACAACATCACTCTCTCGGCTCTCTCAGGAACTCTCGAAGTTTCTCTTCCCACTCCCTTGAATTTCCGGCATACTGAGCTAGTTCCGTTCGGTTTCAGTTGGTAAAGTTCATGTATTCCCTTCCTTGCTCGCCCTGCCTCTGCAATTGCTATTGTGTGTGTGTGTATATCAAAGGGTGTGTGTGTGTGTGTGTATCAAAGGGTGTGTGTGCGTGTGGTTCGATTGCTGTTTTGGCGATTCTTCTTGCAAGAATCGAAACCTCATCCCCTCCCCTGTTATGTTGTGTGTATATCTGACCTGCGTTGTACTGCTGCGTGTTTGTGCGTGTGCTTGCAAGAATGGTGTGAGTCTGTTACTGTGCGCCTATGTTATGGTGTACAATATGTGATGGATTCGTAATTTTGTGCGAGAGTAAGCAGGTTTCCTGTGTGTGTTTACTGTGATGTCGTGTGGGTGTGTGTGTGAAGAGTGTAGACAGTGTGTGTTAAAGTTGCTGTATGCCGAATGAATTGCAAAGCTGGAAATGTTCTCCCCTGTTTTGGCTCTCAACTGTGATGGTGTTCGACTGTTGAAAATTGGGAATTCGAATTGTTGACTGATTTCGTGAAATTACAAATGTATTGCAATTTTTGTTCGTATAATAGTAAGCGTAGAATTCCGAGTTGGAAACCCTAAATTGGGCACCCTCGGAATTTTGCCCCCTCGACGATGATTTTATTTGAGTCGAGGGTATAAAACGGCGATGATGATTATTTTCTGAGCCAAAAACTTATTTAATATTTAATATTTGTTAATTATCTAATAAATTGTAACTTATTGTCGAATTGGTAATAATTATTTAATCTATAATGAATTGGGATATCAGTGAATTGGAATGTGAATTGGGATTGAATATTAATTATGGATTCAATTGGTTTGTGTTGGTTGTGTCGGCTGTATCCCGACTGGCAGTCCCCCGTATAAAGGGGATGCCGTCAAAATTTTTTTCCTAAAATATATTAACATCATTTCTTGGATACGAGTATGTATAATTGTATAATTTATACGAGCTGTGAGTCGGGCTTCATATTTTAAAATCTATTTAGTATGTGCTTATGTGGCTATGTGATTAAATACTTTCGTCTGTAGTTTATGTATTGATATTATATGATTAAATAAACGTAAATTAGGGAACTATTCGCTGGGGTAGACTAAGTGGAATGTTTATATTGATTAGCGAGTATTAAACAGGATTCTGAAATAGTGTTATATTGTGTGTAGATTCCGTGGATAAAGGAAAGGCTAAAGCTGAGGACGTAAAGACGCTTCGGATTCTGTGATTTTCTATTTAAGGCAAGTAAATTGCTTCAATTACCTTTCAAATGAGTTATGATTGTGAAAGTCTGATTCATATGCTTATTTAAATTACTCTTGCTATAATTGTTCTGTTAAATTCCCGAAATTGCGAATACCTAATGGTTATACCCCCAAATTGATTCTATTGATTGAATGATTCTTTTAGTGAATTGGTTACATCCATATCCCTTGCAAGCATTTTGTTCCACCTTTCTTTCAAGAAAATCGCTTCACTTATATTTCCAGCGAATTATGATTATCATAACTTGATTCTTATGTAATTGATTTATCCTTGATATACTTGCTCTGATAATTTCCATTAATTATGAATATTCAATTGTTATACCCCAGGTTGACTATATCGTTTTTGTTAATCCTTTTTGTGACCTGACTTAAATCAAGACCTTTTTGCCATATCGAACTTGTTGATATTTAATTCAGAGATTACCCAACCTTGTTTTATTTGGTGAAATTGAGATGTTAACCTGGAACGAAAGTGTCCAGGGTGTTTGGCAGTGAGGTAGTCGATTGTTCCGACACCTAATGTTTAGTTAGGATTGGACTGTTAGTTTTTTTAAAATGTGGACCGTAAGGGTCGGACCAGATTCGTGGTCAGAAATAATTAAGGCCAATGTGAGCCGTGGATCCATTAAAGGACATTGCTGTGTGCGTTTGTCCGGGGTTAGTGCGTGACTGATCAGCAGCCTAACCTTATAATTGTTTTTATTATAAAAATGCATGATAGTCCAATCCTCTGCTAGTTGGTGATTCAGACAAATGATAAATTTTCAGATGAGTTTATATATATTGTTGATTGCTGATTCTAGACAATCTTGCAGACATATCAGTTGTTGATGTTTTAATTTCATTTATATATACTTGCTGAGCATTTGGCTCATTTGCTTGCTAATTCTGTTTCCTCAGCTAAGCCAGGAGATGTCTAGAAGAAGTGGCCCGTCGGGTTGGGGTAGTCACCGAGGCAGTCAGAGGGTCGAGGCGGTTGGTTGGGTAGTGACATATACCTTTGTTTATATTATGTTGTATTAGTAGGCAGATTATCTTATTTAATGGGTTGTATATTATTTGATTCAGTTCTGGGTTGTAATAACTATTGATAGTTGTTTCATACAGTGACCTGTGTGCGGTCTGGGTTGTAATGGTTTTATTTTCTTATGGATTAGTATGACTGGTGCTTGTGGACTGTTTTTAGTTTTACTTAGTTGCTTAAACAGGTGATTAGTTCGGTTTATGATTACATCATGCCGAAATTTCTAAGATTTCCCCTATATTAATGTTTAACTGAATATAAGAGTTTATAATATTATTGTTGGCAAGTGAGGGTGTTACAAGTTGGTATCAGAGCCACAGGTCACAGTCACTGAAACAATTAGGTGGGGAGTCGGGGTAGAGTTATAAGAAAGGTTAGGATGGTGACGTGAGAGATAGGAAATCTAATTATATTATATATATATATGTATACTTCAGGCACCTGCTTCTGGTTCCGATTCAGACCCGGACGAGGATCCGCAAGGAGGGGCTTCTGTTCCGCAGCAGATTTCCCCAGGGGTGATGCAGCCATTCGTGGGATCGCAGGGCTCAGTGAATGGGCCAGCATACCAGTATACTCCTCAGCCTGTACCATACCATGTGTACGAGCGAGTGGCCCGCGAGAGGGACTATCTCTTGGGGCAGATGGCAGAGTGGAGGGCTATGAGGGCTGGGGAGGAGGAGCGGGCTAGAGATAGAGATAGAGTGGCGGCTGAGCTGGAGGAGGTCCGGAGGCGAGTACGAGCTCTTAGACGTGTTGTCATTAGGCGGGGACGGATGAGATCCCGAGATGAGCCGGCATTTGTGACACAGCAGGTGACCCTAGGTCTGGTGACGGCAGAGCTGGAGAGCATTTTGGGATCAGCTTGGCGGGGAGAGTCGGATGACGATGATGACCAGTGATGATTAGGGTAGTATGATGATGTGGTATTTAGAGGCACGTTATGGTGGTAGTAGTACGTCAGGATTCGCAGTGCGACCAGTTTTGTTGTATATATCTGTTGTACTGTGACTAGATGATAGCAGTCTTCTCTTTTAGTATTATGTTGTACCCTTATCGAAGCGTTGTTCTTACGCTTGTATCAGATCTATCTATATATGTCATTATCATTTTCGCAGAACTGTGTTAAATTCCTTTATACTGTCATTTACTTAAGCATCTTATTTACTGTTCGTTTCATATTTACTTTCAGCACCATTTCCTTCTAGCATTGTTTTTACTTTCGATACTATGTTTGACCTTAGCATTATGACTATTGTTTCTTTATTGCACCTATTGCACGTTTGTGAATACCTTGTGTAACCTTGGATTAATATCCTATTGCACCCTGTGAATCAATTGTTGACCGGAATATTGGTTGGAGACCTTGAATTACCTTTCAGTAATATATGCATTGTTTGTTTAAGTTGGAGCATGTTGAGATATTATTTTCTGAACCTGAATCTAATATAATTGTTCATTGATTTCAGAAGTATGCCACCCAAAAAGAAGAAACAAAATACCCGAACCACCGATCAGGGTGAACAGGCTAATCCACCCCCTGTTGGTCAGATGGACCCTGCCTTAGCACAGATATTACAAACTCTTGTGCAACAGACTGCTACTCTGGCACAGCAACAACAGCAGTTACAGCAGCAGTTGTTGGCTCAACAACAACAACAGCAACAACAGCAACAACAGCAACAACAACAGCAACAACAACAGCAGCAGCAGCAGCAGCAGCCACCTGTTCCTCCGGTGGTTACTTTTAAATCTTTCCAGGCAGTAAAACCTCCTGAGTTTAAAGGGACAGCGGACCCGGTGGAGGCGAGGTCTTGGTTAAAAGAGATGGAAAAAGCCATTGCACTGGTGGGGGTTCCAGCAGACAAACAAACTGAATATGTAAGTTATTTCTTGAAGAATGAAGCTACTTACTGGTGGGAGTCAGTGAAGATGTTGGAAGCTACTGAGGTGATTCCTTGGGAGAGGTTCACAGAGTTATTTTTGGAAAAGTATTTCCCCGACTATATGAAAGACCAGATGGAGATGAAGTTTTTGGAGCTGAAACAAGGGAAAATGTCGGTGACAGAATATGAAACCAAGTTTACGGAACTAGCTAGGTTTGCTCCGGCCTATGTGGATACGGAGAGGAAGAAGGCTAAGAGGTTTCAACAAGGATTGAAGCCGTGGATTCGTACTAAACTAGCAGTTTTGGAGTTGGAGACTTATGCAGCAGTGGTACAAAAGGCCATGATAGCTGAAGGGGAAAGCGAATTATACTTCAAGGAAAAAGAAGGAAAGAAAAGGAAGGCTGGGTCAATGGGGGAACGACAAGAGCAAGGCAGTTCTCAAAATGTGCCAAGTAAAAAGCCAGGATTCCAGCCAGGAAAGTATGGAAACCCTAAGAAGCCGGGATCAGGGAATGGGGGCCAAGGAAATAGAATTCAAGATGCGAGTCAACAGAAATTGGTTAGGCCACCCTTGGCAGAATGCAAAACTTGTGGGAAAAGGCATCCTGGAGTGTGTACAAAGCTGGAGGTGACGTGTTTCAAATGTAATCAAAAAGGTCATTATGCTCGGGAATGCAAGGCAGGAATTGTGTGTCACCGTTGTGGAAAGCCAGGACATATAATGAAAGACTGTAAAGTACCTGTAGTAAAGCCTCCAGTTCTGGCTAATCCAATACTGCAAGCAATTGAAGCAGCACCCCCAACATCAAGTATCAGACCAGTGGCAAGGACTTTCAACATGACTCTGAACGAAGCTATTAAGAATTCGGATGTGGTAGCAGGTACGCTCCCTGTAAATTCTGTTCAAGCTAAAGTGTTAATTGATTCCGGGGCTACGAAATCCTTTATATCCAAAGAATTTGTTCGAAAGTTAAATTGTGAAGTATGCATGTTACGTGAAGTTATAGTTATAGAAATAGCTAATTCAGAACGAATTCCGGTTACGCAAGTGTGTCCTCGTTGCAAGATTGATATTTCAGGGCATTGTTTCTACGCTAATTTGATACCATTTCAGTTAGGTGAATTTGATGTTATCTTAGGAATGGATTGGTTGACAGAGAATAATGCCCAAATTGATTGTAAGAATAAGAAGGTGATCCTTAAACCCTCTGATAATGTAGAGGTTACCTTTAGGGGTCAGAGGCAAAATAGGAGATTTTTAACGATCATTCAAACAAAGAGGTTGTTGAGGCAAGGATGCGAGGGCTATATGGCTTATGTCATGGACACTAGTCAAGAGGTGCCTAAGATAGAGGAAATTCCAGTGGTGAATGAATTTCTTGATGTTTTTCCGGATGAACTTCCCGGTTTACCTCCGGATAGAGAAATAGAATTTACCATCGATTTAGCCCCCGGAACTGAACCAGTGTCAAAGGCTCCGTATCGAATGGCACCCGTAGAGATGAAGGAATTAGCAGTTCAATTGCAAGATCTTCTGGAGAAAGGTATTATTAGACCTAGTGTATCGCCGTGGGGAGCTCCGGTATTATTTGTAAAGAAGAAGGATGGAAGTATGAGACTGTGTATCGATTATCGGGAATTAAATAAGTTGACCATTAAGAATAAATACCCTTTGCCAAGAATTGACGATTTATTTGATCAACTTAAAGGAGCAACTTGTTTCTCGAAGATTGATTTGCGGTCAGGATATTTTCAATTAAAGATTAGACCGGAAGACGTTCCAAAAACAGCGTTTCGGACTAGGTATGGGCACTACGAGTTCTTGGTGATGGCCTTTGGGCTAACCAATGCACCAGCAGCGTTCATGGACCTAATGAATAGAGTCTTCAAGAAGTATTTGGATAAGTTTGTGATTGTGTTTATAGATGATATTCTGATATACTCGAAGACCGAAGAAGAGCATGCAGGGCATTTGAGAATAGCCTTAGAAACGTTGAGGAAAGAGAAATTGTATGCGAAGTTTTCCAAATGCGAGTTTTGGCTGAAAGAAGTGCAGTTTTTAGGGCATGTCATCAGCAGTGAAGGGATTAAGGTGGATCCTGCTAAAATTGAAGCCGTGATGAATTGGGATCGACCTAAAACACCCACAGAGGTTCGAAGTTTCTTAGGATTGGCGGGATACTATCGAAGATTTGTTCAAGACTTTGCGAAGATAGCCACCCCACTAACCAAGTTGACAAGGAAGAATGAAAAGTTTGTGTGGAATGAGAAGTGTGAAGAAAGTTTCCAGGAATTGAAGAAGAGATTGGTGACTGCACCTGTGTTGACACTACCAGATGAAAAGGGAAATTTCGTGATCTACAGTGATGCATCTCACAAAGGTTTGGGATGTGTACTAATGCAGCACGGTAAGGTAATTGCTTATGCTTCAAGACAATTGAAACCTCACGAGCAGAAATATCCTACTCATGACTTAGAATTAGCCGCGATTGTTTTCGCCTTGAAGATTTGGAGACATTATCTGTATGGGGAAAAGTGTGAAATTTACACGGACCACAAGAGTTTAAAATATATTTTTACCCAGAAAGAGTTAAATATGAGACAGAGAAGATGGTTGGAATTACTCAAGGATTATGATTGTACTATCAACTATCATCCTGGGAAGGCGAACGTGGTGGCGGACGCTTTAAGTAGGAAGGAGAAAATCAGTATGTTGACAATGCCTGAGGAATTATACAAAGAGTTTGAAAGATTGGAGATAGAGGTGTGTATGCCTGCAGGTAGTACAGATACGGTGTACACTATGACGTTTCAGCCAGAATTATTAGAAAAGATTCGCAGATGCCAGGAGGAAGTCATGAGTGGAGATGTGAACAAGTTAACAGGTGAGGAAATATGCACCCAGGTAGATGACAAAGGGATATTAAGATTTTCTTCACGTATTTGGATACCCAATGTGACAGAGTTGAAGAATGAGATCCTACAGGAAGCCCACAGTTCGAAATATTCGATTCATCCAGGAAGTACGAAAATGTATCGAGATTTGAAAAGAAACTTCTGGTGGCCGGATATGAAGAGAGATATTGCCGAATGGGTGAGTAAGTGTTTGACCTGTCAGAAAGTAAAAGCAGAACATCAAAGGCCAAGTGGGATGCTACAACCATTAGAGATTCCCGAGTGGAAATGGGAACATATTGCAATGGACTTTGTGGTTGGATTGCCAAGGACGAGAGCTAATCATGATGCTATCTGGGTAATTGTTGATCGCTTAACGAAATCTGCACACTTCCTTCCGATAAACGAGAGGTTCTCATTAGACAAATTGGTTCATTTATACATAAAAGAGATTGTGGTGCGACATGGAGTTCCAGTATCAATAGTCTCAGATCGAGATCCAAGATTTAATTCGAGATTCTGGAGAAGTTTTCAAGAATGTTTGGGCACCGAATTAAAAATGAGTACTGCTTACCATCCTCAGACTGACGGTCAGAGTGAAAGAACGATCCAAACAATTGAAGATATGCTCCGAGTTTGTGCATTGGACTTTGCAGGAAGTTGGGATGAACACTTGCCGTTAGTGGAATTTTCCTACAACAATAGCTTTCATGCTAGTATCGGTATGCCACCATATGAAGCGTTATATGGACGAAAGTGTCGATCTCCAGTATACTGGGAAGAAGTTGGCGAGCGAAAGATACTCGGACCTGAGTTAGTTCAGCAAACCAAGGAAGTAGTTCAACTTATTCAGAAACGGTTAGTGACGGCTCAGAATCGACAGAAAAAGTATGCTGATTTGGCCAGGAAGAATATGGAGTTCGAAGAAGGAGAGCAGGTACTGTTGAAAGTATCTCCGTGGAAAGGGTTAGTAAGATTTGGCAAGAAAGGAAAATTAAGTCCAAGATTTGTGGGGCCTTTCGAGGTATTGAAGAAAGTCGGGAAAGTCGCCTACGAGCTAGCTCTACCGCCTCATATGCAACATATCCATAACGTATTCCATGTATCCATGCTTAAGAAATACCATTTGGATTCTAAACATGTCATTGAATATGAGCCGATAGAGATTCAGCCAGATTTATCTTATGTGGAGCAGCCTATCAAGATACTAGATCGGAAAGAAAAGGTTCTGAGGAATAAAACAATTCCTATAGTGAGAGTTTTGTGGAGAAACCCCAAGGTGGAAGAGTCAACTTGGGAGTTGGAAAGCGATATGTTGGAGAAATATCCTCAATTATTCTCTTAGGTGAGATTCTGGGGACAGAATCCTTTTAAGGGGGGAAGGTTATAACGCCTTAGAAATTTCAGAATATTTAATTATTAAGAGTTATTTATTTTACTATTAAATATGAATTATGTGGCGTATATATTTTTGTGGAGGTGATGTGTCTGTTGAATAACATTTGGAGGTCAGATAGATATTTTATATGTGTTATGTAAGCCCGACTATTTTAATTATATTTTTGGGATTTATTTCCTATTTAATTTCGTTATATTTACCTTCTGTGAATTTTATTAAATCTTCGGGATTAGCAGAAATTCTGAAATCTTCTTCATTATTAACTTTATTAGTTTATATGACTTTTAAAAATATTTGGTGAATTGTTTTTGGGTTTCAAGGATTTTAAATTGATTTTACAAATTATTTTCCAATTTAAGGATTCAATCTTGTAAAATCGATATTTGATTCGTTTTTGATCCTAAAAAATATTTTAAAAATACGGGGAGGTAGATAATTTTATTCTCTACGTTTTAAAAATGAAAATTTGATTTTTCCAGATATTGTTTATTTATTCTATATTTTTCGAGTTGTTTTTTTTCTTTTATTTGGATAAATGTGAAATAAAAATCAGTTTTTCTCTTTTAAAACCATTTTCCCCAATTGTTATATGAAGGAATCCCTAATTAGTTTTTCCTAAATCAAGACAACATCACTCTCTCGGCTCTCTCAGGAACTCTCGAAGTTTCTCTTCCCACTCCCTTGAATTTCCGGCATACTGAGCTAGTTCCGTTCGGTTTCAGTTGGTAAAGTTCATGTATTCCCTTCCTTGCTCGCCCTGCCTCTGCAATTGCTATTGTGTGTGTGTGTATATCAAAGGGTGTGTGTGTGTGTGTGTATCAAAGGGTGTGTGTGCGTGTGGTTCGATTGCTGTTTTGGCGATTCTTCTTGCAAGAATCGAAACCTCATCCCCTCCCCTGTTATGTTGTGTGTATATCTGACCTGCGTTGTACTGCTGCGTGTTTGTGCGTGTGCTTGCAAGAATGGTGTGAGTCTGTTACTGTGCGCCTATGTTATGGTGTACAATATGTGATGGATTCGTAATTTTGTGCGAGAGTAAGCAGGTTTCCTGTGTGTGTTTACTGTGATGTCGTGTGGGTGTGTGTGTGAAGAGTGTAGACAGTGTGTGTTAAAGTTGCTGTATGCCGAATGAATTGCAAAGCTGGAAATGTTCTCCCCTGTTTTGGCTCTCAACTGTGATGGTGTTCGACTGTTGAAAATTGGGAATTCGAATTGTTGACTGATTTCGTGAAATTACAAATGTATTGCAATTTTTGTTCGTATAATAGTAAGCGTAGAATTCCGAGTTGGAAACCCTAAATTGGGCACCCTCGGAATTTTGCCCCCTCGACGATGATTTTATTTGAGTCGAGGGTATAAAACGGCGATGATGATTATTTTCTGAGCCAAAAACTTATTTAATATTTAATATTTGTTAATTATCTAATAAATTGTAACTTATTGTCGAATTGGTAATAATTATTTAATCTATAATGAATTGGGATATCAGTGAATTGGAATGTGAATTGGGATTGAATATTAATTATGGATTCAATTGGTTTGTGTTGGTTGTGTCGGCTGTATCCCGACTGGCAGTCCCCCGTATAAAGGGGATGCCGTCAAAATTTTTTTCCTAAAATATATTAACATCATTTCTTGGATACGAGTATGTATAATTGTATAATTTATACGAGCTGTGAGTCGGGCTTCATATTTTAAAATCTATTTAGTATGTGCTTATGTGGCTATGTGATTAAATACTTTCGTCTGTAGTTTATGTATTGATATTATATGATTAAATAAACGTAAATTAGGGAACTATTCGCTGGGGTAGACTAAGTGGAATGTTTATATTGATTAGCGAGTATTAAACAGGATTCTGAAATAGTGTTATATTGTGTGTAGATTCCGTGGATAAAGGAAAGGCTAAAGCTGAGGACGTAAAGACGCTTCGGATTCTGTGATTTTCTATTTAAGGCAAGTAAATTGCTTCAATTACCTTTCAAATGAGTTATGATTGTGAAAGTCTGATTCATATGCTTATTTAAATTACTCTTGCTATAATTGTTCTGTTAAATTCCCGAAATTGCGAATACCTAATGGTTATACCCCCAAATTGATTCTATTGATTGAATGATTCTTTTAGTGAATTGGTTACATCCATATCCCTTGCAAGCATTTTGTTCCACCTTTCTTTCAAGAAAATCGCTTCACTTATATTTCCAGCGAATTATGATTATCATAACTTGATTCTTATGTAATTGATTTATCCTTGATATACTTGCTCTGATAATTTCCATTAATTATGAATATTCAATTGTTATACCCCAGGTTGACTATATCGTTTTTGTTAATCCTTTTTGTGACCTGACTTAAATCAAGACCTTTTTGCCATATCGAACTTGTTGATATTTAATTCAGAGATTACCCAACCTTGTTTTATTTGGTGAAATTGAGATGTTAACCTGGAACGAAAGTGTCCAGGGTGTTTGGCAGTGAGGTAGTCGATTGTTCCGACACCTAATGTTTAGTTAGGATTGGACTGTTAGTTTTTTTAAAATGTGGACCGTAAGGGTCGGACCAGATTCGTGGTCAGAAATAATTAAGGCCAATGTGAGCCGTGGATCCATTAAAGGACATTGCTGTGTGCGTTTGTCCGGGGTTAGTGCGTGACTGATCAGCAGCCTAACCTTATAATTGTTTTTATTATAAAAATGCATGATAGTCCAATCCTCTGCTAGTTGGTGATTCAGACAAATGATAAATTTTCAGATGAGTTTATATATATTGTTGATTGCTGATTCTAGACAATCTTGCAGACATATCAGTTGTTGATGTTTTAATTTCATTTATATATACTTGCTGAGCATTTGGCTCATTTGCTTGCTAATTCTGTTTCCTCAGCTAAGCCAGGAGATGTCTAGAAGAAGTGGCCCGTCGGGTTGGGGTAGTCACCGAGGCAGTCAGAGGGTCGAGGCGGTTGGTTGGGTAGTGACATATACCTTTGTTTATATTATGTTGTATTAGTAGGCAGATTATCTTATTTAATGGGTTGTATATTATTTGATTCAGTTCTGGGTTGTAATAACTATTGATAGTTGTTTCATACAGTGACCTGTGTGCGGTCTGGGTTGTAATGGTTTTATTTTCTTATGGATTAGTATGACTGGTGCTTGTGGACTGTTTTTAGTTTTACTTAGTTGCTTAAACAGGTGATTAGTTCGGTTTATGATTACATCATGCCGAAATTTCTAAGATTTCCCCTATATTAATGTTTAACTGAATATAAGAGTTTATAATATTATTGTTGGCAAGTGAGGGTGTTACACACTGGGTTTGTTTGATAAAACTTTTATAGATGAGTTTAACCGAGAGATCAATATGATCTTTGAACTATTATCAGGTTGCATTTGTCACTTGGTCAACCACCACAGTACATAAAGATGGCCAGTCTTTAGTACTTTCATGACAAACACAATCAGTGGCGTCCCACCAGACTTCTATCATAAAGATAAGATGTCCCTGAATGCCCTATCTGCATAGGTTCTTCATCTCTGTTGGAAATAAGAAGATCAGATATTCATGAAAAATAGAAGGGTTTCAAGAGTTTCACAAATTTTCATGTAAAGTTGGATCAAGTGTTCTCTGGAAATATGGATATTTCGGAAAGAAATGAGATTGAATTCGAATAAATCTGATATACAAAACTCACCATCAATTGATGTATAGTAGACTTTTCAATGGATGCATCAACTATTGATCAGGCAAACATTCAAGAAATTCATAATTATTCATAATCTCACTCTTGTCGACTAAGCACTAATATACTTAGCTGCCAAAATCGGCCTGACAATAATGAGTTGAATAAATAAGAAGATCTCAATTCATTCTCGATTTTGGACCGTCACCGCGCAACGAATGCCTCAGCAACGATACCAACCAGGAATTAATTTACGACAATTCAAAAGAAGAATAGAAAATTTCTTTAGGTAATAAATTGAACGAATCAATGATTATGGGTGCACAGCTACGCCTTAACTTCCATCCCATGCCCATAATCACTTCCCACATCATGTTCATAACCTTCTCGTATTCTCTCCGTAACGTTCACATCGTAACTAATATCATAGAAAAGTTCTAAAGTATACGCGGAAACCTCGAGATAATATCTTGCAGACTGGTAGCTCCAGCTGCCCACTTGGATTATGCGGCTTCGGGTTCACTGTCTCGGTCATAGCCAAATCCTTAAACGATTTGAACTCCTACTCACGCGATATGCCGAAAGACCGTATAACGTCGCAGTACTTATCGAAATATCCTAAGGCATTCCTTAACCTAAATCGGTCTACCCGACGTCTATCTTATACGCGTACACCTAACCCTCCTAATCTATTTCAGTGACCATAACCTGTAGCTCTGATACCAACTGTGGCATCCCATAATCCGGGTTACAGATTTGGGGCCACTAACCACAATCAACATAATACATACCTGGATATAAACATAATATAATAAAAGAAAACCCCTTTAACCAAGATCGCATACAGGTTATGGTATGAAACAGATTATTAAACTACATTACTACAAACCAATCTCAAAATAAATGGTTACACGAATTATTATCAACTGAGTTCGTTGTCGAACTAGATAACCAACCTTTAACAAAATCAAAACCACTACCCGACGAAGTCAACCACTCGATCGTCACCTCTCGCTGCTTGAACAGGGAAACTCAACTGACCACAAGGTCCACTAGTCTTCTCTCATAACTGGAAAAAAATAAACAATAATGCAAGAGTGAGCCAACAATGTTCAGCAAGCGTATATAGCTATAAATCAATGTCAAGAACAATTATGGGTTCTGAACAACAAGAATAATCACCATAAGCTTTGAAAGAAAACAGCTGAAGAAATTAAATATCGTATACAAAGATGAGCCAACAGTGCTCCATTAGGACAAAATGTGTCGTCAATGAGAACTGATCAAGTTCTGATAACCAAAGATAATTATCACAAGATTCAAAGGAATCAGGCTTAAAAGCAACCCAATCTCATGTATAGATTAGAATTGGATTTTTATATATTTTAAAAACAATAAGGTTAGGCTGCTGATCATTCACGCACTAACCCCGGACAATCGTACACAGCAATGTCCTATAATGGATCCATGGCACACATTGGCCTTATTAACTTCCGACCACGAATCTAGTCCAACCTTACGATCAAAAACATTTTATCACGACCACGATATGGTCCGAGCTTACGGTCAAAAATATTCCAATTCTACATCAAACCCACTAGGTGTCGGAACAATTGACAACCTTACCACATTAACTAACTGGAAAACTCATGTTCCAAAATAACAATTCATAATTTCGATTCACTGATGAATATCAACATCAACTGGTATCAATCGGATCAACCCAACAACGGGGGTAAATAAAGAATAATAATATCAATAGGTATCGACGAGTTCAAATCTTCACATCACCTATTACATATTTACCTAGACCTTTAGAAATCATAACCTACTTTCAAATCATCGAAATCAAATAAATTAAATAGATTTGCAGAGGAATTTTAGAAAATTTTGGCATGAAGTATTCGTAAATAGGACTATCCCCCTGTTTTTCAATTCAAGTTTTTACCTCATAAATCATTCAAAAATAAAGCTGCTTTAACTTGCAGCAACATAAAAGTAAACAAATAAGAAAAAGTACCCGCCCAGACATGCAGTAACTAAAAACTTAAGAAAAGTATCCGCCCAGACATGCGGCAACTAAACAATTAAGAAAAATTATCCGCCCGGACATGCGACACCTCAACACGTAAGGAAAATAAACTAACAGTTTAACCTTGATATAGATCACATTTGAAAGCTATTAAACCAATAAATGAATTCATAATATCATATAAAAATTCCAAAATAATCTTTTTTGTACTTTGAACTAATCCGGGGTCACAACCCCTAAATTTCAATTAAAACCAAATCAAAACATACCACACAGCCTCTAGGGCCAGTGGTACTTTTCAGAAATCACCACTTAACATTTATAACTAAATATACTGTTTAAGCAATTATGCAATTACTTAATTGACACCAATTTGACCACACATAACTCACCGCCAAGAATTTGACAGGTATAGCATCCAACAAACACTACGACTCGACCTACAACATTTGCATATAAACATTTACGATATAGCACCCTTATACGACTCCCCACCTTATACAACGAATAATAATGATCAACTTATAATCAATTAACCACTTACAAACCAATACCAAGTAATTAACAATTATGACATTTAACAACTACTCTAACTCAACTTACAACAATAATAATTAACAATAACAATCGCTAAACTCGAACATATATCGAATTCACAATTAATCTCAATAATTATAACTAACAACTAACAATAATAATTAACTATATTCTCCGAATTAATTCACGAAAACATAACAATATCCACAATTTACAACTTTAATCTAATTACGAAAATCAACATATCTAACTTGCAATTTAAACTAATTAAATTCCAACAATTAAATAATTAAATAGAAATTTACAACTAAAATGAAAATTAAATATTTACATCGAAAAATAAATAAATAAATAATTAAAGAAAAGGAATACCTTTTCGGATACAATTTCCCAAAAATTCTCTTCCTCCTTCTCTCTCTCTCTCTCTCTCTCTCCCTCCCTCCCTCTCTTTCACCTGCTATTGCTCAGCCCTTCTCCACCCACCTGCGCACCACCAAGCTGCTGGACCTCGCCGGACACTGCGAGAACCGCCGCCGCCGGCCGCCGTCACGCGCGGTGGTTTCCCCCTCCCCCTCGCCGATCTGTTATTCCCCTTCTCCCCTCTCCACTTGCACACACACACTCTTACACATACACCCACACCCACACCCACACATGTATATACATATATATATCCTCTTATTAATCCCAAATTGAAAACCCCAATTTTGATTCCCAACCCTCATTTCCAATTTTCCCCCAATCTCTCTCCCCGATTTCTATCTGTCTGCTCTCTTATTTTCTTATTGGGCTTGGCCCAATACTAATATATCATTACTACAATTCATTCCGGGCCCAAATATAACACTACTTATTCACTTATAAAACTACTAAACGACTCTTATAAATCGAAATTAAATAGAACATTCGGAAAATTAAACCTTCCATTTCTAAAATAAGGAATATAAAATTACGAACACACACATATTTTTAAAATATTTTTTGGATCAAAAATGAATTAAATATGGATTTTTCAAGCTTTGATCCTTTAACTACAATAAAACTCTTAAAATCATTTTTAAATACCAAAACCTCCGAATTAATTCACCCAACCATTTTAAAAACTAAATAATATTAGACTTAATTGCAGGAAAGTGGCTTGAACTATTTTTTTTTTGCACGAAAATGGCCGAAGTATGGAAATAAGCACTTTAATGGCCGAACAATTTTTTTTTTAACACCCGATTGCATTCCGTTAACTGGTGTTAACAGAAGTTAAAAACTGAAGGGTAAAATCGTCATAGTACTTTTCAATGGCTATGTTCATATACCCTGTACATATATCTATCCCAGCTTCCTTTTGATGAAACCCTAACAATGAAGAAACTAATTGCAACAAAAAATCAAAGAAAAAACACCCATCTGCATTTGTCTTTCTCTAGTAAATGCAAGGAAGAATTATATCATTTTAAGATATTGGGGGTAAGAACAGGAAGAATTACCTGGTGCTGAAATGTAAGGAACGAGAAGAATAGAATGATACTATATCAAGGTTCTCACAATGATTACAAACAGACATTCTAACACTTTGCTTTTTCAAGAATTTTTACCTCTACACTTATATGTGGGAAATCTTTTTAGCATACCCTACCTTAAATGAGGTATAAAAATCATTACTGAGTTGATTACAAGGGCAATGTTTAGCCGGAAGTGGGAAACTCAAAATCAGGTATATAAAAATTCTAAACTTCAAAAGAAGTTGGTGAAGATAGTGTGGTCTCAAATTTACAGTGAAAAAGGTTTTTCGCAAGTGTATTATTGGGCATGTATTCGCAAACAAGTAACCTCTCATCATTTTCGACACAGCATCCAAGCAAATTTGCCAACCTTGTGTTACGAAGTAGACCCACTGATCTTGCTTCTTCCTAAAGTTGACATAGGAAAAATATGCTCAATAGTCAATACACACAAAAAGGGATAGCCAAATGTGCTTAATGTAAGTTAGTGATGAACTAAAGATACTAAGCACAAGCAGAGACAAGTGGTTGTTATATAAGGCAAGAAGTGAAGCAGGAAATTATAGCCTACAGAATATAGTAGGAAATTCTATCTGAAAGGTAAGATAATAATGAGATATTCTGCTGAGAAAGAAAAGAGAGTCATTTTAGGGAGGCAAGAAAACTCAACATAAGTGCATGGCTCATAAGTATAACCCCAAAAGAAAGAGACCATGTAGAAAATGCAGCCAAAATTTCTTGGTGCTTCGACAATGAAATAAAAGAAGACAAGGTGGATCTCTTAAAGTAGGTGTGCGATAGGATTTATAAATGAATACCAAGGAAAATAAAAGGTCATCATGCAAAAAATAATAGAGCAGATTTTATTACATACATCACTTGATAATGGACAGACAGAATGATTGAATGAACGGGGAGGAGAGCAATGCTTATACCACGAATTGCCCGGAATCAGGCCAAGCCCATCTGTTGAAGCGCTTAACCGCAATCCTCTTCTGATTATCCAGCTTCCCTCTATAAACAACATTTGGAGCCTTTTCACCATGTTCAGAGACGATGTTTTCAACTGCAAAACCGGATGTGGCATATTTCAGTTATTCGAATGTGAATTCACGGAAGGCAGGCAAGCTACCTGCCCCACCACCAGCATCATCCCCTGCATCAACTACGGGATCCAACATCAATAATTTGAAATACATATGAAAAAAGTAAAAAAAAAATAAAATTGAAGGGTATTCAGATACCAGTATCTGGTGCCTCAACTATTGCCGCCTGATATTCTGAAACCAAGCAACAAGGAATGAGTTTAGAGCCTTGAGAACCCATGTCAATATAAGTACCGCTAATTCCAAATTATGTTCCTATAAAAGCAAATTGAGTACAAGTCATCACACACAAATATATATATCTGCAGAAACTACAGATTATAGAAAATCAACATTAACCTTTTGTCAAAAAAATAAATAAATAAATCAACATTTACCTTAAAATAACAGGATTGAAAAGGTGTCTAGAATCAATCAAAACAGCTACTTTTCAGCACAAAAATAAGGTGAAAATCTCAAACTCTGAGGCACATGAAGATTATAAAGATGAGTCTTTTTGAAAGAAACAAAAGCAAATACTCAGATAAAAAGTTTTTCTTGAAATCACACACACACACAATCAAGATTATTAGATCCTCAACAAACTACAACATAAGTTTGCACTATTACAGAATGAGTAACAGATAGAGGTACACATAAACTAATGGGTGTTTTTTCTTTGATTTTTTGTTGCAATTAGTTTCTTCATTGTTAGGGTTTCATCAAAAGGAAGCTGGGATAGATATATGTACTGGGTATATAAACATAGCCATTGAAAAGTATTATGACGATTTTACCCTTCAGTTTTTAACTTCTGTTAACACCAGTTAACGGAATGCAATCGGGTGTTAAAAAAAAAATTGTTCGGCCATTAAAGTGCTTATTTCCATACTTCGGCCATTTTCGTGCAAAAAAAAAAATAGTTCAGACCACTTTCCTGCAATTAAGTCATAATATTATAAAGATAATATCATAAAAGATTTTATGATTTTTAATAACTTCGATAATTTTATAAAATTGCCAGAGAATAAAAAATGCATGATTTAAACATATTTAAATCCTCAAAAATACAAATAAAAACACACGGACTTTCACAGCACACACAAATCATCACGTAAACACATAAACACAACTTCACATATATTCCACCTTTCCAACAATATTCACATAATAATATCCATAATTTATATTAAATAAGAAATTCTAAATTCGCAATTTTCTAGGTCGTTATACTGCTTGTTCAACATCGATTTCTTCATCAAAGATCCCGCTTAATGATCCACACTGACAATACCCTGATCCAGTAATCTTCATAAAAAGCAGCTTGCTCTTTTTCCAAGAGATCAAGTTGAAAGCTTTTTTCCTTCATTTTAGCATGGAATAATTTAAGGCCTTCTGCATCTTTAATCACACACATCTTATCATCAAAATACACTTTAAAACCTTTCTCAAGAAATTGTCCAACACTCAACAAATTTTGATCAATTTCAGGAACATACATCACATCAGTAATAACTTTGGTACGCATAAGAGTTTCAATAACAATGGAACCTTTACCTTTCATAGCAATATACTATCCATTTCCAACTCTTACCTTTGAACTTGTACTCTGGTCAAGTTCTTCGAAAAATCCCACATTATTTATCGTGAGATTTTTACAACCACTGTTCACTAGCCATGTTTCACCTTGGATGACGTTTGCATCACACGATGCCATGAAGAACTGCTTTTCTTCCTCTTCATTCATAACTTGAGCCTTGTCCACTAGCCATGATTTACCTTGGCTGATGTTTGCATCACACGATGCCACGAACAACTGTTATTCTTCATCACATGATGAAGTTTTAACCATGAATTGAAGAACTTCGTAGTCCTCCTCCACTGCTTCCCACAAGTCATTTGCTTCTAGATGAGCCTCCATTCTTGTTGCCCGACCATGATAACCTTCACCATTGAAAACTGGTGGTGCTAGTGCAGTAAATGGAGTTTCTGGATCCATGGAAGCATTAAAAATGATAAAAAAAAAATTAATCACAGGTCCCTCAAGAAGAGGGCTTTGATACCATTTTATTGGAGTTTTTATAGGGTAAATGATAAACTAATGAAGTTTGTGGGGAAAGACTTAATAATATTAACTGGTAACATAAGTTTTTATACATCAGAAATCCTAACTGCTACTATACCAACTGCTATGCTATAGATAAGGCACTACATGGAACTGCCTATAATTTCCTAAAAACAACTGCCTATAACATCCTAAAAACAACTACCTAAAAAACTACCACAAATTCTATCTTATTTAAAAAACACTTAACTTCCAACAATAAGTCACATGACACTTGAACTTAATAAATACACTTCACACATAATTTATTGCAGCAGCTAAGGCATAAGTTAACAGAACTTTCCAGACTGTTTAAATAATAAATCACTCATTGTGTTATTGCTACTCATTTCCTGGTTCACTTTTTTCTTATTACCTCTCCTGCTTTATTCCATGACTATGGTTGGTCTATCTGATATTCCATGTGTGGGAAAAGTTGTGGAAAGAATATCCGATGCCACTTTTGATTCATTGTTTCGAGGGGTACATATTTTTTTTTGTTTCAAGGATCCAGTTAATGTTTTCAATTCTGATATCAATAATGTTAACATTTAGGAGACCAGGGCGTTTAAAAAAACTGTTGCAGAAAGAGCTGATGCCGTAAGACAATCGAAGTTCATGTATTAAAGTGGTAGAAAGAGGTGGAAGAAATCAAAGAGAGTGCCAAAGAGTTTCTGGAAATGTACGAAAAAGATCTTCATGGAGGTACATTCAGTATCTGCATATTCCTAAACCCGTCTCCTGTCTTTAACTAGGTAGGCAGGCTGTACGGATGGCCAAGAAGATAACTGAGCTTGCTGATTTGGGCAAGGATCTCCTGGCCAAGGAAATTGCATATCTTTTTCTAGTGGAAAATGTTCCACATGACAACGTGTTCCACAAATTTCAATCAAGAAGAGATGCTTATGGGAATCTCTGGGAAGCGGTAGTAACTGAAGGTAGTCTTGTTGTTCTTGGCATCTATGGAATTCCGGGAGTTGGAAAAACTCGAATGATGGAACACATGTGGAAAGAAGCCAAGGAGAAGAAGATCTTTGATAATGTATTACAGGAAGATGTGGGCAGTGAAAAGTTGGACGTAATAAAATTACAAAGCCAGATTACAGGCCATATAGGTTGCTACTTTGAATTAAATGATGATGAGAAGCTTAGAGTTAATCAACTGAGAAATAGTGCAAGATCCTATTCATATTAGACGATGTATGGAGGGAGATTCCACTGGATATTATTGGAATTCCATTTTGTGATGGTGGCACTTCAAAGGATTTTAAGATCCTCATAACTTTTCAAGAGGAAATTGTATGCTTGCATGAAACTGATTCACTGCAGTTCAGAAAATCAAAGTGCTGACATCCTAACAAAAGCACTTCCAAAGAATAAATATGAATTCTTGTGGCGTAGGCTTGGTGTTTTCAGCTCCAGAGTCAAGGAGGAGTGTTAATTGAAATGACTCTTGAAGTTGATAATCAGGAGTTAATATCTTTGTGCTATAATTATGGAAAATGAATCTCTTGGTGCCAATTGTTAGGCACCAGTCTGTTAGCTGAATTGATTATAACAGTTAAGCATGATCTGCTGCAATGATGTTGTTGCTATGCAGTATAAATAAGTACTTGTTTATGGAGTAAGTTTGGATAGCCCAAGTGATTGAGGGTATATCCTTTGTCGACCCAGGTCATGGGTTCGATCCTCGTTCACCCCTGAGAATTGTTAGAACAGATACTCATTTGTAAGTTATAAGCACTTTATTGTAAAAAAAAAGTCCTTGTTTATCAATAAACATATATCTCCAGTTTACTAAAACATGTTTCTCTTAAGCACTAGTCTGTAGCTTTGTTTCATGTCCAACATTGCGCAACAAGTGCCAGCATCCTATCAAGATTACAACCCTACCAGTTGATGAAGCATGGATTTGTTCAGGAATAGTGCTGGTGCCTGTCAAATTGACTATCTACAGGATGAATCCCTTGCAGAAAAAAGGGTAACAAATGTGTGAATATACCACTCCTCATCCGTGCAGTTGGTAAAGCATTGCAATTAATGAATTAATCACATCTCACAACTTGAAAAGGGAAAATTTGAGAATATCGCTGAATAGAACCACAAGTATATGCTTGTGTTAATTTGAGTGTTGATAGATTACCAGATGATGCAAAATTGTGTCTTATTTTGTGTTCATTGTATCCTGAAGATGCCAGCATTTATATAAGGAAGCTGATCCAATTAGCTACAGGCTCACAGCTTGTATCGGATGGGGGAATCTAGAGTATGTGCTATGGTTGATATTCTCAGATCATTTTCTTTGTTGCTTGACTGTCGAGAAGATTATATAATGAAACTGCATGACCTCATCAGATATGTTGCTAGATCCATAGCTGTCAGAGACCCAAAATTTGCATTTTCACTTGTAAGATGTGCCTCACGGTTGCCTGATTATGCTAATTACAGTACTCAGAAATTGTTACATTTACATTTGGAGAAAAATGAATTTTATTTCCCTGATGGTTTGGTATGCCCAGACCTGCTTAACTTGTGGGTACAATGCAGCAAAACCAAAGGTAGACTACAATTCTCGGATGCCTTCTTCAGTATACTTGCAAACCTCAGGTTTTATTAATCTAAGGTATGTTTGTTTTTTTGGAACTATAGTTCTCTCTACACCCATGAGTAGTCTCACAGCCCTTATTTCAGGTGATTGTGACATAAATCACATTTTCTAAACAAATATTTTTTTTCCTGAAAACCTAAAAGCTCTATGCATTTGGGATTGTCGTCTCCCGAGACCGGTTGATTTACCAAACTTCAAATATCTTCAAAAGCTAGAAATTGAGGGGTGGAACTCAGGGTTGCTAATGATGCCAAATACCACATCCAGTAGTTTGTCTAGTCTGGAAAAACTTCATATACCAAATGGATTCAAAATATGGGGTAATGACTCTAAATGTGGGAATAATGATGTTTCGGTGCCCATATTGGTCAAGATTAGTAAATTGACTGGTCTGAATAGTCTACAGATTTTCTTAAAAAATATTAAGCTTTTCCAAGATACAAACATATTTGCTAATTTACTTGAATTTAATATAATTGTGGATCAGATTTGGTATGACAGTCGTTACTTTCAAGATTCAAATGTATCTCTTTAGAGACCAATTAAATTGCAAGGATCACACTACGAAGGCTTGAAAACTCTGATAGAGAAGGCTTAAGAAGTCACATTGGGTTGCAGCCGTATCAATCTCATTAGCATATACAATAGCAGCTGAGAAGCATCGGCATGTTTAAGAAACATGTGCATCAAAGAATGTAAGACCATGGAATATCTAGCAAGGATATCAGAGGACAATTTCCAGCAAAGTCGACAATAACGGACATCTTTCTCTACAGTAATCACTTTGATAATTCATTACTGCCCTGCAATGAGATATATTTTTAGCAACTCTGTTGCAAAATGTCTTGTAAAACTACAAGAGCTCACCATAGCTAGGTGTGAGTGATGGAAGCAATCATAATGAATGAAGGTACAAGTATTGGAGAAATTATAACCTTTCCCAGATTAAAATCATTGGAGCTAAGAAAATTGCAGAGACTCAAAAGCTTTTACAAGAAAAAGAATGAGAGGGAAACTTCGGAGGGAACAAACTACTAGACGGTTCGATTAGTCTTTCGCCCCTACTAATTGACAACTATGGCATCCTCTCATTCAATCTCAACCTCTGTTTGATGGAATGGTATGCTTTAGTTACTTTTTTTTATAAAAAAAATTGTGAAATCCAACTAAGTGCATTCAAAGGACATATTTTGGATATTTATAATGATAAAGATTAACTGTTTCTTGAGACTTTTGATATACATAATAAATTATGCTAGTCCAGACTGTGCAGTGCAAGTAATAAGATATTTGTAAATGCCTATTGCATATAGTTTCCTACAAGATTCTATAATATGTCTTTCTTCAATTTAAGATATAAAATAAATTATTGTACACTTGGCATATTTGTAGCATACTTGCTGGTAAAAAATAAGTAAAAGCACAAAGCAGAAGTTGTAATTGAAATGGGTATATATGCTACCGGTTGCATTCCCTTCCTTGGAAAAACTGGAGCTTTGGGATTTGAATGATATAGATGAGACATGGGGAAAGAATTACTATTGTGACGTCAATGTATCCTCCTCCTGCAATCTAAAGATCATCATGGTATACTACTGTAATAAACTGGAAACAGTGTTGCTGCCTTCAATTGCCTGCGACCTTATGCACCTTAAGACATTGTGTGTATTCAACTGCAAGATGATGAGAGAGATAATAGGGGCAGGTGAACAAGAAGAAATCACTCCTACCAGGATTGTGTTCCCCCAGTTGATGCTCTTAGATATCTAACTAGTTTGCCAAATTTGAAGAACTTTCGATCTTACCAGTGTGTGAAAGCTAATAACTTTACGGTATGTACATTCTTTTGCAAAATCAATCAATTTGAACAATAATGTTCTTAAATCATGCATGTGTGTGTATGAATCTTGGATTGATTTCATAGCTACATTTTCTTATTTCAGTCCACTTATTGTTGATATCTGACTACCTGATCATCCAGGAAAAACAAGACATATTCCTTAGTGATTCAAGGTTCTGGTCTATACATTTATACTACCTCCATCCCATAAAGTTTGAGCTGGTTTGACTTTCCCGGAAACTAAGAAAGCTACAGTTGACTCGTTAAAAATGAGTAAAGTTAGATGAAAGTGGGTAAAGTGGTGTGATCTATGAATATTTAATAATAGATTTGAGATAGTGAGAGTAAAGTAGTGGGTGTAATAGTGTTTATAGTATTTGTTTAATAAAAAAAGGAATAAAGTTAGTGGGTGTAATAGTGAAAAGTAGTATTCAAAAATAGTAAGTATAGTAGGTTCATTAGTTTTGGAACGACCCAAAAAGGAAAGTGTGTCAATCTTTTTGGGACGGAGGGATTATTTAATATAGCAGTGATTTTAGTCTTGAATACCGAGGTAGGTAGATTCCAGTCCACTTATAAAATGCCGGCATTAACAAAGGTAAAAGTTGATAATTGCAGACTCTCTACTCTTTTCACATTCTCCGTCTTCAGAGAACTCCAACTCCTCGAAGATTTAGAAGTATCGAAGTTGGAAGCCGTTGTTGAGAATGTAAGGGATGATGAAACTTCTTTTGCTAATGACAAGATTATCACAGTCTTTCAACTCCCATTTCTTGTTCTTAGACATTTGCCAGCATCAGGGGAATTGACAGTACTGGGCAATTGAGTGAGAGTAATCAAGTTCCTGAAACAGCATCGGGGGGAGTTGAAGAGAAGCAACTTTAGGAAGCTGAGGAAAATGTTCAACGGTAACAGATGCATGCAGTGCCCACTAGAATTGCTCGAGAATAAACTAAAGGGTCGACGTGTACATTTCCCTCACATCAGCAACCACATTCGGCAAAACATGAACAGTGGAGGCATTTAATTACATTCAATTGTTATCAGCTATTTAGGCAAGGCTCAAATATGGGGTAAGTCATGAGAGATTATGCACTCTCTTATTGACACAGTTTATATCTATATTTAGCAAAATCTAAAATTTTTGCAATTCAGATGTCCAAAGATTTATTTATCCCTACAGCTTCTACTACATAAAATTGTAAATTTTTAATTTCACTCAATGTATAAAATACAACTCAATGTGTTGGAAATTTATTTCGTGAAATTAATAAAAAACAATTTTTGAAAAAATATTTTTTTCACAAAAATTATTTTACGACTATTAAAATCTGAAAAATAGAACAAGTGTGCCGGATTTTTTTTTCTGGGATGAGTCACGGATCGCGCTTTAAGACGTTTCGCGACTATATCCAAATTAGTGCAAGATACTCACGTTTGCCACGTCATCCCCAGGATAAAACAGCCCAAGAAAAAATCCTTACGATAATTCTTTGCACTATAAAATTAACGATCGATCCACACCCAAAATACTGCTCAAAAAAATAAGGTTGCACTAATCCGACAAGTATTTTCAGAACTCAAGTTTGTATAAAACCAGGTGAAAAAATAGTAAGTGTATGACTAGAGAATATGACTTATTTTTCGGAACAAGAAAAAACGTGTGTATATGTATCAAAGATTAGGTCTCTATATATGAGTGTAGGTAGGGTAGGTGTTTAAACTATAATGGGTAGCTAAATTGTAATGGCTAGCAACAGGAAAAACTTTAATAGAAGAAAAAACTAAGAAAATGACACTAAAAAGAAGAATGTAGTTGTAGTATCACACTAATGAAAAGACCTCTTTATATAGGCTAGAGGGAAGCGAGAAATGCAGAAGACATGAAGCATAAAACTAGCCTCCCACCATGCTTTTCCTAATAACTCATGAGTTACAAAATGCACCTGGACAAGTTGCTTCTACAAATTCAATAATAAAGAATATTTGCATCAGTTATAAAAGAATTTGGACAAATTTTTTCAAACAAAGCTGAAAAGTATTAAAAATTAAATGCATCAATTTTGATCTTGCAAGCAAAAAATGATGCAATCTTTCAAGATAATATTTTTTTTTAAATAATTCACATAAAAATCTCAACAATCCCCCACTTGAATATTTAAAAAAATAATAATAAAGTATTTTAGCAGTATAATAAGGTTGCACATAAATAAAGGTGTCTTCAGACTTGAACCTTTGCTTAGTGAGTAAGATCCCTAGTTAAACAAGACTGACTCGTAGTCTTGAACTCTATCCCGGACACCAAATCACGCACAACCTTCCAAGGTGTAGTCAAATAGCCCGTGCATTAAAAGTCGTACACGTCTGTCCCAGTATGTGAATGCTCTAGAAATTTATGCCCAATAAATTTCATAAGAAGCAGCCCCCACTTCTACATTCACATCGGTGAGTCTATCAAGAGTACTCCTGAAGTTAGGTACTCCCTCTAATTAGAGTATAGAGCTCATTAAGAGTATATAACTCAACCTCTCATCATTTAAGGAAACATTCTCTATTAACATAAAAATGCATGTTCTTCGCATATCACTTCATGACTTGTTATTACCACATTGAACCTATTTCTTGGGATCTCCAGTTAGTTAGGTTGGGTTACCATCATGAGTGACTACTCTCTACGGGCAATAGTCCCGTATTAACCGAAGTTTTATGGACTTTCTCTCTGGCTAATCCTTTCGTCAAAGGATCTACCAAATTATCTTCTGATCTTATGTGATCCACTCTAACAGCTCCTTTAGAGAGATTCTCTCTGACAGTGCTGTGTTTACGACGTATGTGTCATTTCTTACCTTTAAAATAACGGTTCCAAACCTTATCGATAGCCACGGTACTATCACAATGAATCAATATAGATGGAACCGGCCTTTCCCATAAAGGGATCTCAGCTAGCAAGTTTGTTAACCAACTTGCCTCTTCACTAGCTATGGCTAGTGCTATCAACTCTGCTTCTATAGTGGACTCAGCTAAAATAGCATGTTTCTTTGATTTCCAAGAAACAGCACCCCCGGCTATATTAAAAATATAGCTACTTGTTGCCTTGGAGTCTTTTGACAATGTATTCCAGTCAGCATCACAGTATCCTTCAAGGACAGGGGAAACTTACCATAGTGTAATCCAAGGTTCATAGTTTTCTTGAGGTATCTCATGACCCTCTCAATAGCATACCAATGCTCCATACTAGGTCTACTAGTAAACCTGCCCAACAATCCCACGATATATGCTATGTCGGGTCTAGTGGCATCAGCAGCATATCTAAGATTACCAATGATACTCGCATATTCTTGTTGTCTTACACCATGACCTTCATTTTTAAACAACTTAACACTAGGGTCATATGGTGTACTAGCAGGATTACAGTCAAGGTAATTATATTTCTTTAAGATCTTCTAAACGTATCGAGATTGGTCTAAAGAAAGTCCCTTTTCTGACCTAGTAATCTTGATACCAAGGATTACACTTGCTTCTCCAAGATCTTTCATATCAAAGCTGGCATTCAACACTGATTTCACTTTATTTACTGCATGAATATTTGAACCAATCAGCAGGTCATCTACATATACGCAGACAATAGTACAAATGCCATTTTCGAATTTGTAGTAAATGCATTTGTCACTTTCATTGACTCTAAAGTCATCTGACATGATAATGTGGTCAAACTTTTCATGCCACAGAGTAGGTGATTGCTTAAGCCCATATATAGTTTTATCTAGCTTGCACACCTTCTTTTCCTGCCCATAGATTACGAAACCCTCATGTTGATCCATGTAAATTTCCTCCTCTAGTTCACCATTTAAGAAGGCAGTCTTCACGTCCATTTGGTGAATCACTAGATTATGGATGGCAGCTATAGAAATCAAAACTCTGATGGACGTCATCCTAGAGACTGGTGAAAACGTGTCAAAAAAATCCACATATTCCCTCTATTTAAAGCCTTTGGCCACTAGTCGAGCCTTATATCTTTCAACATTACCATCAAGTCTTAACTTCTTCCTAAAGACCCATTTATATCCTATTGACTTACAACCAGGAGGTAAATCAACCAAATGCCAAGTCTTATTGGATTCCAAAGAATCCATCTCATCATTAATTGTTCTTGCCAAAGATCTGCATCTAAAGAAGACATGGCTTCTTTAAAAATGGTAGGATCTTCCTCAAGATTATAAGCGTAGAAGTCGGGACAAAAATCTTTGGCGACTCTAGCTCTCTTACTCCTTCTCGGTTCGACTTCTAAATCCTCGGTGTGTTCTTTCTCCTCTAAGCAAGGAGTAATACTTGTTGACGGACCCCCACTATTCCTCAATTTAAATGGAAACTTGTCTTCATAGAAATCAACATCGACTGATTCTACAATAACTCGTGCATTTAAATCAAAGAATCTGTAGGTTATACTATTAATGCTGTATCCAACAAATACACACTCATAGGCTCTACTCGCAAGTTTAAGCCTCTTAGGATCAGGAATTCGAACATAAGCTAGGCAACCTCAAGTCCTAAAGCAGGAAGTATCGGGTTGCCTTCGCTTAAGCGTCACATAGGGAGTTATCATACTTCTAGATTTTGGTACTCTGTTGAGTACATGATAGACCGTTAGTATGATCTCTTTTGTAGCGCGGGGGGATAAAAAGTGCTTTTTAGAGTTATTTAGCGCGGAAATGCCCCAAACCAGCACCAGAACCAAGCATGATGGAAACTACTAACTCCGTAAGAGTTCTATTTTTCCTCTCCGCTTTACCATTCATTTCTGGTGAATAAGGAGCAGTTCTCTCATGTATAATCCAATGAGAGTCATAATATTTGGTAAATAGGTTTGATTCGGACTCTACTCCTCTATCACTGCGAAGTCTCTTGATTTTCTTCTTGTACTGATTTTCAACTCTATTCACAAATAACTTAAACATGTCAAATGCGTCACTTTTATTTTTCATAAGGTAAACAAAAGTATAATCGGAACAATCATCGATTGATAAAGTATCTCTTACCATTTCGAGTTAAAACTCCATCTAATTTATATATTCCAGAATGAATTAGATCTAATGGTTCTGTTTCTTTAATCACTACTGACTTGTGGGGAGTCTTAGTGATTTTCGCTTGACTACAATATTCACATTTATCTAAATCAGAGATAGACAACTTAGGAATTAATCCTAGGTTGCTCATATTTATTATGCTTCGTTTATTAATGTGACAGAGTCTAGTATGCCAAGTATTGAAATGAGTCAACATGTAAGAGGAAATAGAAATTTTATTAACTTCAGCATTCAACTTAAACATTCCATCTATGGCATACCCTTTTCCCGCAAAAGTACCATTCTTAGTAATGGTGTACAAATCAGAACCTATAGTCTGGATAAATCCTCCCTTATTAAGTAAAAATCCAGACACCAAATTTTTTCGCATCTCTGGAGTGTGCAAGACGTCCTTCAGCAATAGGGTCTTTCCAGAGGTAAACTTGAGCTCCACATTTCCAATTCCAGCAACATTGGTGGTGTGGGAGTCTCCTAGCAGCACCTTCTTATCCTCAACATCCGTATATGTCTTGAACATTGTATGGTCATAGCAGACATGGAGGGAGGTGCCCTTGTCTACCCACCACCCATCAGCTCCACCAACAAGGTTAACCTCCGTGATCATAGCTACGAAGGCTTCTTCAGTGTTATTTACTTATGGTTGAGCTTGGCGCTTGAGTCTGCACTTCTTCGTCATATGTCCTGGCTTTTCACAATTGAAATAGTGGAACGCTCCAGCGGCATTCTTGGGTGGTTGTTGCATTGTCTGATTCTTCGGAGGTTGCGAGCTTCCTTGTGCGTTGCGATTCACCTTCTTGAAATTCTTTCCCTTAAGCTTCAGACCCGCACCAGAGTTCTTCCTTTGTTTATTGTTAGAGACAACTAGCACCTCTTCCTTCCGATCTTGCATCTGAGCTTCCTCTTCAATCCTGAGGCGAGTGATAAGACTCTCTAAGGATAATTCCTTAGTCTTATGCCTTAGAATGTTCTTGAAATCCTTCCAGCTTGGTGGAAACTTGTCTATAATCACAGCTACTTGAAATTGCTCATCTAAAGGCATCCCCTCGGTGATGATCTTGTGTGCAATCTTCTGCAGCTCATGTGATTATTCCTCCACCGACTTGTCATCGGTCATTTGAAACTTGAGATAGCGGCTTACCGTATACTTCTTGGCTCCAGCCTTCTCCGTATCATACTTCTTTTGTAGTGCTTCCCAGATTTCTTTCGCAGACTTATCAGAATTATAGTAGTCATACAAGTTATCGGATAAGCCATTCAAGATAAAATTCTTACAAAGAAAATCATTTTCTACCCATGACTCTATCTCCTTAGCAAGTTCAACATTAGTGGGAGGAATAGTTTCAGGGGACTCGGTAGTAATAGTGGTGGTAGTGGTGGTAGCAGACATAACAGATTTTGGGGTCGATAAAACATAAGCTACTTTACGCATGGTAAGAAAGAATAACATTTTTTGTTTTCAACGCTTAAAATGCACACCCTCAAAACGAAAAGGCTTATTAATATCAAACGCAATATTACCAGAAAAATCAACGGTAGACATGGCAAGCAGATATATAATATTCGTAAAATTCTGAAACGTCTTAAAATTGTTGGAAATTTATTTTGTGAAATTAATAAAAAACAATTTTTTAAAAAAAATATTTTTTTCACAAAAATTATTTTACGACTATTAAAATCTGAAAAATAGGACAAGTGTACCGGATTTTTTTTCTGGGATGAGTCACGAATCGCGCTTTCTTTAAGACGTTTCGCGACTATATCCAAATTAGTGCAAGATACTCACGTTTGCCACGTCGTTCCCAGGATAAAACAGCCCAAAAAAAAATCCTTATGATAATTCTTTGCACTATAAAATTATCGTTCGATCCACACCCAAAATACTCAAAATACTGCTAAAAAAAAGGTTGCACTAATCCGACAAGTATTTTCAGAACTCAAGTTTGTATAAAACCAGGTGAAAAAATAGTAAGTGTATGACCAGAGAATATGACTTATTTTTCGGAACAAGAGAAAACGTATGTATATGTATCAAAGATTAGGTCTCTATATATGAGTGTAGGTAGGGAAGGTGTTTAAACTATAATGGCTAGCAACAGGAAGAACTTTAACAGAAGAAAAAACTAAGAAAATGATACTAAAAAGAAGAATGTAGTTGTAGTATCACATTAATGAAAAGACCTGGACAAATTTTTTCAAACAAAACTGAAAAGTATTAAAAATTAAATGCATCAGTTTTGATCTTGCAAGCAAAAAATGATGCAACCTTTCAAAATAATAATTATTTTTAAATAATTCACATAAAAATCTCAACACAATGTACCCTTGATTTTATAATGACGCAATGAAACGTAAAATGTGTAGGTGCTGAAGTTGGCTTCCCCGTCTAGTCTGCAGACCGTAGTGTTGAAAAATAAAATATGGAATCTCTCCAATTGCTACAACTAGAAGATTCAACAGTAGTATCTGCATGCCTGTCTTAGTCTAATGGTACCTTTCTCGTTGCCGGAGGTCGAGAGTTTGGTTCGAATCTTGTCAAAAGCCAAGATGGGTGTGTGTGTGTTTAATTCTGAAAATACAGTAGGAACTGCCATAAAAACAGTAGCGCCAAAGGTGAAAAATAAACAGCACTAGCTTTCTGCGCTTTTGCTTTAGCATGTTTTATTGCAGCAACAGATAGCCAGACGAGAAGTGCAGAAATTCTTATGTTTGTCATGTGAGTCACGTACCCCTACATTATTGGTACGATATATTAAGATCAAGAAATCTTATACTTCAATATTTAAATTATAGTAACCATACTAGAGCGTCGATCCTCTGTTTAATCTACAAACTAAGTCAGTACCTCATATTTCTGAATAAAAATGCCATTTCAGTTAAACTAATAGATAAAGAAAGGCGAAGCACCAGTAATTGAGTGCGTGCACTCAATTACTAATATATTAATTTATGCTTGACCTCTTATTAGAAGTATCCAGTAGAAGCTTAGAATAATACAGAAGAGAGAAGAATCCATAAATAGAAAAGAAGAAAGAAAGGAATGAGTAATAAACATTGATATCTTCCTTTATTTGTATTGTTTTGTTGCTTTCTCCCTCACTTTAAAAGTATCAGAACAATGCTACTATGTGATGCACGCAAATAAAATAATTTAAAGCAACATGAGAATCCTCAGTTAATAACACTTCTAGATTAGTTTAATTAAATTAAAAACCCCCCGAAGGCACACAGTACTTTCGGATAATTAGATAATAGTGACAAACAAGTTAATTAATTCAGTAAATCTTTTGGAAATCTAGTTAAAAATAAAGGTATTGGTGGGGTACATAGTGTCCCCTAAACACAAAATAGGCTTCAGATTAACGTTTGACATTTATTCATTTTACATCACAAGGAAGGTATTGTCACCTTTATTCTATTTTGGTAGCAATGTAGGTGTAGTCAGTAGTGTATATAAATAGCATACTCAACCTCCCTGTAGTATAGAAACTAGCAACTGAATCATATATTTGCTAGCTTAACAGATAACAAGATACAATGAGCAATATCAAACAGTTGGTACCACCTCCTTCAGCGACAAATGCATCCAATATGCAGCAATTGAGTAATGCCATGTCTTCTGGGCAGCAGCCGAGCAATACTATGCAGCCCTCCAATGCTATGGCCAATATGCAGGCCACCACAAATGCTCTCAACAAAATGCAGCCGGGAAATACGATGGCCAATTTGCAGGCTAGCGCGAATGCTCTCAACAAAATGCAGCAGGGGAATACGATGGCAAATTTGCAGGCGGCTGCCAATGCTATGGCCAACATGCAGCAGCAACAACAACAGCAGCAGCAGCAGCTCCAGCAGCAGCAGGCCGGCAACACAATGACCACTATGCAGCCAGCTGGGAATGCTATGACCACTATGTATCCAGCGAATACATTGACCAACATGTATCCAACGAATACAATGGCCAATATCTATCCAACGAATACAGTGCCCAATATCTATCCAACGAATACAGTGCCCAATATGTATCCAGGAAACGTGGTGACTAACTTGCTTCCCGGGAATCCTTTGACAAGCACCATGCAGCCAGCTGGGAATGCTCTGACTGTTAGGCATCCAATGAATAATATGTTCAATCAGCCAAATATAATCAAGGGTGACCGGAACATGTTCATGTCTTCGGATGACAATGTGATGATGAGGCAGATATATGATACCCATACTCCTGATGGAAGAGTACTTTATGTCAAGCCACTACTCCATATTGTGGAGGATATCTTGTCCTTCACTCATATGAATACTCCTCTTGATGCTGCCAATTCACATGTAATGTTATAAACTGAAATTACTATCGTAGTACACACACTGCTAACTAACCAAGTATTTGTATGCAATGGTAGTTAAATCTGAATTGTGATCACTTGCAGGGTACCCATTTGGATGACAAGACACACCAATCTGATGTGATTTCCATGCTTGAAGCACTGTCCCACCTAATTGACCGAATTTCTTGCGAGGTAATAATTTTTTGTTACTTTACCTTCGGTACTAGTAAGCAAATATATCGTAGTGACATGATCATAGTGTTACCAATTGCTACATATATAATCTAGAGAGTGCTAAATGATTTAGCTAAAAAAAAAAATTACCCTATTTATATCGCCATTAAGTGACCATGTTATATTTGATTCTAAAGAACAAAATGATATATAAATACAGATATCAATCAAGTGTTTGAGTGGTTCAGACGGACATGTGACAACAGTGTCCATACTACACATGGTATCAAATTATCCATGGGATGCAAAACTGGTACTAGCCCTAGCAGCATTTGCTTTCACTTATGGAGAATTCTGGCTGCTGGCTCAGCTGTACTCATCAAATCAACTTGCAAGATCAATGGCCATACTCAAGCAAGTTCCGCTCATCATGGAGCACTCAGGGTCTCTTCAACATCGGTTTGATGCAGTTAACACTCTCCTCAATTCGATCATGGATTTGACCAAGACCATTATTGCATTGGAAGAATTACCAACCATGTATATTGCTAAGGATGTGCCTCCATTTTCGAGTGCCATTGAAACTATACCGACTGCTGTATACTGGAGTATCAGAAGTGTCATTGCTTGCGCAACTACCATTAGTTTACTAACTAGCATGGGCCATGAGTAAGTTCGTTTACTGTACACATGACTCAATAACCGAAGTTTCTTGTTTAATCTATGATTCACTATTAAGATTCATTTTTGTTTAATTGTTGTCGTAATTTTAATTCATTAGGTACACGATATCAATGACAGAGCTGTCATGGGAACTGTCCACATTTGCTCAGAGGATCAAGCAGATCCATGAGCATCTCAAGAGGAATTTAGATATCTGCTACCTACACATAGGTTTGCTAAATATTATTTTACTAGAGGCGACATACACATAAAACAATACTTAACTTGTGACCCTTTATTATGTGGTGATGGTAGGTGTATATGATTAATGTTTTGATGTTTGTAGATGAGAAGATGAGAGCTGCGGCCTACGAGTCATTAAGGCATCTGTTTGATGTGACTCACATTGACAATATGAAAGTTCTCAGGGCACTTATTTACCCCAGAGATGATATACAGCCACTAGTTGAAGGTTCCTCTAAAAGAAGGGTATGAATGCACCATAATAATTATAGATAAATTATAGATGGATGCGTTTTATTTTAATTTTAACAATATTGACTTCATACAAATTGAAAACATCTATACACGCATGCAGGTTCACCTGGATGTGCTCAGAAGAAAGAATGTCCTACTTCTGATATCAGGCCTTGACATCTCCGCAGACGAGCTCTCCATTCTAGAACAGATTTATAGTGAGTCCCGTATCCATGGAACAAGAATGGAAAGCCTCTATGAGTTAGTCTGGATTCCAATTGTGGATCTTTCTCATGTTTCCCATTATGGAACCACCCCTGGGCACTATGGAACCACCACCGGACCGTATGGAACCACCACTGGACCATATGGAACCACTACTGAGAAATTTCCATTGCAAAAACACAGTAGTACAATGCCAGAAGATCACAGTCTTCACTCAAGTAATTCAAAGACAATGTCTGTCTTTTCATCGAAAAATATGATAGATCCTCAAAACTATAGTGAAGTGTTTAGGCAGCACTGGACTGATCCTATGCAGAAGCGATTTGATGAGCTTACATCGACAATGCCATGGTACTCTGTGCACCATCCATCAATTATTGATCAGGCAGTTGTTAGGTTTGTGAAGGAGAGGTGGCACTTTAGGAAGAAGCCTATACTGGTTGTGCTTGATCCCCAAGGAAAGGAGGTGAGCCCTAATGCAATTCACATGATGTGGATATGGGGGAGTACCGCCTTTCCTTTTACTAGTTCCAGAGAAGAGGCTCTTTGGAGGGATGAAACTTGGAGGCTTGAGTTGCTTGTCAGTGGCATGGATCCAATCATCTACAACGACTGGGTAAGCTCTATAAGACATCAACTCTTTTTGGTTTTCTTATTCATGCTTTTAAACTTGTGATGACTTAATTACATTTGGTCATAGGTAAAAGATGGCAAGTTCATAATTCTGTATGGAGGAGAGGACATTGACTGGATCAGGAGATTCACAAATACAGCGCGGGCTGTGGCACAAGCTGCTGGAGTTCAGCTAGAGATGGCCTACGTGGGAAAGAGCACAAAAAGGGAAATGGTCCGGAAGGCAATGTCAACAATCACTGTGGAGAAACTGAGCTACTGCTGGCAGGACCCCACAATGATTTGGTTCTTTTGGGCAAGACTAGAGAGCATGTTGTTTTCCAAGATCCAAGTGAAGAAAACCGATGATCGTCATGATCCATTAATGCAAGAAATCAAGAAACTTCTGAGTTATGACAAGAGTGGAAGTTGGGCAATGTTATGCAAAGGCTCATATATAGTGGCTAGTGGGCATGCCCAAACTGTCTTAAGCACACTCCTAGAATTCGATGCATGGAAAGAATATGTTCCACTTAGAGGCTTTGATGTTGCATTCAAAGAATATCATGACAAGCTTCATGTTGCAAACCTTCCGTGTTGCAGATTCGAGTTCTTGACCACTGCTGGAAGAATTCCAGATGGCATGACATGCCCGGAGTGTCTCCAACACATGGAGAAATACAGCAGTTTCCTTTGTTGCCATCCTGAGAATGCTGCGTATCTACCCTATTAATTGAACAGGTCTGAGTGACCCTATCTTATATCTATATATAATGTGTGCTTGATGTAAAAGACAGCCTAGTACATGTTACTATGGTTTTCTCTCTTTTTCTTGTTTGTTTTTTTATGTTTGTGGCAGTAATAGCCTGTCATACTGTGCTTGTACTGTGAGCTATTATTTCTTGAGAGAGTGTGTGTCGCTTTTAAGCCAAACCAAGAATAATGTAATCGTCCCTGGTTAATAATTCGTGCCTATATTTTGAACCGTGCTACTTCGGATCGTGAGCAGTGAGCTCCCATAGTTCCATTAGTGCAACATTTTGCATCCTCGGACCTGATTCTGTCCAAAAAAAAGTATTAATTAACCAACACATCTAAAATCTTAAGTCGTTAGAGGAAGGCTTACTAGAATCTTATTTTAATATTCTAACAATATGTATTACTCTTAAAAATCAGAATGCCCAAGTTGGAATAAACAATTTTAACAGTCACCTTCTTCATTTAAGCACAGTTCTTCAATTAAAAATGGTGGATGACAACCTCAACACAAACATTTAGGAAATCGTCATTACTTTCTTTGTCGGATTTCAATCTTCCATCACCAATAACTTCAAGACCTACTCTGTCCCTACAGCCCACAGCCTACCGCATCGAATTTATCGTTATCATAAGCTCACCACTCACAAGATTGAATAGATGGCACTATTTGTGATGCCTTAGGAGTGGAATGCCAGAATGTGAGCAAGGGCTTTAACTCTGTAGGGAAGTTCTCTATTTTTTTGCTAATTACATGGGGAAGTTCCTACACTGATTTTTTAGATGCTTTGCAAGTAAGACTAAAGTTTGAATGTCATCTGTTCTAGATAGCTCTCAACAATGTTTGTTATGGATTGTCAAACTTTGATTGATGATGTTCTGAACCTGCTGACAGCTGCCTGAAGGCCCTGAACCCTTAAAACATGAATCACAAATCTGTAGAATGAAACACTCTGGATTACATATTTAATTGGTTCACCTCATCCCACTAAAGTGGTAGAAAGAAGGGAAGAATTTGAGATAGTCAGCGGAATCAGCATGCACGTATATGGTGCAGGTAAAAGGAGGAAAGAGAACTCCAGAAATCAATATCAGAGACTTCCTAAGAAGAGAAAATTTCCTGAACTTGTAATCGACCTGAAACAACAATATAAAAGACAATATCTACTTGCACATTTTAAATCGCGTAGAGAAGTGGACAACAGAGTCATATCAACAATGCCATTCTCTGGCATGTACGCCTAAACCTAATCTATTGCCACAAAACAGAAATACTGCCTCTCTCCCGCAAAGTCCTTCCAGAAAATGTTCAAACTGTTGAACCACAAATGTAGCCAGAACTAATATACGCATAGGGGAAGGTAGTAGAAATTTAGCCAGAACTGTTGAAATGATCTTGAATGCATGGTCAGTACTGAAAGCTTAAAACAAAAGTTTCTTTACACGGAAATATAATGACAAATTTGTCCATAAAAGAAGTTCATGTAGTGGTTTTCACTTTTACCATTGTTAATCGACATTTTGGCCATATCCCATTGCGAATGCAGTTGTCCAACCACCAAGCATGAGGATGAAGTCTGCTATTGTTAAACAAAATGTGGCGCATATTGATTATCGGGAGCTCGGGATGCAAATTTCCATGATTAAAAGTATGGAATAACTCAACTAAAATTTGCTCCAACAAAGTACCCAAACTGCTACTAAAGAATGAATTATATTCCTGAAAAGTAAAAACCCCTGATAACATGCCCTTATAGCTCAGTGGTAGAGCGCCAGTCTTGTAAACTGGAGGTCCGTAGTTCGATCCTGCGTGAGGGCATTATTTTACTGTCCAATCCTTTTTGCCAAAAATAATGTTTTAATAAACACCAACAAAAAATGCAAAGATCCAAAAAAACCAACACTACAGAAGTCCCCAAAACCCCTATAAACCCTAATCCAAAATTGCAACCTTTTTTCATTTTCATCTTTAAACCTTCAACTCTGGCTCACTCAACTCCAACAAAATGGCATCTATTTTGCAAAAACTAGCAAGAAACCAATCCACCACAAGACTCATCACTAGTTTCAAGAACCCAATTTTAACTCACCCACCATTCTTGTATCATCTTTCTCAACCGAACCCAACTCAACTCGTCCCAATCAACTCATTCCCTCCGAGTCAACCCAAAACAGAGGACCCATTTTCTCCTCAATCTCTACATTTCTACCCCAGTTTCTCATTTGGGTGTTTTCTAAACCCCATTTCTATATCTGGGTTGGTCCAATCTGGGAATCAAGAAGAGGCTGTTTCGGATGATTCGGGTATGATTTGGGCTGATAGTGTGAAGAAGAAGCGTAAGAGGAAGATGAATAAGCATAAGTTAAAGAAGTTGAGGAAGCGGCTTCGGAGGAAGACTTAGATTTGGTGAGATTTTATGTTTGGAGGAGTTTTTCCTCGGAATCTCTCTCTTTTGCGCAAAATGTTCTTGATTTAGTAGAAAACTTTATTTGGGAATAATTTTAAAATGTGCTTTGATTAGACTGGTAATCCTGAAGTGGGATTGCTGACTGAGCTGTTTTGTGTGTTACATTGGGTGCTTGTATTATGCTTCACGCGATTTAGTCTGGCTACTATGATCATGCTCATTCTTCCTGGTTTAAACAACAGATTTTAACTTAGTTACTATGGTCATGCCTATTCTTCCCAGGTCATGCTTATAGGATTCTAAGTAATGTTTTAACTGCCTATACATTGTTTGGAAGACACCCACTTATAAAAAGTGCTGAGTGCATTATTTGATTTTAAGGTGCTAATAGCAAAGCGATATAAAACGGATACTTTTTTGTCAATAATAGCAGTAGTTATAATAATTCTGATACATAAATACACAAATGCACACATACACTTACTGTAACATATTATTGTTGGTTCAAATTATTAACAATATACTGTAATAGTATGGGCATAGTCTCAAACCTGATAGTAATAGGTCACTATGTATTTAGTCAACCAATCTCAACAACGCAATTACTTCATAATAGTTTAGCTCAATTTTAGGGCCTCTAAATTTTTCACCTGCAACGGAAGAGACTACTGACCCTCTTCCTCAAATCCTCTTTTACATTTTCGTCAACAATAGTGGAAGAAGAAGCTACATGGTTACATTTTAGGTGGACTGGTGGAGGATATTAGAGTTTTTTTTTTCTTTTATAATATTGGTATAGGCAATTTGGGCTCTTTAGCACAAACTTGTGAGTGTTAGTTTCAACTTGTGCTTTATGGCCGATTTAAAATTCGCGATAAATCGCTACTTTTTGTCTCGTAAACCTTGCTCCTACTCTTGAAGTACATGTAATCACACTTTCTTACAACATTGTTCACTTGTAAGGAAAATGATTGTAATGAAAACTCTGAGCAAATCAGAGAAATGTGAACATATGAATTGCTCCCTCCTCCCTGTGGTAGTTCACAAAGCACTCAAGCTTAAAAGTATCATTCTTATGATGGAATTGAAAGGCGATGAATTTTATGAGTCATTCGAAGACGTCTATTGTGTTTGTGCTTCCCTAATAGAAAAGACATGGTACTTTTACTGGCGCTATGTTTTGAGTTTGAGATAATATAATAAATCAAGAACATCTATTTTTAGGTTTAGCTAAAAAGTTCCTAGGATTCAGTTACTTTCTAGTGCAAGTAAAATATTGTGTTAGAGATATGCAGAGGTCTACAGCCCATAGCCCCTGAAACTTTCATTTTTATTTTACATCATATGATGCAAAATACTAGAGTCTGATTCTTGGTTAGATCGTTAGGCTCACTTCTTGTAAGATTATCCCGAATCCAGAACCTTCCACTATGGATACACAATATGGGGTTTACTTCAAAAGGGTGTCATTTTTCGTTATCTTAGGTCTATCCTGCATTCTGGGGTGTGCATATCTCTTATATTTCAGCCAGATTTCCATCTTAAAGATGGACCAAATGTTTTTGTGCAGACTTGTTGCTTTAACTTGTAGGTTGTCAACTTTTACCAGGTCCACACAATTTATCAAGATGTGTTATAATTACTAATCATATTGGTTCTCACCAGTCACCATAGAATATTTGGTGGAGTTCTTTTCCATAGTACCAAAATAAGAACCAAGCAACCACCACATTGAGTTGGACATATCTATTTTACAGCAATTTTTGAAAGATTGTGTTCTTTGAAAGTTCACCACTAGTCCATCTACAGTACTTGGAAGTGCGAGATAGTGCTTTTACATAGGGGGAGAAAAAAGAGAACCAGTGTGATCAAAAGCGTGCTTACAACGATGCAAACGCTAAACGCAGCGAAGCTAACATGTCGGGCTTCACTTTCAAAAAGCCCAAAGCAAATCGAAAGCCTAGCTTGGTAAGCTTAGATTGCAGAAAAACTAAGAAAAACGCGCTTATGTGTAGATGAGAGTTTTCATCAGATCTGAATATCATCATAATAAGTGGGCAAATATTTTAGTATATAGGGATGTTTTTAATGCTTCTGGTGTTGAAAAGCCACCATATAGATCAAGGTCAGAATTAAGAGCGACCGATGCAAACAAAAGAAATGTATTATCTAGATCATCTACTATGTGTCTAATTGACGAGTTCAAGAATGAGTAAGACGACAAGATTGAACTTTTGTGGATAATAAGCATCTTTATCCCAATTATAATGAATCTTAGGATAATTTTGATGACTGAAAAAGTTGTTCATGCACAAATTTAGTTATCCATTAGCTTACTGCCTTAGATTATTATAAAACACGGACCTAGTTCCTTCTTCTGAAGAAGTTAGTTTTAATTAAGTAGCATGCCTAGTGTTTACAATTTGCATTTAAGCTACAGGAGGAAGAACAAGAAACCTATAAATGTAGCAAGCAGCAGCCTGACACTTGTGAGTTATGATTCTCCTCTTATCAGCCTATATAATTTTTGGTGACCAGGTAACTGTTTAGGGAATAGCCTCGTCAGCTTAACCTTTTTCTTTTTATGCTCAAATGGAGACTTTTGATTTAGAAATCTGTTTTAAGCTACCTAAATTCCCTAAGCTTACGTTTGATTTTTTTGGGATGTAAGAACAATATTTTACAAATTGCTTTTTGCTATTTTAGCAAGTGCTTGTAGAAGCTTTAAGTTAGGGTTTGCAGATAAAAACACTTATAAGTGATGAAAATTGTAATCTGAATTATGTTGGTCCAGGCTAGGGGTTATAGTCGACGTCGATTCAGCATTTTGAACGTCTCTAATTCAAAACTGAACAAATGGGAATCAGACATCTATCCTTAGCAAAGGATAGCGATTCTTTGCTGTGATCTTGTTAAGGGAGGCCAAATAAAAAGGAACGAATTTTTATTTTTTTTGTTCCATTACTGGATCGAAGGGAAAGACAAGTAAAGTTTTATTATTCCCTGTCTATAAATATCCAAATTTTAATCCCTAAAACTCCATATATAGTTCGAACTGTATAAAAACAATAATCTATTTTAGCTCGAATGGTTTGGAGGGGAACCCTGCCTTCTCTGATCCATTCGACAGTTTGTTTTGTCACGTTTGACTTGAAATTGTAAAATCTCGAAATTGCATCATGCAATGTTGTGCATGGTTGCACTCGTAGGGTTAGATTTCTTCAGTAAGCAAATATAAAATCTTAAATGTCTACGGAATAGAAGCTGAAGGTCTTTTGGGGTTCCAATGAAGCATGAAGTTTCAAGCTATTATTTTCCTAATATTTATTAGTGTGTTAATGTATGACTATAGATCTTAGCTGTCAATGACACTGCCTATTTAATTTATAATATCGTGTAATGGTGTCATCTTTTGTTTGAGCTATGAAGACCTTTGAAGGTATAGTTTATGAAGTTATTCTGGCTTGGATGTTCAACTTGCCAAAAATTTGAACCAAGTCTCGTGGTGCTGTTTTAAGATTAGAGCATAGAACTTTTTTAAGAAATCACATGGGGATCACTTGCTTTGGCCGCAAGGGTCACCACCTGCTTTAGATCAGGGCAGACAGCCTTCTTAGTTTTGATACCCATCCGTTGTTTTTACAATTTACATTGGCATGCTTCCTTTTTTGTTCTCGGACCCCCAGCTTATTTTACCGAGGACCACAAGCACTGGACCTCTTCACAACTTGTAGTTCTTTTTTTTTGAAGATTTGTGACATTTGGATCCTGAAATGTTATCTGTTATTCACAATGTGTTGCTATATATATTTAATGCAAATATATATATATATATATATATATATATATATATATATATATATATATATAGAGAGAGAGAGAGAGAGAGAGAGAGAGAGAGAGAGAGAGAGAGAGAGATGGGGGGACATATATATAGTTACTGAAGGAGATTGGAGAGAGATGCGTTGAGTATGATGGTGACCCCCCACCTTGTTTTTCTGGCTCTTGTCATGTATGGAGGCCATCACAGCACAAAAGTCCAGTTTTACTCATAGGAGCATCATACCTCCTTGTCCTCTATCAATCACATTTAGGGTTGTCTCTCTTCATCAGTTATTCTTATGCTGAGGGGGTCTTTAAGATACGGCACTTCTGAGTTCTGCTAGCTACAACAGTTTGGGCAGAATCTATCATAATCATGATCAATTTTTTTCCATCAATCTGCATGACACTCAATGCCTTGTTTACCATATTTTTTAATCAAACACTCGGTGAGGGGTCAAGTCCTTAATTGAACCAAAGGCCTAGCTCAGAATAAGACGAGTGGCAGCTAGCCAGCCAGGCGGACCTATACTAGGACGGAGTGATAGTTGAACCCCAGGCAACTTCAAATGAGTACTGCAATACTGTCCGAATTGCGAATAAACTCCAAACGGGTAAAATTTTACATGTTCACTTGCATTTAACTTGTTAATCAGATTCTGAACCTGTGTCTGGTAGGTCCAGATATCTGATTCAGGAGGTAGAAAGAATGCCTGTGACTGATTCACGTTATTCTGTGATTATTTACAAGTTGACTAGTCAATTACTTGGTGATGAAATTGCTCACCAATCTTTGGCCTCTTCTTCGACTCTCCAGTCTCCAGGCTTGTGCCAAATATCCTCAATGATGCTTATTCCATTTCTTATCTATGCACATTGCGAGTTACAATCCGGACATTTTACAAATCTGGGAAGCTGTTGAAAACAGGAGCACATGTTATAGTAATGAATTAACTGTAATGATAGTTAAGTTAAAGAAGTATAAACTGTTCTGTATGAATAATCAAATATCCCAAATTTCCGGTGGTTTGTTCTTTACCATGAATCATGGAGGGAAATGTCCAAACAAGAAACTAGGGAACAAAATAGGTCAAGGACCAGTGTTTTGGAGGATTAAGTTTGTAAGGATGCATGTATACATGGCCACGGTTCCTGAACCGCCGGTTCCGGTTTGTAAAAATCTTGAACCGGAACCTAAACCTTAACAGGATAAAAACCGCCGATTCCGGTTTAGACGGTTCAGGTTCAGGGTTTGACCCAGTTTTGACCCGGTTCAAGACCCGGTTCCGGTTCCGGTTTGAACCTTATATATTCATTATACTTGATACGTTTTTTTTTCGAAATACGATAAGTTTTTCTGAATTTGGATGGAATGAATTATAATTTAGAAGTATTGTAATGCTAAGTAATTTTTTAAAATTTGTAAGATGCAAACCGTTTTAAAAGTTCAAGGATATAATAGTTTCACTTTTATTAAGTGGTACTTTCATGTAAATTAATTTAATGTTAAATTCATTGGTACTTTTTTTTATTAAAACATTAGTAAATATATTACAATAAATTTTAAATGTTTTACAAGAATACAACAAACAATAAAATTTATTACAATAATTTTTATAATCTATACTACATTAATACATAGCAAGTCATTACTAACGGTTAACCACCGGTTCCTGTTCGAACCCCGGTTCACCGGTTTCAATACACACAAACCTGAACTTGAACCTTTAAAATAAATAAACCGGCGGTTTAGGGCCGGTTTTGACCCGGTCCGGTCCGGTCCGGTTTTCCGGTTCCGGTTCCGGTTCCGGTTTGACCATGTATAGATGCATGCGTATTTGAATACGGATCAGGTTTATAAAATGTATGATTATGAACGGTGTTATAGGAAATTGGAAATAAAAGAAGAAAGAATGTAGCAGCATACAGACCGGGAGTCGGTTAGCTCTGGTCCCATTGTTTAATTACTATGAAAGAAAGTAGCTACTAGTTTGAATTATCATATGGAGTCCACCTGCTCCTCGTTACTTTGCTTATTTCCACTAGCTCTTATATGAAATATAACCTAACTAGTATTATTATAATTTTACAAATTTGTACCTCGATAAAAAAGCACACTTTTCTCAGTATTCATCCTTTGCTTACTCTTACAGTTTTTAGCATTAGTACATGCATAGCAGCACAAGATTTGTTCTGTGCATGTATTGTTTACTTTATTTTATACTTCTTACTTTGCATGTGTTTTATAAGCATCGTTTTAATTTATGCGTAGCATTTTGGTGGAGGTGAGTTATAAGACCTTAGATCTAGGCTAGCTGTTGAATGCTTTCTTGCTCTGTCATGTAAGAATGTGGCTTGTGAATTGTTAAAACAGATGAATTTGGAGAAAGGAGTTTATTATGTTCGATAACAAAAAATTTGGTGCATCTACAAATATACGATAACATGATTGATAAAAATTCGAGTTTCATCATGCTCAAACTCGGAAAACATGGTTCGATATGTTATCCAACTTGAATTTCAATAAAAATATATGTTTGATAATATTATCGAATATTGTTCGTTTAAATAAAAAATTACTTGGATTTAAAAAATAAATATTCGAATTCAATTCGATTTATTTACAAATATTACTCATGTCTAACAAAACATTAACCATGTTAGATGTGTATTTTTTTGTATAATGCAGTTTTTTGTTTCTTTTAAGTTAAACTGTCCAAGTTTATAACAAAAATTTACAATGGTGTTTGTATCGATATATACACGCAGAGATAAAAGTAAAAACAGGGACGCATAAAGACCACAAAAAATGAGTTGGGATGTGTTCAGACTTCAGAGTCATGTCGACTTCACCTCATACCTAAAGTAACACTTGAAGCTTCACTTGACCAATCCTTGCACCTGTACAATTTTGTATGATATTATATTAACCTGTAACCCTATAACCCGTGCGTGCCTGATAAATTTTTTAAATTATATTTTATTATTAAAATTTTAAGTTGTATATATATTTTTATTATTAAAATACTTTTTTAACTTTTTAAATCTGGGTGAGTACCCTAAATACCCACTTTTTATTGTTTCATAACTAAAATGCTCAGATCTCGCGGTGCGCGCCCAAAATACCCATGGGATACGTCTACGGTAGAGGAGTAAATGGTGGGATACGCTTATTATAGACAAGTGAACTGTTGGTCACGCCTTTGCCATAGGCGTATTTTTACGGGATGCGCATTTCTGTCCGGCGCATCATGTGTCACGCATTTTGGACATGTGTGATGACGTCATCTGTCACTTTCTTCGGATTTACGCGAGCTCTCACCAACAATGGCGAATTTGAGGCAATTTTCGACGGAATAACGAAATCCTCCGTTCAAAAGCATCCAGACACTTTACGATAGCGTATTATACACCATTGGAATCGTCTTTCGACGATCTATATGACTACATGAATTTCAAACCATTGGTTTCACCGAATTTGCAACAAGGAGATTAGTTCGTTTTTCCGATGTGTGCGATATTTTTCCGATTAGCTTCGTTCAACCTTTCCGTTCATCCTTCGTTCACGTAATATACGTCAATTGAGTCTCCTTTCAACGATCTATACAGCCATACCAGTTTTAAAGCATATTCAATCCAAGATTTTAAACCCTCAAAATCAATTCCGATATAGACGACGGAGTGGAGAGAATGAGCCGGGAGAGTGGTTGCTACAGTACTCGTGGGATGCGCCGTTTGGAGTTGCATGTCCCATGGGTATTTTGGTCAGTGTATTGAAAAATGGGTATTTTGGGGAGTGGGTAGTAGAAAAGTGGGTATTTTGGGCAATTTTTCTTTAAATCTCATGTTCAGGTATATTTTTTAATTAGGAGGAAAATAAATTATAGAAAATAATAAAATATTATAATACATTTTGATAGTATTTTTAACGATAGTGTTTTAATTAATACTATGTTATTGACGGGACTTGATTCTTAAACTCGTTAGAGTAGTTTATAAAATAATATATATATTTAATAGAAATATGTTTTTGGTGGGATTCGAACTTAAAAACTATAAAAATATTTTAAATATTAGAAAAGGAATATTTTTTTAGCATTATATCCAAAGTTTTTCATTTATTTATCTTAAAATCTAACGGTTGTTATTGAGTGTACCAAATAAAATGACCAAATTACCAACAAAAAATATACCCTGATTTGCTTATAATAGTATAGTATATATAGATTTCAGACATTATACGCTTTTATTTTATTTTTTTAATTATGAACACAATTTAAATACTTAGAAGACATGCCAGTTTACAATTTCATGTTGCGACATCTCTAACTTTATAAAGGTGAATTTTTAATATCACAAATACACAGCAGCGATCGTACCTTGAAACTATGAATGACCTATTTCTATCGTGAAATGAAAAAAAAAATATGCAACATTGTGTGATTAAGAAGCCCCAGTCAAACATATATCAACAATAACATTCCACTATTCTACTACAGTGCTAGGGGTTGAGTTGGCACAGTGGTTAGTGCCCAATCCGTGAACCGTGAGGTCACGGGTTCGATACCTGCCGGGGGTCAAAAACCGAAAACAATCTCTCTACCTTTGTGTAGGGGCATGATTGCGTACATCCTACCCTCCTCAGACCCTGCTCATGCGGGATATACCGAGTACGTTGTGTTGTGTTGTGTTGTGTTGTTTTATTCTGCTACAGTGCTACTTCTCTTGATCTCTCTCTCAAAACACTTAAATAAATGAAATATATAATTGGTGATGTTCTAGAACAAAGATCGTTGTAACAGACTACAGTATATCATTGTAAATAATCGTGATACACTTTATTCTAAAATTCGGGGTTTAATTTAATTAATTATGTTATAATATTTGATAATCTAAATGGATGACTAATAGATATAATATAACGAAAGATGGTTAATAATGAAAATAAAGAAGAAATGCACTGATTGTTTTATCTTGTTGTATCACAAATGAATTCATTGCATGGCCTATTTATAGGACATTCAACAGGAACTTCTTTAGTATGAATGCACTAATACATATACAGCTAGAAAAAGGAGACTGCATGTTCTGCACCATAATTACGGATTGGCTGGTCAATATATTCACCCTTCTAGTAACCATAGCAGAAATATTTGATTGATTGTCAAATGTGAGTTATACAAGGAATGATTGTCTCGTTAAAACCTTGCAAGGAAAAACCCAGTGGGATAAAAATCTTAACGAAGGAAAAATAGTACAATCTCCCCCTGAATCAAATATCTCACAATTTGACATATTGTTGTAGTAAAGATCTCAATCTTCGCATCCCAATATTATTTCGCAACTTTTCAAATATTGATGTAGGTAGTGATTTGTAAGTAAATCTGCCAGGTTATCACATGACCGAATTTGTTGTACATCAATGTCATCCTTCTCTTGTAGTTCATGAGTGTAGAAGAATTTTGTCAAGATGTGCTTCATTCGATCCCCTTTGATATAGCCTTCCTTTAATTACTTGATGCAAGCTGAGTTGTCTTCGAACATAACTGTTGGACTATCTAAAATACTTGATAAGCAGCATGATTCTCGAATATGTTGTATGATAGATCGTAACCAGATACATTCTCTACTTACTTCATGAATTGCTAGTAACTCTGCATGGTTAGATGAAGTTGCCGCCATAGTCTGTTTTGTAGATTTCCAAGAAATAGCAGTGCCACGGTATGTGAATAGATAACCTGTTTGAGATCGCCCAAAATGAGGGTCCGACATGTACCCAGCATCCGCATATCCAATTAGTTGCGATTTTGAATTGTTTGGGAAGAATAGTCCAAAATTAAAATGTCCCATGAAGATATCTGATATATGTTTGATCTCATCCCAATGCCTTTTAGTTGGATCAGAACTGAATCTTACCAACAGATTCACAGCAATCGCAATATCAGGACGTGTGTTATTTGCAAGATACATAAGAGCTCCGATTGCACTAAGATATGGAACTTCAGGCCCAAGTGCATCTTCTTTTCTAGGACGGAAAGGATCCTTCTCAACTTCTAGCGATCAAACAATCATCGGTGTAGTTAATGGATGAGCTTTGTCCATGTAGAATCGATCAAGAACCTTTTCTGTGTAGATTGACTGATGAATAAAAATGCCTGAAGATAAGTGTTCCACCTGTATACCTAAAAAGAATCTTGTATTTCCAAGATCTTTCATTTCAAATTCATTTTTCAAATAGTTAGCAGCATTAGTAATGTCTTCAGAAGTACCTACAATATTCAAATCATCCACATATACTGCAATAATAACAAAACCAGATTGTGACCTTTTAATAAACACACATGGACATACTTGATTATTTATATACCCGTCATTCAATAAATATTCACTAAGCCTATTGTACCACATACGACCAGATTGTTTCAAGCCATATAATGATCGTTGTAGTTTAACTGAGTGTAAATGTCGAGGCTTAGTTTCCTCTAACTTTAATCCTTCAGGGATTTTCATATAAATATCACTATCAAGTGATCCGTAAAGGTAGGTTGTCACAACGTCCATAAGACGTGTTTCCAATCTTTCCATACAAGCCATACCCATTAGAAAACGAAAAGTGACTCCATCCATCACGGGAGAGTAAGTTTCCTGGTAATCAAATCCAGGCCTTTGAGAGAATCCCTGAGCTACCAGTCGAGCCTTATATCTCACAATTTCATTTCTCTCATTTCGTTTTCGTACAAACACCCATCTATTTCCAATGGGAACCACACCAGCTGGTGTTCGGACTGCAAGTCAAAATACATTTCTCTTGCGCAAGGATTGCAATTCTTCCTGAATTGCAATTTTCAATTTTGGCCAATCATCTCTTTGTCGACATTCTTCCACACTTTGTGATTCAGGATCGGAGTTCATAATAACATCACATGCCACGGAAAAAGCATATACATCATCAACCTCAATACTCCCACGATCCAATAATTTTACATTATGTACATAACTCATTGAGATCTCATAATTTTCAGGTACCTTTGCTTCTATGGAAGCATGTGCCACTTCAGGGGCAATATCCTCTTCTGGAGGTAATACCACTTCGGGTGGTTTTGTCACAGCCACTTCAGGGGCTTGAACCTCTTCAGGAGGTGATACCGCTTCTGGGGTGTTTTCAAGAACATTTGCCACTTCAGGGACAGGTCCATTCAATTTCCGTTTTCGTGGTACAACATATTTCGCACCAACAGGTCTACCGCGCTTCTGGAGTGGCTTTGAATTACCAATCAATTCTTCAGGAATTGATCTTTGAATAGGAATTTCAACCCTGGCTGGAGCATTAACAGCGGGTATATGCGATTTTATAATAAGTCTAGAATCATTAAAAGCATCAGGCATTTGATTAGAAATATTTTGCATATTAATGATTCTTAAAACCTCAGATTCACATTGTTTAGTTCGTGGATCAATAGCATTTAATCCTGATGCATTCCATGATAGTACAGAATTTATGCAAAACATTATCTCCCCCTAATAGAGGGAACAAAAACTCCTTAAAATGACAATCAGCATAACGAGCAGTAAACACATCACCAGTTAAAGGTTCAAGATATCTTATGATAGATGGTGAGTCAAAACCAACATATGTGCCTACTCTTCTTTGTGGACCCATTTTGGATCTCTGTGGGGGTGCAATGGGAACATATACGGCACAACAAAAAATCTTAAAGTAAGAAATATCAGGAACTTGACCAAGAACTAACTCATGGGGAGATTGTTTGTGGTAAGCAGATGGTCTTATCTTAATTATGTTTGATACATGAAGTATTGCATGACCCCAAACGGATGTAGGCAATTTGGCTCTTAAAAGTAAGGGACGTGCAATGAGTCGAAGTCTTTTAATTAAAGATTCTGCTAAGCCATTTTGTGTATGTACGTGAGCTACAGGGTGTTCAACTGAGATCCCTACTAACATACAATAATCATTGAAAGTTGCAGATGTAAATTCAGCAGCATTGTCTAGGCCAATTGATTTAATGGGATGGTCACGAAATTGAGCTCGCAATTTGATTATTTGAGCAAGTAGTTTGGCAAAAGCTGTATTTCGTGTAGAGAGTAGACATACATCAGATCATCTAGTTGAGGCATCGATTAGAACCATGAAATATCTGAATGGACCGGATGACGGATGAATAGGACCACAAATGTCACCTTGGATTCTTTCCAAGAAATTTGGAGACTCGGTTTGAAGTTTAACTGGAGATGGTCGAACAATTAGTTTTCCTAAGGAACATGCTGAACAAGGAAGTTCATTATGTGGTATGACCTTTTGATCTTTAAGGGGATGTCCAATAGAATTTTCTATAATACGACGCATCATAGATACTCCTGGATGACCAAGTCTTTCATGCCAAAGGGTGAATGATTTTGGGTCTATGATTTTCGGAATGGTGATACTATGAGACTCAATGACTCTAATTTGGGTAGCATATAATCCAGAAGATATTGACTGTAATTTTTCTAAGATTTTCTTTTGACCTGAAAAGGTTGAAGTGATAAGGAGATATTCTTTTTCATTCTCACTAGTAGTTTCTATGTGGAAAGCATTAAGATGAATGTCTTTAAAACTTAAAAGATTTCTAGTGGATTTACTAGAATATAGAGCATTATGCACTTGAATTTGTATCTCATCTGGTAGGATAAAACTAGCTTTCCCAAAACCCTCTATTATATTTTAAGTACCCGAAATCGTCCAAACATGTGAGTTGGTTTTAGTAAATTGTGAGAAGTATTTCTGATTTTGTAGAATTGTGTGAGTGGTGGCGCAATCAACAATGCATAAATCTCCCATATTTTATGTTGTGCACATATATAAGTGAACAACAATTTTATTAAAGCAAACCAGGTACTTAAAGCAATAACATAAAACAAGTATATGCAAATATGAAATTGAAGCAGATACATAAGGAACATGAATTCAAAGAGATACATATGAAAACTAGTCATCTAAGTCATAATAAAGGTTAGCGCCAGCGTCTAGTTCATTTGAGGTCTTGTTGATTGGTTCATCATTAAAACTAGCCAAATTTGTTTCCATCCTTTGTCTATTCTGCTTTTTGGATGACTCGTAAAGATCTACAAGATGTCTAGGTGTGTAACAAGTACGAGTCCAATGCCCATGAGCCCCGCATCTAAAACATATATCTCTAGTATCTCCTTCCTGTGGTGCCTTCCTTTTATTTTACACCTCATTTTGCCACTTCTGGTGACTAGAGTTGTTGTAGCCATCACGCTGCCACTTCAGGTGGCAAGAGATATACTGATTTCGAAATTGACCACGAAAATTTCCACGTCCATGATTTCGTCCATAACCTCGTCCTCCTCTATGCCCTTTCCCACGCTCATTCTTCCGGAATGACGTGTTATGTACTTCAGGTAACTGGGCAGAGCCTGTGGGACATATCTGATGATTTTTCAGCAACAACTCATTATTTTTCTCAGCTACAAGAAGGAGAGATATCAGCTCACTATATTTCTGGGAATTGCGCTCCCTGTATTGTTGTGCCAAAATCATAGTATTGGGGTGAAAGGTCGAAAGGGTCTTTTCAATTGTCTCAGCATCAGTAACTTTCTCACCACACAAGATTAGCTTTGAGCTTATTTTGAACAAGGCAGAATTATATTCAGCAACAGATTTAAAATCTTGTAACCTTAAATTGATCTAGTCATAACGAGCATGTGACAGATGGACAAGTTTTTGGTGGTCACACCTATCTTTGAGATTGGTCCAAAGAGTGAGTGGATTTTTGACTGTGAGGTATTCAGATTTTAAGTTTTCATGAATGTGGTGCCTAAGAAAAATAAATACTTTGGCATTTTGTTTAACAGTTGGGGTTTTTCCCGTTTCTATGATATCCTTTAACCCGTTGGCACTAAGGTGTAATTCCGCATCGAGTACCCAAGACAGATAATTATCCCCAGACACATCCAAAGCAACAAAATCTAATTTTACAAGATTCGCCATTCTTTTTCGTTAATAAAACTTATTTGAGCAGTACCTTCTTCCTTAATAAACTTTACTCGGGCAGTACCTTTTTACTTCAACAAAACTTACTCGGGCAAAGACTCGTGCTGATAACGTGTTATAATATTTGATAATCTAAATGGGTGACTAATAGAAATAATATAACGAAAGATGGCTAATAATGAAAGTAAAGAAGAAATGCAGTGATTGCTTTATCTTGTTGTATCACAAATGAATTCATTAAATGGCCTATTTATAGGACATTTAACAGAAACTTCTTTAGTATGAATGCACTAATACATATACAGCTAGAAAAAGGAGGCTGCATGTTCTGCACCATAATTATGGATTGGCTGGTCAATATATTCACCCTTCTAGTAACCATAGCAGAAATATTTGACAATCACATTGCAATTCATATTACAACAAATTGGTATTAATTGATAGATGGGTGGATTTCGTTTCAATTAAACAAAAAATCGGCTCAAACAACGGTTTTCTTGAAAAATCGATCAAGAATCAACCGAGACGATGATTAATCGGTTACAACAGTTAAAAATTGATCAAAGTCAAAAAATTATATTTTTTAACATCATGTTTTTTAAATCATAAAAGTAAAGTCTACATTCATGATTTTAAAAATCCTTCCAATTTCAATTAAATTCATTTGAAGTCACTTTATTTAGGAAAATTGAATAATTTGTAACGTGAAAGTTTAAACTTGATTGTCAGAAATTTCGTAAATAAATTTCATGCTTTTGACTTTGGTGCATGTTTGTAATAACCAAGTTTTAATATTACAAAGGGAAAGGGTGAAAATTTTATTCAAATTTGTTAGAATATGTACTAACTATTAAATATATTAATTATTAAAATATGATTTGTTTTACAATATTTGATGATAAATTACTTGCTACGCGTAAATAAAATTATGATATTTATTTATTAAATAAAATTATTCCAATTAATGTTCCGATTAATCATTCTGATTAATCACCAATTATTTAATTAATCATCAGTGATATGGGTTTAAAGTAAGCCCTAGAAATACATTTAATGACACATTGAATGAACCTAGGTTGATCCAAAGTCAAAGCCCAATTGTAAGGCCCAAAACCCTAATTATGATAATAATTTCGTAATTAGATAAATCAGCAAAAATAGGATTCCGTCATCAATTCCTATGGATATCCAAATTCTTTAAGGAGTGATCCCCAAGTCATAGGAGTCCAATACGAATTAGCCTTCCTCATGGAAGGATCTAGAAACGGACTTAGAGTGGGTATCTTGTCCACCAAGATACCAAACCCTACTCTAACTCTAAGGCTACGAATGCCTATATAAAGGACCTGATCCTTCAACCTAGAACTACGTTTTTTTGGCTTGATTCTTGATATTTGCAAGATACGTAGGCATCTTGTGAGGACCCGAGTTAAGTCACGAAACACTCGATCAGCCATTAAAGCTCGAAGCTTCCATAAACCCTAGCATTAAATACGTGATAAATACACCCTATATTTCGTTCCACAACATTTGGCGCCGTCTGTGGGAACCGGATATCAACCATGGTTACCACCCGAAGAACACCAACACTTTCTGAAACCATCACTAACACCACCGCACCCCCGATCGTGGAACAAGTGCCCCTAGGGGCGAATTCTCAACCACTGGTCACTTAGCCACAAGGAACTGAAGTGCAACCTCATGAGTCGTTACCCTTAGTGACAAATCCCACCACCCAAGGGACGAATCCCCTTCAGATGGTGGTCGCCCCTCTCGGAGGGCAGTCCGCTCCACCCACCGCTCAGATCTCTACTACCGTGATCCCCGCAAGCACAAACCCGGTATATGGGTTGCCCAATTATCCCCCGTATCAGGCCGGACCAAGTGGTCACGCCCTCCAGATACACGAGCCGTACAATCCACCTTACATCAGAGGTTTAGGACCCAATCAAGGCCAGCAATACTACGACTACTCAGGCCCGTATTCTGATGACTCATCCTCGGAAGAAGATAGGGATGAAGCCCCGAGGAGACGTCGTCCAAGTAAGGAACCTATTGGACGTCGAAGAACCCATGATCGACCTCCCTTAATGGCTGCTGAAAAAATAAAGGCTCATGAGGCCAAGATCCAAAAACTAAAGGAGGACATAGAAAGGGAACAGCGAAGACAGAATCAGAATCGACCCCCACCAGTGACGGGAGGAGACATTCCTTTTGTTGATTTGGAAAGAACCCCAAGGAGAGAGAGAAGGACCGAAGTCCCTAGAGGTGGAAACACGAGGGTTGAAACCCCCAGAGGCAACCCTGAAGACTTAATGCAACTTGGAGATCCTGATGATCCAACCCCTCCATTCACTGATGAGGTGATGAATGCGCATATATCACGGAAGTTCAAGATGCCTACCATAAAGGCTTACGATGGAACAGGGGATCCCGCTAATCATGTAAGAACGTTCTCTAACGCACTGTTGTTACAACCCGCCAGTGATGCCTTGAAGTGTAGGGCGTTTCCCCAAACATTAGCGGGCATGGCACAACGTTGGTACAACCGCCTACCACCAAACTCCATTGCCTCTTTCAAAGAGCTAAGCAATGCTTTCGTCAGCCAGTTCATAGGAGGAAGAATTCATGAGAAAGATTCTGCATCCCTCATGACTGTGATACAAGGAAAAAACGAAAATCTCAGAGACTATCTCAAGCGATTCACAAAGGAAACGCTCAACATTACAAACCTGAAAAACAAGGTAGCCATGGTGGCGTTGTAGAATGGAACTTCAAATGTTTATTTCAAAATGTCATTGGCTAAACATCCCCCTGAAAATATGGTTGAGCTCCAACAAAGGGCGAGCAAGTACATCAAGGCGGAAGATAGTCTAAAGAAAGAGTCAGGAACAGGGAACACCGGAAACGGTGACAACTCTAAGAAGCGGAAGTCGGAACAGGAATATGATGCTAGAGATAAGTACCCGCGCATGGGCAGGGATTCTGATTCAGCCCCTAAGAAGGGGAGTCCCGGGCAAAGGTTTACAGATTACGCAAGGCTGAACACTCCAAGAAGTCAAATCCTGATGGAGATAGAAAAAGACAGGGATGTGAGATGGGCGAAGCCACTAAGGACTGATCCTGAGAAAAGAAACAAGAATCAGTACTGTCGGTTCCATAAGGATGTGGGACACGATACCGACGATTGTAGACAATTGAAAGATGAGATTGAATTTTTGATCCGTAAGGGAAAATTGAATAAATTCTGCAAAGATGGGGATCGGGGAAACCCAAGGCAAGATTATGATAGGAAAGATGAGGATCGTAACCGCAATCAGCAGCCCCGGGGGCCAGTGATCAACATGATCTTCGGTGGCCCAACAGCGGCTGGGACAAGTAGAAATTCCAGAAAGGCGTATGCACGAGAAGTGATGCACATTGTAGGGGAAGCGCCAAAACGTGCAAAGACGGAAGTCTCGATTGGATTTGATGATTCGGACCTTGAAGGGGTGAAGTTTCCCCATGATGACCCCCTGGTTATCTCACATGTGATAGGCAACTCCCAAGTGAAGAGAGTCTTGATTGACAATGGAGCATCGGTGGACATTCTGTTTCATGATGTCTTCTTAAAAATGGGATACACTGAGTCTCAGCTGACACCGTCAAACATGCCCATATATGGGTTCAACGGAGTGGAATTGAAAGTCGAGGGAACAATTCAGCTACCCATGACTATAGGGCAGGAGCCACGAGAGGCAACTCAGATGTTAAATTTCTTGGTTATCAAAGCTACATCCACATACAATGCTATCCTAGGTAGGATGGGACTACATGCTTTCAAGGCAGTTGCCTCTACCTATCATTTAAAGGTTAAGTTCCCAATCAGAAATGGAGTAGGAGAAGAGAAAGGGGATCAAAAGATGGCAAGGAGTTGTTATGTGGCCGCACTAAGGCCGGATGGAACCGGGGGGCAGGTCCTCCCAATCGAGGATATGGATGTTCGGGAGAATGAAGAGCGGAGAGGAAAACCAGCAGAGGACTTGCTTCCTGTACGTTTGGAATTGGAAGATTCTGAGAAGGTTACTTACATCGGGGCATCTTTGAAAGACCCCTTAAAGAGCAAATTGATCTCCTTTTTGCAAGACAATAGTGACGTCTTCGCGTGGACAGCAGCGGACATGCCAGGGATAGATCCCCAATTGATAACACACAGCCTGAATGTGGATCCAAACCGGAAGATAGTGAAACAAAAGAAGAGGAATTTCGCACCTGAGAGGCAAGAAGCCATAAAACAGGAGGTTGACAAACTCCTAGAGGCAGGGTTCATTGAGGAAATCCAGTTCCCGGAATGGTTGGCCAATCCTGTGATGGTCAAGAAGGCTAATGGAAAGTGGAGGATGTGTATAAACTTCACTGATCTGAACGACGCATGCCCAAAGGACTGTTTTCCCTTGCCAAGGATCGATACGTTGATAGATGCCACGGCTGGGCACGAGATGTTAAGCTTCATGGATGGCTTTAGTGGATATAATCAGATCAAGATGCATAAGGATGATATTCCTAAGGTATCGTTTATCACTGACTTCGGTGTGTATTGTTACCTGGTCATGGCTTTTGAACTGAAAATGCAGGAGCTACATATCAGAGGTTGGTAAACAAGATTTTTGCTCATCTCATTGGAAAGACTATGGAAGTCTATGTGGATGATATGCTGGTGAAAAGCCTACACCGGTTAGATCACATTGAACACCTACGCGAGGCATTTGAAGTGCTGAGGCACCATAAGATGATGTTGAATCCGGCCAAGTGTGCTTTTGGTGTTGGGTCTGGAAAATTTTTGGGTCTTATGGTTTCAAAACGGGGAATTGAGGCCAACCCCGACAAAATCAAGGCTATTTTGGACATGGAACCACCCCGTTCTATAAGGGATGTACAGAAGTTAACCGGGAGGATTGCTGCGTTAGGGAGGTTCATCTCCAAATCTGGGGATAAGTGTTTGCCGTTCTTTAAAACCTTGAAGAAGGTAAAAAAATTTGAGTGGACTGAGGAAAGCCAAGAGGCCTTTGAGCAGGTGAAGAAGTATATATCTGAGGCCCCGCTGTTGGCCAAGCCAAGTACGGGAGAAATCCTCTATCTTTACTTAGCAATTTCTGGTCAAGCTGTGAGTGCGGTACTGGTAAAGGAGGAAAACAAGGTTCAGAAACCCGTATACTATGTGAGTAAAGTTTTACACGGAGCAGAGTTGAACTGCTCCACAATTGAGAAGTTTGCCTTAGCATTGGTAACTGCTTCTAGGAAACTACGACCCTATTTTCAGGCACATAAGATTGAGGTCCTTACAGGTCTGCCATTGAGGAATATTTTACACAGCCCTAAAGCCAATGGTAGGCTCATTAAGTGGGCAATTGAGTTGGGAGAATTCGATATTAAGTACAAGCCAAGGACGACCATCAAAGCGCAGGCACTTGCTGACTTCGTGGTTGAATGTACCATTGACAACCAAGAAGCCGGGGGGCAGGAGGTACCTCAGGAAGGCAATAAGGAAGACAAAGAACCTACGATCAAAGAGAAGGAATTCTGGATGCTCTATTTTGATGGGGCATCGAAAACAAAAACAAGCGGTGCAGGTCTCGTCCTACAAAGTCCTAATGGATTTACAATTGAATACGCCTTGAAGTCGGGCTTTCCAACAACTAATAATGAGGCAGAGTATGAAGCTTTGATAGCTGGGCTTCGTTTGGCAGGAGTACTGAGGGTCAAGAATCTTAAAGTTTGTGGAGATTCAAGGCTAGTTGTGGCCCAAGTCAATGGAGAGTTTGAGGCAAAGGATGAAACCATGTCCAAATACTTAAGGCTTGTGAAGGCAGTAATGACTCAATGATGAGTGCTACATTGAGCACATTCCGAGGGAAGAAAACACCAAGGCTGATGCCTAATCCAAGTTTGCCTCCTCTGAGATAGAGAATTACTCTGGAAGTGTCTACTTCCAAGTTCTGAGAACCCCTACCATCGATTCAAAGTTAGTCGCACCTATTGTGGTGAGGGAATGTTGGATAGACCCCGTAAGAGCACACCTCGAGACTGGTTGGCTCCCAACTAATGCCATGGAGGCACGAAAATTATCTGTGAGAGCGTTGAGGTATGCTCTGATTGAAGGGATACTTTACAAGAAATCTTTTGTGATTCCGTATCTAAAGTGTTTGAGGCCCGAAGAGGCCAAATCAGCTATTGAGGAGGTCCATGAGGGGATTTGCGGACAACACTTGGGGGGCAGGGCCCTAGCTCACAAGATAGTTAGGCTTGGATTCTATTGGCCTGAGATGATGGCCGATGCCAAAGAGTACGTGAAAAGATGTGATCGGTGCCAGAAGCATGCACCAGTGGTTAGACAACCACCAGAGATGTGGACATCCGTGAGCTCCCCCATCCCGTTTGCTATGTGGGGGATGGACATTCTTGGGCCTTTCCTATGGCCACTGCTCAAAGGAAGTTTCTAGTTGTAGCTATCGACTACTTCACAAAGTGGATTGAGGCCAAACCTTTGGCTAAAATCACAACCAAGCAAATCATGCATTTCTTCTGGGAGAATGTCATGTGTAGGTACGGGATACCACGGATCCTAGTTACGGACAATGGGTTGCAATTCAACAACAAAGAATTTAGAGATTACTGTGATGAAAATGGAATTGAGCTTCGATTCACCTCAGTCGCCCATCCTCAAGCCAATGGGCAAGCTGAGGTTTCTAGTCGAATCATCCTCGATGGACTTAAGAAAAGGGTGGAACGTTCTAAGAACACTTGGGTGGATGAGCTGTTGCCCATACTCTGGGCATATCGCACCACCTGCAAAGTGACGACTGGTGAAACCCCATTCATGTTAGCCTACGGGGCTGAAGCTGTGGTGCCCGTGGAAATTATGCATGCATCTCCACGGGTTGAAGCATTTGAACCAGACATAAATGAAGAAGGAATGAAGTTAGCCCTCGACTTGATCGATGAGGTGAGGGACGAAGCCCATGCTAGGAACACTGAACATCAGAAGAAAGCTTCCTTCTACTATAACCTAAGGGTGAAAGAAAGGTTCTTCCGTCAGGGGGACCTGGTGCTTAGAAAGATTGAAGCATCTGGAGTTGGACAGAAGGGAAAACTATCCCCAAATTGGGAAGGCCCGTATCGGGTCAAGGAAACACTGGGACGTGGATCATACAAGTTGGAGACATTGGAAGGGAATGAGGTGCCTCGTATTTGGCATGCATCAAACCTCAAAGTCTATTATGTTTGATTATCTTGCATAGGATATGGCTTATATCTAGTAGGAAAGTATAAATAAGGTCGATGGTACCATTTCAGAGTTCTGCAAACTCCGAGTAGGAATTTAGAATATTTATATAAGGGATGGACCCAATCCAAGTTTTTATTAATGCAAGTTGGTTTTCTTTTCCTCTCTTGGTTGCTATTTTGTGTCTATCATATACCAAAAGCATATTTAAATTGCTAGCTAAAGAAAGCCACGGTACAAAAATAACCAAGTAGGATGAAAAACCGAAAGATGCATAATTAAACAAATAAGCCCGAAGGCTATGAAAGTTAAGTTACAAAACCAAAATATAAGTCAAAGTGCCACGCAGGGCCACAACAAAATAACTAAGCATCAGCTTCAGAAGCAGACTTCTCCTCATCTCCCCTAGTCTTCGAGACACCTGTAGAGTGAGATGGGGATGTATGAGTGGTATCTGAAGCTCTCCGAAGGGGAGAAACCTCTGGAGCAAGAATCCTATCGGCATCTCCCATGTGCTCATCCCCACCTTCTTCCTCTTCGACAGGAGGAGGAGGGGGATGTGGGCTCGGAAAATCCTCGAGGGAGAACAGTCCAGGGTGCTTCTTAAGCACCGCCTCCATAGCCTCGTCCCAACCATCTGTATACTGGACAGGATAAAGAACCTCGTCATGTTTCTCCATCAGGTTCTGAAAATCCACAGAATCCATATACTCATCAATAAGCTCCTCCTTCTTGGCCCGCAAATGCACCACCTCAGCTTGGGCAACCTCCAACTCTTCCATCTTCCCCTTTAATTTTTCTTCGGTTTCTCCACATTTAATCTTCTCATTTTGATACTTGGTCTCGAAAGACTTAGCCTTGGTTTTCAAAGCCTTGGCCTGGTGAGTCATGCTCTGGAAATGGACGTTTGCCTACAAAAAATTATTAGTTTAACAAAGCCACAATATCAAGATAACGCTAAGGAAAGGGAAAATGATAAAAAGCAACATACAGATGCCAAAGCCTGAGCTCCCAGGTGCTCAGCCTCGTCCATATTCCCTCCCATCACAAAATCTCTATAGTCAACAGGAGTTATGGAATTGAAGGACCAATCCATTGAGTGCTTAGTGGAACTAACCACAGAGTCTTGCTTCCTAAAGCCCCAGGGAGGCCTATAAACTGTTGATTGAACATTGACCTGCACAGGGCCATCTTCTTCATCTACTAGCGCCAAATCTTATTTCTGCGCCTTGTGAGGGCGCAGAAAAGAGGGTTCTGTAGGCTTGCCCCTTGTGTCAAGGGCCTCTTTGCCCTTTTCATTCGGGCGGTCTCCTCATCATCAGGCTCTGTCGCCTTCATTATCTTCATAGCCGCTATACAAAAGATGAAATAAAATACTTTAATGCAAGGGAAACCGAAACGAAGAAAGAAGCAAGGGAGTTAGAAATTACCAAAATCAGAAACAGCAGAAAGGCCTACGGCCCTTAATGAATCCTCATTGATGAGGTCCCAACACAGAGTTTCTCCATTATCTTTGATAAGCTCTTCAAAAGCAGCTTGTTCCTCCGTGTTGAGAACAATTTTGTTTGGGTTCCCATCAACAACCTTGCCAAAAGAACTCCGAAAAAGGGTGCCCCAATCACCCCCTTTCCAAACCAAGTACATGAACTCCTCTTTCCACTTAGGGTTGTTGTCAACAACCGAGTGGCCATTGAATATGTGTGGTATCTTAGGGCGTTGTCTAATATAGACCCACCCAGGTTGAACAGAGGAACTATTATAGAATTGAAATATTTTCCTAAACAAAGGTATAGAAAGAGGAAATTTTTTCCTAAGGCATAAAACCATAAAACATAAAATGGATCGCCAGGCATTGGGAGGAAGTTGACATGGGCTGATTTGAACGTCAGCCAAAAGTTTGGGAATAAACTCATGGAAGGGGAACCTAAGCCCAGCTACGAGGGCGTCTCTAAAAACACAAAGCCCGTTGGGCCTCCAATGACAAGGCCTGTCACCAAGCCCAGCCTTGAAGAGCCTATACGGGCTTTTAATTTCATAAAGTTTGTTATAGCTCTTAATCATATCTTCATCATGAAATTTATTACAACAATTATAGGCATCTAAATCAGCTAGTGATGGATAATCATCTCCACGAAGGTTGATCATTTCAGTTAAACTCATATAGGAGGAACGAATTTCGATATCGTTACCTCTTTTTGAAGCTGAGTTCATCTTTGCAAGACGCTGTGCTGCTTTGTCCGCCATTGATCTTCAAGAGATGAAGGCACCAACCCAGAAATTTTCAATGAAGAAGATGAATATTCAACAGAAACCCAGAAACCGGTGAAAGATACGCCGGAAATTATGAAATTGCTGGAAAAAACTGCCGAGAATCGCCTTAACACTAAGAAATATTTGAGAAAGAGTTTTTAGAGGAAAGTGGAGTGTATTAGAGTGAAGTGAGAAATGAATCTCACTCCACTCTTTTATAGAAATTTCATAACTGGCTACCAGCCGGTTAAAATTCCAAGTAACCGGTGATAGCCGGTTAAGACCCATTGGGAGGCCCATAGGCCTTAAGAAAGGAAGGGCCTAGAAGATTCTAGAAGATCTAGGAGGTCCCGAAAAAAAAATGGGTTAATTAAATCCGATAAATAATTAAGCAAGAATGGGTTGAGGCCCAGAAAGGTTAGCAGGCCCAATTTATAAGCCCAAATTTATTCGGCTAGGATCCTGATCGAAATGTCGATCAGGAATCCATGTCGAAATGCCTTCGAGCAAAATGACAAAATGGCATTTATTCAACTAGGATCCTGATCGAAATGTCGACCAGGAATCCATGTAGAAATGCCTTCGAGCAGAATGACAAAATGGCATTTATTCGACTAAGATCCTGATCGAAATGTCGACCAGGAATCTATGTCGAAATGCCTTCGAGCAGAATGACAAAATGGCATTTATTCGACTAGGATCCTGATCGAAATGTCGACCAGGAATCCATGTCGAAATGCCTCCGAGCAGAATGACAAAATGGCATTTATTCGACTAGGATCCTGATCGACATGTCGACCAGGAATCCATGTCGAAATGCCTTCGATCAGGGTGTTAAAACGAGAATTAGTCGACCAGGATCCTGATCGAAATGTCGATCAGGAATCCTCGTCGAATGGTTGTCGACCAGAATGTCGAAATGAGAATTAGTCGACCAGGATCCTGATCGAAATGTCGATCAGGAATCCTCGTCGAAGTGCTGTCGACCAGACTGCAGAGTTGTGATTTTTCGACCAGGATCCTGGTCGAAAATTCGATCAGGAATCCTGGTCGAAATTCCTTCGACCAGAATGCTGGAGTTGTGATTTTTCGACCAGGATCCTGGTCGAAAATTCGATCAGGAATCCTGGTCGAAATTTTCTGATGGATTTTGCTAATTTCCCTAAAAAATGGGGTTTTTTGAAAAATTTCATAAGTTCTGCACAATTATGGTGTGGTTAAAATGACCATGATAGAAAATACTCAAGAGTATAAGGAAAATAAGGATGTTGTCAAGTAGACGTATGACATTCCGACCAAGCAGGATAACACGTTGATTAAACTTGTTGACATCCGTGCTAATAAGAGGAAGATTAAGAACGCTGCTTATAGCATACCAGTAAAAATTGATTAGCCTCGAATAAGGCAATTCGTCATAAATGTGTAGGTCGCTCCACACTTTACATTCAAGACGATATCTGTGAAACACTAGTGTATATGAGCCTTTTAACTTCAATGAAAACCTGATCAGTTTTCTTAGAAGTTGGGGGGCAAATGATATGGGTTTAAAGTAAGCCCTAAAAATTCATTTAATGACACATTGAATGAACCTAGGTTGATCCAAAGTCAAAGCCCAATTGTAAGGCCCAAAACCCTAATTATGATAATAATTTCTTAATTAGATAAATCAGCAAAAATAGGATTCCGTTATCAAGTCCTATGGATATCCAAATTCTTTAAGGAGTGATCCCCAAGTCATACGAGTCCAATACGAATTAGCCTTCCTCATGGAAGGATCCAAAAACGGACTTAGAGTGGGTATCTTGTCCACCAAGATACCAAACCCTACTCTAACTCTAAGGCTACGAATGCCTATATAAAGGACCTGATCCTTCAACCTAGAACTACGTTTTTTTGGCTTGATTCTTGATATTTTCAAGATACGTAGGCATCTTGTGAGGACCCGAGTTAAGTCACGAAACACTCGATCAGCCATTAAAGCTCGAAGTTTCCATAAACCCTAGCATTAAATACGTGATAAATACACCCTATATTTCGTTCCACAACAATCAGTAAGTTATTTTTGCCGACTAATATTGTTTCTCGCTTTTTAGAAAATTGGATATATTTATCTTATAACTATTAATTTATACCGATTATAAATTATTTGCCAAATAGAAAGACACCTACGTACATAAAATACACAAGACAAAGTCGCTTTCTATATAATTCTCCTCCTCCTAAAAATCATAAAAGTAAAAGAGAATCATACCCCTCTAGCTCCAGCCTAGCCCATTTTCAAATTTATCCCACTAAAGCAAGCAACTCACCAGCAAAACATAGAAAACAAAACATTCCGCTTTTTCTGCACAACACACACACACACACACTTAGTTCATTAGTAGTTCTTAACTTAGTATAGCTGCTGCAGCTTTAGAGATTTACTAGGCTAGGCTAGAGAATTAGAAGAAGAAGAAGAAGAAGAAGAAGAAGAAGAAGAAGAAGAAGAAGAAGAAGAAGATGGGTGGGATGACGTCATCAATGGCAGCCAAGTTTGCATTCTTCCCACCAAACCCACCTTCATACAAGCTTGTTACAGACAATGTAACTCAACTTTTACTTATAACTCCTTTTCCTCACCGTGAAAACGTGGAAATACTTAAGTTGCCGACACGTAGAGGCACCGAGATAGTGGCGATGTATGTGAGACATCCAATGGCTACTTCAACTCTACTTTACTCGCATGGTAACGCTGCTGATCTGGGTCAAATGTACGAGCTTTTCATCCAGTTGAGCATTCATCTGCGTGTCAATCTCTTCGGGTAACTACTCTTCTACCTTGTAACTATGTTAAGTTATCGGTTCTCGAGGACTTATCACGATCTTATATTATTATAGTATCTTGACAATATGTTAATGGTTAATATCTTATCTGTATTTTAATAATTATTTAGATCAGTCTATTGTACTTTGCATTTGTGTTTTTAATTTGCATTTGATAGTTAGATTCATTAGTGTCGTCGTGTTTGGGTTTGAAAGGGTTTGAAATTCTGGTACGCGAAACACAAGATTGTCAGGTCTATTGGATTTTAATCTTGAAGGATCTGATTGATGTTTGGTGAGTAGTTTGTGAAGATCTTTAGTGCGTTACCTTTGCTTTTACAAACTTTCATCTCCTCTCTTGCGGCCTGACCTAGCATTGACAAGAAGAAACTTTTATATTAAGATTTAATTAGTTTTGATGTCATCATTTATATAATTCAAATGAGTATATGACCACTGAGGCCAAAAGGATGCTTGTGCCTTGTGTGTCTCTGCTGCCAATTTTTCTTTTTTGTCCATTTTGGATATCCTCTTGTATTTCTGAGAAGTTCAATTTAGTATTTCTTGAATTCCACATTCTATCTTCAGATATTGCTGGCCAATTCTTTGTGCCAACGATTCATTTTATTTCAAAAATCTTGCATTAGTTGCAAATTTCTAGCTTAATCGATTACTTCAAAGGCTCGAACTGAACTACATCTTAACAAAGTGCAAGTTAACCTTTACCCCCATTGAAGTCCCAAATACTGGTAATGTTATAAGTTACCAGAAATTGCACTTTAAAATTCCATAATCTGAGCACCCGATTTAATTTAATAAATAAGACTGCTATAGGATGTGACCAAAAAGTATATCAGAATCAGTTTAATATTTTTGCACTATTTTGTGAAAATAGACATTCTTCTTTCAGTTTTAAAAGAGTTCAGACAGAGACTCGATGTTGGCATGAAGATGAATTTGCAAATAAAGGAAGATCTCTGTCTTTGCGTTATGTTCCATTCTTTCTTTGTACATATGTATTGTATTTTATTCAAATCACAGTGATAAACCAAAGCAGTATTAATCAAGCTACTTTCAAACAGAATATATGGTGAAAGAATTTTTAAAACAAAATCAATTTTTCAATCTATTTTTATTATACTGATGCAGATCGATGTAGACGCATAAAAGATAGCACACCATTACCCAAATTTGTATCTTCGATATAAAACAGTCCTATATTGTCATGAAACAAATACTTATTACATAATTTTATCAGCATGTACTTCCTCTGGTGGTGCTTATCAGTTATCAATATAAGGTCCTGAAATTTAAGTAAATGTAAACATCTATCTTTGCAGTGTGTAATTCTATTATTATTAAATCTTACAAGTGTAAAGCACGTGAAAAAATGAGTACCTTCATGTGTTCTGGCAAGGTGATGACCAGAAAGCTGAGTTGAACAGCTGGGCCTGGGGGGATCTATGAGTCTATTAGTTCCAATTTTCTTCTATGCCTCCTCTTTTGCCTGAACAGATCAAAGTAAGATGTTACTATGTTAGCATGATGGTAATTAGCTCAAAGAAAGACATTATAAGTCTAAGACAAACATTCCGGCATAGATGATAGTTAAGTAACTAACAACACTCGGTGGGATATAACTTAGAAGTCTATATATTGTTATAAGTCTAATGATATAATTACCACTGACATCTTTAAAATTTGAAAGTCTGGATGGGTAATTCCTAGATGTACTTGGTACACTGTCCCGAGTGATACATTGTACATTCAAAATTCTTTAAGTGGTAGAGAGAATTTATAACTTTTCCCAGGTATAAAATGGTGGCCTATTGATTTAAAGTTAATGATGCTCAACTTATCTGAGATGCAAGTACTTTTGTGCAGGTATGACTACTCTGGATATGGGCAGTCCTCCGGGAAGGTGCGGCCATTAGAATTTTATAGATACATTACAAGAAATATTGTTTTGAAAATCTTGCTCATAAAATTCCTGTGGTGCAGCCAAGTGAGCAGAATACATATGCAGATATTGAAGCTGCATATAAGTGTCTTGAGGAGAGCTACGGTACTAAGCAGGAAGATGTCATCCTTTATGGACAGTCAGTTGGTAGCGGACCAACTTTAGATCTTGCAATTCGTCTGCCTAAGTTAAGAGCTGTCATTTTGCACAGTCCTATACTGTCCGGCTTAAGAGTTATGTATCCTGTGAAGCGCACATACTGGTTCGATATTTACAAGGTGACATACATCATCTTTACAGTCCATCTTGTACATTTCCTTGAATTGCATTTGTTTTAAGGAAAAATGTAATTTTTATATTGCAGAACATTGACAAGATCCCTCTGGTTCACTGTCCAATACTTGTGATTCATGTAAGTAGGCATTAAACATTATTTTATACAGATTTGCCCTTGAATGATATTTGTATTGTTTTAAAAGTCATTTAGTCTTTCTGCGTCTAACATATATCTATTTTTTTAATGACATCAAAGTATTCAGTGAATGTATTGTCTAGGTGGATGTCTAGTCTGGTAGCATATACCAACTAGGTGTCATATCTGTTCTTGCTTAATGTAACAAGATAGGTCAAGGGCTACCAGCTGTTAAGTTGATGGAAAATGATTTTATTATAGGCCTCTTATTAGGATGTGGCCATGTGGGTCACTGGCGTGGGAGCTGTTAATGTTTTCATTAAAAACATTTGTTTTTCAACATAATTGGAGTCACTAACCAGTAGCCACGCTACTGTGTGGCCCCTTCGTAATGCCAGGTTCATTGTATTAGATTAGGCTAGAAAGCTTTGTAGCCAAGAGTTTCTAACTTCTAGCAAGATCGATACTTTTCACCTTAACCCTAAACAAGAAATGAATGTCTTGCTAATGTTAATTGGTCGACCAGATAATATCTTATGATCATCTGGTTTTTCTTAATTGTTTGTGCAGGGAACTGCAGACGATGTTGTTGATTTCTCTCATGGGAAGCAACTATGGGAAATGTGTAAAGAAAAGTACGAACCGCTATGGCTTAAAGGAGGAAACCATTGTGATTTAGAGCTGTTTCCAGAGTATACCAGGCATTTAAAGAAATTTGTATCAGTTGTAGAGAAATCACCTTCACAGGGGCACAGTTCTAGGAGAAGCACAGACCATTTCGAACAATCTAGGAAAAGTACTGATGTTTACGAGGCTTCTAGGAAGAGCTCGGACAGGAGGGAGAAACCAAGACACAGCACAGACAGGCATGAAAAACCAAGACTTCCATCTGGTAATAATGTTGACAAGCTGGAAAAAATAAGGATGTCTTTTGATCAAATGGAGAGGTCTCGAAGAAGTGTCGATTGCTTTGATAAATCTCGTAAAAACATGGATCATCAACTAGATAGAGGTCGAAAAAGTGTTGACCAACTGGAAAGAGTACGTACAGGATAATTTCTTTTGTATACAGAAAATGTAGCATTCATGCTTTGACCTGGTATTTTGGGTATAAATTTTCATATTTACTGGTTTGTGTATTTGTACTTGGCTTGCCTCTATGTTCTTCAATGACTACTGCATGAGAAAGTTATAGCTGTATATTGGTATTCTTATGAATGTAACTTCTTTCTTCTTTTCTTTGCTTTTTTTTTTCCCCCTGGCTTTCCAGATGTCTTGATCACTCATGGTAAGTACATTTTCTGTGCGCACAGATGAATGGAAATATTCAATAACTAAAATTTCAGCTTTCAGGTGATCAACTTGGTGCTTTGCCCAAAATTAATCATAATAAAATATAATAACCAAATTACAATTAAACAATTTATTAGAACTTAGTACTGAGTCTATATTTCAGATGCTGATATCAACCAAATAAAGCAACTGAGAAATTATCATTATGATCTACATCCACATTCCAACTTAGAAATTTAGAAGTTTCTCTCTTTTGGTTCATGGACATCCTCTGTGATCCAGATGCTAATAAAATATGGATAGTATATATAAGGCAGTACAGTAGGCTCCTAACTACTGCCAGATACACACTTAGCTATATCTCTAGCTTCTCTAAACATAAACTTTTTACTGATATGGAAATAAAAGACAACAAAAGGAGACACATGTAAGAAATCTGCAAACAGCTTATATAATTGTGCATCAATATGAGGAGCTGCGAAGCGGCATTCTGTATTTTGCAATCTATGTTGATCTATTTCAAAACATTTTCTTCTTTGGAATATGCTATTGTTTCACCTCTTTTAGTAACAATGTCTCAAAGGGAAGCAGAGGTAGGAAAGATTTGCTAGAAAACAAATATATTATAGACTTATAGTTGTTACTTCAATATTTGGAGAACTCAGTATATCTGAGCAGAGCCTCCCAATAGTGATAACTTCGGTGCATGCTCACTGTATTCAACAATTGCTGATGGTGGAAGACATCCACTGCAGATCTCATGGACCGTCGTGAAAAGGGGAAACAATTCTAACCATCCCCTGTGGCTTAAAACCTCATAAACTTCTTTCGCCGTCGAAACACCCTTCAAAAGTTAAAAGGAACAATTTTTAGCAACATTAGACATCCGTAATAACTTGCTTAGTTGCTTGTGTACAGTAGATATAATATATGCTATCTTTCTGTAAATTTCTAAAGCATCCATGGAAGTGATCCATATAAGCTTATTATTGGTCCTGTAATTAATTTCAGTATCTACCTGCAACTTCTGGCCTTGCAGCATCTCAGCTTCAAGCTCATCAAACGACCTGTGGACAAGATTTAGAGGCAAACTTGATTAAAGATTGTTACTGCTTACATTTCCAGATAGGCTTGTAACATATGTAAATTTGAGACCTTTTGCCGCCATTCCTAGCAAAAGCATCTGCACATTTCCTGTTTCTGCCCCCCACTGTAACAATGAAACAATTTTGATTATAGTGTTGCAACTTGCAAGTATTGCTAGATGTGAATGAACTTAAAGAATGCAGGCAAAACAACCCATATATGAGTCTCCTTACAACAAGTTGTAATTAGATCCGCTACACCACAGCTCTCGAAGAAGGTGCTATCTTTAACAGAGGAAAAAAGCAGCTTAGAAAAGGCCTTCATTTCCCTTAATCCAATTCTCATTATTGCAGCCTTAAAAATAATAGCAGATAATCAGACGGGATGTTTAAGACGTGAATTAAAAGATCGATTAGGAAAAATTAAATTTTTTTCAACCTTTGTATTATTTCCCATCTCCAGGCCATCCACAAAACCTGTCATCAGATACTAAATCATTAATTTAACAATTGCTGAAGATTATTAGATGGAGAAGGTACATCAGAAATGACAAAAAAACCAAGAACCTGCTGCAATGGCCACGACATTTTTCAGTGTCCCGCACAGTTCAACTCCTTCCACATCTTGAACCTGTTATTCACCATTTGCTGTTATAAACATAATGACACCTTTATTTATATGTATACAGTGTCGAAAACAAAACCAGGCCGGGGATGATCCTGCTCCAACCCAGCTGGCCTCCGATGATTTTTTTTTTCTTTTTTACTTTTTAGCCCTGGCTGAATATTTAATATTAGTCTTTTAGAAATAGCTGAAAATTACGGATATATGCACGAGCTATGTATTACGTTGACGGGGAGAAGCCCAGATGATTGAAGTTCGGATATAAATTTCGATGTGCCAGTCAAGATATATCTGTTCAACCTCAATTTTCAGATATGCTTTTAATGTATATTCTATTATTTTGGTGTTTTTCTTTTCAGGGATTAAGGTTTTGTTGTCCAAATGTCCTGGGGCATCTTACGTGCCCTTCGATTAATTGATAAACTTCTTGAATGGAAGAAATTCATCTCTTCAGATCTTGTATTTTGATGCTATTCATCTATGAATAAGTAAATCTTGACAAAAAAAAAAGTAGTTGAAAATTTATTATTATCCCCGGTTAGAGTTTTAGTACTAGTTCATCCCCCGTATCATTCGAAATCTAGGTTCCACCATTGTCTGTATATTGTTCTAAATTAATTACTCTAGGATGCTGGTACTGTCCATGTTCTATGAGAGATCATTAACTCCATATATTGCATTAAATTAATCTACGGTCGAGATTGTATAAATTTTGGAACAGTTATCTGCTTAAATTTATATCAAACGTTTGACAGATAATCGACCAAAAAATAACATGTTTGACGGGCAAAAGCATGTGTATTGTACTCACAGCTGAGACCATGAAGTAATTAGTGTTGAATAGCTGAACCCATTTCTCCGCAATCTCTTTATTGTCTCTGTACCCAACTGTTGCTTCACTAAACTTCTCGACAGCAATCTGCATAGCCAGGGTTCTATAATTAGTCAATCTACATATTCAACGACCTTGTAAAAATAATCAAAAAGTACTTCTGTAATTAAAACTACTGTTCAAATACTTCATTAGCGATGTTGGCCCCCATCAGCACGCAACAATTGATCCCGAGCTGTTCCTGGATAAGGGTAGAGATCATACATGGACCTTCTTTCTTAACCTCCATTCCTTTGATGAGGGAAATTGCCTGGGCATTCTGACTTATCTTTCCGACAAGCCTTCTGCATATACCCTCCATAAACTGATGTGGAGTCACAAATACTAACATGTTTGCATCTCTCACTGCAGAATTACCCGAAAACTAGTTTACCAACAGTCATAGTATCTACTTAAACATCTACGCTCACTAATATGTGAACATATATTTCAAACTATTATGAAATCAGTACCTGCATTTTCAAGGTCTGGGACTGCAAGAACATTTTGGCCAAGCTTGATTCCAGGAAGATACTTAACATTTTCCTATTAAAGAAAAAGTTGGATATTTTTCATTACGTGATACATCATACATGTAGCAGCAAAAGAATTGAAAAGCTAAAGTAGGGAACTTGAAATTACATTGGTTTGGTTGATAACTTCAGAGAGTTTCTGGCCACAAGGCAAAACCTCCTCAAAAACCCACATTCTCACTTCATCTATAAATCCAAACAAGATTTCAAAAGGGTGTTCTCATAATAATCATATAATCAAACAACTACACCACAAAAATCATGCATTGCTACAATAACAGGCATAGAATCAAACAATCACAGCATAAAAATGCGAACTTTAAAAAAGTGCAAAGAATCAAGAAAACAACAAACCATGAAAAGACTCAAGCTTTAAAGTGTTAGAAGCAATAAGCTTAGCAGCCACACTCCCCCAATTGCCACTCCCAACAACAGTAACTCTTGATCTTGTGGGCACTTCAATTTGGGCATCAACATTTTCTGCAGACACAGCTTCAGTAGGCACAAGTGAGTGCTTTTCTTGATGGGATTCTAAAGTAGGAGCCATGGGAAATGAGGAGAGAGGAGAGAATGAGGAGAGAGAGGTGGAGGAAGAGGAGAGAGATACAAGGAGAATAAATAGGAAGAAAGGGGTATGACTTATTTGGGCGGAGGAAGACAGGATGTGTGTCGTGAATAACAATGTGGTGTCATGTTAAATTTGGCGATCTACTCTATATAAATGCTACTTCCACCACCTCAAGCCCCTCGTTGGCTGCTGAAATTCACTACTCTCTGCTCTCTACTCTCGATAGTTTACGTATCTATTTATTTTCTGCAATGATTGGAGTAAAATTTTTAAGTAAAAATCATGATAAATTAACTTAAATAAAATTATAGAGAATTTGTGAAATTTTCTTCAATGGAACAAAATCCTTAGATAAAAATTTGGTTTTGTCAAACCTCTCCAAATCATCAATTACCATATTGAAATAATACATTTTATTTTTAACAACTTGAAATAATAATAATATTATTTTTAAAATATAGTCAATCAATATAATCAATCTCATTGGGGTAAAATACGTTACAAGTTTAAAATTCAACAAAATTTTACATAATCAATATTCAGCCAATCATTTTACATAACATCATATGCACTTAATAAAATTAAACTCAACTAATTACACGAAAATTAATCACATAAATTTCTTAAAAGATGATAAATATGAAGTTTAACTACGCAAACTTCATGCCATCCCACATTAATTTTATAATAATTTTAATATTTATATGTAGTGTCACGAACTAACCTTTACTAATAATTAAATATGGTGAATTGGTGATTTCGAATTTATACGAGTAAACATCCGCTAACAACCTGCAAGTTGAAATTCCTCACCCCTCACAACATAATAATTTGAATTTGAAAAGGAGACTTGATCTTAGAAATGTAATTTATAAATTTTTAATTTTTTAATTTTGGATTTTGACGGTCAAAAATATATATAAAAAAAAGTCATTATTTGCATGATTAATTGAATGTTTTTAACACACTTAAAGAGCTCCAAAAAATTGACATTATATCCTTTAAAAATTAAACAATTCATCATGATTATAACAATAGCGCTTTGGAAGGCTTTCACTCCGTTAATATGTACTATTAAATATTAATCATGCAAATGATAACTTTTTTATTTCAATCAACAAAATATTGTAAAACTAAAAGTTAAGGTATGTAAAAATGTAATTTAAGTATTTAGCAATTTATAATAATTTGACTAAATTTATAAATATAAAATTATATCTACATATTTACAATAAAAATTCTTTATATTTCAATATTCGTAAAAAGTATTAAGCTCTTATATACTAATTTACTGTTTCCTATTAATTAAAAGTAATCTAATGATCGAGGGCTTTTCTTTCCAGAACATCTTTCAAAGTCTAAATAATAATTTAGACATTTTTTTCTAAAATTATTCAAATTATCATAAATTTACAAAAATTATCAAAAATGCTATTATTTTAAAGTTTTTTTTTTGTAAATTTACCATATTCAGAAAATATTTGCAAAAATACGGTTTGCAACTAAATGCAAACTTGCTTTTATATTTTACTGAAAATATGATTGAAATTATATTTTATTAAATTTGAGATTGATTTTGGTTGCATTTGAGATTAAAGTCAAGTGCAACTTGTCAAACAAACTATTATGCAACCGATTTAATTACTAAACTTTTAAAGTTGCATTTTGTTATTGATTTTGGTTGTTATCAGTTGCAAAGTTGTAAAACGTATTTTCATAAAAAAATTTAAATTGATATTTTTGAAAAATCCCCAATATTTTTGCAAAAAGTTTTTAAACTTCAATATTTCTGAAAACAATCCTAAATTTATATAACAAAATAAGAAAAGTTAGTAAAAAAAAAGGAAAATTTCAAATGGTATCATTATACAATTGATTTTTCCATGAAATACCATTCAATATTTTTGATTTGTACCATTGTACATTTGATTTTTCCATGGAATACCACCCATCAACCAAAATGTTAGTATCTGTCGAAAGTTACTTAATGAATGTATCACATGAAAAATTGTACCAAATGGAAAAGTTATTTTTACAATGGTATTAAATGGAATATCCCTTAAAAAACGGAACCCATTCAAAAGTTGCCCAATTAATAAAGTCTATGCTTGGTCATTTGTTAATCACTTAACGGGATAGAATGGACTCCTTAGTTTGTTATGATTGTTTGCGCGACATTAAAACATAGTTTTTTATTATATTATATCCTATATATAATTATATATAATTGGCGTAAGGGAGTTTAGGTGGTCTGGGTTAAAAGGTAAGTTCATTAAAAATTAGAAATGGGCTCGAGAATAAGTTGGGTCAGAATATTGGTTTAAAAGTTAAAACTATGCTCCCCTAACAAAAAAGCTAAAATTATGCTAACAAGTAACTAATGGTATTTTTAATTTAACAAACAACATCAAGAAGGATGCACTAAAATAAATAACATATGATAAAACAGAAAAAATTAAAGTTGGAAAAATTATTGTTAACTAAAATTAATACAAAATAATTTATACTAAAGTTTAAAATATAATGCACTTAATATATATATATATATATATATATATATATATATATATATATATATATATATATATATATATATATATATATATATATTAATATAATGCAATTAATATAATGCACTTATATTTATATATATATATATATATCAACACAAAAATATAAAAAGATATTACAAACTTTCTTTAAAAAAAGTACAAATGCATGTGTGTTCACCATTACATAATCACATATACATATATAAATAATAGTTAAACCAATAAATTCCCACATTTCTAAAGTATATTATATACATTCTAATAAAATTGAAAAAAACTCCCCAAAAAATATGAAATATTAAAATATATGTTACGCTAAAACTTAAAATATAATTTACAAAAAAAAAATTGTTTACCAAACAAAATTGCTTTAAGAAAAAACTATTTTCTTAAAAATCATTAAAGTTTCTATTTTAGGTTTGATAATAAATATGTTTCTAAAATTTAAATTAAAAAAATGTGAGGACAAATCAACAAATAAACAAATTCTTAGTTTGCAAAGAAAAAATTTAAATTAAAAAAGGTGAACACAAATCAATAAATAAACATATTTTAAATTAGAAAACAATCTAAACACCCACAAAATAAATTTATATTAATATCTAAATATAATACAACATAAAAACTCCATATTAATCTAAACAAAAACACATAATAAACACCATCAAAAATATAAAATTAATATGAAAAAATAATCAATATTCAAACAAATAAAAAAAATTAATACCACACATATTTTCAAAAAAGTTTAAAAATTGTCTTTAAAAACTATAAAAACACTATAACAAAATATCTAATATCTTTAAGATAACTGTTAAATTAAATAATCAAAAATATTAAAAAATAATAATAAATTAGTACTTAATATAGTACCTATCATATGTAATATAAAAAAAATCAAAAATAATGATGAAATACTAAAAAATATGTTAGCCTAAACTTTGAAATATAAATTATAGAAAAACCATTTACAAGAAAAAAAAACAAATGTATACTTACAAACCATATAAGACATGTATTATTATTATTAAAAGTAAAACTAAATTATACAAAATGTTATAAAACTAATTTTTTAAGAAATTTTTTTAATCAAAATTGAACTATAAAATATTAATAAAGTTACCGTGCATCGCACGGGTATAAAACTAGTATTAATAAAGAGTATAAATAGATTACAAGGTAGTATAACAAAAAATGTGCAAAATTTTTTCTTTATGAAAAACTAAAAATTAATTTAATAAATACTGTTATTCGTCGAGCATTCAAATTAGTCATTCTTTCAAAACTTTAATCATTCAAAAAAAAAGTATGATTCAAATTTAACAAATGGCCCTTAGTCTGATTATCTTTGGAATATCATGCCAGTTGCATCTACTGGAAAACTAATACTCCAGTACTAGTAATGTACTGGAGCTTGGAAATGATAAGTTGAAATTAGATGAAATGCGACAAATATGAACGACGGGCGGCTAGAAATAGATGGTGAACCACCTTCTTAGCTGTAGCAATCTACACTGCGTCGTTAGGTGAAGCATGGAAAAATGGTGAATTGATGTTTCGGGGAGCTTACTCGTGCTTTTCGTGAAATTCACTTTTCACATATAATAAAAGAGAGTTCTCTCCAATTATTTGAAGGTCCTAATCTGGATTGATTTAAGAACCGAACGTAAATTATAATTTTAAATATTTTGAATATTAAATCATAATCTCAAACATTTCAAATACTAGATTAACAAGCTTCAATATCCGTGCAAGGCATGAGATTGTTCTAGTTTACGATTAGTTAAAATCGTTTTTGTTATTATTTTATGGTTAATTTTAGTTAATCTCGTTATGATGATAAACATTATTCAATTTGTTATTTTCTTTCTTTCTTAAATAATGTTTAATCAATTACTTTCCAGAGATCTCTTATTTTTATAATGGTTTTCAGATGATCTTTCGAATGTTCTAATTTACGTTGTTATAGTTGTTTTTGTCGTTGGATTTTATGTTTACTGATAGTTGATCTGTTGTGACGATGAATATTCTTCAATTCATCACATTCTTTCTTTGTTAAATCTTATTTAACTTTTTTGTATGCTCCTTTCTCGATATTTCGTATTTTTATAATAGTTTTCAGATGATTCCTCTATTGTTCTAGTTTACGGCTTTTATAGTTGTTTTTGTTGTTAGATTTTATGATTAATGTTACTTGATTCCGTTGTGACAGTTATCTTTCTTTTTTTTCTTTTCTTTTTATGATTTGTCACATTCTTATAATGTTTGATTTGCTACTTTCTCGAGTTCTCGTATTTTTGTAACAGTTTTCAAATGATCCCTCTAGTTTTCTTCTTTTTCAAATTTTATTGTATTTATAGTCATTACATAATGTAATAACCCTAACTTTTCTATTCGAGAAATTTTTTATTTTATAAATGAATAGTAAATTGTATGGATGAATAGTGATTTTGAGAGTTGAGAAATTTTTCATGTTACCTTATGTACGGGACAAGAAATGGATATTGTAAAGTTATATAAGCAATCTACACTACTGGAAAAATGCCCTACAACATCGGTTTTTGGCCGATGTTAAAAGTATTTCAGAACCGATGTCTATGTCGGTGTAGATAAAGGGGGGGTCTTTAACATCGGTTCCTGACCGATGTCAAAGATGTCTATCATTTGTGTTCAATGACGAACTGCTAACAAGATGGTAAAATGGAGCCCAATTAACTGCTGAAACTGGATGATGATATTCAGTTGAAGCAATTCAAGAGCCATGTCCCTTAAAATTTAGTGTAGAAAACATATGAACACTTGGCCTTTCAGAATTGAAAAATAAAAGACAAATGAATCATATAAGCTTACTGGCCCTGTTTCTACTTTCTAGAACGCGTGAGACAATCCTTTCCGAGAGAAAGTCCAGTTTCTGCACAGATAGATATACTAATTCAGAATGAACATTATAAAAAATATGAATTATCTGAAGGAATAACAATTTAGTTGCATGCTGCCTTTGGTATATTAAATTTTGTAATTAAGAAATAGTAAGTAATAAGAGTACGCTGGCATTTGGCAAGCGTAAAGACTTACACTGATGCTTGTGCTATGCTTGACTATATTTGAAACACACTAATACATTAGCAAATTGCTATGTACTCTATAATTGTATACACACTAGACCTAGAAGTTATAACATTATTATGCACTACTCTTTGGATTCTTTCAGCTTCTCAAGTTCTAGGAAACAAAAATCCTAAATGTAAATAAATAAACAAGATAAAAGAATGTTGAATTTTGATTATAGCCTAGTGGCCAAGCTACGGCACCAGACCCATGAGTTCGAATCCTCTCTCTTCATTCTCGTATAGTCGTATGCTTGTAGTTTAGCTTAATTTAATGAAAATTATATAACAAGCGCAAAAAGCCTACCCTTCCAACCCAAATATGATAAGACATACTGGAAACGTAAGGGAGTAGAAGGACTTTCTTTGAATCAAAGTGTACTTAGAACCAGGACCTGCATTCTGAACCATGCATGTTAAAGACTGCCATTGGTTAGAGCTTAAAGAATCACCCACAAACATGATCTTCTTCCCTCTACATCTCTCCAGAAAAATCTTACCATCGAACCTGCATTAAATTAAGAGATTACTAAATCTCGACATTGAAACTCTGTTAAAAGATTGCAGCTGCTCTTTCTGTACCCTTTAATTAACAGAGCTTAAGATGAGCTTTGCTCCATATAATAATAATCATGAACCAACAACCTATTACAATCTTTTTCTTTTGTTTTTCTCTTAACATTGTTAATTATGAATTCAAAACAAATTTATTATGTACTGGCCTAAAGCAAACTTACTAGAATCGCATTAAACAACTTTATATTCACTATCAAAATCGATTAATCATATTAATTGACTTGTCAAACAGACCTTTTGCATTTTTGTTATTCCACACATGTTGATATACCACTTATATTTGAATCAAGTAAAAGCTAGATATAATAAGTTCTACATAGGCCAGACACATACACTTCTTCAAGTATGCTGATACATCAACTAATTTTATTCCTCAAATTTGAACCACAACATGATATAAACTCATAGTTTCAATCAACTGAATATTATAACACTAAGTCGAATATTCAAGCAATTAAGTCAAAGCTCAAAATCACATAGATCTTCACATAGGATAAACAGATCCTCACCGAGTCGAGCTGCGATTCGACCAAGTTACATCTTTACTAAGCTCGATTTTAGGCTAATTCATCACAGTGAACACCTTAATTAGGTTTTTCTTCTTCATCCCTGCAGAAATTCTTGAAAACACGAATTTGCTTCGTATAATCAATTATAAAACTCAAAAGACTGTGAGGGTGTGTCTATATGTCGTGTATATACATATAAATGTTGATTTTGATCTGTAAATCGAGATCGATTTAGACGATAACGACTTGTATATCAAAAACCCTTTTTTCTGTACCCAACCCATTTATTTTTAGAATCGATTTGAGGTTTCTGAGAATCAAATCGAGAACAAGATGATGTGTAGTGTATAGAGTAGTGTTTAATCGATATTTCATCGGAAAAGAAGTGATGAATTCATCGGAGAAACGAGAGAGAGTTGAGATAGCGAGAGCAAAGAGAGAGAAACGAGAGAGAGTTGAGATAGCGAGAGCAGAGAGAGAGAGAGAGAGAATTAATCGAGAGAGACTGAGAGAGTTGAGATAGTGAGAGCAGAGAGAGAGAGATTGAGAGAGTCGACTGTGTGAGAAAAGGGGGAAAATGGGGGAAGTGAAAAAATGGGGTTCGTGTTTAAGGGGGAAATTGTTTGTGTAATAAAAGGGGAAGTAAGTACGCGTGAGTTTTAAATTTTTTAAAAAGAAGATTACACAACAGTTGTTATAATAAGTGATGTTTGAAACGTATTTTAACATCGGTAATGTAATAACCGATGTTTAAAATATTTTTAACATTAGTGACATTTCTAACTGATGTTAAAGGTGTGATGTTATATCTACTAATTGTAGTAGTGCTACGAAGCGAATAAGTGTATGTAAACGCGATCGAAATTAAAATTCGAACTTTATTTTTATGGAATATTTGACCGAACAGGGAAGAGCATATCAACGCAATCAAGACAAATGAATTATTATATCAAGGATTCAAGGATTATATTTTTATTAAATGTGATTTGAGGATTTAGAACGAGAACTCTCGAATTAGTGTATCAAGCGTTCTAGAAATCGCTAGAACTTTATAACGAGATTAAGCGATAAAGCGAACGCGAAACAAATTATGGAACGAGATTAGAAACCATGCAAGATCATCTACTACATCATATCAAGTGAATTTGGTGGGAAAGAAAATCAAAAAATCAAAACAAATGGATTAATGAGGTGTCAAGACAAGAACATGCCAACAATGCTCCTTGTCACAACATTTCTAAACACCACAATTGCTTGACACATGGATTAAAGAGAGTACTAGTAGCTTGTATACATCCAATACATATCACAAATATCATACAAGTCATTACCAACTAGTCAAACAAGAGATCAAAAAGAAAAAGAGCAAGAACACCACCACCACCAAGAAAAGAAACCATTCGGCCTTTCCATAATTCATAATTCAAAACGCTAGCTAGGGAGCTTTGTTTCTTGAGATCTATGGCGTAAAAGAAAGGTATTAAGGAGACTAAGGTATGGTTAAATTATGAGCTTCAACCTTGCCTTCTAGCTATGTCAAAAATCCATCTAAAGATGAGAATGAATAGTGATAAATAGTAACTTATCTTGTTTTCTTGTTTTGTTCTTAAGGTTTATGCTTTATAAGGACTAGCTAAAGCTTGTTAAGTGATTATAAACACTTGTTAGTGTTGGTAGAGCTTCCAAGAAGGTAAAACCCTAAAACACTTTTGAGTTTTATATGAGTTTTGGTGTAGTTTGATGCTAGTATAAAGATGAGACCATGTTAAGTGGTTTAATGATTGTTTGGTCTTGTATAATGTGTAAAATGATGGGTGTTGGATTTGAACTTCACCACTGGCCTTAGTGGCTTATAATAGATGTTGGTTGATGTTGAGGAGGTATGGCATGCTTTGATTGTAACGCCCCCAAATCCGGGGTCAAGGATATGGGTCGTTACTGCGAAAAAACCTTAATAACCAAACAATCACCTGCCAATATTCAAGCAATAAAACATTCCCTATACTTACTGACAAAAGATCATCCTAGTATAAGAAGATTTAAAGAAAACTGGTTTACGCTTTTCAACAAGTTGAATGTAAATCTGAATAATCATTCGAAAGGGATTCAAGAACTGCTCATAGGTATTAAATCAAAGGTATAATCAGAATGATATTTAAGATTCGATTCAGGGTATAGCAAAGGTATTATTTCATGATCAATAAATCACATGGTAAATTTCAATAAGCAATATGGTTCATGCTATAAGGTGTAATCGAAAGAAAGGAGTTAACACTTGCGATAAGTTGAAAGCAGTTATAAAACTGATGAAATGACTTGAACGATTTCTCGCGAATTTACGAGTTTAAATAAAGCATTTGTAGAATTCTCGTTTTTAAGAAAGCATAATATTTTAAAATCATGCATACTCTGAATGAAAGAGTATGGTTAGTAGACTTGCCTTAGGTCCTAGCTAATAAGTACGCTTGACGATTTAAAGAGAACATTCCTTCGTCTATCACGTGTGTCCGATCCTCTGATTTGATCCTCTTTCGATTCGATGCACTTGCGATTACCACGAGTCTGGTTCACCTAGATCGAACTCGCACGTCGTTTCTATAGTTAACACAAGATGATACTTCAGTCTTTGGAATAAATATACGGTCTACCGACGCTAGTACGCACACTCTAACACGTTTAACTTAATCACAAATATTTCTATAAAACACTTTCCGGTGTATACAACACCTCAACAAGTAGCAATTAGCACATAGGTATTTTCATTGTTTATGTGATATCTAGCAATAAAGTGTGCCAACAATGTTTTAAAAGATTTAAGGTTTTACTGAAAATTTCAGCAGCACTTCCCCGCTTATATCACACTCCTAGTCGGAATACGACTGACACAAATCAATCAATCAATTATATCTAAACCAATATTAATAAACCAACTCAAGTATTCCACTTACTCCATAACAAGTAAACACATATTACTAACCCTTAGTGTATTAGAATTATACACAAGAACCATACACAATGTCACGACGATCGATATACTTGAAAACAACAATGACTAGTTCTGATTGAAATTCAATTTACTCCATCAAGACAACCTCAAATTGAAAAGTACAAAACACGAAACTCGAAGGAAATTCCGAGACCTTTCCAGAATGGTAAGGCTCGTTACAAAAGGATTAGTAATGAATTCTGGAATAATTAAAAAGTGGACTGTTGAAACAGGATCAAGACATATGCACTCTGGTATTTCTAAGTTTAAGGCACTGAGATTACAAAATCTGGAAATGGAGTGTAAATAAGAAATGTAGGTTTTGAAAAGAGATTTCCAGGATGATATGGCTCAGAAATTTTGAATGTACGATCAATTTACTATGAATTTTTGAAAACAGGGTTTGAAATGACCGAACCATTCTGGTCGAATTTTAAAAGGCAGAAAACTCAAACTTCGGATTAGAATCTCAGAAAACAATAACACGAAACTTGTAGACAATTGAAATACCTTTCCAATGACTCAAGAATGAACATCAACTGATCAATACTCAATTTTATACAATTTTTACAAGGCAGCAGATTACTATCAAACTTAACAACTCAAGTATTCATCTCCTTAGACTCCATTACTTAGCTTAGCATTTGACAAACAGTACTACCATATATCATACCACACATACACTTAGGCATATACGCACTCATACACACACGATTTTATACACACACATACAATACTCAAATTTCCATCCTTATTCTCAAGAACACCCAAATCACATACACATCACTTCTCCTTTTTAAACTAACAACCCATTTCTTAAAAGCACTTAATAATTTTCGCACATGATTACAAAATTTGAAAATTAACAAATCATCTTAAAAACAACATGCAACTTGATTCTCTTCATAACAATCATTACAAGTAACAATTAAACACTAACCCATCTCATAAACATGATTTACAAGACTAAAAAATTCACTTCCTTACACTAACATAACATGCAATCCAGTCCACCCATTAAAATCATTACTAGTTAACACAATAAACATTTAAACATCAAAATCAAATCCACCGGTTCTCATCAAGATCATCTCCGGTGGTGGTGATGGTTCGGTGGTGGCCTAACTTGGCACCCCAACCTCACTTCACCTCTAAACTTGGTTTTTCTTGTAACCCATCATCCAAGAACATCATCTAAGCCATAAAACTCCATTGCATGTAAGTTTTAAGTCATATATAACATATACACACACACGAGCCTATACAGACATGCAAACAATAAAACTCAAAAAGAATTACAACCCATCCTTATACAACTCATATACTAGCATAATCTAGCAACAAATCTCATAAAAACTTGATAAAAAGGATCAAAATTGATGAACAAAATGGAGAAGGGATCTCACGGTTTTGAGAGAGAAAAGAGAAGGGGGAGGTTCGGTTGGAATGAACAAATGAGAAGGGAAATGAATGTTAACACTGCCAAGGGTATTATAGTAACATCACCCCACTAACCAACTTAAACATTATCTACTTACTAATTAAATCTATTCAAATGGGTTTTTATAAAAATCTGAAATTATATATTTTTAAAATAAAATACATCCAATAAGGATCACACACATATTTTTAAAATATCTTTAGAGCTTATAGTTATTAAGATATGATTTTTACAAGATTTTGTCTTTAAAAGAAATAAACTTTATAAAATCACTTAAAAATCTTAAAAACCCAAAAATAATTAAAACTTCATTTTTATAACCAAGAGTATAAAATTAGGATCACATAGATATAAAGTTTATATTTTTCTGACTTGTACACATTTAACTAGAGATTTTACGATTTAAATCCTCTTAAAGCCAAATAATATTTCTTTTTTTTGAAGCAACCAAATAATATTTCTTAAAAATCACAATAAATCACTAGAGCCCAATTAAAATAAACTTGCATTTTTAAAACATTTCTAAATACTGAAAAAACATTATGAAAGAGATTTCATGATTTTGAGATGCACCAAAAATTTTAGAAAAATTAAACAGTGCTTTAAACTAGCATTTAAATGGAGTAAAAATTCATAAAAGCATATTTAATCATACAAACTATACATATAAGTCACATATACATATTGATTTATTTCAGATAACTCACATAGTCATTTAGCAATTAAGTCTCATTGACTTAATTCATAAATTTTTAATCAATGCACAAACAACATTTAATCACATAAATACTCCACAATCGAATAAATATTATAAAATAATATTTAACTACTCTCTTCTCTCATCAATTCTATTGGTCGACGTAAAATAATAATAATAATAGTAATAATAATAATAATAATAATAATAATAATAATAATAATAATAATAATAATAATAATAATAATTTTATTTTGAAAATTCGGGTTGTTACATTGATGGTTGGTTTGGAGTTTGGTTTGGAGTGTTTGTAAAATGGAAATGTTCGATTTATAGCCGTCGTAATGGCAAAATTTTGTTAGCTCATAAAAACAGTTAACCCCGAAACCTTAAAATTGTTATTATATTCACCACTGCCTATGGTTCTATAGGTATGGTTGTCTAGTTTATTTCGCTGCAAGAATCATGTCAAAAGAGTTTACGGTTTATGAGTTATGCTAGTTTTAGTGAAAGCGGTTCAAGAGATTTCATTGCAGAAATGTACCTACTTTGCTGCTACGTTTGAGACCCTTAAGGATGGATTTAAAATATGAAATTTGGTAATAAGAAGCTAAGGACAGTTAGCAAGGTATGTGCGAAGGTTTCGAGTTAAAAAGAGTATTTTTCGAATTTATAAAAATGTGTCAGCCGAGATTGCGCAAGTGAAAACCCCTAAGAACATGACTTTGAAACCAATCTTATAAGTGGTTAAGTATAACTTGAATTCGAGGATCGGTTTCGGACCAAACATATGAATTAAGTATTTGACGATTAGTATGGACTTAGTACGAGTCTAGAATGAGCCAATAGTGCTTTGATTGTGAATTGCTTAAGTATACGAATATTTAATTAGAAGTGGATCGTCTAGGGGATTAATCGTGTGTTCTTGACCTTGTTTAGATTGTCGGAAATCGTCATGAGTCCCTACTATGACCAGAGCACCAGGCAAGTTCTCTAACCTATACTTTTGAAGCATTCTTGTATTTTACAGCTTTTGCCTATATAGTATTATACCGTTTTGCGATAAATGTTATATCGTGTTGAATTTGAGTTTTGATTTTTTGGTTTATATACTAGCTTTGAGATAAGTAGTTATAAACCGGTATACCTTGTAGCTCTAAAGATATGAGCGTAATTCTTGTTTTTGACTCTAGACCGGGAGTCAGTATTTCAAAACTGTTAGAGAACCCCGAGGGATTCTAGGGACATAATCATTATTTATTCTAAATAATGTTTTTCTTTCATAAATATTATTCGTATATTCATAAAGTATTAATTACTTGGAAATGATCTGAGAAATAGTATTTGAATATTTATTTATTCACAGAGAATTATTTTTGAATAATTAATTATTTATTTTTAAAGAGTTATTTAATATCCATTTAATATTCATTAAATACCTTTTGGTGATTTAAAAATCACATTATTTATTTAAAAACCATTTGAGGTCTTTCAAAATAATTTTCAAATATTCCTTGACTGCCAATAATATTTTCAAAATTATAGGGATTCCAAGATATTTATTCCTGATTATTATCAGCTCACTTGAGCCGTCTAAACGCTTTCAAATCTATTAAGGATTGGGAATCCAGAGTTTCGAAAGTCAGAAATTTTATTTCCTCTTCGTTGATATCTTAAAGAGTACTCTGAGATTATAGCCCTGCTATTAAGAGTTTCCAGTTTCGTTAAAAGAGTATAAGATCCAATTTTGATTTCATATGAACCATTCGTCGTTCAAACTGAGATTCCGGCCAGAGGCCAACGATAAATTTTGGATAGCTTCCATTTGATTTCGGGAGTAACCAAAGGATACGAGTAAGATCTGCGAACGGGTAGAGACCCAGGGGACTTGAATTTTTTTCAATCCCAAGGCCAGCAAATTCATTCAGAGACAAGAACTGGGAAACTGGTGTAAGCGACGAAGGTAGCGCGTCGTCCATCCACGGCCCTGATGAGGTCCGAGCAGACTGGGAAACCAGGATTGTCCTCTACATGTAGAAATGGTGATCACAAGAGCCCCATGCATATCGACTGATCATCAAACAGGGGTGCACCTGAGAATTCCCGCTACAAGTTCAAGTCAATTCTCCTTTATTCAGAGTATTATTCATTTCATTTTGCAATATCGAAAGCTGCTGATTTTGTTTCCCGGGAGGGGAGTTTTGCATCCAGATTCTATCAAACCCCGTTAAGGGTGAATATTCGAGTTTTTCAATAAAGGATGCATGTCTTACAAATTGCTTCGGCAAGTATGAGTTTCATATATCTTTCATATAAAGATAGTATTTGATAATGGAAGTACTGAGGTAGTACTATTTTTTGAATATTCTTCCAATAAGTGATAAATTTCGATTGTTGAATTATTGAGATAATAATGAGTTTAATTATTTTCGATAAAGGAGATAATTTCAATATTGAGATATTTTGACAATCATTGTCTTATATCAGCTTCATACTGGGTTTGATTCAAAGGCAGATTATGCCATACTTTATTTATCTTGCTGAGTTTTCGCTCACTCTTACTATTGTTTTATATATTATATAGCAGCTAAGCGAGATGCCAAGGATCCGGCACACAGCTCGCAAGAGGGTGGGAGACGCAAGGCGCTTCCGTGAGCAGTTCATGGTAGTAATACCTGAGGTAGTGAGAACCAGTGGATCGGCCTGTAACTTTTGCTAGACCATCTTATCTACAGACATGACTTATGTAAGGCTGTATCCGGTAAGACATTTGGGTTTGTAATAACTTTATATTTGAGGATGTACATTGTAAGTGTGTCATTTCTGAGACTCTAACCTGTGTTAGTGTGTATATATTGTGGGGTCATGAGCAGGTGGATTGTTATATTGTGAGTAATACAGGTACATCGAGGAATGAAGGAATCGTGACGACCTTAGATCCCTGACCCCGGGTCTGGGGGTGTCACAAAGATGGTATCAAAGCGTTAGGTTACAGTCCTCAGAAACGATAGTAGATCGAGTCTAGTAATAACCCCTAATAATAATGATAATATCTAGAGCTCAAGTCGAGTTCGTAGTCGGGTTATCGGATATAGCCATGACTGGTTGAGGTTAAGCCTGCGAGGGAACTTCTTTCTAGAAACCCTTCTTCTTTCAGAACTGATGGTTAGCAACACATTTTTGTCTGGGATATAGATGACTGAGATACCGAATATATTAGACCCCGAGGCCTTTGAATAGGCACATGATGATGCGCTCCCTGAGATGGACGCAGACTCGGTTGAGGAGGATCCAGAGTAGGATCCAGAGGAGGACCCCATGGAGGATCTAGAAGAGAATTTTATAGAGAATGAGCCTATGGATAACAATGTGGGATGTTTACTTGAGGTCTTATAGTAGGACCGAGAGAATCTTCAGAGGTTGTTAGAGTGACGAGATGAGAGTATAGTCGGTTATGATTCATCAAGAGACATGATGAAGATATTGAAATAGAATCTCAAGAGTAGATAAGGTAGAGGCGGTATAGCAAACACCAGTGGAGTGATTCGACTAGAGTGAAACCTGTTACTCGTAGTCTGTTACAGCAGCCCATAAGGAGGCAGCATACGTAAGAAACAAGACGTTCAAACTTTCAGATATGATTAAGGGTACTTATTTACCTTAACTAGTTGGAGGCATTGCTTTGTTTATGGGGTTTCAATCCCCCATGACCAACGATTCCACCAGGAATAATGTTTACTATGCTACGGGGAAATTTTATTACCTCGAGGGAGACTTCGTATGTATGTACTACGTGAAGGTTATTATAACACGACCGCGCTAAAATGAGATCATGAATTTGCTTTGTATATAAGGCCATGATAGATCAATTCAGAAATCAATGACGATGGGAGTTGATAGCATGACTATAGTGAATTGTGCATGGAGGCAATGAGGGGTACGGAAATCTCAGAGCCTACCAGGAAAGAGACCACTGGGAACTTTAGTTGGATTCTTTCGATACAACTTCCGTTAGAGACTACGTATATATCCAGGAATGGACCTGCAGTTCTGGTTAACGTATTAATTCAATAGTACAGGACACGAACGTTGGGATGACCATAGGGGGATGATAGATATGATCATAGACCCCCGATCTGTTAAGTGACTTAATATGAATTTGAGAGAGACTATTCAGTAAATATCCTATACTGTGAAGGAAAGAGATGGGATCATCCTTGTATCGACAATGTTAGGATTTATGGTTGACCATTGATTTATTTTGGTATCTACTTGCTGATGCGCAATCCATTCTAAAATTGTTCATGTCTCATGTTACCTGGAATAGTTATTTCAGGTAACCCTACTAGCATTTTACTTCAAACTTAGGAAGTAACCAACAATCGGTATGACTTTTCTTCCCCTCTTATCACCTTTAAGGGTTGATAATGCATTATTGAATTATCACTATTCATTGGAGTGCTTTGTTGTTAACTCGAATAACTTGTAGAAGGGGGGTTGAATACAAGTTATGTAATCGTGTCTGATTTTTGCTTGATTAGATGAACAAGAACAAATGAATAAATCAAACTGTTTGTATTAATAAAATCAAATACAAATTCTACCAAAGGTGTACAATACCTTTAGCAGTTGCTCTCAATACAAATCTCTCTCTGTTTGTTCACTCGTATACTCACGATGATCACAAATCTCACACATATTACAATGTTATAGAGAGAGTATTTATAATGCTACCTATCAACTAATAACAGAAAGTAATTGTTAATACATGGTAATCTTCTGCCTTCTAGTTGATAGTTTCCAATAATTCTTTGATTCTTTTCTTCATGCACACTTCTTTCCATCTTCTGAATACAAGATCCTAAAGTATAGCACTTTCCAATTCTGCAGCACTGATACAGTCAGGTGTTGGTAGTATTTCTATGTATAAGTTCGTTCGCAGGGAAGGACTATTAATTCAAGTTCAAGTTTTAATTCCTTACAATCTAGAAGTGTAGAAGAATAATTGAGTGTTTTGTGTCTAACTAAATTTAACTATAATAAGCAATTAAAACTGAGTTTTATCGATGAGGAAAGCAACCCGAGAACTAGGGTTCTTCAATTGGTTCAATAATGATGTTGTAATGCGATATATATATTTCTCATACTATGCTAAAAACAATCCTTCTAACCTTTATAATGTTCTCTCCCAAGATACAAGATAATGTCTACAACCATATCTCAAAAGTCACTCCCATGATCAATCGAAATACAATTATAGACTATTAAGACCCAAGAATTATAAGTTTCATAGTCCTCTTATTAATCTCCCGATTCAATACTTGAACTATGTCTATCAAATCATGAACAAGAATTATGACTCCTTTCCCAATTTATCATAATCCCTACGAATACAATTAAAGGTTAGCTACTCCCTTAATTGGGTTAAGCCCTCAATGATAGATTAGCAAAAGTAGAGAATTAGCATCACAATCAAACAATCATATATCACCAATGAATACTACCTAATTCTCGGATTATAGAATTAATTACACATGCTATATAAAGAAATTAAGCATATATTAATGGGTAAAATCATGATTAAAAGAGTTTAGAGTGAAGAAAATACAACCTGAAAAATCTCCTCCCGAAATAGTTTCCAATAAAATAAAGGAGCACTCCAAGTAATCCCCTTACAATCTTCAACCAAAATAGAACTTGCAGAAAATTAAAGTGTATGATTTAAAACTAAAATTACAAAAGAAACTAATAAATTTTGTAGAGAGTACAAGAGAAATTTCAGTTGTAGAATTGATGTTTAAAACCTATGAACTACACACCTATTCATAGCAAAATTTAACAGACCATTTAACATAAATAATTGAGCCGAAAAGCAAGAATACAGAAAAATAGCAAGGCGGCTGCCTAACTTAGCCAACTACTCCCACGCGCCACGCGCTGCCTAATTCTTGTTTACTAATTGATTTGCCGACCAACACAAAGTCATCCACCCTTTTACAAATCAAAGGGCCTATTTCGTCTTATTATAGACAGCTCCGTAGAAATGCTTTTTAACCTGCACAACTTATAATCTTTAATTAATAAATAATTAATTTAATTCAAAAATTTTAAAAATAAATATCTAATATTATTAGACATTTATAAATATAATTTTCTAATTAAATAAAATATTTATTAATATAAATAAATCCTTAAGTCCTAAGCTGCGGTCTATTGAGGGTCTAGAACCGGACTCCTTTTCTTTAACAAAAAATATATCAATTCCAACCGGGATTCCAATTTTAAGAATATATCACTTTCCATATTTTTTTGATAATTCTTATTCTTCATTGCTCGTCCATGTGTAAGCTACGGTATGTTAAGGATCTGAAGCCGGACTCCTTTTGCTTCCAAAATTATCCTATAAACATAAAAAATCATTTTAGCCTGCAATCCAAATTAAAATGCTACTAACAATGCTAATCAAGCACAAAATTATTATAAACTAAGGATAAATGAGAGATAACATGCTATAAAATGTACAAAAAATTAGCATGTATCAAATACCCCCTAACTTGACCTTTGCTCGTCCTCGAGTAAACCAATATAAAATAACAACTTACTAATACCACTTCCGTAGGTGATCACAGTTGCATTTGGCATATGCAACAAGCCCTTTAAACCCCTATGTAGCCCTAGTGGACGAGTGAGGTTTCGTGAGAGCCTATAGTGAATGTACCCACAAAATCCATCTAGCTCATGTAAAAGATCGAATGTCAATACAACACCACACATACAAGTCCTCTCATGCCACATGAACTTAAGAATCGAAGTGAATAATGCAATGCCTTGGTGTCGAAGGTACAAGTATTCACTTAGTCTACTCAATGAATATGAATAAGTTCTCAAAAATTCATGTCAAATGTAAGAATAAGTTGGTAATCATGCTAAGCCCACAAGAGTACATCTTTGAGTCAAAACTTGGGATCTCATATGCAAAATACAAGTAATAACTCACCTTTCACTCATAAAAGAATATTCACTCAAAAACAAGGGTAAGTGTATTACTCAATTCCAACAAAATCATAAACATGCTTGGCATTTGGTATCAATCTAACTTTAACATAACAAACACCACTGATGATAATCAAAAGGTCTTTATTCGGGTTGTAATGGGGCTAGGGACAAGGTATGTCAAGTAAAGCCAAAGAAGGTGAAATGTCAAAAGCTAGTGCCCAACAACATAAATCATTCAACTCCCCATCTATCATCCCCACACTTGAATTCTTTTACAAATAACTTTATTAGTCGAACAAAGAAGGATTACACAAACATAAGTATGCTCTCATATAATTTTTTTTTAAAGATAAGGAACTAATATATAAACAAGTACAATGATCCTTCACATTCTTATAAAATTCGACTAACAAGTAAACAACTAAACTCGATATTTCCCAAAGCAATGACCATTAATAAGCACCCCCTTTGCACACATTTTTACTCCCACAAACACTCCACTAGCCTTTGACAATTTGGGTTCAAGTTCAAGTAAGGCCAGTACAAGAGAAAGGTTTAGGCAAGTAATGTGGTATGTCACCAAAAAAATAAGATAAGCTCAACGGGGTAACTAAAAGATCATATTCAAATGGTGTGGCAATATAGGAATTATGAGGTTATACCTAAATGCCTTTATAATGTTATCACCAAATAATGTCATGCATTTTAAGAAAGGTCTCAAACAAGTGCTAGGAATGCAAACAACATGTGGACACTCAAGCAAATGAATATAAGATGCAAAAGATATGCATATAGGCTCAAAAGCTCACTTGGTGGAAAAATATAATCAATCCCAAGTAACTAGTTGTTAGGAAATTAGAGTTTCTTAGTCTGCAAAAACACCAATAAATATCGCAACATGAATTAATCATTAACACTCGTAATTTGCGATGAAGTAAAATCATAAATAATAGAATTGAACAAGAAATTAAACTAATAAAAGGATATGTGTGTTCTTGGTGGGTGAGGCACGTGTAAACGCTGCCCTAAGGAATCGTGCCCCTTCTCGTGCAAGGTTTTGTTGGCAACTCCTTAGCGGTACAACACCCAATTCTATTTATCCTTTCACGTGCACGAACGATCAAGGATGTCAATAAGGATTTTCCAATGCTCCAAATAACACCCACAAAATATCAATTATATAATTGTATAACACCTAATTGATATGTGTAAGTAGATGGTTGTATTGATTGGTTATATTGATTAATATAGAATGAAGAAAGTAGAAGTATTGCTCATGTGGAACAGAGGATGACAGTGGTAAGTATGTTGTGTATTTTTTCTTGTGTCGTTCACTTTTACAAGGTTGTGTGTGTATGTATATATATATATATATATATATATATATATATATATATATATATTAGCAATCGAACAACAATGGCAGCACAATATTTATGAGTATGTATTATATGGTGTTTAAGGTAATAAAGCAACGCATAAACTAACGGGAGGAAAAACTATGTGTGAAAAGAAAATATCTTTGACTAATTTTTTATATTTATTGTAAATACATATTTGGTAATAAAATAAAATCTCAAATTGATAAGGTAAAATAAATCTTCTAAATTTTATTTTTTAAATAAAGGAAAATATTTGGCAAATATCTAACAACCCCCCCCCCCAAAAATAAAATTTAAGAAAAGAAGTAGTATAACAAATATAGTATGGAGCTTATTTTATTATGTATTCAATACGGGTAGCTTCCGGCTTGGAACCCGCATCTAGTGACATTTGTCGCAGTTTGAAGAAACTAAGTGAACTACGCCTGGAACTTGAATCTTTTAATCAAACATTGACAAAAGCACACATAATACGGAAAATCAATTGTTAGGGCTTGCGCTATAATGGCCATGCGCAATAATCGACTCATGAGAGTTTTAGAGATTAGCCCGTACCTCATAGTTGCGGCCACACAACTCCTCTCATGTAGGTAAGTCCTCAAAAGTACTAGTGAAAGGAGAAGTACCTTGCAAATTCTGCCTTAAGACTTATTAAGAGTATAAATACTCAACCTTACCGTTCATTATTTGAGCACTTCATCATCATAGGAATGGGGAAGAAGAATGTATCAATGTACATCTTCTAAGGAGTGTAACTCCATAGTTTGAAGGCTCTCACGCTATCATCTGTCCAGCTTGTTTCTACCCTTGGAACTTATAAAACAAGTAGGGTTGCCACTGTCGATGATGCACTATCATGGGCTTAGCCCCATTCCCCTCGATGAATCTAGGACCTCGTATATTCCTAGATAGACCCATTGTCATATGGACAAATAATTAGGGTCATATATATTATTTTAGTATCACGAAGCTTGCTTCCAAATCTTCGACCGGTCTTTTCTTTATCAACAGTTTTCTGTTACAACTTACAAACACCAAAAACTAACACAAAATGTTAGTAATAACACAATATTATCGGCGATAATGTTTTTGATGTGTACCACATTTCCGATATATTATTTAATAGTTGTACTGGCTTCAAGTCTTTGACCAATCCTTTATCAGGCATTTCTGTTACAATTTAAAATCACAAAAACTAAACACAATATGAAATTATCGAGTGGTATTAATCCTTGTACCACACAAAATATTGTCACTTTGCATTGCTCGGATTTCAGTCGACCATTTTCATCAACATAAACATGTTTTAACTTATAAATAGAAGAAATGCTGAACACGTTATTAGTAGAAATAATATTAGCATAAAATAATATACAAGTCTGTATTTTTCTCAATTAAAATCAGTAACACTTTTGCGTCTAAGCTGGGAATCTGTTCTCAGCTTTACGTATCTGGCCATACTCATATCTCTTGTGCAGGATTGTATTGCTTAAACTCTGTTGAACTGAAGTGATCGCACCAGGAATCATTTCGATGACTAAACATTTGTTTAAACCTGAAGCTTCAAATAGAACATTTAGCTCCTTAAAAATAAAATAAAATAAATTTGGAGGCAGACCACCAAATTTCAAGAATAAACTATTTCTTAAGTGTTCTTAAGTTTTAATATTCCTTAATATGTATATGTAGTAACGTGGTTCTGGAGCAATTTCAGTGATCTAAGAAAAAATGGATCTGGGGTTTCAGGGACTAGGCTGCGAAGTTAGCACAACACCATAGCCTAAATGAACTAAAGCAACTGTAATTTATAACATACCTCAGATGACAATCTTGCCAACACCTTAAATGTCTCAGGATATCGTGATTTAAAGGAATCAAAATTTTCGGCACAAACACATTATAAACTATTTCATCCAATTTATCTGTTAACAAGAATGTTCCTCTATGACCAGTTCATACATAAGAAACGATAAGATAAGAATTCATGTACCATATTGATGATCTAACAACATGTTTGTGAGATTTTCAGCATATAATTAAAATATTTAAATATGACTCACCAGTAGAAGTCTATGCTAGGAAAGAACACAAACACTTATAATGTGAATGGTTTATTACAATAAACGAAAGGTTACTACAACTCAATTTAGTAGCTATCAGCGAGGCTATCCTATGGCAAGAACCTGAAACCACATGCGGGGCAAAGGCTCAAAACTAGCTTAGAGCTAATCCTAAACTCTACAAATGTTATATAGGGCAGGACATAACAACAAGCAACTAACAAGAACAATTTTATGAAGGTTTAAGGCTTGCCAGGACACAACACTTATCAAAAACGTTGATTGCAATTGTCTCACAAGCACAAGTTTTTAATCTCAAGCAATACAAATAATAAAATTAACCCACTCATCTGGATCATAATATCATACTCTTGCTAATCAGAACTAATCAAATTAATCTTTTAATATCAATCTCGACAAAGCCAGTGCATCTGCAACCCTAGGACGAGCTCCTAGGATCCTAAATAGTCTAATGACTTTTTATCTACAGGCCTTTTAGAGCTCATCATCTAGACAACCATGATAATAGCATTGCAAGCTAAAGGTAAAGGAAAACTCTTGTACATTAGTGATATATATATTGACAATTATATAAAATTAGAAGAACAAATTCATAAAAAACAAAATTTGTAGCATGTTATTGCTAGCCATGACCCCTGACTAATCAACCATTATAATATATAGTAAATATGAACTACCAAACCATATATTATGAACACATTTTTAAATTTTAGCCTGTTAATAATCTACATAATGACTGACAAATTAGGCCATCTAACGAACACAACATGCAAGGTATTTAAAACTCATCACATTAGGATCAAGAATTAAACACATAGCTCAAAACAAAACATTGTTTTATTTTTTGGAGATAAACCAAAAATATAAATTAGAAGGCATGCTTGTCATGAGCATCTCATTAACCATAAAGAATAATAATCATAAAGGAAAACATGCTTAACTAATCCTTGCAACAGGAACTAGTGAGCACATAATTTACAAAGCTACATAAATCTCACAGCTTGCTCAATAGAAAATAACATACCATAGATAGCACTTGAGCACAATTCTTGTCACTATTTTAAGTTTATATATATAAAATAAAACAACCTTAATAAAACCTCACTATAGTAAACATGCACCAGAGAATTTAACATGGAATGCAAAATATTTACCGTCGCGGATATATCATACCACAACTATTCTCAAAATCTCAAATTTTAACGAAGGACACATATATTAATCTATTACGAGGAATTAATGTGGGGCTTGACTAATGTTGAATGTAAAATGTAAAGTTCAACAAATTGTAACTACGATGAATATGCGATCAACTTTAAAAGACTATCTTAATTAGATTTCCAATATAATTACATTGAAAATTAAAACAGGGAAGTAGGAAAACAGTTTACATAACATGGACTTAAGGTTTTATCTAAACCACTGACCTCAAATAAATAATTGAAAGTAAGCAATACAAACACATAACCAAGTATTAATGTGGAAAAGGAGAGTGAGAGTTGGAAAGTTTAAATATTGAGTCATTTGCTAGGTAAGTTTCAATTACAAACATTAGGACTTACCGGGTCAAACAAAGTAAACAAACTAGAGAAAGAAAATTTTTACCAATTATTTGGTGTAAATTGAATCCGAAATTTGCAACCTATATGGACAGTGGAGTACAACAACAAAAGATACTTTAATGTCATATTTCTTCCTGTGAGAAATATCAATTCATTAGAAGGTTAATACAATAAATCAAAGGCTAAGAAACTAATAAGACAACAAACACGATTCCTTAGATTGTTAGGAAATTAGAGTTTCTTAGTCTGCAAAAACACCAATAAATATCACAACATGAATTAATCATTAACAATCGTAATTTGCGATAAAGTAAAATCATAAATAATAGAATTGAACAAGAAATTAAACTAATAAAAGGATATGTGTGTTCTTGGTGGGTGAGGCACGTGTAAACGCTGCCCTAAGGAATCGTGCCCCTTCTCGTGCAAGGTTTTGTTGGCAACTCCTTAGCGGTACAACACCCAATTCTATTTATCCTTTCACGTGCACGAACGATCAAGGATGTCAACAAGGATTTTCCAATGCTCCAAATAACACCCACAAAATATCAATTATATAATTGTATAACACCTAATTGATATGTGTAAGTAGATGGTTGTATTGATTGGTTGTATTGATTAATATAGAATGAAGAAAGTAGAAGTATTGCTCATGTGGAACAGAGGATGACAGTGGTAAGTATGTTGTGTATTTTTTTCTTGTGTCGTTCACTTTTACAAGGTTATATATATATATATATATATATATATATATATATATATATATATATATATTAGCAATCGAACAGCAATGACAGCACAATATTTATGAGTATGTATTATATGGTGTTTAAGGTAATAAAGTAACGCATAAAGTAACGGGAGGAAAAACTATATGTGGGAAAAGAAAATATCTTTGACTAATTTATTATATTTATTGTAAATACATATTTGGTAATAAAAATAAAATCTCAAATTGATAAGGTAAAATAAATCTTCTAAATTTTATTTTTTAAATAAAGGAAAATATTTGGCAAATATCTAACACTAGTCTCTCTAATGCACCTACTTGTACTCAAAGCATGTAAACCAAATCATCTTGCACATATTCATGTCCTTTTTAATCACTTACAACATTCAAAAAGTCTACCGGTTTCAATTTGCTAGTGTATGTGTGTACACAAGAACAAAGCATATCACTTCTCAATCAAAATCGTCAATAACACAAGATTCTTTTGGCATTCATGGGTGCATCGAGCTAACTTACAACAAGTAATCTTCATAAGACTAGAATTCTTTTTATGATTTTTTAATTTGAATTTTTTTTACTAATACTACACTACCACATAACCCAATAAGATTATATCTAAATGAACACCCCCCCCCCAACTAATCACGTTTCTTGTCCACAAGAAAGAACCACTAACCACATATAACCTAAAGAAACAAACTATATATATGTAAATGACAACACAATGGACTAATATGCGAGGAAGAAAAGAAAGAACTCCCCTGAATCATGGTCGAGGTGGTAGTGTGCAACCAAGAAATGCCATTGTGGCATCTATCTTGAAATGAAGATCCTCCTGCATAGTCCAATCACACAAGAATATTATACAAATCTTAACACATAACTTTCTACATAATTAAAACAAAAAAATTCCTTGGGTTGCCTCCCAAATAGCGCTTGTTTAATGTCATTAGCTCGACGCCTCTCGTGATGAACTTAAGCTTGAGGATCGGAGAGAGCCAATTGACTCCTCTTGGAATGTCATCACCAATTAAATATGGCTTAAGTCTTTGGCCATTCACTTTAAACACCTCGAAACCATCTCGAGTGATGTCCACAGCACCATACGGATATACCTTGACAACTTTAAACGGACCAGACCATCTTGACTTCAATTTTCCGGGAAAGAGTTTCAGCCTTGAATTGAACAGTAGAACTTGTTGGTCAACTTCAAACTCTTTCGGTCTAATGTGCCTGTCATGCCACTTCTTTGTCTTCTCCTTATAAATTGCAGCGCTTTCATAGGACTTAAGTCTCAACTCATCAAGTTCACTTAGTTGCATCAGCCTGTTAAGTCCCGCAGCTTGTAATTCCATGTTCAAGAATCTTGTCGCCCAAAGTGCTTTGTGCTCCACTTCCACCGGTAAATGACATGATTTTCCAAACACCAACCTATAAGGAGACATACCAATAGGTGTCTTGAATTCCGTCCTATAGGCCCATAAAGTATCATCAAGTTTTCTTGCCCAATCTTTTCTAGATCTAGCAACTGTTTTCTCAAGAATTTGTTTCAGCTCTCGATTTGAAATTTCCACTTTCCCGCTAGTTTGAGGGTGATAAGGTGTAGCAACTTTTTGAGTCACTCCATACTTTCGCAAAAGATCTTCAATTAATTTATTGCAAAAGTGAGTCCCTCCATCACTGATGATGGCCCTAGGCACTCCGAATCTTGTGAAGACATGCTTTTGTAAGAACTTTTTCACCACTCTAGCATCATTTGTAGGACTAGCAATCGCCTCCACCCACTTAGAGACGTAATCAACTCCTACCAAAATAAATTTATTCCCGTAAGACGATGGGAACGGACCCATGAAATCTATCCCCCAAACATCAAAGAGCTCAACCTCAAGAATAGGTTGCAAAGGCATCTCATTCCGTCTTGCAATATTTCCTGTTCTTTGACATCGATCACAAGTTGTAACAAAGCTTCTGGCATCTTGATACATTGAAGGCCAATAAAATCCAGACTGCCAAAATTTTGCCACCGTTTTCGTGCTACTGTTGTGACCCCCACACTCTAAAGCATGACAGTGTTTGAGAACATCTGGAATCTCCTCATGTGGCACACACCTCCTCATGATACCATCGACGCATTCTTTGTAAAGAAGTGGTTCTTCCCAAAAGTAGTGTTTTACATCAAACAAGAATTTCTTCTTTTGTTGATAAGTCAATTCACTTGGTACAATGCCACCCACAAGATAATTTACAAAGTCCGCATACCATGGTGTAGACAAAGATACGGCAAGAAGTGTTTCTTCAGGAAATGCATCATTGATAGGTATATTAACTCCTACCACTCCATCTCCCTGGTCCAACCTGGATAAATGATCAGCTAAAAGTTTTCAGAACCTTTCTTGTCTCAAATTTCAAGATCAAACTCCTGGAGTAAGAGAATCCATCGAATTAGACGAGGCTTGACATCCTTCTTTTTCATTAAGTAACGAATCGCAGCATGATCCGTATAAACTATCACCCTAGACCCCACAAGATAGGATCTAAATTTTTCAAAGGCAAAAATCACAACAAGTAGCTCTTTTTTAGTGGTGGCATAATTGATTTGTGCATCATCAAGTGTCTTGCTTGCATAATATATCACATGCATGCATTTTTCCTTCTTTTGTCCCAAAACAGCGCCTACGGCATAGTCACTAGCATCACACATGAGCTCAAAAGGCAAGCTCCAATCAAGGGCTGACTTGATAGGTGCAGAAGTAAGCTCATTCTTCAATCTGTAAAAAGAAAAAAGACACTTCTCATCAAAATCAAACACTCCATCCTTTTCAAGTAAATTACATAGAGGACGAGAAATTTTAGAAAAATCTTTGATAAAACGGCGGTAAAAACCAGCGTGTCCAAGAAAACTTCTAATCCCCTTTACAGACGAAGGTGGTGGTAATTCTACAATCACTTCAATTTTCGCCCTGTCCACCTCAATGCCTTTACTAGAAATCTTATGCCCAAGCACAATGCCATCCTTGACCATAAAATGACACTTCTCCCAATTAAGAACAAGATTAGTGTCTTCACATCTCTGCAACACTTGAGACAAACTGGTTAAACAAGTATCAAAGGAAGAACCATATATAGTAAAGTCATCCATGAAGACTTCCATGGTTTTTCCTATAAAATCTGAGAATATGGCCATCATGAGCCACTGAAAAGTAGATGGGCCATTACACAAACCAAAGGGTAATCTGCGATATGCAAAAGTACCATAAGGACAAGTAAAGGTTGTCTTTTCTTGATCCTCGGGAGCAATGGGAATCTGAAAATATCCCGAAAATCCATCTAGAAAATTATAATACTCATTACCAGCAAGTCTTTCTAGCATTTGATCAATAAATGGGAGAGGAAAGTGATCTTTGCGAGTAGCATTATTTAATTTCCTGTAATCAATACAAACTCTCCAACCTGTTACAGTCCTAGTGGGGATTAATTCATTATTTTCATTATGCACGACAGTCATCCCACCCTTCTTAGGTACAATATGTATTGGACTAACCCAGTTACTATGTGGAATAGAGTATATAATGCCAGCATCTAACAACTTAGTTATCTGTTTCTTAACCACATCTTGCAAATTAGGATTCAATCTTCTTTGTCCCTTAATCACAGGCTTATTATTATCTTCTAAGGAAATCCTATGCATGCAAAGAGCGGGGCTAATTCCCTTGATATCTTTAATTGTCCAACCAATTGATGATTTAAATTGCCTAAGCACATGTAACAATTTATCTAGTTCATCATCATGGAGCAAAGCGGACACTATCACATGATATGTATCATTAGGACCAAGAAAAGCATACCTTAGATTAGAAGGAAGAGGTTTGAGTTCTACCTGAGGTGCCTCTGAAATTGAATGTGCCATCTCAATTGTCGGCGTACCTATTTCTTGCATATTAAGTGCAAGTGATTCTTCAACTTCTTTATCATCTAAGGCTTGTTCAACTTCTGCTAAGTCTGCATCTTCATGATTTACGATCTCATCCACTATGTCAACAGTGAAACATGTAGCATCAAATGAAGGCATCTTCATAGCTTTGTTGAGATCAAATTCAATCTTTTCATCACCAACATTTAACGTCAATTTTCCAGCTTTGACATCAATTGTGGTTCCAGCAGTAGCCAAAAATGGCCTTCCCAAGATAATGGGCATCTCAACATCTTCATCCATCTCCAACACCATAAAATCACAAGGGATAAAGAATTTATCCACTTTGACAAGTACATCCTAAATGACTCCCAAAGGATACTTGATAGTACGATCAACCAACTGAAGTGAGATTCTTGTCTTCTTAAGCTCTCCAAGACCAAGTCTTTCACAAATGAAGTGTGACATTAAACTCACACTAGCCGTGTAAGAACCCAAAATTTCGGTAGAATTAAAACTTTTCCTATTATGATGAAGTGCATCAATGAATAGTGATTTGGTGGATGAATAGTGATTTTGAGGATTAAGAAAATTTTTCATGCCACCTATGTACGAGACGTAGTGTGGATATTCCGAAGTTATACTAGTAATCTACGGAGTAAATAAGTGTATGTAAATGCGATCGGAATTCAGAAATTCCAAATTCTATTTTCGTGTAATATTTGACCGAGCAGTGAATTATATATCAGTAATATCAAGAAATGAGATATTTAATTTGATGAATTGAGGAGTTAATATTTTGGAATTTTATTATAAGTGATTTGAGAATTTGGAACGAAAACCACTGAGAAAGTGAAACAAACGTTCTAGAAACCGCTGAAACTTTACAATGAGATTAAGCGATTGAGCGAACGAAGCATGGATTAAGGATATGGTATATTAAGGGTCCAAGGAAGGATATATTATGAGAAAGAAAGAGAATTGAGAATAAACTCCTAGAATTGAGAAATAGAGAATGCTTGAGAAATCGGGAGAACGTTTTCTGAGATAAAGAGAAATAAACAAGGGATGTTGGAATTAATATTCATTCGAGGTATTGTGCCATATTAGAGCAATAATATGCAAAGTATAAGTTGTAAAGTATTAATTTTATTCACGAGACAACAAGGAAATCAAATTGTTGGAAAAGGAAACAAACCAAGGGACTAATATGAAAGAAACAAAAGATGAGGACTTTGTTGCAATTGTTGTGGATAAGGAAATCCAAGTGAGCCAATGAGGTGTTGACAACACATTACAAGAAGATGCATCCAAATATAGATAGATATTACATGTATTAAGTCATTACACATAACAAAACACAAAGAAAACTCCATCTCTCCATTTCTCCACAAGCTGTCCAGCAGAACCAACCCTCAAAGAAAAATATATATCTCCATTTCTATCCATAATAAAATCACCAAATTTTAACCAAAACCTCTCCACTCCATGGGCAATATTCGCTCAAAATTTCATGGCATTCTAATGAGTGTAGCCTAGTTAAATCTCCTCCCCAATTTGAAGAAGCAAACTTTCCTGGTGCTTGACAGTTTCTGGGACGATTTTCAATCGGACGTATCTCCTTCATTACTCAATGGAATTTCATGTTCTTTATATGGTTAGAAAGATGTGAAGATGCTCTATAACTCTCATTTAGAAGCCTAGATCAGAAAAGCTCGGTAAGGGCCCCGTTTTCCATGATCTTTCAGTCGGATTCTAATAACTCCGAATTACTAACTTTGTTTTCTTCATTTCTTTTGATCATCCAAGCTTACCCAAGGCTATACAAGGATTATACAAGGTTTAGAAAGATATTACACACATCAAGGAAGGTATAAAACTCTAACCACTCTTAGTCATGGATTTTTTATGGTTTATAATGTTAGATCTAAGAGTTTTAGTGCATATCTTGGTCATATGAGTTATGGATGATGAAGATCTTGAGTTTAAATGTTGTTGTTGTGATTTTTAAGCTTGTGGTTAGTGTATATAACTCCATGTGTGCTATAGAGTATGATCTTGGTGATTTAGATGATGGTTGTGATGGATAAATAGGATTCTTGAATGGTTAAGTGAGAAAACAAGCTGTGTAAATTTTTCTGGGAACATGTACTGTCTTGTAGGATGGTTTTGAACCCCTAAATCTTGTCCCCTGAGGTCCTAATGCATATGGTTGGAAAGGTATTTGAATTTAGTTTCCAGAAATATAAGGTTCATGACTAGGTGATGTGTAGATTTTGAGTTATGCCCTGAGAAGTGAAGAGTGGTTCTGGAATCCGAATTGCACTAAATGGTCCACTTGTGAGCCCTCTTTAAACCCCTAAAATTTTATGTAGGATCATGGAAAAATTAGGAGAGCTATTAATTGCAGTGGTGAAGGCTACCCAAAAAGAATTTGATTAAAATATGTTTTTTTCAATTTTATAAAAATGTTAGAGTAAAATTCGCGCAAGTGAAAAAGTCGTAAGTGGAGTATTATTTTAAGGGGGAATTACTACGCTTCGAATATGGTAACCAAATTAAGTCGAATAAGTGACGAGCATAATCGAGTGATGACATGAACCTATAGTGGGGCTAGAGAGTCATAGGACGAAGTCATTAAGTTAATTTTGTGTCCCCTAAAACCTCGTAATTAAAAAGATATTGTTAAGGTACTAATGAACAACTATTGGTTATTTATAGATCATCATCCCACTCCGCAAGCTCGACCACCCGAACCTCACCAAGGCAAGTTTACTTTTCAAAATTTACATATATAAGGACTTTCACTGTTGTGTTTTTAGTTTTCAATCGTATTATATGGTTATGCTTATTGAGGTTATGATGAAAATTGAGATATATGCACATATATGTTTGTACCCCCTTGAACTTAGAATGAAATGTTTTTTTCGGACAACGACTCTAGCAATAGAGGTCGTAGCGGTCCAAATATACCATTGACCGGGGAGCAGTGTATTATTATATCGTGATTAAATTGCGAAAACCCGAAGGGTCATTCGGGAAGTATCGTATACTTATGTATTTATTTTTATACCATCATAAATACTCAAAAATACCTATCTTGGATTAAAAGCTTATTTAATTAAATAATTATTTTATTAATTATTATTATTAAATCTTAAAATATCATTTATTAATTATTGTTCATTATTTTAAAGACAAAGATAATCCAAGATACCTTTAGCACTTTCAAACTCGAACCCTTTCGAACTCAAAACATTTTCGAAAACCCCCGGTCAGGTTTTACTTCTTGTACATTTTCCAAGAATTATCGGTCGACTGAGGTCGAACTTCAACTACTTGAATTTTCTATCAAAATGATTTTTGAAAAGAAAAGAAAAAGGGGACTCTGGCAGGTGTGGGAATCGTTGACGAACGATTCCCGGGATGTGTAAGCGGCCGTGAGCCAGGCGGTCCATCAATTATTATTCCGGCCCAGGTGTTGCCGAAGGATGATTACGGATGTAGTTTTCATCGAGGGTGATTACGGATGTAGTTTTCACCCGAGGATAGTTACGGATGTAGTTTCTATCCTTCTACCGGTAGAGAAGACCCGCGGATTATTGGACCTGGATGTGGCGACTGATCATCGTCAATCCCTATCAGGTTTTTTTATGTTTTCTTCCAGTCCCATCCTCCACTTTGGAAAAATACTCAAACACTGCTTCTTGGGCCTAAGTGCCAAGTTGCCGATAGTGTGGTTTTTGATAAGAAAAATATTGACATCGTGCAGTATCTAGAACTGCAAGATTTTCTATAAAGATTGGCACGTGTTAGTGCACTCTTGCAATTATTTCAAAGAATGAAATGTTTTTGAATGAGAAACCTTCTAAGCTAATGGAAGGAAAGAGGTTTGCAATGATGTATTCCCTGTACAGTATGTTAACCATAGAGTGTTGTGCCGAAAATGATATACTCATATGTATATATTTTCAAACTTGAGATATATTGAAATGGGAACCTTATAAAGGGTTCATATGTATTCTTAAAGCTCCTTAGTGAGTATAGATGTTTTATTCAAACTCGGACATATATATTGTCCAATTATGTTTTGAAATCTGAGATATATACCCATATAGTTGGGAATGTTTTCGAAATAAACCACATTATTATTTTTCAAAATGGTGAACTTGCTGAGCATTATGTAGCTCATTCTTGCTTTATAAAAACTTTTCAGAAAGAGAAGAATTTGGCCGATTAACTCCGCACCAGCAGAAGAGGAGTAGAAGAATTACCTCGGAGATGATTTAGTTCCTGATAAATACTACAAAGTAAGTCTGATAGGTTTTCAACTGTAATAGTAAGACTTGTCTTCAAGTGTAGTTGTATAAGTGGAAGTGCGTAAGATTCTGGATTGTACAAGTGAATTGTAATATTTAGTGTTACTTTTGATTATCGTTTCTGAGGCTCTAACTTGTTTGTGCGTAAGATTGAGGTATGGATGGATGTATTGTTGAGTTGTAAAGTTAATACAGGTATGATATGGTTGGATGGTGATGTGACGACTTGAATCTTTGACCTCAGATTTGGGGGCGTCACAGAAATGGTATCAGAGCGATAAGTTACAGTACTCAGAAACGAGAGTGTTGAGAGTTGAGTCTAAGTAGGAGAATGACATAAGAGATCGTAGTAAACTTATTATTGGACCTTCAGAATGCTGAATAGAGGTTTGGGAGTAGAATGGACTGGAGTGTTTACTGGAGGTAATATACTAGGATCGATAGAATCCTTAGAGACCTTCAGAATGCAGAATAGAGGTTTGAGAGTCGTACATGACCTATCATAGGTAATGATATAGGAAGCAGAGCGAAATCTCAAGAACAGCTGAGGTAGAGGCGATATTGCCAATATGATCGGATGACTAGGCTGGCATAGATTTTGTGGCCCATAGTCCTCCACAGTTTAGGAGGTGGCATTTTAAGAATCAAGAAGTTTATACTTCCCTACATAATTAAGGGTACTTAGTACTTGGAATAATGAAAGTCTTTTACTTTGGCTATAAGATCCGATTTTCGATAAGTAGCGGGTTTACCTGAAAGGTTGTCACTATGTCGTTGTGGATTTCATTACCCTTGATGGCGAATTTTACATGTGTTATACGAGAATGTTATCATAAGACGAGCGTGCTAGATAATTCCACGCATGATTCGGACGCTAGAGCATGGTAGTTCAACTTAGAGAACAAACAAGTAGAATTAACAAAGGGACTCAAGAGAAGTTGAATATGGTTGCAACGAGCGATACAGTGATCTCAGAGTCTACCAAAAGAAAAGACCAGCGGGTCTAGAGTGGTATCCTTTGATAGAGATGTTATAAGGGACTACGTATATATGTATTGTAGACCTCAATATTTTTGGTATATGGTCACATACACACACCCGCCACAGAACCTATGGACTGCACTGAGATCCCTGAGAGATCTCTTTGATCTGTTCCCAAGGGGAACTGACCACTTGTGATTCATGTCGGAAGGCATGAAGTAGGACCCTATGGACTTAGCAGGTGTCCCCGAAATGATGTGAAGTTTGGTCTTCAAGATAAAGCACGGAAATGACAAATATATTTGTGAAACCCTAACTCGATAAATGACTTTAAGATGATGATTGAGAGACGCACTAGTTGGTGTCTTGTATTACGAAGACGAAGAGATGGAACTACCCTAATAATGGTGATAATGAGATGCACGAGTGATTATTAACTTATTTTGGTAACTACCGGCTGGTGCACTACTTCATTTTAAACTTTTCACTAACCATGTTACCTCGATTAGTTTATATCAGGTAACCCTTCTAGCTTTCTACTTCAAACTTGTGGAATAACAACCAGTGATATACTTTCCCTAAAGCAGGACTTATCCGATGTAATTTTATTTGATCCATGAACATTATATTCAAAAATTTATGACGATCTTGTTCGGCTCAGGCCTATTTACACTTTCTTTCAATTATCCAAGGAAGGTTCAACAAATATTTCCTTAATTAATCGATGAATATTACTTAACGAATATTGATATTTGATTGCTTCTTTCATACTTGCACTCTTCAGTTGAGCTCATAACTATTTAACAAGTTACTGAGGACAGGGATGATCTAATGTCCAGACATCCTTCATGAATTCTTTTCTTCTATTCAAGATGAGATCGTACATTGTACATTGAAATCATAGTAAGGATATCATTTTGATATTGGTATTCTATTGTAGGATCTGATAAAGCATGTGTACGGAGGCACCCTTGGGTGGACCGTTTCACTGGTGAGTAATATTTGATGAGAGGTTATCGATTGTTCCGATACCTAGAACATTCTCTTCAGATTTTATAGTTTTTTTTTCAAACTTAATAACTTCTTATTTCCATTCGTTGTCCGAGTAGCCTAAAGTTTCTTCAGTGGCTACGATGTTGAAATTCCGTTCTAGCCAATTGAAACTGGCTAGTTGATATGTCAATATGAATGACTAGTTGATTGTTCTAACTAGTCAAAATTGTAATGTTGTGAAGAACACCTAGCTAATTGTCCTAGCTAGTGGTGATGTCTCAAACAGGTGGATGAGCAAATCTTGTCTAGCTAGTTGCTAGTGTTTCTTGAAAAGGACTAGTTATTGTTTCACTGGTCCAACTCCTAATTTAATTTATTCAGCAATTCTGCCATGCATTTTGCCTACGATAAAGCATGATGATGAAAGTTCGATGAATAACTTGATTGAGACCTAGTGAGGTCGCCCACTCGACTTGAACTCTTACCCATCTTCGTATTAGACTTTATATCACTTGAATATTTTTATTCTTTCATTCATACAAGGATAATTCATTTGAAACCATTGATTACTTGAATGACAAACTACTTCATTCTTTAATTGTCATGGAGTAGAATTGCTTTCTATTGGCTGACCTTCATCAATGCGACTTTAGATTTCCTCTTATTATTCAGGAGGAAAAGTATCCACCCGATGTAAGAATTGTATAAAGACCGTCTTTATGACCTTTGTATCCAACAATCATTGCCCTCGTGCAACATTCTCTATGATATCCCATTACAAAATTATCAGGACATGAAGGTATAAACCTTGTTGTATTCTTTCTGTCCATCCTTACATCTCCAAAAATCGAGACTCCTAGTATTTGGAAACATCAACATTCTTGGAACATCCAATGTGGAATTCTTATTGAAATTATCTATTGGACCTGGTTATTTTGAAACCATTCCTTTCAAAGTGATTACTCTAAGGTGAACGGGAGGTACAATTATGAACCGTTACACCAATATGAGGTCAAAAACCAAATGTTGTAATTTTGCAGCAAGAGCGTTATGCCGAGTAATTATTAAAGTAGAAATAACATGTCGGGGCATACCACTAGACCTTTAATATTAGTGTGAGGAAATTTATAAGAAATGATGAGGTGGTTGGGAGTACGCTCCTACCAACCATTGTCAGGATGTTATATTAATGAATTCTGGAGTTACCAAGCCTTTTCCTGATCCAAGAAATTCAAATCGATTGCGATGTAAGACATATCCTTAGAGGAAACTAACATGGAAGTGAGATGGACAAGAAAGGAAGAAATATCGTGGCAAGAATGTGAAGCTCTACTTAGCTTAAAGGGATTGATGCACATAGAGAGACATAAAGTTTAAAAGGCCCCTAATAGCAAATGGATGCATGGATATATCCCAATGATCCTTCGAGATTACCACCTAATCAAGTTTATTGGGAATCGCAGCAGCATGCAGGCCTTAGACTGATTGGCGCTAGTTGTGAAAGAGGACGAGCGTATGACATCTTACATATACCATCGAGAATCGATACCCCTAACTGGAGATGTAGGAATTGTTGACCAGTTAAAACGCGTAGTTGTTTTTCAAAGATAAGGTTGAAAAGCGGGTTTCACCAACTCAAGATCGACCTCTGTACTGTGCCAAAGTTGGCATTTCACACTAATATAAACGTTATAAAATTATGGTAGTATCATTTGAGTGGACTAATGAGTCAGAAGCATTTATGGATTAATGAACAAAGTTTTAGAATGAAATGAGATATTAGCAACAACCTCGTTGTTAGCTATACTTGATGATAAAAAGAGAACTTTGAGAGTCACGATGATGCGTCTTTCAAGAGTTTAAGAGGTGTGCTGATGCAGTAGAAAGGGGATGATAGCCTATACTTCTAAACAACATAAAGGTTACGGGATGGGATATACTAACCGTGAGTCTGGGATTAGTCATGATAGCGTTCACGCATAAAACTGAGACGTTAACTTTATGAGAAAAGTGTGAAAGTTTTCCACAAGTGCCATAAGTATATCTTCATATTAGAACTAAACATAAGAAAGAGAAGGTGACGAAAGAGAGCAGGGAGTATAATGGAGAAATTTGTTATTACCCAGGAAAGGCCAGTGTGGTGGTCGATACCTATAGAAGGGATTATTCGAAATTGGAATTCAGTCAGTATTGACCAAGAAAATAGAGTATATACAATAAAGAATAATGTTAGAGGAAAGTGACTAAATTATGGGGAAGGACAAAGATGTATAGAGAATTAAAAGAATGTTTGGAAAGCGGATATGAAGAATGGTATTGGCAAACTATTAAGTACAAACGCGTCATGCCAAAAGCAGAATGATAGAGATCTAGTGGACTAATTCCGCCTGTAGAAAATCTTGAACGTGGACAGAATTATAATGAATTTCATAAGTAGGTCGCCGAAGACCGAGCCAAGAGATGGCCCTAGTTGAGTTATAATTGTTGGACCAAGTGATTCACCAACGAGAGACTTTCAATTTAGAAGATTATCGAATTATATACGGAAGAGATGGTGGTGCAATATAAAATTTCTGCAGCGATTACGTCAGATAAAGACTTAAGGTTAAACTTCGAATATTGAAGGTGCTTTCAAGTATATTTAACGAAGAGATTGAGCGTATGTACTAATTTGATCTGTGGCTGACGGACATGGAAGAAGAATTATCAAGACGATCGAATTTGTATTTAGTGTCGTGCCTTAGATTTCACGGGGAAATCGAGAATAAAAACTTATCCATGAAATGAATGTTGTTATCACGATCGTCACCATGCGAACATAAGGACGTCTCTTGTAAAGCGTACTGCGAAAGAAGAAGTTTCGCTTTTCTTGCGTTACGAAGAAGTCAATGAACGAGGGATATAGTAGCTGAACTGGTTTGACGTATACCGAAGACTATATAGTATCCATAGCAAGTGGTAACGGCTGGCGGAAGGCAACACATGCCTGCTAATCAAGCGATGGAATATGAGGAATACCGTGCGTATTGACGTTGTCTTAGATTATAAAACACGACCACAAAGTATTCACGGGCCAACGATACAAGGACTCAATACGGATACTAGGAACAAGGTAGAAGAGCAACGTATAAGTAGTGGGATAGAAATTTTCATTCATAGAACAACCGATAAGGAATACAGGTCGAGGAGAGCATGCGTTGAGAAACAACATTAAAGCGATGGTGAGACCAAGGTGAGAGAACAAAAGGGTTGAAGTGTCAACCTGAGAGTTGGAAAGGGTAAAGTTGGAATTGTATCCACAACTATTTTCCCTAGGTTCTTAAGATAGAATCCTTTTAAGGAGAGGAGACTGCAATAACCCTAATCTTCGTGAATATTCGAAACCTGAATGAATAGTAATTTTATGGGTAGATGAGAAATTTTTGAAATCACGATATGTACGAATTATTAAATGAAGATTTCGAATTGATATTACGTCCTTACGGTACAGACGAGTGTATGTAAAAGTCATTAGTTTTTTTACGAAACCCATTATTTCGAATGGTCAAATTTTATGAGATACCAAAGGAGTATGAGGTGGGAAACTTCGTGATGCTAAAGGTATCCCCTGGAAAGGATTGATGCGGTTTGTTAAGAAAGAGAAGCTAAGTCTGAGGTTTATTGGACCTTTTGAGATTTTGAGGCGTATTGGGAAGTTAGCCTACGTGTTAGCCTTGCCCCAAGCTTGCTGCAAATTCATAATGTGTTTCATATGTCTATGTTACGACCTTACCACACCGACTATCAGCATGTGATAGAGTACAACCAAGTGGACCTATGACCCGACTTGACCTATGTGGAGCAACCCGGGGAAATCATGGATAGAGAAGAACAAGTGCTGAGGAACAAGGTTTTCAAACTAATAAGGAATTGTGAGAAAATCAAGATGTGGAAGAATCCACCTGGAAGTTGAAAGAGTGAAACAAAGAAGGAGTAACCCCAGTGATTCCTAAACTGATTCCGGGACGGAATCCTTTTAAGGAGGGGAGACTGTAAGAACCCAAAATTTCGGTAGAATTAAAACTTTTCCTATTATGATGAAGTGCATCAATGAATAGTGATTTGGTGGATGAATAGTGATTTTGAGGATTAAGAAAATTTTTCATGCCACCTATGTACGAGACGTAGTGTGGATATTCCGAAGTTATACTAGTAATCTACGGAGTAAATAAGTGTATGTAAATGCGATCGGAATTCAGAAATTCCAAATTCTATTTTCGTGTAATATTTGACCGAGCAGTGAATTATATATCAGTAATATCAAGAAATGAGATATTTAATTTGATGAATTGAGGAGTTAATATTTTGGAATTTTGTTATAAATGATTTGAGAATTTGGAACGAAAACCACTGAGGAAGTGAAACAAACGTTCTAGAAATCGCTGAAACTTTACAATGAGATTAAGCGATTGAGCGAACGAAGCATGGATTAAGGATATGGTATATTAAGAGTCCAAGGAAGGATATATTATGAGAAAGAAAGAGGATTGAGAATAAACTCCTAGAATTGAGAAATAGAGAATGCTTGAGAAATCGGGAGAACGTTTTCTGAGATAAAGAGAAATAAACAAGGGATGTTGGAATTAATATTCATTCGAGGTATTGTGACATATTAGAGCAATAATATGCAAAGTATAAGTTGTAACGTATTAATTTTATTCATGAGACAACAAGGAAATCAAATTGTTGGAAAAGGAAACAAACCAAGGGACTAATATGAAAGAAACAAAAGATGAGGACTTTGTTGCAATTGTTGTGGATAAGGAAATCCAAGTGAGCCAATGAGGTGTTGACAACATATTACAAGAAGATGCATCCAAATATAGATAGATATTACATGTATTAAGTCATTACACATAACAAAACACAAAGAAAACTCCATCTCTCCATTTCTCCACAAGCTGTCCAGCAGAACCAACCCTCAAAGAAAAATATATATCTCCATTTCTATCCATAATAAAATCACCAAATTTTAACCACAACCTCTCCACTCCATGGGCAATATTCGCTCAAAATTGCATGGCATTCTAATGAGTGTAGCCTAGTTAAATCTCCTCCCCAATTTGAAGAAGCAAACTGTCCTGGTGCTTGACAGTTTCTGGGATGATTTTCAATCGGACGTATCTCCTTCATTACTCAATGGAATTTAGTGTTCTTTTTATGGTTAGAAAGCTGTCAAGATGCTCTACAACTCTCATTTAGAAGCCTAGATCAGAAAAGCTCGGTAAGGGCCCCGTTTTCCATGATCTTTCAGTCGGATTCTAATAACTCCGAATTACTAACTTTGTTTTCTTCATTTCTTTTAATCATCCAAGCTTACCCAAGGCTATACAAGGATTATACAAGGTTTAGAAAGATATTACACACATCAAGGAAGGTATAAAACTCTAACCACTCTTAGTCATGAATTGTTTATGGTTTATAATGTTAGATCTAAGAGTTTTAGTGCATATCTTGGTCATATGAGTTATGGATGATGAAGATCTTGAGTTTAAATGTTGTTGTTGTGATTTTTAAGCTTGTGGTTAGTGTATATAACTCCATGTGTGCTATAGAGTATGATCTTGGTGATTTAGATGATGGTTGTGATGGATAAATAGGATTCTTGAATGGTTAAGTGAGAAAACAAGCTGTGTAAATTTTTCTGGGAACATGTACTGTCTTGTAGGAGGCTTTTGAACCCCTAAATCTTGTTCCCTGAGGTCCTAATGCATATGGTTGGAAAGGTATTTGAATGTAGTTTCCCGAAATATAAGGTTCATGACTAGGTGATGTGTAGATTTTGAGTTATGCCCTGAGAAGTGAAGAGTGGTTCTGGAATCCGAACTGCACTAAATGGTCCACTTGTGATCCCTCTTTAAACCCCTAAAATTTTATGTAGGATCATGGAAAAATTAGGAGAGCTAGTAATTGCAGTGGTGAAGGCTACCCAAAAAGAATTGGATTAAAATATGTATTTTTCAATTTTATAAAAATGTTAGAGTAAAATTCGCGCAAGTGAAAAAGTCGTAAGTGGAGTATTATTTTAAGGGGGAATTAATACGCTTCGAATATGGTAACCAAATTAAGTCGAATAAGTGACGAGCATAATCGAGTGATGACATGAACCTATAGTGGGGCTAGAGAGTCATAGGACGAAGTCATTAAGTTAATTTTGTGTCCCCTAAAACCTCGTAATTAAAAAGATATTGTTAAGGTACTAACGAACAACTATTGGTTATGTATAGATCATCATCCCACTCCGCAAGCTCGACCACCCCAACCTTACCAAGGCAAGTTTACTTTTCAAAACTTACATATATAAGGACTTTCACTGTTGTGTTTTTAGTTTTCAATCGTATTATATGGTTATGCTTATTGAGGTTATGATGAAAATTGAGATATATGCACATATATGTTTGTACCCCCTTGAACGTAGAATGAAATGTTTTTTTCGGACAACGACTCTAGCAATAGAGGTCGTAGCGGTCCAAATATACCATTGACCGGGGAGTGGTGTATTATTATATCATGATTAAATTGCGAAAACCCGAAGGGTCATTCGGGAAGTATCGTATACTTAAGTATTTATTTTTATACCATCATAAATACTCAAAAATACCTATCTTGGATTAAAAGCTTATTTAATTAAATAATTATTTTATTAATTATTATTATTAAATCTTAAAATATCATTTATTAATTATTGTTCATTATTTTAAAGACAAAGCTAATCCAAGATACCTTTAGCACTTTCAAACTCGAACTCTTTCGAACTCAAAACATTTTCGAAAACCCCAGGTCAGGTTTTACTTCTTGTACATTTTCCAAGAATTATCGGTCGACTGAGGTCGAACTTCAACTACTCGAATTTTCTATCAAAATGATTTTTGAAAAGAAAAGAAAAAGGGGACTCTGGCAGGTGTGGGAATCGTTGACGAACGATTCCCGGGATGTGTAAGCGGCCGTGAGCCAGGCGGTCCATCAATTATTATTCCGGCCCAGGTGTTGCCGAAGGATGATTACGGATGTAGTTTTCATCGAGGGTGATTACGGATGTAGTTTTCACCCGGGGATAGTTACGGATGTAGTTTCTATCCTTCTACCGGTAGAGAAGACCCGCGGATTATTGGACTTGGATGTGGCGACTGATCATCGTCAATCCCTGTCAGGTTTTTTTATGTTTTCTTCGAGTCCCATCCTCCACTTTGGAAAAATACTCAAACACTGCTTCTTGGGCCTAAGTGCCAAGTTGCCGATAGTGTGGTTTTTGATAAAAAAAATATTGACATCGTGCAGTATCTAGAACTGCAAGATTTTCTATAAAGATTGGCACGTGTTAGTGCACTCTTGCAATTATTTCAAAGAATGAAATGTTTTTGAATGAGAAACCTTCTAAGCTAATGGAAGGACAGAGGTTTGCAATGATGTATTCCCTGTACAGTATGTTAACGGTAGAGTGTTTTGCCGAAAATGATATACTCATATGTATATATTTTCAAACTTGAGATATATTGAAATGGGAACCTTATAAAGGGTTCATATGTATTCTTAAAGCTCCTTAGTGAGTATATATGTTTTATTCAAACTCGGACATATATATTGTCCAATTATGTTTTGATATCTGAGATATATACCCATATAGTTGGGAATGTTTTCAAAATAAACCACATTATTATTTTTCAAAATGGTGAACTTGCTGAGCATTATGTAGCTCATTCTTGCTTTATAAAAACTTTTCAGAAAGAGAAGAATTTGGCCGATTAACTCTGCACCAGCAGAAGAGGAGTAGAAGAATTACCTCGGAGATGATTTAGTTCCTGATAAATACTACAAAGTAAGTCTGATTGGTTTTCAACTGTAATAGTAAGACTTGTATTCAAGTGTAGTTGTATAAGTGGAAGTGCGTAAGATTCTGGATTGTACAGGTGAATTGTAATATTTAGTGTTACTTTTGATTATCATTTCTGAGGCTCTAACTTGTTTGTGCGTAAGATTGAGGTCTGGATGGATGTATTGTTGAGTTGTAAAGTTAATACAGGTATGATATGGTTGGATGGTGATGTGACGACTTGAATCTTTGACCTCAGATTTGGGGGCGTCACAAGCCCTTAAATCACACAAGGCTTTAATATTCTCCATTTTTCCAATAGTGCATGGCAAAGAGAAGCTTCCAGGATCTTTTAACTTCTGCGGAATTGATTTTTGTATGACTGCACTACACTCCGCATTTAGAGTAATAGTTTCCACATCCTCAAGTTTCCGCTTTCTAGACAACATCTCCTTCAGAAATTTGGCATAGAGTGGCATTTGGGCCAAATCATCAGCAAAAGGAATATTTATATGCAATTGCCGAAAAATTTTCAAGAACTTCTCGTACTGTTTCTCCAATTGCCTGTTATGAAGCCTTTGTGGGAAAGGAATTGGAGGCACATATGGTTTCACTGGTACTTTTGGTGTGACCTTTTCTTCTTATTGCTCATCATTCACCTTCTCTGAAATTTCTGCTTCAGCTTCTACTAACCCATCTTCTTTTTCACGGATCTTCTCTCTAGGCTTGATAGCCTCAATTTCTGGCAATTCTCTTCCGTTCCTCAGAGTGATGGCCTTGCAGTGTTCTTTACCATTTAGGTCTGGTTGACTAGGAAGTGATTCTTGCTCATGAACACCAACCTTATTAGCAATTTGGCCAATTTATGTTTCCAACATCTTTTGAGATGAAGCCATCTGATCAAGCCTCGAATCGACCTTTTCAAATTTGGTATCCATGTTGGCAAACGCCCCAGTAGTTCCTTGTATCATTTTATTGAGCGCAACCTCCCAATCAGCAGGTTCTTTCTTTTCCCTTGGTGGTAGTTGATATTGTTGTTGTGCCTGATACTACTGACGTGGTTGAAAACCAGGAGGTTGATTTTGCTTAGGAAATGCATATGATGGATTAGCCGCATGATTGCTGCTATATGAAAGATTGTTATTGGGCCTCTAATTTGGATTGTAGTAGGAGTTATTTTGCACATGCCATGATTGTCTTCCCTGAATAAAAGATGCTTCCTCTGGGAATTGTTATGCATAAGAACACTGATTAACACCATAATCATTGTACCCTTCCATGGGAGAAGAAATAGCATTTACATTCGCCTTTTGTCCACGTACCTCTTGAGTAAGAGCATCCAATTTAAGAGTCAGCAAGTTCATCATCTCAGTATCTTGTACTGATTTAGCCGAGCTCGTCCCACTAGGTGCCCAGGAATAGTTATTTGCTTCCAATTGCTCAAGAAGTGCTTTTGCCTTATGAACCGGTGTTTTCTTGAAATCTCCACCAGCTGCCACATCCAAACTTAAGCGAATATCTGCATTCAAAGATCCGTAAAAAGTGCTCAGAATCATCCATTCTGTACAACTGTGATGTTGACATTTTCTCAACAATGCCTTGTATCTTTCCCATGCCTTATACAAGCCTTCACCTGGTTGTTTTTTGAAACTTAGAATGATTGTCCTCATTTGTTGAGTCTTGTCAGAAGGATAATATTTGGACAAGAACTCGGTATAAAGACTCTCCCAAGTAGCAACTGCAGTTTCTGGAAGTTGTTGGAACCATTCCATGGCTCTCCCTTTGATTGAGTAAGGAAACATGTGAAGACGAATCTGATCTGCAGTAACTCCACTGATTTTGAATGAACCACACATCTACACGAAGCGCTCAAGATGACGGTGTGGATCCTCTCGCTCAATGTCCCCTTCAAAAGCTGAATTGCTCACCATCTGAATTAAGCTCGGATTGATGTTGTACTGAGCTGCGCTAATCTGAGGAGTCTTGTACATGCAATTCGCAGGATTGGGAGTCTCATGATCCCAAATAGAAGTCTCATCAAGAACAACTTGTGGGTCAGGAGGATTAATAACTTGACGATCTCTTGGTTCCTCCATATGGTGTCTTTCTTTCCTTTGCCTTGTCTCTCGCCTTAAAGCTCGAAAATTGCGTTCAATTTCTGGATCAAACTTCAAATCTCCCGCACTTGTAGAACGTCGCATACAAGAGTTATAGCACCTAAAAAGAAAACACCAATAAGACAGATCTTGGAAATAAATTTGATAAATCTAAACAATAAGAAATAATTAACCTAAACTTAATATTGCTGCCTTCCCCGGCAGCGGCGCCAATTTGTTGGTAGTATTTCTATGTATAAGTTCATTCGTAGGGAAGGACTATTAATTCAAGTTCAAGTTTTAATTCCTTACAATCTAGAAGTGTAGAAGAATAATTGAGTGTTTTGTTTCTAAATAAATTTAACTATAATAAGCAATTAAAACTGAGTTTTATCGATGAGGAAAGCAACCTGAGAACTAGGGTTCTTCAGTTGGTTCAATAATGCTGTTGTAATGCGATATATATATATATATATATATATTTTTCATACTATGCTAAAAACAATCCTTCTAACCTTTATAATGTCTCTCCCAAGATACAAGATAATGTCTACAACCATATCTCAACAGTCACTCCCAAGATCAATCAAAATACAATTATAGACTATTAAGACCCAAGAATTATAAGTTTCATAGTCCTCTTATTAATCTCCCGATTCAATACTTGAACTATGTCTATCAAATCATGAACAAGAATTATGACTCATTTCCCAATTTATCGTAATCCCTATGAATACAATTAAAGGTTAGCTACTCCCTTAATTGGGTTAAGCCCTCAATGATAGATTAGCAAAAGTAGAGAATTAGCATTACAATCAAACAAGCATATATCACCAATGAATACTGCCTAATTCTCGGATTATAAAATTAATTACACATGCTATATAAAGAAATTAAGCATATACTAATGGGTAAAATCATGATTAAAAGAGTTTAGAGTGAAGAAAATACAACTTGAAAAATCTCCTCCCGAAATAGTTTCCAATAAAATAAAGGAGCACTCCAAGTAATCCCCTCACAATCTTCAACCAAAATAGAACTTGCAGAAAATTAAAGTGTATGATTTAAAACTAAAATTACAAAAGAAACTAATAAATTTTGGAGAGAGTACAAGAGAAATTTCAGTTGTAGAATTGATGTTTAAAACCTATGAAGTACACACCTATTTATAGCAAAATTTAACAGACCATTTAACATAAATAATTGAGCCGAAAAGCAAGAATACAGAAAAATAGCAAGGCGGCTGCCTAACTTAGCCAACTACTCCACGCGCTGCCTAATTCTTGTTTACTAATTGATTTGCCGACCAACACAAAGTCATCCACCCTTTTACAAATCAAAGGGCCTATTTCGTCTTATTATAGACAGCTCCGCAGAAATGCTTTTTAACCTGCACAGCTTATAATCTTTAATTAATAAATAATTAATTTAATTCAAAAATTATAAAAATAAATATCTAATATTATTAGATATTTATAAATATAATTTTCTAATTAAATAAAATATTTATTAATATAAATAAATCCTTAAGTCGTAAGCTGCGGTCTATTGAGGGTCTGGAACCAGACTCCTTTTCTTTAAAAAAAATATATCAATTCTAATCGGGATTCCAGTTTTAAGAATATATCACTTTCCATATTTTTGTGATAATTCTTATTCTTCATTGCTCGTCTAGGTGTAAGCTACAGTCTGTTAAGGATCTAAAACCGGACTCCTTTTGCTTCCAAAATTATCCTATAAACATAAAAAATCATTTTAGCCTGCAATCCAAATTAAAATGCTACTAAAAATGCTAATCAAGCACAAAATTATTATAAACTAAGGATAAATGAGAGATAACATGCTATAAAATGTACACAAAATTAGCATGTATCATCAGGGTCTGTCATAGTCCCTGAAAACTCTGTAGTCCGTGACCTCAGTCTCTGATCAAGTATTGTTCACAGTTTTACAGAGTTTGGATAACTGATATTCCCTTAATCAAATGCTAAACCCTTTATAAGATCAGGGTATTACAAGAAGTGTAATGTTATTCTATTCTACACATCACAACTCATGAATTTATTCCTAACAATCTCCCCCTATTTATGCTTTATAACATGAAGCATAAATCTGAGTTATTGATGTCAAAACCTCTAACAATGCAAGTAGAATAGAATATACATGAATCTATTATTTAAATGAAGTTAAGTCACACAAGTACCTCAATTACTCAATCTGCCTTAATTCTTCTGAACTGTGAATTGTCTCTGAGAAATTCTTCAAGCAAAGTATCTTCAGTTTTGGCTAAGACTTCACCAACACTCTGTTTCAGATCTAACATTTCACCATTATCAGTAATGATTTGATAATGCAGAGCTCTTAACTTGTCTGGCCTGTATCTGAAGTGATTAAGATTTTCAATAGAAACAGAATCATACTTCCCTTCCATTTCTTGATAAAAGACAAAAGATCCCCCATCATAAACATTGATCTTTAATGACTTATACTCAATCTCTTTGTCTTTACCATCATCATCAACATAATGTAGCTTGAAAGGTGGTACATTCTCCTTCTTTGCTCCATACAATCTCTTCAACAATTTATCAATTTCACCAGTCCAATGCATAAGCGATGCATTATAACTCTGAGTAACTTCAGCATTTTTGTGTAACAAGAATCGAACATATGATAACTCTTCTCCGTTCTTATGATATAAGAACGTAGATAAATCCATCCACCTCACTCTACCATAAGATAAGAAGTATACAAGAAAAACTTCTATTTCTTCTTTATCAACCATTCCTCTTCTTCTATCATATTCTTGATATGTCTTCACTCTCTGAACAAGCTGTGCAGAAATCAACTTATTAAGATGTCTTTGAGTCATCCTTTCACCAAACTCGTCCAAGAGTGAATGAGGATCAGCCTTTAGCTTTGTAACATCTGTGGTATGCTTTCCAATCTCACTATGACCAAGTCCAGCCCTTTTTCTAGGAATTAGAGACTGTAAATTTTGACTCATAGTCCAGTAAGATGGTTCCTTTGATCTTGAATGAACTTGTTTCTCTACACTAGAAGTAGTAGATTGAACATTTTGTGATTTCATCACCTCCTCCTGTGTAAATCCTACATTCTTCAAATTTATAGTAGTCCCTGACACTACATCTTTTACAACTTGTTCCTGTAGAAGAATTGATGCAGTATCTGGGACTTGAAGAGTTTTAGCTTTCTTTGTTACAGACTCTGACTGTCCAGAAACTTGCTTATCTTTAGATCTCGACTGAGTAGATCTACCAATATCAATGCCTGTACCAACTTTACTTTTCCCTCTCCCAACATTCTGACCACCACTGCCACCACCATCACCCTTATCTCTTCTATCAGACTTGTCTTCATTAGCATCAGCCTTGCAAGTATCTCTGATGACTATTCCTGTTTGTTTCCTCTTAATTGTTTTTATCTCCCCATTTTTGATATCAGCAACATTTACTCCAAGAGTTTCAGTGAGAGAACAAATAAGATTAATCAAAACAGCCCGATTTTCCATGATAGTGACCTGGTTATCCTCTAATGTCTGAAGCCGATGTTGAACATCTTTTTGAGTTTGTTGAACACCTTCAATAAGTGTCTTGTGCTTATAAATATTGACTTCAATGTCGGAAGATACAAATTTCATAGAATCATTGGTAGCCTGAATTACGGTATCAATACATGCAACTTGAGTAGCAAGAGCTTGAACAGACTGATTTACAGAAGAAAGATCAGCATCCGAAATTTGATGAGCATCTTCAAGAAGCCCACTTTGATAATTGAATTCAGCATTGCCCTTAGCATGAGCTAATGCTGTAGGATCTGACACTTCATCTGGATAGATTCCATACTTGTTAAAGAATTCCAGTTTGTCCTTGGCCCTTATATTCTCAATCTTACCAATGTGTCTAATAAGTGTGAAAGAGTCAGGATCAGTAACAAATTGACTATGTGCAATTTCAATAGGAAAATCTTGATCCCAATAAGTAAATGTCTCCTTGTCTTCAGATTCAGCATTAGAATGAGTAGAATCAGTATCATCAATCTGATTATTGAAATCAAGATGCAAAGGTGTGGCTTTCTCAAGAGCATGTTCTCTGTCATTTGCTTAAAGCAGTTGAATAAACGTGAAATTCAGAGAATCAAGACCCAGATCATGAGCTTCTACTAGATTAGTAGGCCACATTTTATCAAAATAACCAAAGGAAGGTTCTTTAACCTTTGCAGATGATGTTGCCTGTGAATCAAGAACTAAAGATGTAGAATGATATTCAAGTAAAGGTACTTGAGTAGAATGACTTACAGCTGCAACTGGAGTATCTGAAACTGAAGTAAAAGGTACTATTGCCAAATTTCCAACATTACTCACATCCTGACCTTCACCAGTATCTTGTGTGCTAACAGTTATAGACTCTGACTCCTCCATAGAGTGATCAGCTTCTACAAATGTCTCAATCCTAGCTGAGATTGGTAACACATTGAGAGGGACACTACGATCATGAGGTAAATCTTCTAGCACATTCTGAGAAAGTGACTCTCTTAGCCTATCTCCTCTTCGATTGATAGCATCCACAAGCCATTGTTGATATTGCTGAGTTTTAACTTCAGGCTTTGAATTATGCATGGTTAAGTCCTGTTTCTCATACATCTTTATGAAAGAATAAGTACAAGCATCCATACCAAGATTTTCAGACCAAGATTCTGGAAAAATCTTATCCCAGAAATCAAAAGATGGTTCTTTCCTAGTTTTCTCTCCCTCACCATGGAGTTGATCATCCATACCCACATTCTCACTTTAACTTACTAAAGCCAACGCTCTTTCTACCTCTCCTTTTACCTGGTCAGGAGCCAGCCTCTCAATTTGTGGATCTATGTCCATCTTTTCAAGTGTATCACTCAAATTTTGATAAGTGCTCTCATGACCTACAGAAAAATCGGGGTTAGAAGAAGTTGTTATACCTGAACTCTCATGGAGAGAGGGTTCCTCATATGGCAAGGGGTTGAGGTTTTCTCCATGGAGTGAGCTGCTATAGTCTCTGAACCCTCACAAACATCTTCTGTCTTTCCAGAGACTACATGCTCCAGTATACCACTTTCAGGGTCTACACTAGACTCTGATGTCTTTAGTAAAACTTCATTAGACACCATAGTTAGTATGTCACCATCTTTAAGTGTTGTTTGTTGATACTCACCCTCAAGGTGGATAGACTCTGACTGAAAAATATTTTTTTGATCTTCAGGAAAATCAATCAAAGTCATTCTTCCCATATCATAGGGTATCTCAATTGCAGTTTCAGCCATCACAGAAGACCTTTCAGCATCAGCTATCACAGTTCCTGAGTCATTCAACCTCTGACTAGATGGTTCTTGTGTTATAGTGACTGTGATCTGATCTATCCTACTATCCACCACTGGTGCAATAGTATCTCCTGTTGACTGCATTCCACTATCTACTACCTCCTTTTGTTCACCTTGATCTGGTGCATCTTCAACAATGAAATCCTTGTGAAACAAGTATGTGTGAAGTGATTGAAGTGCACCATGCTTAGAAAGTCCAAACTTCTTTCTCAATTCTCCTCTGATTGATTTATAGAAATACATCTTCATAAGATCAAGTCTTTGATATAGAAGTCCATATTCTTGAGGATGAGAAAGTGTGGGACCTCTTTCAATCAAAAAATCTAGAACAGGCCTGGAAAGCTTAACTTTGATAGAAATAAGCTTCATAGCCATCCTGTATGTCAATTTAGTTTCCCAGCTTGAATCAATATCAAGGCCTCTCTTGTCAGATTCTGACTTGGATGGAGCTTTATGCTTAGAGACCTGAAAAATATTAGTTGGACTAGACTCTATGTGTGTAGGTGACAATTGAATCTTTCTCCTTGTTCTCCTGGTATAGTGAGCAACAGATTTAACTTGAGAAGACTCAAGAGGTGCAGACTCAGTGGTGATCTTGGGTTGAGATCTTTTTTCAATAGACACAGCCTTTTGAGAGACTTTACCTAGTAACTGTTTTCCCTTTTTAAGAACTACAGTCTTTTAGGAAACTGTAGCTTGGCTGTGACTAGGTCCTTCACCTCTTTCACCTAGATTAGAAAGTTGAATTGTAGCCTTCAATTCTTCTTTCTCAGCAAGAGGTATATCACCATCTTCACTACTAGAACTACTAGAACTAGGAGCTACATATCTTCTCTTCTTTGCAACTGATGCCTTTTGAGAAACACTAGAGGTTGGTTTCTTTGATACAGCAGGCTGTGGATCAAAACTTTGTTCTAGAATTGTTTCAGAGACTCTGATGTTTTGGGTTACTTGGGTAGACACAGGGGGGTCCTCCTCCAATTGAGGTTCCTGAATCATTTCACCACCAAAGAAAGAAGAATTATAGAGAGTAGGAAGATGAGTTCTTAGAAGTACCTAAACATGATTTGGATAATGCATTGCAGGTAATTCCTCTGAATTCTTCTCACTGTCCTTCTTTGTAATACCAGAGAAAATTATCTTTTGTTGTACATAAGAAGGAACACAATGTTGTCTACCAAACCTGGTATTAGCATTAGGAATAAAATGGTTGATAAATAATTTCATAAATTTATGATAATAAACCATGTTCCTTCCATGTTAGGAATAATTCATGAGTTGTGATGTTAAGAAAAGAATTTGATAATACTTCTTGTATATCCTGATCTTATAAAGGATTTAGCACTTTGTATAGGATATATGTGCTAGACAGTAATCTGTAGAGTTTAGTCAGGAACAGTGCGTCAAAGTCTACATTTCAGGAACTAAGAGAATATCTTGATACAGCAAGTCAGATCCTTATCAAATACTGATGGGATGATCAGATCCTGATGCAATGGGAAATCCTGATATCAGTCATGTTACTGATGATGTCATTAGGATGCTACAGAAACTGACAAGTGCTATAAAACAGGATCTTTTTTTGGAGAACAAGCAAGAAGATATCGTGAAGGAAACAAATTCTCTATTGATGGAAACTATCAACTGGACGGCAGAACATTGTCATAGATAGATTATAATTCTATTATTAGCTGATAGGTAGCATTATAAATACTCTCTCAATATCATTGTAAAAAGCGCGAATTATGAATTTTAGAGTGCATATTGTGTAAAGCTCTGTATAAGGTTTTTATTCGAGAGTTCGAAACAAACAGAGAGAGAGATTTGTATTGTCAGCAGCTGCTAAAGGTATTGTACACCTTCGGTAGAGTTTGTATTTGATTTATTTAATACAAATAAAGTTTAATTCATTCGTTTGTTCTTTTTCATTTAATCAAGCAAAAATCAGACACGATTATATAACTTGTATTCAACCCCCCTTCTACAAGTTATTCGAGTTAATAATTGGTATCAGAGCAGGTTGATTTCGAATAATCAAAAGATCTGCAATCATGTCTGGTTACAAGGATGGTAATACTAAGATCCCTATGATCAAGAGAAACGAATATACTCTATGGGAAGTGAAGATGTTGCATCACTTGAAAGCAACAGATCCTGATTATCTTGACAGAATCATAGATGGGCCTTTCATTCCAACAAGGCTTGTTCCTCAAGCAACTGTCGAAGGAAAAGTTGTTCCAGAACATACAGCAGAGAAGCCTAAATCTGAATTGACAGATAAGGAAAAGGAGAACGTTCTTAAGGATGCTAAAGTAAGAAACATACTATTCAACAGTCTTGATTCTGTTCTCACTAACTATGTTCTCTCTTGTAAAACTGCTAAGGAGATATGGGACAATCTAAAGGTTCAATGTGAAGGAACAAAACCTGTCAGGAAGAATATGAGGACACTTCTCATACAACAGTATGAGTACTTTGAATCCAAGTCTGGAAAGTCACTTACTGACACCTTTGATAGGTTTACTAAACTCATCAATGAGATGGCCATGCATGGTAAATATCATGACTTGGAGGATATGAATACTAAGTTCATGAAAGCTCTTCCTGATTTCTGCAATGAGAAGATATCTGCAATTGAGGAAGCTAATGATCTGGATGAAATATCATTAGAAGCAATTTATGGAAAATTGAGAGCTTATGAACTTGACAGGCAGCAGAAAAAGAGCAGGAGTGAAGGAAAGGTGAAAACTGTTGCACTCACTGCTCAATCTGAATCAAAGAAGCTTTCAGAAGAAAAGTCTGAATCTATTGAAAGAGACTTGAGGAAGAAGAAGAGCAAAGAAAGTTCTGAGTCAGAGACTACAGATATAGACTCTGAAGGTAATGATTCTGAATCAGAGATGCAAGAACTCTTTGCTATGTTTGCTAAAGCTTTCAAGAAAGGAAGATTCAACAGGAGAAGATTCAGCAAAGGATCTTTTCAGAAGAAAGAGGAGAAAAAGAGTGACAAAGGCAAAAGTACAATTATCAAGCTTGATAAGGCCAAAATCAAGTGCTTTAACTGCAGTGAGCTTGGACACTTTGCTAGTGAGTACAAGAAGCCTAGGAATTCAGGGAAGGGTAATGCACTCATGGTCACACAGAAGGATTGGGCAGACTCCATTGATTCTAAAGACGAATTGGATTATGACAACATTGCATTGATGACAAGTGCTTCAGACAAGCCTGGATCTCCAAAGAAAACTTCTTCATCTTCTGTTAAGGTATCACTTCACTCTCTTGATTCATTTGATAGCTTAGATTCTGATGAAATTAGATCTATTCATGTTGAGTTTAAGAATCTTATGACTAATTTCAAAATTCTTGCTAGTGAAAAAGATGAACTTAAGGCTAAGAATGATGAATTAGTTAGTAGAAATAATTTTCTTGAATCTGAGTTAATTCAAATGGAAGAACATAGGTTAAGTTATGATAAAGCTAAGCATGATTATGGTGTTATTCTTGAGGATTATGACTACGTCAGAAAAGAACTAGAGGAAGAAAGAGATGTGATTAAAACCATTAACAATTCTGGTAAAAAGACTCAAGAAATCATTGAAAATCAAATTCTTGGTAAAGTTAATGGTTTAGGTTTTGATAAGGCTAGGCAAGAAGATACTGTAGCTATTGTCAATGATGATAGTAAAGGTGAAGCTAGCACATCTAAGTCTGAAGGTAAGAAGATAGTTTTTGAACCTAAACATGTTAAATTTGTTGATTCTAAAGGTACCCCAATTGTGCACAAAAGAATTAACAATAGCAATTCAGATGAGAGAGTGTTAGAAAAACCTAAGAATTTCAACAAAGGTTTTCTGTCTAAGTCTCAGTTGAAACAGAGACTAGAAAGTATTTCAGAGTCTAGCACGATTAGAAGAAATAGGAATGGAAAAGAAGGTATTAACAAAGAGAATAATTACAAGAATGTACCTGATGCACCTAGGAAGAAATGCTATAAATGTGGAAATCATAATCATTTGGCCCTAGACTGCAATCAAAAACCTTCTTGGAAAACTGAGTCCAGATTCCCCAAGACTCAGAGAATTCAATACCAACCACAAGAACCCTGTTATCATTGTGGTAGTTTACTTCATTCCATTTATATGTGTAAGGAATATCATGAACTGTATTATGACTATTATTCTTTGAAATCTGAAACTCCTAGTCATAAACAGTTTATGAAATCAGAGTCTAAGGTTGACTCTACAATAGGTAAATCAAAAGCAAAATCTTCAAAGCCTGTTGGTTCAAAAGTTAGTAAGAAAGGATCCAATCAAAGTTGGGTCCTATAAAATTCTAACTAGCTACTTTTTGTATGCAGGGCACTGGAAAGAAGCATTCAATTATCTTGGACAGTGGATGCTCTGGACATATGACTGGAAAGAAGTCACTGCTTACAAAGTTTGAGAGGAAAGCTGGCCCAGTAATATCCTTTGGAGATGGAAACAAAGGAGAAACTCTGGGATATTGCTCAATTATTTTGGGGATTGTCATCATAGAAAACGTAGCACTGGTTGAAAGCTTGAAACACACACTTTTAAGCATAAGTCAACTCGGTGATAAGGGTTACCAATCAATCTTTGACAGTAAAGGATGCAAAATATTGAATATGAAGAATGGAGACATTGTTCTGACTGGTCAGAGACATGGTAACATATATGAAGCTAGCTTGAGTGACACATCTAAAGGAACTATCAGATGTCTTTACAGCAAGGCATCAAATGATGAAAGCTGGAACTGGCACAAGAAGCTCTCACATCTCAATTTCAAGAAGCTTAATCAACTTGTTAAGTACCATCTGGTGAGAGGCCTACCTCAGGCAAATTATGTGCAAGATGGACTTTGTGATGCTTGTCAGCTTGGAAAACAAAGAAGAACCACTTTCAAGAGCAAGACAGAAAATTCAATTACTGAACCATTTCACATGCTGCATCTTGATTTATTTGGTCCAGTAAACATTATGTCTATCAGCAAGAAAAGATATGCTCTAGTTATAGTGGATGATTACACAAGGTTCACATGGGTATTCTTTCTACACAACAAGGATGAAGCTCCTCAGCAAATCATTGAACTTGTCAAGAATATTCAAAATAGCTCTGAGTACAAGGTCAAAGTGCTCAGAAGTGACAATGGTACAGAATTTAAGAATTCTACAATGGAGGAGTATTGTGCAGACATTGGAATTACTCAACAGTTTTCTGCACCTGGAACACCTCAGCAGAATGGTGTAGTAGAAAGAAAGAACAGAACTCTCATAGAGGCAGCAAGAACCATGCTTGCAGATGCAAAGCTTCCAACCTATTTCTGGGCAGAAGCCATAAACACTGCATGTTTCACTCAAAACTGTACCTTGGTAAATGCTCATGGTAAGACTCCCTATGAGATGATCAAAGGAAAGAAACCAAGTGTGAAATACTTTCACATCTTTGGATGCAAATGCTATGTCCTGAAAGTTCATCCAGAAAAACTTGGAAAATTTGAAACCAAATCGGATGAAGCAATCTTTCTAGGATATTCAGCATCAAAGGCCTTCAAAGTATACAATCTCAGAACTCACATTGTTATGGAATCAATTCATGTTGCATTTGATGATAAGAAGTTTGGAATTTTGCAAACTGATGAAAGCCATGACAATCTGGAATTTGAAAATCTTAAGTATTCTGAGATTCTCTCTAGTGATGATGAAGGTTCTCCAGAGGAAATCTCTATTGATTCTCAAAGGAATGCTACTGTTGAGGGGGAGCAATTAAATCAAGGAGAACACAGTACTGATCAGGATCAGACTAGTCTTTCAGAGTCTACTACATCAGGAACTGACCCTTCAGAGTCTAATGAAAGAAGATCAGAATCAAGCAGCAGTATTGAATCCACTGATTCTACTGATCAAGGTGGAGCTTTTGAAGGCAGAGAAAGTTCTTCTACAAGAAATACCACTAACTTAGGGGGAGAGTCTAGCAGGAGCAATCTACCACCTGTTAGGAAATGGACAAGGGATCATACTGAAGATTTGATTATTGGTGATCCAAATAGTGGAGTTCGAACTAGAAGATCAATTCAAAATGAATGCTTGTACAGTTGTTTTCTCTCAAAGAATGAACCTAAGAAGGTTGAAGAAGCCTTACAGGATCCTGATTGGGTAATAGCAATGCAGGAAGAATTGAATGAGTTTGACAGGAACAAAGTTTGGAAACTGGTACCAAGACCTAAAGATAGATCTATTGTTGGTGCTAAATGGGTTTTCAGAAACAAGCTAGATGAATCTTGTATGATTGTAAGAAACAAAGCAAGACTGGTGGCCAAGGGTTATTCTCAGGAAGAAGGAATTGACTATGATGAAAACTTTGCACCTGTAGCAAGATTGGAGGCAATCAGAATGTTTCTTGCATTTACAGCTCATTCAAAATTCAAGGTATAGCAGATGGATGTAAAGAGTGCTTTTCTTAATGGCAAACTTGATGAGGAAGTGTATGTGGAACAACCACCTGGTTTTGTTGATCCAAAGTTTCCAAATCATGTCTACAAACTTGACAAGGCACTCTATGGACTAAAGCAGGCACCAAGAGCATGGTATGAGACTTTGTATAAATTTCTTCTTGAAAATGGCTTCACTAGAGGTACAATTGACAAAACTCTATTCTTTAGAAAGATAAAAGGTGATTTGCTTTTAGTTCAAGTTTATGTTGATGATATTATATTTGGTTCTACTAATGAAAAGTTATGTGCTAAGTTTAGCAAGCTTATGCAGTCTAAGTATCAGATGAGCATGATGGGTGAACTAAATTACTTTTTAGGCTTGCAGGTCAAACAGACTGAGATTGGTATTTTCATTAATCAGTCAAAGTATATCAAAGATCTTTTAAAAAGGTTTGACTTTCAAAATTGTGCAATTGCAAAGACACCCATGACAACAGCCACTAAGCTAGACTCTGATCTTAAGGGAAAGAGAGATGATAACACTAGCTATAGAGGCATGATAGGTTCACTGTTATATTTAACTGCAAGTAGACCAGATATAATGTTCTCTACCCGTTTATGTGCTAGATTCCAAAGTGATCCTAAGTTCTCATTTAATTGTTGTGAAGAGAATTTTTAGATATCTCAAGGGAACTCCAAATCTTGGTTTGTGGTATCCAAGAGAATCTGATTTCTCCCTAATTGGCTATTCAGACTCTGATTATGCAGGGTGTAAAATAGACAGGAAAAGCACTACAGGTACATGTCAATTCTTGGGAAACAGATTGATTTCTTGGGCAAGCAAGAAGCAGCAATCAGTTTCAACCTCAACTGCAGAAGCTGAATATATTGCAGCAGGCAGTTGTTGTGCTCAACTCCTATGGATAAGAAATCAGTTGATGGATTATGGTATGATACTTAGTAATATTCCTATGTTTTGTGATAATACTAGTGCTATCAAAATTGCAGAAAATCCAGTTCAACATTTAAGGACTAAGCACATTGATGTCAGGTATCATTTTATTAGAGAACATCTTGAAAATGGTATTGTGGAACTTCATTTTGTTCCTACTGACAAACAGCTTGCAGATATTCTAACTAAACCACTTGATGAGGCTACATTCATTAGATTGTTTAGTGAGTTAGGAATGTTAAATTTTAGATCTTTATCATCTGCACAAGTAGCAAGGTATGTTGTTTTAGTTTATAGACTTGATATTTTGTCAGGATCTATACTTGATTGTTAAATGCTTAAGCTGTAACATTTTATCTTGATAAATTTTAGTATGATAGACTTATTAATAAACATCAGGATTGCTATCAGTATGCTGATGTCATCAGTATTGACATCAGGATTGTATCGTCAGTATCAGGATTGTGAAATTTGTGTGTCTTACTGTTTCAAATTCTGAAGTTCATGTTATTCAGTGGTTCAATTCTGAATTTTGTTAAAGTCTATGTTAGCAAGTTTTATCACATGCATACTGATAATTTATATCATTATTCAGGTCAGTCAATAAACAACGATAGACAAGTAGACAATAAGAAAACTTGTATTTTCATTAATCAAAAGCATTACATACATGGAAATGAAATACAATTCTTCTTTTTGTCTAACTACTACTGATAAGTCTATTCTTGTCTAAAGTTGTTGCTGCTTCAATCCTCAACGATCGACTTCAGGACAAGGAGCATCTCAAGATTGGATTCCTTATCTGGGCGACTTGAATGAAAGCAGCTGACTCATCTTCATGTTTATTGAAGAAGATGAATATCATCTCCATCAAGATCAACCTCAGACTTTTCACCAAATTCTTCATCCTCAAGGTGTGAAGAGATTAGAGGAGGATTGTATCCGACTGGTAGATGTTTTAGAGGAGATTCGTGGAAATCATCTGGGTTAAAACCAATCATATCTGACTCGATGAGAAAAGTCATCTCTTTTAAGAGATAGTTTACTTGCTCCTAATCATCAAGAGTAAAGAACTTCTCAGTGGTAATGAACCAAAAGCTAGGGTTCATATGAAGATTTGGGTTGAGAGCCATGATGAAAAGAGAAAAGAATGAAAAGGTCTTTGGAAAATGGCATAAGACGTCGGGTTCTTTTATAGAAAGACGTGAGAAGCTGAACAGTCGTTTGGGGGATATCAATGCAGTCAGTCATAATTATGTGTGACTGTATTTCTTGTATTTTCAAGAAATATTGAACGAATTTAACCAATTGATTTTGTTTAGATTTTATTTATTTCTTTTACAGGTAAAAGAAAATGCCATATGGAAACTCCATTTAGTCTCTGGAATCAGGATGATATTGATCAGGAATACAAGTGTGTTCACATCAGGATTAGCAATTTTTTTATTCAGAAATCACATTGAATCGTGTGATTATCTTGATGAGATGATCACATCAGGAAAAGGAAGCTGGTCAGTATTGACTTTTATCTTGATTTTACCTTGATTTATTTACTTGAAATTAATTTTGGATTTTATTTTCCAAAAGTCGTGGGTAATTGTATTTTTCAGGGGCTGACACCTGTTAACCTACGTGTCAACGTGGGATAATGGGTCTGAAGGATTTTTGAAATATAATTATTTTGATACTCTAATCGTGTAATTGATTTCTCTAAATTCATATTTTCTAAAGCAAAAACACTCTCGAGTTCTCAAAATCACTAATCAATTTCAAAGATTTCTTAAGTTCTCTTCAGATCAATATGGCAACTCAAAGAAGACTACCCAAATCAGTAGCTTTCAAGTTTGGTGACTTTGATTTTATGATGAACAATCATGTTGCAGCTATTACCAACAAGGAAGGGGTGTCAACTGATTTTCACCCAATTATGGACTTTATGGTGAAAGGACCATTAAGTTATGCCTTGACAACATCTCCACAAATTAATCAAGTAGCTGTTTCACAAGCTTGGGAGAATGCTGAGGTAATTGATTCTACTCAAAGTCAATCAGGTAAGATTGTTCTACACTTAGGACAAGACTCATTTGATATTACTGAATCAGTTGTTAATTCAGTACTTCACTTACCTGTTAGTACGAATTTTGAGAATGTACCATCTGATGATGATGTGAGAACTATGTTATCTGAATTAGGTTATAATGGACCTCTAGATAACATGAGCTAGTTAAATAGATCCTTTCTTAGGAAAGAATGGTCTTTCTTTTTTGATCAAATTGCTAAATGTTTTACTGGTAAATGTAGTTCTTTTTAACAAATTACTGCTGTAACATCACATATTGCATATGGCTTGCTTTATAACAGAGTAATTAATTTTGGTCACATTATCTTTAGTCAGATGTGTATCAAACTTGGGTCAAGAGAATATGACAGGAATATGGTTTATTATCACAGAATCATGCAACTGTTTATTAACCATTTCATTCCTGATGTTGAAGCTAGATTTGGTAGAGAATATTGTGTTTCTTCTTATGTACAGCAAAAGAGAATTTTCTCTGACATTACAAAGAAGGACAGTTAAAAGAATCTAGATGAAATACCTGCATTACACTGTCCAAATCATGTTCAGGTACTTCTAAGAACTCATCTTCTTACTATCTATAATTCTTCTTTCTTTGGTGGTGAAATGACTCAGGAATCTCAATTGGAGGAGAACCCCCCTGTGTCTACCCAAGTAGCCAAAAACATTACAGTCTCTGAAACAATTCTAGAACCAAATTTTGATCCACAGCCTATTGTTTCAAAGAAGCCAACCTCTGGTGTTTCTCAAAAGACATTAGTTGTAAGGAAGAGAAGATTTGTCATTTCAAGTAGTAGTTCTAGTGAAGATGATGATAATATATCTCTTGCTGAGAGAGCAGAATTGAAGGCTGCAATTCAACTTTCTAAGCTAGGACAAAGAGATGGAACACCTAGTCACAGCCAGGCTGCAGTCTCCCAAAAGACTGTAGTTCTTAAAAAGAGAAAACAGTTACTGGATACTGTCTCTCAAAAGACTGTGTATATTAAAAAAAGATCTCATCCTAAGATCACTTCTATATCTACACCTCTTGAGTCTTCTCAAGATAAATCTGTTGCTCACTATACTAGGAGAACAAGGAAAAAGATTCATTTTTCACCTACACACACAGTGTCTAGTCCAACTAACATTATGCAGGTTTCTACAAATAAGGATATATCCACGTCAGTATCTGACAAGAGAGATATGGATCTTGATTCTTCATGGGAAACTACATTGACATACAGATTGGCTATGGAACTTATTTCTCTAAAAGTGAAGCTTTCCAGGCCTGTTCTAGATTTTCTGATTGAAAGAGTTCCCAAACTTTCATTTCCTGAAGAATATGGATGTTAGTAGTATTTTTGTGTGTTCGTTCTCAGGGAAGGACTAAATTTAACTCAAAGTTCAGGTTTCTTATCTCTTTACGTCTAGAAGTATGTGAGAAGAATTTTTGGGTTTGTGTATTAACTAAATTAACCAAGAACTAATTATAAGCACTAAGAATTGATTTTAAACTGAGATTCAAATCTGTTGGAAAACAATCTAAGAACTGGGGTTCTTCACTTGGTCTCAATACATGCTCAATATTAATGTGATATCTGTGTTCCTACCTTGCTGAAAACAATTCTTCTAAAGTTATACTGTACCCTCCCAGGCTACGATATAGTGCTTACAGCTACACCCTAATTGTCACTCCCGTGATACAATCAAAGTATATCTATAAACTGTTAAATGCCAAGAATTATATGTCTCACAATTCTCCTATTAATCTCCCGATCTAATATTCAAATTATGTCTGTTAAATCATGTACTAAGATTGCAACTTCTCTCCCAAGCTTATTACAATCCCTAGAATACAATCAAAGGTTCATGACTCCCCTAATTGTGTTAAGATCTCATTAACAGATCAGCAAAGCAGAAAATCACATAATCAAGTATGCATGAATACCAAGGAATACTACCCAATCCTCAGATTGGAGAATTAGTTACGCATATTTAATAAAGAAAACATAATAATAATGATAATGAATGAAAACATAATATTGAAGAAAGAATTGAAGATCGAAAGTACCTTGATACGATTAAAAGCTATGAATTGTTATGATTTACAATGGTAGGATGTGTTTAAATAGGCTCTACAAATCTTGTCCAGCAAGAAATTGCCTTCTATTACAATTTGGATTTAAAGAAGGTACCCAAAACTGCCCAGAATACAATTAGAATTAGAAAAAGGGCAAAACAGTAAATTCCCAGCCTTCTTTTACAAGAACACGTGCGCGATTTAATTCAGCATATTTCTTGCACTTGTTTCCTATCCCAGGTTGTAGAAAATCTCTCAAGCTTCGCGTGGGCAGTAAGATCGCTGAAAACGGACTTCTAGAACTCCAGATATGGCCAAAACAGTATAAGCTGCGCAGCCTTCCCAGAAAATCCGAATTTTAATCAATTAATTCTCCAAGAACGATAGAAGCATCCACTTTAATCAACATTCTCGTAAATCTGCACAACTAAGCAAAACACATCAAAACTACAACAACTTGAGTCCAAAACAATCAATTTAAGCCGAACGGAGGCATTCCCAGTGGATATAAAATCCACTTATCAAACCCCCAAACTTAAACTGATGCTTGTCCTCAAGCATAAACAATTACAACTAACTAACTAACTAGTACCACTTCCGTAGGTGATCACGGTTGCATTTGGCATATGCAACAAGCCCTTTAAACCCCTAGGCAGCCCCAGTGGATGAGTAAGGTCTCGTGAGGGCCTATAGCGAATGTACCCACAAAATCCATTTAACCTAATGCAATGCAATGCATGAATGCAACTAATATGAAATATGCAACGATCCCCTTCAAACTAACCAAAACCAACTAACAAGCAAATATCTCAAAGAATGCAACTAAATCCAAATAGAGCTCGACTAAGTCCCCGTATACTAACAATACATGAACGGAAACGTGCGTGTGTGCAATGTTCATCAGAAATACTCCCAAAACTAGGTCAAAAATCATACATATCCTTCGCCAAGACAATCACAGTTTTATAAATAGAATAGACTGTAGACACTTCATAACCTCGGAACACCTCCATGCTCATTCAAGTTAGCCAGGTATTCATGCTTTATTACTCTGACACATAATACTATATACAATACGCATGCTTATTTAACCGTGCAATGAATGAGACCCCAAAAGGCTTATACAATAATACCCTTGTAGCGAGTGTTAGGTCAGCAATCCAAAACCACAAGGGCTTTAGGTTACTAGGACTAAATCCCCTCAGACTTAATTACTCGAGTATTAAAGAGCTCACCCTGGTTAATTTTACATATAACAATTGAAACTTTTTTTTTCTTTTTTTTTCTTTTTTTTTCTTTTTTCTGCGATCTGGAATGAGCCTTTCTCATTTCCAACCCTAGACTACTCATATAAATATGAGCCGGCTACTAGCCATTTGACACTTATCCATTATTTAACAATTAATACAACTAGCATGAAATCCCTGGTTTCCCCCAAATTTAGACTTTAGTGCTCCTACGCCATCAAGGGAATAACGAAAATTCTAAATATAATCAGGTGATTAAATCTCAAAGCATCCAAACAAGCATGACCTTAACCTAGCCCAAAAGTACCCAATGAGTTTGTGTAAAAATTTTGTTTCCGAAACGCATAAGTCAATTTCATAGAAACTATAAATCAACCCTCTATTCATCATTACCACACTCAATTAGACACCTACCTACCAATCAGAATTAGCTCGTTCTAAGGGATCATGAAATATGCATGCCATGAAAATGCAACTAGAATGAACTCACATGGTATACAGAAATAAAAACAGAATGTCCTACATGAAACAAACGTAGATAACACGAACATATATGCATGAATTATCACTAATATGCAAAGCATGAAATCCTACATGAACAAATAATACAACAACAACTACTAATCCCTCAAACCACCCCCAAACTTAAAATATTCAATGCCCTCATTGAATGGAAGTAAATACAAGGGAAAGTAGAAAACATACCTACTCATCCTCACTCTCGGATGAATCAGAATCTGGTGGTGGATACTGTGTACGAGCTCCATAAACTGGCCACCTTGCCTGAATACCCGCATCTCTCAAAGCTGTAGCCATATCCTCAGCATACTCCCGGTTACTAGCATGTATAGCATCTATACGCCTATACAACCGCCTAAAGTGGGCATCTAAAACTCTTGGAACTCTCCTAGCACGTGGCGGAGCGCCCGCTCCCTGACCAATAGAACCAGCACCACTTACAACATAACCAAGCCCCCTCGAATGTGGGACCCCACCTTTCCAATCCGGCATCCGATCAATAGACACGTCAACAATGGACGGCAAAGGTGACTGCAACTCCTCATCCGCACCCCAGGTAACACCACTAACCATACACAACCCAACTATGATATAAGCATGGGGCATCGATGACAGTGCACTAGACCTTAAACACTTGCGAATATTCTGCTGAACAATATGGGCGACATCAATGTATTTTCCCTTTAGAATGCCCCAAAGAATAATCGCTCCATCAGCTGTAACCTCACCTGTATGAGAAGTAGGCATAATATTGGCACAAAGAAATGGATACCATGCTCGTGCAAACTTATTCATAGCAGAAGACAGAAAAGAAAGAGGCTCATTAGTTCCCAATTTATACTTCCAACTTTTACCGGGAACACAAAGTTCACGAACAATCACCTCCATATCCACATCGTCACTCGTCTTCAGTGCCCAATTTTCATCTCCCACAAGCTTAGGTGGTTGTCCCAAAATTGGACGAATAGCATCTGATCTGTAATCCACCCGTTTACCACGAACCATACACACACCATTCTGCTCATCTTTAGCATTCGCATAAAATTCCCTAACCAAATTCACCGGAACAGGAGTAGGTGCTTTACAAATCTCTCCCCAACGTAACTCACTAATCACCTCAACCAACCCATAATGACGAGTTGGCAAAAATCCCCTTTCTTTCGCCACTGATCTTGACAATAATTTATTATACTCAACCTCCGCATCCGGAGAAGAAAATCTCTCCACCCTAATAGAACCACCCCTCATTCGCTTAGGCGCCATAATAATCAAAATCCCTCTCAACAATAGCTTCACCAACAACCACCAAGAAATATCCCACCAAAAACAACCAAGCAATATCACACCAAAAATACCCAATTAACAAGAATAATACAAAACCCCCAATTTACAAGAACACAAATTCGTAATAAAAAAAATAAAATAGAGAAGAGATATCCCAACTACGAATCGAAGAGGTGAACTTGTACTAATCTTCCCCCAAACTTGAATTTTTAGAGATGTAGAGGAGGAAGATAATAAATTGGGTGTGTATGTATGGGTATATATAGGCAATGGAGTGATAGGATGAATTTAAGAATTTTAATGTGAAAAGGAAAAAATTTTGGTGGAATTTGGAATTTGATATAGGATAGAAAAAGCTTTGATGAATAAAAGAAAAAGAATTAGAATGGATAAAGGATTTTTGAAGAAAATATAGAGGGTTTTGGAATTGATTTAGGATTTGATTTGGGTGGAAAGATGAGAGAAAAAGAGATATAAATAAGATTGGGGGGGTTGAGTTTTTTTTTTTTTTTATATAGCAGTCTGCGCGCGCGTGAGGCAAATTGCTGGAGGGGCAGTTGCGCAGGAGCAACCTGCGCAACAAGGGGGCAGACTGCGCTGAGTACAGTAACGCAGGCGCAGCCTGCGTTACAAAGTGGCAGACTGCAGGAATAGCAGAAACGCAGGGGCAGCCTGCGTTACAGGGCTGCAACCTGCTCAAAAATTCGATTTTTTTTTTCACAACGGTTTTTTTTTTCACACACTAACAACACTCTCTCTTTTTTTTTCACACACATACTACATCACTTGGGTTGCCTCCCAAGAAGCGCTTCTTTAACGTCAATAGCTTGACGCCGATTCTCAACTGATGATAAGGTCCTGGAAGTAAAGAATGCTCATTCCTCGCTCCACTGTTTCTGCAAGCAGGTATGGATTAAGTCTCTGCCCGTTCACCTTGAATACATCTGACCCTTCCCTAGTAATCTCACAAACTCCATTAGGATAGACCTTCACAATCTCAAAAGGTCCGGTCCATCGTGATCTGAGCTTTCCGGGGAATAAACGGAGTCTTGAATTAAACAATAGAACATGTTGCCCAACCTCAAATTCCTTCTTCTGAATGTGCTTATCATGCCACAATTTGGTCTTCTCCTTGTAGATACTAGCATTTTCATAAGACTGGAGCCTAATCTCCTCAAGCTCTCCAAGTTGAAGCAAACGCTTCTCTCCCGCGGATTTTAGATCAAAATTCAAATTTCTTGTCGCCCAAAACGCCTTATGCTGAAGTTCCACCGGCAAATGACATGGCTTCCCAAACACCAACCTATATGGAGACATCCCAATAGGTGTTTTAAATGCCGTCCTATATGCCCAAAGAGCATCATCAAGCTTTGTTGACCAATCTTTTCTCGAACTTGCCACTGTCTTCTCCAAAATTGACTTCAGCTCACGATTCGAAATCTCAACTTGTCCACTTGTTTGCGGATGATAAGGAGTTGCTACCTTTTGTGTCACACCATATTTTTTCAAGAGATCAGCCACCTGTTTATTGCAAAAGTGTGAACCTCCATCATTGATAATAACCCGTGGCACTCCAAATCTAGTGAGCACATGCTTCTTTAAGAACTTCTTCACCACTCTAGCATCATTAGTAGGAGACGCAATCGCTTCAACCCATTTAGAGACATAATCAACTCCCACGAAAATATACTGATTTCCATAAGAAGATGGAAATGGACCCATGAAGTCCATCCCCCACACATCGAAAATCTCCACCTCAAGAATAGATTGTAAAGGCATCTCGTTCCTCCTCGAAATATTCCCAACTCGTTGACATCTATCACATTTAGCCACAAAGTCTCTAGCATCTTGATGCATGGTTGGCCAATAGAATCCCGACTGCAAAATCTTAGCAACTGTCTTCATGCTACTGTTATGACCTCCACACTCTAAAGAATGACAATGCCTGAAAATATGAGGAACTTCATCATGAGGTACACATCTACGAAACATTCCATCAGCACATTCTTTGTAAAGCAGTGGTTCTTCCCAATAGTAATGCTTCACATCATAAAAGAACTTCTTCTTCTGGTTATAAGAAAGATTATCAGGCACAACTCCTCCCACAATGTAATTCACAAAATCTGCATACCATGGTGTAGACATAGACACAACTAGAAGTTGTTCCTCCGGAAATTTATCATTAATAGGTATTTCACCTCCTACCTCTCCATCTCCTTGGTCCAACCTAGATAAATGATCAGCTACCAAGTTCTCGCACCCCTTCTTATCTCGAATCTCAAGATCAAATTCCTGAAGTAAAAGAATCCAACGAACTAGACGAGGTTTGGCATCCTTCTTTGTCATCAAGAAACGAATAGCAGCATGATCCGAATAGACAATCACCTTAGACCCAACAAGATAGGATCTGAATTTATCAAGTGCAAATACCACTGCAAGTAGCTCTTTCTCCGTAGTGGAATAGTTGATTTGTGCATCATCAAGAGTCTTGCTTGCATAAGCTATCACGTGCATCCGCTTATCCTTCTTCTGCCCAAGAACAACACCCACAGCATAGGCACTAGCATCACACATGAGCTCAAATGGCAAGCTCCAATTGGGAGATGTAACTATGGGTGCAGAAGTAAGTTCCTTCTTCAACCTGTTAAAAGCATCAAGACAACTTTCATCAAAGTCAAAAACACGATCCTTTTCAAGAAGATTGCAGAGTGGCCGAGCTAACTTGGAGAAATCCTTGATGAATCGTCGATAAAAACCAGCATGACCAAGAAAGCTTCGAATTCCTTTCACAGATGAAGGTGGTGGCAATTTTTCAATAACTTCAATTTTTGCTCTATCGACCTCAATGCCTTTATTATAGATTTTATGCCCAAGCACAATGCCTTCCTTCACCATAAAGTGACATTTTTCCCAATTAAGAACAAGATTCGTTTCAGTACATCTCTGCAACACCTTTGATCAACTGGCTAAACAGGATTCAAAGGAAGAACCATATACAGTGAAGTCATCCATGAATACCTCCATGTCTCTCCCTATAAAATCTGAGAAAATGTGGTTCATGAGCCGTTGAAACGTTGAAGGACCATTACACAAACCAAAAGGAAGCCTCCGATAAGCAAAAGTGCCATAAGGACAAGTAAAGGTAGTCTTCTCTTGATCTTCGGGTGCAATAGGAATCTGAAAGTAACCCGAGAATCCATCCAAAAAGTTGTAATACTCATTACCCGATAACCTTTCGAGCATTTGATCAATGAATGGGAGGGGAAAGTGATCTTTGCGAGTAGCGTTATTCAACTTCCTATAGTCAATGCAAACTCTCCAACCTGTTACTGTTCTCGTGGGAATTAATTCATTCTTCTCATTGTGAACAATAGTCATCCCACCTTTCTTAGGCACAACATGAATAGGGCTAACCCATTTACTGTGTGGAACCGAATATATGATACCAGCATCAAGCAACTTAGTGATTTCTTTCTTCACCACCTCTTGCAAATTCGGATTCAATCTTCTTTGTCCCTCAATCACAGGCTTATGATCATCTTCTAAGGCAATTCTATGCATGCAAAGAGCAGGGCTAATTCCCTTGATATCTTGAATTGTCCAACCAATAGCTGATTTATATTGCCGAAGAACATGTAATAATTTTTCTACCTCATCATCACTAAGCAAGGCTGAAACTACCACAGGATATGTATCATTAGGACCAAGAAAGGCATACCTCAAATTAGCAAGTAGAGGTTTAAGTTCCACATGTGGTGCCTCTGAAAGTGTAAAAACCATCTCAACTTCTGTGTCTCGAACAACAAGTTCTTCTTCTTCTACTCCATCATCTAACACCCGTTCTGCTCCCATGAAGTGTTCATTTTCTAGCTGCACAATTTCATCAACTCTGTCAACAGTAAAACAAGTTTCTCCAAAAGGAGGCATCTTCATTGCTCTGTTCAGATCAAATTCCACTTTGTCCTCGCCAACATTCAATGTCAATTTTCCAGCTTTAACATCGATTGTAGTGCCAGCAGTAGCCAAGAATGGCCTTCCCAAGATAATGGGTATCTCGACATCTTCATCCATCTCTAACACCACAAAATCACAAGGTATGACAAATTTATCCACTTTAACAACCACATCTTCAATAACCCCTAACGGATATTTAACAGAACGACCCGCCAACTGAAGTGAAATCCGTGTCTTTTTAAGTTCTCCAAGACCAAGCCTTTTGCAAATTGAGTATGGCATCAAACTCACACTAGCCCCTAAATCACAAAAGGCTTTCATGTTTTCCATCTTCCCAATAGTGCAAGGCAGAGAGAAGCTTCCCGGATCTTTCAATTTCTGAGGAATAGCCTTCTGGATGACTGCACTGCATTCTGCATTAAGAGTAATAGTTTCGGCATCTTCAAGTTTCCTCTTCTTTGTCAACATCTCCTTAAGAAATTTAGCATAAAGTGGCATTTGATTCAAAGCTTCAGCCAACGGAATATTAACATGCAATTGCCGGAACATAGTCAAGAACTTCTTGTACTGCTTCTCTAACTTCCTGTTGTGAAGTCTCTGTGGAAATGGAATAGGAGGAACATAAGGTGGTGGAGGAACATATGGCTTTTCTGATTCTTCTTCCTTCTTCTTCTCATCTTCTTTTTCTGATGTGTCTGCAGCAATCTCTACTGGCTTATCCTCTTTCTCAGCATCACTCTCTTTAGGCTTAAGAACCTCAACCTCGGGCAACTCTTTTCCGCTCCTCAAAGTAATTGCTTTGCATTGCTCTTTACCAGTCTGGTCGGGTTGACTAGGAAGAGACCCTTGCTCACGAACACCCATCTTTGAGGCAATCTGTCCAATCTGTGTTTCTAGCATCTTTTGAGATGATGCCATCTGATCTATTCTTTATTCCATATTAGCCAATGCCCCAGAAGTCCCTTGCATAATCTTATTTAGTGCAACCTCCCACTCAGCTGGTTCTTTCTTTGGTGGAGGTTGATACTGCTGCTGTGCTTGATATGGCGGTCGTGACTGAAAACCAGGAGGTTGATTCTACCTTGGAAATGCATAGGAAGGATTAGCTGCATGATTATTGCTGTAAGAAAGATTATTGTTTGGACTTTGATTCGGATTGTAGTAAGAATTATTCTGCACAGGCCAAGGCTGTCTTCCTTGAATAAAAGATGCTTCTTCTGGAAATTGTTGAACATACGAGTTCTGACTAGCACCATAATCATGATACCCTTCCATAGGTGAAGAAATAGCATTCACATTTACCTTTTGTCCTCGCACCTCCTGAGTTAGAGTATCCAACTTTTAAGCCAGCATGTTGATCATCTCAGATTCTTGTGCTGCTTTTGCCGAGCTCGTCCCACTAGGTGCCCATGAATAATTATTAGATGCTAATTCCTCAAGGAGTGCTTTAGCCTGTGTAGTTGGTGCCTTCTTGAAATTTCCACCAGCAGCCACATCCAGACTCAAACGAATATCTGCATTCATGGCCCCGTAAAAAGTACTAATGATCTGCCAATCTTCTAAGCCATGATGTGGACACTTCCTCAATAGTGCCTTGAATCTCTCCCATGCCTGATATAGACCTTCACCCGATTGTGCTTTAAAACTCATAATCATAGTCCTCAATGTTGCGTCTTGTCAGAAGGATAGTATTTGGACAAGAATGCCGTAGAAAGACTCTCCCATGTAGCAACCGCAGTGTTTGGAAGTTGCTGAAACCATTCCAAAGCTCTTCCTTTAATAGAGTAGGGAAACATATGGAGACGAATCTGATCACTCGTAACACCAGTGATTCTGAATGAGCCACACATCTGCACAAAACGCTCTAGATGTCTGTGTGGGTCTTCTAATTCAATGTCTCCTTCAAAAGTTTGATTGCTGATCATTTGAATTAAGCTCGGATTAATATGGAACTGAGCTGCACCAATCTCTGGAGTTTTGTACATGCAATTGGCTGGATTCGGTGTCTCATGGTCCCAAATAGAAGACTGATCAACATTAACAGCTGGTCGAGGTTCTGGCTCTCCCATCTTAGCTTTATCTTTTCTTAGCTTTCTCAAAGTACGCTCAATTTCAGGGTCAAATTCCAATTTTCTAGCGCAAGATGAACGTAGCATACACCTGAAAATCACCAACAAAACAACTTGTGGAACCAATTAAAATCTAAACAATAAGAAACAATTAACCTAAACTCAACTATATTGCCTTCCCCGGCAGCGGCGCCAATTTGTTAGTAGTATTTTTGTGTGTTCGTTCTCAGGGAAGGACTAAATTTAACTCAAAGTTCAGGTTTCTTATCTCTTTACGTCTAGAAGTATGTGAGAAGAATTTTTGGGTTTGTGTATTAACTAAATTAACCAAGAACTAATTATAAGCACTAAGAATTGATTTTAAACTGAGATTCAAATATGTTGAAAAACAATCTAAGAACTGGGGTTCTTCACTTGGTCTCAATACATGCTCAATATTAATGTGGTATCTGTGTTCCTACCTTGCTGAAAACAATTCTTCTAAAGTTATACTGTACCCTCCCAGGCTACGATATAGTGCTTACAGCTACACCCTAATTGTCACTCCCGTGATACAATCAAAGTATATCTATAAACTGTTAAATGCCAAGAATTATATGTCTCACAATTCTCCTATTAATCTCCCGATCTAATATTCAAATTATGTCTGTTAAATCATGTACTAAGATTGCAACTTCTCTCCCAAGCTTATTACAATCCCTAGAATACAATCAAAGGTTCATGACTCCCCTAATTGTGTTAAGATCTCATTAACAGATCAGCAAAGCAGAAAATCACATAATCAAGTATGCATGAATACCAAGGAATACTACCCAATCCTCAGATTGGAGAATTAGTTACGCATATTTAATAAAGAAAACATAATAATAATGATAATGAATGAAAACATAATATTGAAGAAAGAATTGAAGATCGAAAGTACCTTGATACGATTAAAAGCTATGAATTGTTATGATTTACAATGGTAGGATGTGTTTAAATAGGCTCTACAAATCTTGCCCAGCAAGAAATTGCCTTCTATTACAATTTGGATTTAAAGAAGGTACCCAAAACTGCCCAGAATACAATTAGAATTAGAAAAAGGGCAAAACAGTAAATTCCCAGCCTTCTTTTACAATAACACGTGCGCGATTTAATTCAGCATATTTCTTGCACTTGTTTCCTATCCCAGGTTGTAGAAAATCTCTCAAGCTTCGCGTGGGCAGTAAGATCGCTGAAAACGGACTTCTAGAACTCCAGATATGGCCAAAACAGTATAAGCTGCGCAGCCTTCCCAGAAAATCCGAATTTTAATCAATTAATTCTCCAAGAACGATAGAAGCATCCACTTTAATCAACATTCTCGTAAATCTGCACAACTAAGCAAAACACATCAAAACTACAACAACTTGAGTCCAAAACAATCAATTTAAGCCGAACGGAGGCATTCCCAGTGGATATAAAATCCACTTATCAATGGACTGTTACATTAAAGACTTAATTTAATGAAGATGTACTTCTATGTATCAGTCAGAAAGGAATTGCACAAGAAATTTGGACTTCCTAAGCATGTTTCACTTCAATCACTTCATGCATATCTATTTGACAAGGATGTCATTATTGAAGATGCTTCAGCTCAAGGTGAACAAGAGGAGGTAGTTGATAGAGGGAAGCAGTCAACAGAAGATACTATTGCACCAGTGGTGAATAGTAGGATAGATCAGATCACAATCACTACAACATAAGAACCATCTAGTCAGAGGTTAGATGACTCAGGAACTGTGATGGCTGATGCTGGAAGGTCTTCTGTGATGACTGAAATTGCAAGTGAGAAACCCTATGATATGGGAGGAATGACTTTGATTGATTTTCCTGAAGATTAAACCAATATTGTTCTTTCAGAGTCTATCCACCTTGAGAGTGTGTCTCAGCAACCAACACTTAAAGATGGTGACATACTAGCTATGGTGTCTAATGAAGTATTACTGAAGACATCAGAGTCTAGTGTAAAACCTAAAAGTGGTATACTGGAGCCTGTAGTTTCCGGAAAGAAAGTAGATGTTTGTAAGGGTTCAGAGACTATAGCAGCTCACTCCTTGGAGAAAACCTCAAGCCCCATGCCATATGAGGAACCCTCTCTCCATGTGAGTTCAGGTATAAAAACTTCTTCTAACCCCTATTTTTCTGTAGGTCATGGAAGCACTTATCCAAATTTGAGTGATACACTTGAAAAGATGGACATAGATCAACACACAGAGAGGCTGGCTCCTGACCAGGTAAAAGGAGAGGTAGAAAGAGTGTTGACTTTAGATAGTCAAAGTGAGAATGAGGGTATGGATGATCAACTCCATAGTGAGGGAGAAAAAATTAGGAAACCACCATCGTTTGATTTCTGGGATCAGGTTTTTCCTGAATCTTGGTCTGAAAATCTTGGTATGGATGCTGGTACTTATTCTTTTATCAAGATGTATGAAAAGAATGACTTAGCACATCACAATGCAAAGCCAGAAGTTAAAGCTCAGAAACAGAAAGAAAGGCTTGCAAAAATCATCAACAGAAGAGGTGAAAGGCTAAGACAAACTTCTACTCAACCAGTACCAGAAGATATTCCTAATGATCCTAGTATTCCTTTGTATGTACTTCCAATATCAGCTGGGATTGAGACATCAACAGTATCTGATCAATCTAAGGAGGAGTCAGGATTTGTAGATGTTAGTACACAGAATACTGGTGAAGGACAGGATGATCATAATTCAGCTCCACATCAGAAAGATGAAGATGTTTGTACTTCTCCTCAAGTATTATTACTTGAATATCATTCTATACAGGCAACTTCTTCTACAAGGATTGAAGATAAGGTTCTTTCTGAATCTGAATCTGAAGATACAACAAGCACTTCCAACATTGAAGTCAATTCTGAACTTCTTAAGGACATTCAGAAATCTCAAAGTGATATTCAATCGAGACTTCATATTCTTGAAAATAACCAAGTCACTATTATGGACAATCAAGCAGTTTTGATGAATCTCATTTGTTCTGTTACTGAATCTCTTGGTATTAATGTTGCTGATGTCAAAAAGGGGGAGATAAAGACAATTCAGAAACAACAACAACAGACTGTGGGAGATAAACAGACTGGGAGCAGAACTAAGGGTGGCAGAGTTGGTAAATTTTATCATGGAAGTGGTAAAGGAAAAGAAGCATCAAATAGTTGAATTCTTTCTTCTAAGTACTAGATACATGTCTACATCTGAAAAAGGAGGTACTTAACTTCATGATCTTAAATTCATAAATTCTATTCTGGTTGTATTGTTATATGTTTTGACATCTACAACTTAGATTTATGCTTCAGATTCTAAAGCATAAATAGGGGGATTGTTAGGATAATTCATGAGTTGTGATGTTAAGAATAGAATTTGCTAATACTTCTTGTATATCCTGATTTATAAAGGATTTAGCACTTTTGTATAGGATATATGTGCTAGACAGTAATCTGTAGAGTTTAGTCAGGAACAGTGCGTCAAAGACTACATTTCATGAACTAAGAGTAGATCCTGATACAGCAAGTCAGATCCTGATCAAATACTGATGGGATGATCAGATCCTGATGCAATGGGAAATCCTGATATCAGTCATGTTACTGATGATGTCATTATGGATGCCACAGAAACTGGCAAGTGCTATAAAACAGGATCTTTGTTTTGGAGAACAAGCAAGAAGATATCGTGAAGGAAACAAATTCTCTATTGATGGAAACTATCAACTGGACGGTAGAACATTGTCATAGATAGATTATAATTCTGTTATTAGTTGATAGGTAGCATTATAAATACTCTCTCAATATCATTGTAAAAAAGACGAATTGTGAATTTTAGAGTGCATATTGTGTGAGCTCTGTATAAGGTTTGTACTCGAGAGTTCGAAACAAATAGAGAGAGAGAGAGATTTGTATTGTCAGTAGCTGATAAAGGTATTGTACACCTTTGGTAGAGTTTGTATTTGATTTATTTAAAACAAACAAAGTTTAATTCATTCGTTTGTTCTTGTTCATTTAATCAAGCAAAAATCAGACACAATTATATAACTTGTATTCAACCCCCCCCCCTCTACAAGTTATTCGAGTTAACATTCCATTTTTATTAGGACCAAGTTTGATACTCATCTGATTCAATAGAATGTGACCAATGTTAATTACTCTGTTATAAAGCAAACTATATCCAATGGGAGAAGTAACAGCAGTAATTTGTTCAAAAGAACTACATTTACCAGTAAAGCATTTAGCTAATTGATCAAAGAAGAAGGACCACTCCTTTCTAAGAAAAGGTCTCCTTAACTGGCTCATGTTATCTAAAGGTCCACTATATCCTAGTGAAGATAACATAGTTCTAATATCATCATCAGATGGTTCACTAACATAAGGCACATTAACAGGTAAGTGAAGTACTGAATTGATAACAGATTCAGTAATATCAAAAGAATCTTGTCCTAGGTTTAGAACAATCTTACCTGGTTGACCCTGAATAGGATCAACTACCTCAGCATTCTCCCAAGCTTGTGAAACAACAGCTTGATTAATCACTTGAGATGCTGTCAGTGCATGCATAACGCAAAGGTCCAATAGCCATAAAATCCATCATTGGGTGAAAATCAGTTGACATTCCATTCTTGTTGGTGATTGCAGCAACATGATTGTTTGTCATAAAGTCAAAGTCACCAAACTTGAAAGCAACTGATTTTGGTAGTTTTCTTTGAGCAGCCATTGATTTTGATCTGAAAGAACTTAAGAATTCTTGAAAGAAATTAGTTAATTTGAGAGCTCGAAGGATGTTTTTGCCTTAAACAATTTGAATTAGAAGAAAGCAATAAACAATCAGAGTCTCAAAATAAAGATATTCAAAAATCCTTCAGACCCACTAACCCACGTTCACACGTAGATTGACAGGTGTTAGTCCCTGAATAGACGTAATTACCCACGATTTTTGGAAAATAAAATCCAAAATTTATTTTAATTTAAATCAGGGTCTAGAAAGAATTCAAACCGATTTCATAGACTAAAATGGAATTGCATATGTGGCATGTCAGATATTTTCCTGAAAATAAACACCAATAATCCAAGCAAAATATTTTGATTAGATTTGAAAACGTCTTGGAAATATGAGAAGTTCAATCACGCGCGAAGTAATGATGTCATTGCTGCATTGGAATACTTCAAAAGACTGCCCAGATTCTCACAATTTTCTATATAAAAACCTGGTGTCATTTGCCTTACTTCATTCTAAAAACCACTCAAACACTCTCTGCAACCACAAAGAGTTCTCCAAACACAATGGCTTTTAACCCAGATATTCACATGAACCCTAAATTTCGATTCCTCTCTTCTGAGAAGTTCAACGATCTTGATGATCAATAGCAAATAAACTATCTCTTTGAAGAGATGACTTTTCTCATCGAACTTGATATGGCAGGAATCGATCCATGCAATGTAGAAAATCCTCCTCTAGAACATCTACCAGTTGAACAAAATCTCCCTATAATCTCTTCACACCTTGAGGATGAAGAATTTGGTGAAGAGTCTGGGGTTGATCTTGATGGAGATACAATTCATTTCTAAGATGCCAGGAGTCAGCTACTCTCATTCAAGTCGGTTCTTACTAATTGAAATTGCTCAGAGAATGAATTCAAGAGCAGATATACTCAGCATCCCCTGAATGGCTTCTGGCATGCTTAGGGAGTTAACGAGTTGATTGTGGAAGATTCATGGAAGAGACAACTCCAGCAGCCACAACATTAGACAAGAAGAAGATTAGTAGTAACTATTAGACAAAAAGAAAAACTGTATTTCATTTCCATGTATGTAGTGCTTTTGATTAATGAAAATACAAGTTTCTTTTATCCATCTTGTCTATTTACTGTTTATTGGTCAAAAAGATTGTTAGCATGAATGTATTAAATCAATGACAATATGCAACAATCATTAGAACTAAACAACTAAGTAATTCAGAACCTAAATTACTAACTCAGAGACTAAGAAAAATTTCAAAGTCTAGTTCTTAATGACATATTAGTCATACTAAAATTTATCAAGGCAAAATGTTATTAGCTTCAGGGTCTAAATGAAAGATATAGATACTGATGTAAATCAAATTTATAAGCTAAACAACATACCTTGCTACTTATGCAGATATTAAAGATCTAGAAATTTAACATTCCTAACTCACTAACTAATCTAATGAATGTAGCCTTATCAAGTGGTTTGGTTAGGATATCTGCAAGTTGTTTGTCAGTAGGAACAAAATGAAGTTCCACAATACCATTCTCAATATGTTCTCTAATAAAATGATACCATAATTCTTTAACTGATTTCTTATCCAAAGGAGTTGAGAAGAACAACTGCCTGCTGCAATGTACTCAGCTTCTGCAGTTGAGGTTGAAACTGATTGTTGCTTCTTGCTTGCCCAAGAAATCAATCTGTTCCCCAAGAATTGACATGTACCTGTAGTAATTTTCCTGTCTATTTTACACCCTGCATAATCAGAGTCTGAATAGCCAATTAGAGAGAAATCAGATTCTCTAGGATACCACAAACCAAGGTTTGGAGTTCCTTTGAGATACCTAAAAATTATCTTCACAGCAATTAAATGAGATTCCTTAGGATCACTTTGGAATCTAGCACATAAACAGGTAGAAAACATTATATCTTGTCTACTTGCAGTTAAGTATAATAATGAACCTATCATGCCTCTATAGCTAGTGTTATCAACACTCTTTCCCTTAGGATCAGAGTCTAGCTTAGTGGCTGTTGCCATGGGTGTTTTTGCAGCTGAAAAATCTTGAAAGTCAAACCTTTTTAAAAGATCTTTGATATACTTTGACTGATTAATTAAAATACCAGTCTCAGTCTGTTTGACCTGCAAACCTAAAAAGTAATTTAGTTCACCCATCATGCTCATTTGATACTTAGACTGCATAAGCTTGCTAAACTTAGCACACAACTTTTCATTAGTAGAACCAAATATGATGTCATCAACATAAACTTGAACCAAAAGCAAATCACCTTTCTAAAGAATAGAGTTTTGTCAATTGTACCATTTTCAAGAAGAAATTTAGACAAAGTCTCATACCATGCTCTTGGTACTTGCTTTATTCCATAGAGTGCCTTGTCAAGTTTGTAGAAATGATTTGGATACTTTGGATCAACAAAACCAGGTGGTTGCTCCACATACACTTCCTCATCAAGCTTGCCATTTAGATAAGTACTCTTTACATCCATATGGTATACCTTGAACTTTGAATGAGCTGCAAATGCAAGAAACATTCTGATTGCTTCCAATCTTGCTACATGGGCAAAGGTTTCATCATAATCAATTCCTTCCTCCTGAGAGTATCCCTTGGCCACCAGTCTTGCTTTGTTTCTTACAATCATACCAGATTCATCTAGCTTGTTTCTGAAAACCCATTTTGCACCAACAATAGATCTGTCTTTAGGTCTTGGTATTAATTTCCAGACTTTGTTTCTCTCAAACTCATTTAGTTCTTCCTGCATTGCAATTACCCAATCAGGATCCTGTAAGGCTTCTTCAACCTTCTTAGGTTCATTCTTTGAGAGAAAGCAACTATACAAGCATTCATTTTGAATTGATCTTCTAGTTCAAACACCACTATTTGGATCACCAATAATCAAATCTTCAGTATGATCCCTTGTCCATTTTCTAAAAGGTGGTAGATTACTCCTGCTAGACTCTCCCCCTATGTTAGTGGTATCTCTTGTAGAAGTGTGTTCATTTCCTTCAAAAGCTCCCCCTTGATCAGTAGAATCAATAGACTCCATACTGCTACTAGTACTTGAACTTTCTCCATTAGTCCCTGAAGAATTAGTCCCTGATGAAGTAGACTCTGAATGATTGGTTTGCTCCTGACTAGTACTGTGTTCTCCTTGACTGATTTGCTCCCCCTCAACAGCAGCATTCCTTTGAGAGGCAATAGAGATTTCCTCTGGAGAACCTTCATCATCACTGGAGAGAATCTCAGAATCCTTAAGATTTTCAAATTCCAATTTGTCATGGCTTTCATCAGTTTGCAAAATTCCAAATTTCTCTTCATCAAATGCAACATGAATTGATTCAATAATAATATAAGTTATGAGATTATAAACTTTGAAGGCCTTTGATGCTGAATATCTGTAACACCCCCAGATCCGGGGTCTGGGATCCGGTCGTTACGGTCTCCAATTCTGTCCACAATACTTGAACTTACCTAAACATAAAATAATTTACATCTTTATGACCCAACACAACAATATAAAACGCACTCGTTATAGTCCCAGAGATGAAATCAGAGTAACAATCAAATTTTATTAAACATATTATGAGGTCTTACAACCCAAAAGAGTTACAATATGAATACATACTCTTTGCCCTCCATTTACATAAGTCATACTAGTCCATATATTTGGTACTGAAAGAATGAATCTATCCTACCAATAGCTTTCTCTTCGGCTCTGGTAGTCTCATCGTCCTCGCCAGCATCGAGTACGCCTTGTGCGAATCAACTAGCTGTTGTTGTGATGTAATAATAAAGCAAGGGTGAGCAATAGCCCACCAACAATAATATTTAACTGAACGATAATATATAACAGTTCAAAAGTATCTTTCAAACCATATGCCATGCATTTACGGAAATGATGCCAGAATAACATGAACGATGAAGTTACGAGGCAACTCAAAATGCATATACAGGTGGGAATATCTGCTATGTCAAAGATAAGCCAGATATTATCATTTATCATATAAAGAGGAACTTGCAAGGAAAATATTGCAATTCCAGTTATTAACATTTTTCGAAGTCCTACAACCTAAAAGAAGTCTCTTCGATACGTGTCGCGGAAGACACCGTCAACCTGAAAGAAGTCTCTTGGATACGTGTTGCAGGGAATTCCCAATTTGGGAGATGAACCAACACTGGAGTTATCACGCGCCAGCTGTCCCACTCCCTGATGATTAGTCGATTGCATTTAATAGTAACTCCCTGGCCAATGGTTAGGCCTTGTGATGGACCGCGCGACTCGGCCTCTTACACACGACTCCTAGTTCGAATAAATCCACAACATTGAAACGTAGAGTTTGTCCTCCCTTCCCCAAGTGAAATACTTGTTGATAAGACTCCCCAAAGTAGTCGTATCTAGTTGGAAAGGAAAATTCACCAACATTTCGAAAGCTTTTGCTTGTTAATGGATATCAACTTGTTCCAACAATCTTACCCCTCGAATGATGAGAAGGTACACACAGACTTAATGGGTCCATAGCAACCAAGTTGCGAGTGAAAAGGATAAATTATGAGATTTATGACCGGGAAGTCTACAAGACAAATAACATTGCTCAAGTAGGTTCCCCTATAACATGGAAGTTTGAGCGATCATTTAAATCCTTTTAAGATAGATTTAAATGAAAAATAAAGAGTTGGGAACCTTTCCTTGATAAAATAGTCGTAAAAAGACTCCGAAATATTTTACATAATATCTGGAGGTGACAGATAATCTCCGACTAATATAAATCATTTTTAAAAAGAATTTAAAAGATTTAAATAAATATTCCAAGAATATTTATTAACTCAATAATAACTACGGAATATTATTAAATTATAATATAGCTCGTAAGTAATCCTCGAATGAATATATGGAATTATTTACTAAATAAATCCCTCCTTAAATGAATATTCGAAATCATATTCATTAAATAATTAAACTCCAATAAATGTTTAAAATAATATTCAGTAAATAGGTCAATCCTTAAATGAATATTTGAAAATAATATTCATTTAATAAATAATCTTCTAAATGAATATCCAAATAATATTCATTTAGTAATCACAAACTTTAAAGGAATAATAGAAATAATATTCCTTAAGTAAATAGAACTTCCAATGAATATTTTAAAATAATATTCATCAAGCACATAAAACCTTAAATGAGTATTCGAAAGTAATATTCATTTAATAAATAACATTCTAAGGAATATCAAAATAATATTCATTAAATAATCAACTCTAAATAATATTCGAAACTAACATTCATTTAATATCTCTCGACTGAGATAATACTCGAATAACATTCCTCGAATTATTTCCAAGTAATTGATACTTTATGGAATATAAATAACGTTTAACAATAACATTCCTCAGATAAATAATAATCTGTCGTTGGAATCCCTCCGGGTTTCCACGACTATCTATATCTCAAAATATCGACTCCCGTTCTATATTTAGAATGAATATCATATGCCCTTCGCTAAGGGTCTTACCAGAACAATCCGGCTTATCACTGATAATTCGTATCTAGTCTATAAGCCAATATCAATTCAGGGAACAGGTATCATAATATCATTTGACAATAGGCATGCATGCTATGGCATATGTAAAATGGCAATCACATATATATATTATCACAACAACAGGTTCAAAGTTTTGAACACTTGCATGGTAATCGGGTGTGGGTGGAGATAGTGTGTCCTGGGTCTGCTCGATGATCTATAAACAATCAGAACATTCGAGATTAACCACTTAACACGTTTTAAAAGTCTAAGTATAACTTCACTTAAATCGAAACACGTTTTCGAATTATCTCGTTATACACCTTTTAGTGTAACTCTTTTTATTACTGATACGATCCGACATTTGTTCGTTATTACGACATGTCATCATACCCACACTTGGTATATACTTAAGTCGTATAAGTTCTAAAGCCGATCGATTACGAACCGAGATTATACCTCGAGTTTTATCGTTCGTTTTCTAAGTGTTTTACCAAAGTTATAACCAAGCGGGGTTTTAGGGGTTCGTTCGCGTTTAACTTCGATTCCAACATTTTTATAAAATCGGAAAACGATCCGTTTGATATGTGGTTTTCTTTCATACCTTCCTTATGACCCCTAGTATTTATTTACCAAGATTCCCCACTGAGTAACATGCTTTACGAGGGTTCAATTAAAGTTACGAACTTTTACTTACTGTTTCGAACCAATTTTAGTAATTTGACCATAACTCCTAAACCGTAAGTCGGAATGTTTCGATTCTTGTGCCAAAACGATCTATGGCTCGAGATCTACAAGGACCAATCATAATATTATCAAGGTCAGGAACAAATATTTACTATCATGCTCGGTTTCTAAGTGTTAACAAAAATTCGGCAATACGACGGCTATATATCGAACGTTCTAAAAATCATAACAATTCAACCAAGCCACACCGGGCAAACCACACATCTTACATTCATGATATACACCTCATAAGTCCAGGAACATCTCAGCTCATCCTCTTAATCATTATATGGCTAAATGAACTAAATCAACTACATAATCATGCTTAAATGCTTAAAACCACATCATCATCAAAACTAATCCAATAATCACAAAAACTCAAAATAAGTTCTAGGGTTTTTTAAGAGTTATACCTTCCCTGGAGTATCCTAATACATTAATAAGCCTTGGTTTGTCCTTGTATAGCCTTAGGATTCCTTAGATCATCCAAACAAAACAGGAAATCAAAGTTAGTTCATGAAGGTTGTTATTCATTAGTTCAAAGATCTGCAAAAACGAGGCCCTTACCATGCTTTTCTGGACAAGGCATCTAAAGGAGAGTTGTAGATCATCTAACCAGATTTCGAACAAGCTAAAGAACACCAAATTCCATTGAGTAATGAAGGAGATATGGCTGTTTCAAAATCGTTACAGAAAACTGTCAAGAACAGGCAGTTTGGTTTCTCCAACTTGGGGAGGTGATTTGACTAGGCTATACTACTTGGATTGCTATGAAATTTGGAGCGAATATTGCCCATGGAGTGCAGAGTCTTTGGTTAAAATTTGGTGATTTTATCATGGTTAGAAATGGAGATATGAATAGTGTTCTTGTTGGGCAGTTTGTACAAATGGAGAGAAATGAAGTTTGCTTGGTCTTGCTCTTCACAATAATGCATAAAGTGATGGTAATTGGATAATATCTCATCCAAAACTACTTTAATAAAGTGATGATGTAAGGGATGATGAAATTGGGTGGACAAGTGTTGAAGATTTAGTGGTGTTAAGGCTAACCAAGTGTTTGCTTGCTAAGTACTAGTTTAATCCCTAAGTGTGCTAGTTACTTGAGTCACCACTTGGTTACTAGATATTTTCTAGTGGCTTATGCATGACTCTTGCTTCCTCTGCTTGTTTCTTTTGTCCGGTTATTGCTCGTTTCGATTGATCGTTCGTAGGAATATTTCACGGATTTCTAATTAGGGTTTACCGGGAATCTTCTTAATATTAATACTATCATTCTCCATCTTTCTTACTAACTTTCGAATTTATATTCCTTAAATCCCTTCGTTAAATTCTTAAGTCTATCAGTGTCCAGGGAACTCTCGGAGAAAATAAAAGTGCGGTTTTTCAGAATCCGACAGCTTTTACATACACTTATTTTCCCCTTGGATCACTATTACGAACTCGGAAATCCGTTCCGAATACTTCTATATAATGTCGTCTCATAATATTCTCTTTTCCACCAAAAACACTATTCATTCTTTATTATTTACTTATTCTCTTAGGGTTGTACAATTGTCCATGATCTCTTTCGATCGTTCGTTAACCTTTTTACGGACCCACTGGACCAATAACAGATATCAATTTGGAAGACATAAGAATAATCTTCTCCTTTAGAATTATCAAATCTCAATTCCCTAGGAGATAAATAATTCTTATCTAAAGTGTCAACCAATAGTATTCTTCATGGCATATAAACATTTGAATCCAAATCTATTCGTTTCATTCATTATCTCAATCGTTACCTCGTAGTCGTAATCACTATTCACCACTACCTCAGTACATAATAAAAAGTTTTAATTATATCCAAAATTTGGGGTTCTTACAATATCCTAGAAAGATTGCTTCATCCGATTTGGCTTCAAACTTTCCAAGTTGTTCTGGATGAACTTTCAGGACATAGCATTTGCATCCAAAGATGTGAAAGTATTTCACACTTGGCTTCTTTCCTTTGATCATCTCATAGGGAGTCTTTCCATGACTATTTATCAAGGTGCAATTTTGAGTAAAACATGAAGTATTGATAGCTTCTGCCCAGAAATAGGTTGGAATCTTTGCATCTGCAAGCATAGTTCTTGCTACCTCTATGAGAGTTCTGTTCTTTCTTTCTACTACACCATTCTGCTGAGGTGTTCCAGGTGCAGAAAACTGTTGAGTGATTCCATTGTCTGCACAATACTCCTCCATTGTAGAATTCTTGAATTTTGTACCATTGTCACTCCTAAGTACTTTGACTTTGTACTCAGAGCTATTCTGAATATTCTTGACAAGATTAATGATTTGCTGAGGAGCTTCATCCTTTTTATGTAGAGAGAATACCCATGTGAACCTTGTGTAGTCATCCACTATAACTAGAGCATATCTTTTCTTGCTGATGGACATAATGTTTACTGGACCAAATAAATCAAGATGCAGCATGTGAAATGGTTCGGTAATTGAATTTTCAGTCTTGCTCTTGAAAGTGGTTCTTCTTTGTTTTCCAAGCTGTCAAGCATCACAAAGTCCATCTTGTACATAATTTGCCTGAGGTAGGCCTCTCACTAGATTGTGCTTAACAAGTTGATTAAGCTTCTTGAAGTTAAGATGTGAGAGCTTCTTGTGCCAATTCCAGCTTTCATCATTTGATGCCTTGTGTAAAGACATCTGACAATTCCTTTAGATGTGTCACTCAAGCTGGCTTCATAAATGTTACCATGTCTCTGACCAGTTAGAACAATGTCTCCATTCTTCATATTCAAGATTTTGCATCCTTCACTGTCAAAGATTGATTGGTAACCTTTATCACCCTGTTTAATTATGCTTAAAAGTGTGTGTTTCAAGCCTTCAACCAGTGTTACGTTTTCTATGATGACATTCCCAAAAACAATTGAGCCATATCCCAGAGTTTCTCCTTTGTTGCCATCTCCAAAAGATATTATTGGGCCAGCTTTTCTCTCAAACTTTGTAAGCAAGGACTTCTTTCCAGTTATATGTCCAGAGCATCCACTGTCCAAGATAATTGAATGCTTCTTTCGTGTGCCCTGCAAACAAAAAGGTAATTAGTTAGAAATTTTTAGGACCCAACTTTGATTGGATCCTTTCTTACTAACTTTAAAAACAACAGGCTTTGAAGATTTTGCTTTTGATTTACCTGTTGCAGAGTCAACTTTAGACACTGATTTCACAAATTGTTTGTGACTAGGAGTTTCAGATTTCAAAGAATAATAGTTATAATACAGTTCATGATATTCCTTACACATATAAATGGAATGAAGTAAAATACCACAATGATAACAAGCTTTTTGTGGTTAGTATTGAATTTTCTGAGTCTTGGGGAATCTAGACTCAGTTTTCCAAGAAGGTTTTTGATTGCAGTCTAGGGCCAAATGATTACGATTTCCACACTTATAGCATTTCTTCCTAGGTGCATCACGTACATTCTTGTAATTATTCTCTTTGTTAATACCTTCTTTTCCATTCCTATTTCTTTTGATCATGCTAGACTCTGAAAGACCCTCTAGTCTCTGTTTCAGCTGAGACTTAGACAAAAAGCCTATGTTAACATTCTTAGGTTTTTCTAACACTTTCTCATCTGAACTAATGTTGTTAATTCTCTTGTGCACAACTGGGGTACCATTTGAATCAACAAACTTAACATGTTTAGGTTCGGAAACTTTCGGCTTACCTTCAGATTTAGATGTGCTAGCTTCTTGTTTACTATTGTAATTCTGGACAACAGCTACATGAGTTTCACTTTTATTCTTTTCAAAACCTAAGACATAAACTTTGCCAAGAATTTGATTTTCAATGATTTCTTGAGTCTTTTACCAGAGTTGTTAATGGTTTTCATCATCTCTCTCTCTTCCTCTAGTTCTTTTCTGACATAGTCATAAGCCTCAAGAATAACACCATAATCATGCTTGGCTTTATCAGAATCTATTCTATAATGTTCCATTTGAATTAACTCAGATTCAAGAATATTATTTCTATCAACTAATTCGTCATTCTAAATCTTAAGTTCATCTCATTCCCTAGTAAGAATTCTGAAATTAGTCATAAGATTCTTAAACTCAGCATGGATAGATCTAATATCATCAGAATCTAGGCTATCAAATGAATCAAGAGAGTGAAGAGATACCTTAACAGAAGATGAAGAAGTTTTCTTTGGAGATCCAGGTTTGTCTGAAGCATTTTACATCAATGCAATGTTGTCATAATTCAATTCATCTTCAGAATCACTGGAATCTGTCTAATTCTTTTGTGTGACCATGAGTGCATTACCCTTTCCTGAATTCCTAGGCTTCTTACACTCACTAGCAAAGTGTCCAAGCTCGCTGCAGTTAAAGCATTTGATCTTTGCCTTATCAAGCTTGACAATTGTACTTTTGCTCTTGTCATTCTTCTTCTCCTCTTTCTTTTGAAAAGGTCTTTTGATAAATCTTCTCCTGTTGAATCTTCCTTTCTTGAAAGCTTTAGCAAACATAGCAAAGAGTTCCTGCATCTCTGATTCAGAATCACTGTTGTCAGAGTCTATATCTGTAGTCTCTGACTCTTAACTTTCTTTGCTTTTCTTCTTCATTGAGTTCTTCACAGTAGGCCCAACATTTTGTTCTTCTGGAAACTTCTTTGATTCAGATTGAGCAGTAAGTGCAACAGTTTTCATCTTTCCTTCACCTCTGCTCTTCTTCCGCTGCCTGTCCAGTTCATAAGCCCTCAGTTTTCCATAAACTGCCTCTAATGATATTTCATCCTGAACAGTAGCTTCCTCAATTGCAGATATCTTCTCGTTGAAGAAATCAGGCAAGGCTTTCATGAACTTTATATTCATATCCTCCAAGTCATAATATTTACCATGCATGGCCATCTCATTGATGAGTTTAGTAAACCTATCAAAGGTATCAGTAAGTGACTCACCAGACTTGGATTCAAAGTACTCATACTGTTGTATGAGAAGTGTCCTCATATTCTTCCTAACAGGTTTAGTTCCTTCACAATGAACCTTCAGATTGTCCCATATCTCCTTAGCAGTTTTACAAGAAAGAACATAGTTAGTGAGAACAGAATCAAGACTGTTGAACAGTAAGTTTCTCACTTTAGCATCCTTAAGAACGTTCTCCTTGTCCTTATCTGGCCATTCAGATTTAGGCTTCTCTGCTGTGTGCTTTGGAACAACTTTACCATCGACAATTTTTGATCAACAACCTTTGTTAGAACAAAAGGCCCATCTCTAATTCTGTCAAGATAATCAGGATTTGTTGCTTCCGGGTGATGCAACATCTTCACTTCCCAGAGAGTATACTCGTTTCTCTTGAGCATAGAGATCTTAGTATTACCATCCTTGTAACCAGACATGATTGCAGATCTTTATGATTATTCGAAATCAACCTGCTCTGATACCAATTGTTAACTCGAATAACTTGTAGAAGAGGGGGTTGAATACAAGTTATGTAATCGTGTCTGATTTTTGCTTGATTAGATGAACAAGAACAAATGAAATCAAACTGTTTGTATTAATAAAATCAAATACAAACTCTACCAAAGGTGTACAATACCTTTAGCAGCTGCTCTCAATACAAATCTCTCTCTGTTTGTTCACTCGTATACTCACGATGATCATAAATCTCACACATATTACAATGTTATAGAGAGAGTATTTATAATGCTACCTATCAACTAATAACAGAAAGTAATGGTTAATACATGGCAATCTTCTGCCGTCTAGTTGATAGTTTCCAACAATGCTTTGATTCTTTTCTTCATGCACACTTCTTTCCATCTTCTGAATACAAGATCCTATAGTATAACACTTTCCAATTCTGCAGCTTCGATATAGTCGGGGTCTGTCATAGTCCCTGAAAACTCTGTAGGCCGTGACCTCAGTCTCTGATCAAGTACTGTTCATAGTTTTGCAGATCTTGGATAACTGATATTCCCTTAATCAAATGCTAAACCCTTTATAAGATCAGGGTATTACAAGAAGTGTAATATCAATCTATTCTACACATCACAACTCATGAATTTATTCCCAACACTTTGTTCGTGCTCCAGGACGACCGGGGAGGAGGAAATTAATTCTTATCCAGCCCTCCAAATCCGCATTATTGAGTTATATATACCTAAGTTTAGAGCCATATGACTTTGTTTCAACCTTTGATTCATTAAGGCTTTGTCGTGTTATATATTGAAGCAAACTTGATGATCATATGATTATGTGGTCATTCACTTTCATTCGATATCAATCTTTATATTGATTTAAAGATTTGAGAACCCGTGTTTTATTCATATCTCGAGGTCGTCATTAATACCCGAGGAGTGACCGAGAGGTAGTTAATGCTGATTGCTTTCGGCTGTCATGCCACTTTTATTCAAGTTATATTTATTAACCTTCTTTGATTTTTTTCAGGGAATATTTTTATAATTTCTATTATTAATTCCATTCTTTCAAAAGAACATTAAAATTAATCATTCCCTAAGTGTTTGGCGAATAGCCTTCAACGATTATTCGGTATTTGATTCCTTCTTTAGTACATGAACTCCCATGTCGAGTTCATAAATATTTGACTATTTAATTGATCATTGATGATCTATTGTTCAAATACTCTTCGTGAATTCTTCTTCTTTATCCAAAGAAAGATTCAAGCATCTGATGTTAAAATCGTATAAAGGATATTAAATTGGTATTGATATTCCGAATTCATTTCCATTTAAGATTTGATAAAGTATATGTGTGGAGGCCCCTTTGGGCGGACCGTCTCACTAACGAGAATTAATTGATGAAAGGCCATCGATTGTCCCGATAACCTGAACATTCTGTTTAAGATTATGTTTACCTTGTTTGACCCAAATTTATTTACTATGTCTTTCAACTCGTTATTCGAGTATCCCAATGCTTCTTCAATAAGCTACGATGTCAAGATCTTACACTAGCATCTTGAAACTGACCAATTGTATATGTCATGTGAGATGACTAGCCAATTATTCTGATTAGTCGAAGTTTTAAATATCATGGTGAAATTGTAGCTGATTTTCCCAGTTAGTTGTTATGTTCTAAACGAATTGAGCCAACAAATTTTGTTAGCTAGTCACAAATGTTTCTTGAGATGGACTAGTTATTGTTTCACTAGTTCAAACCCTAATTAAATTATTCAGTGAATTCACAACGTATTTTACATGTGGTAAAGTATGATGGGAAAATTTCCAAAGGGAACTTTGATTGAGGCCTAATGAGGTCGTCCACTCAATGAAATTTCTTATAAAGTTCTTTCTACGAACTTTCTGTCATTCAAGATATTCCTTGTACCATGCAAGTATGTAACTTAGTATTTGGAAGGAAAAATATAGTGTTGAAATCTAGAACAAGACGAAAAGTAGAGGAGTACGACATATTATGAGTCGAAGTTATGAAAAACGGTCGAGGTTTGTTTCGAACATTGAGAATTTCGAATGGAAAAATGTTAAAAGAGAATAATTGTGTACGTTGGTTCAGGAGACGATGATACAGGTAGGAACTAAAATTTTGATTGCCAAGAGGAGGGGAGTGGTCCTTTAAGGACAGAAGCGAACTACGAAGTTTCTTGCGATAATACGAGTAAAGGAATTGTTACAAAAGGAATGTGATGCTTACCTAGCTTATGTGGTTGATACCAAGAGAAAAACACCTAGCCTGCATGAAATCCCAATGGTTTGAGAATTTGAGAATGTATGTTCAGAGAATCTACCCGGATTACCACCGGACCGAGAAATAGAATTTTCTATCGATTAGCCCAGTAGAGATGAAAGAGTTAGCGACTCGGTTACAAGAGTTTTCGGACAAGGGTATGATAAGTGTTGAGACATGTATGTATATAGATGATGATAACAAATACCATAAGGCAGAAAATGAATCAAGGAATCGAAGCTGATAAATAAAACAGGAAGCTAACTGAAATGCAGATCAACTAAAGCAACATCTTAAGAATGGATCTCTGCAAATAGTTAGGAAGTATTTCTGTAACAAGCCTTGAGATGCTAAAATTAAGTATCAGTAATCAGATGAGAGTATGCTGTAACCATGCAAGTAATTTCGAGAAATCAAGAAAAGAAGAGTTCGAGAAGTCATTCGAGAACTCTACAAAAAATTCTTATTCATGAAGTCCTAGTTCGAGAAGTCAGGTTGTTCTTGTATTTGAGAAGTCTGCAATTTTCACTTATCGAGAAGTCTACATGATGGGCTGTTCGAGAAGTCATTTGAGAACTCAATAAAAGGGACTATTCGAGAAGTCAACATTCGAGAATTCAAGACTCATCAGTTCGAGAACTTAGCCTGCTTTCTCGATAATGCCAGAGTTCTCTGATAGAACATATCGAATGGAGATCAAAACCCAGAATTACTTTGTAACCCGTGACTTATAGACAGTGATCAATTACACAGAGGATGTTACAAGTAGGGAAATTGTGAATATTTGAAGGCTCAAACTCTTTCAAGTGAAAGGTGAAATTAGTCACTGCTTATCCGACTTCAAGGGCAACAATAAGAGTGGAAGCAACCTCCAACATGATTACATTACTAGGTACTGAAGAATTCAAAGGATATCTTGATGAATTTATAAGGATCAGCTGCTTTATCTGGGAAGTTCAAGCACGGCACAACAAGCAGAAAAGCTTATTGACTTTCGAAAAGATTATCTTTTCTGATTAAAGCTACTTTCAGAGATAAAGATCCAAAGCAAAAAGATCTTTTGCGTAAAGCATCACATGGGCTTGGAAGCTAAATCAACTCAAGAACTTAGTAACTTATGAAGAAAGAAACATACACTGACTTGAAGCATGCTGGGACTGTCCAAATCAAGGAAAGAAGATCTTCAAGACATTTCCAGAAATGGTTACCACTTCAAGCATGTGTGTGTGACAAGTTATACCAAAAATGTATCATTGCATTTTAAGTAGCTTACTTGTCTTCATATAGTTTATATAAGCTGTATAAGCAGCATAGTTTTTAGAGTAAGTAGTAGAGAAGGAAACACTGAGAATGACGCACATTGCATTAGGTTTTCTTGTAAACACTAAGACCTTGTAACCCGCAGCTGTGTATTTCTACACAGAATATTTTCTTCAAATAAAACCATCAGGTGGACCGAACAAACCCACCTGAGATTTTTTATATCTTATGTTGCATATGTCTTAGATATTTTGTTTACCTATTTACTCTTCGTTCTTATAAACACTCTACCTTAAGAACTCACCAAGTCAAAAGAATTTAGTCAAGATTGTATTCAACCCCCCTTTCTATAATCTCGTGGTGCATAACTGGGAAATAACAATTGGTATCAGAGTAAGCTTCTAACTTACAAGAAGTCTAAAGATCACCACCATGGGAAAGAAGGATACAGGCGTGAAGATACCAGTCCTTGACAAAGATAATTACTTTCACTGGAAAGTAAAGATGCATTTACATCTCTTATCCATTGATGAAGGTTATGTAAACTGCATAGAGAAAAGCCCTCATACCCCTATGAAGGCTAACACTGCAGTTGGAGAAATAGCTGGAACTGGAGCTGCTGGAAGGCCTATTCCCAAACTGCAAGTAGAATTCACAGATCCTGAAAAAGAAGAAGTCCAGAAGGACAAGAAAACCATGAACATATTGTTCAATGGTATTGATCAAGACATGTTCGATAATGTCATAAACTACACAACTGCCAAGCAAGTGTGGGACACTATACGAACATTCTATGAAGGGACTGAGCAAGTTAGAGAGAATATGAAACAACTCCTCATACAACAGTATGAACATTTTCACTTCAGTTCAGGTGAAAGTCTAACTGATATATTTAGCAAATTTCAAAAACTGTTAAGTAGGTTAAAGTTGTATGGGAGAGTATACGAAACCAAAAATTCCAACCTAAAATTTCTGAGGTCTTTACCAAAAGAATGGAAGCCAGTAACAGTCTCATTGAGGAATTCTCAAGACTACAAAGATTTTACACTTGAGAGACTGTATAGAGTTTTAAAGACCTATGAGCTCGAGTTGCAACAAGATGAAGAAGTTGAGAAGAGCCAGACGAAAGGTGGAAGTGTAGCTTTGATGGCCAATATTCCAACCAACCAAGATGGAGAGAAGATGAAGAATGTGGAAGTCACATCAAGTCAAAGAACTTGTGAATGTGGAGATGGAACTAGCAGAGGTAAGAACAAGATGATTGAAGAACCTAATGCATTGAGTCAGGATGAATCTGAAGATCTAGATGAATATTTGGCATTTTTGTCAAAGAGATTTTCAAAGCTAAGATTCAAGAAGAATCTAGCCGGAGCCGGGAAATTCAAGAAAAGCTATCAACCAAACAAGGATATGGTTGAAAGGTCAAAGATCAAATGCTATAGCTGTGGAATTGCTGGTCACTTTTCTAATGAATGCAGAAAATCCAAATTTAAGAAAGAGAAGAAACAGTTTGAGATGTTGACTACAAGAAAAAATACTTTGATCTTCTCAAGCAAAAGGAAAGAGCATTCGTATCTAAAGATGATGATTGGGCAGCTGGAGGAGACTCAGATGTAGAAAAAGAATTTGTCAACCTTGCACTTATGGCAAACGAAAATGATGAAGAGTCTAGTTCAGCAAGCAACCAGGTATACTCTACAAATCTAACTGAGCTTTCCAAAGATGAATGTGATAATGTTATCAATGAAATGTCTAATGAACTGTGCAACATGCATGTCACATTAAAATCACTTAACAAAGATAACAAAAAGATTAAAGATCTAAATGTTAAGTAAGGAGATAGAAATACTCTGTTAGAGACTCAGTTAATTTAGTTTGAAACGATGAAAAGAGATTGCCAGGATGCTAAGAATGAATTACTTGAGGCTTTGAAAAGAGAAGAGTGTTTAAAAGAACTATTAAGAAAAGAACAAGAAGTAATCCCTAAGTAGAAAAGGTCAAAGGCTAAAACTAAAAAAATCTGTAGTGTTTAAGGAATTGATTCTTTCTACAAATTAGCGGAAGCAAAGTTAGGAGTTGATGGGGAAACTGCTTCAGACAGTGACTCAATGGATGAGGAATGTCCATTGAAGTCGAAACCTGTCAGCAAAGCAACCTTGGTTAAGCTGAATAACCAATATGGACCTGTCAGCAAAAACTTTGTGGTGGGAGAGTGTAGCAAAACCAAGTAAGTTGAACAAGATAACATAGGCCACTTGTCCATCAAAAAATTGAAGTATAAGTTAGAAAAGACTGAATCAAAGGCTAAGGCTAATAAGAAGAATAGAAATGGCAAGGTAGGAATTAACAAACACAGCAACTACACACCTGATAAGTATGCTCTCAGGAAGGAATGTGTGAAATGTGGTAGTGTTAATCATTTATCTGCCAACTGTAAAACTGTGAAAGATGCTTCTGTGCCTTGTATGCCTATGTCTGTGCATGTGCCTGCTATGAATGTTATTCCGAATATGTTTATCCAACCTGCTCATGCATCTAGTCAGTATGATAACATGCAATTCATGCATAATCCATATGACAATGCTTTTAATATGCCTCAGTTGCCATGGATGATGAATAACATGTTTGCACAGACTATGCCTAATTATACATCTAGCTATAATGCATATGAGCAAGTGGAACACCCTGTTCTTCAAAGACCTACCCTAAGAGTTAAGGTTGACTTAACTCAATCAGAACCCTTGGATGGTAAGGGCTTGAAGAATAAGAGAAAGGCTAACATGGCAGGACCCAAGGAAACTTGGGTACCAAAATCAACTTGATTTGATTTTAATGTGTGCAGGGAGACAGAAAGAATCTTTGGTATCTGGATAGTGGTTGTTCTAGGCACATGACTGGAGATTCTACCCTGCTCACTAAGTTCGAGGAGAGAGCTGGCCCTAGCATTACTTTTGGAGACAATAGCAAAGGATATACTAGAGGATATGGCTTGATTTCACAAGGAAATGTTGTCATTGAGGAACTAGCACTGGTTGATGGCCTTAAGCACAATTTGCTTAGTATCAGTCAACTATGTGATAAAATCTGAATGTCTGGTTCACATCTGAAGCTTGTGTTATTTTCAAGAAAAATGACAACAAGGTAGTGATGACAGGAAATAGAAAAGGAAATGTGTACATTACTGACTTCAACTCAACGAGTGCCAACTCTGCTACATGCCTTTTCAGCAAGGCAAGCATGGATGAAGGATGGCTTTGGCATAAGAGACTGTCTCACTTAAGTTTTAAAGCCAGGAATGAATTGGTCAAGAAGGATTTGGCCAGAGGCATTCCAAAATTGGAGTTCTCCAAGGATGGACTATGTGATGCATACCAAAAAGGGAAGCAAAAGAAGGCCTCCTTCAAATCCAAGTCAATGTCTTCAATTGATCAACCTTTACAACTACTGCACATGGATCTATTTGGACCAGTCAATGTATTTTCGATATCTAACAAGAAGTACTCTCTCGTATTTGTTGATGATTTCTCCAAATACACTTGGACTTTCTTTCTGCATTCGAAAGATGAGGCAAGTGAAATCATTATCAAGCATATCAAGACATTCAACAACAACCCAATCCTCAAAGTAAGAAGGATTAGAAGTGACAATGGAACTAAGTTCAAAAATTCTGTGTTAAGAGAGTTCTATGAAGAAGAAGGGATCACTCAAGAATTCTCTGCATCAAGAACACCTCAACAAAATGGTGTAGTGGAGAGGAAGAACAGAACTCTTATTGAAGCTGCAAGGACTATGCTTGAAGAATCAAAGTTTCCAACATATTTCTGGGCTGAAGTTGTTAATACTGCATGCTACATTCAGAATATATCTTTGGTCAATCAAGCAAAAGGCATGACACTTTACCAACTATTCAAAGGCAAGAAGCCAACAATTAACTTTCTACATGTCTTTGGATGCAAATGCTATGTATTGAAAATTATGGCGAGAGTCTTGGGAAATTTGACTCAAAGGCAGATGAAGCTATATTTGTTGGGTACTAAGCTGGAAAATCTTACAAAGTCTACAACCTAAGACTTAACGTTGTTATGGAATCCATACATGTTGTTTTCGATGACAAGAAAATATCTGGTCTAGTAGATGAAGGTTTTCATGAATCATTCTCTTTCGAGAATGAAACAAATGGTGAAGAAAGCGAAGATGATGATGAAGAGAGGTTATCGATCGGTGTAGAGAACAGACCTAGACCATCAGTTGAAGTGCAAGATGGACCATCTGTTGAAGAGCAACTCACACTATCTGTTGAAGATCATCTTGAAGCATTTGTTGAGAACCAAAGAGGAATATCTGTTGATAACTTTGTTAGAACTCCACTCAACTCGAGGCCCATACACTCAGGGGGAGTTTCTCACAGTCAACAAAAAATCAAGATGGTCAACATAAAGAGAACAAAGTAACTTCATCAAGGTCAAGCTTACTACCACAAAGAGAATGGACTAAGGATCACCCTTTTGAACTTATAATTGGTGACTCCAGTGCAAAAGTCCAAACTAGGAGAGCAACTCGAGAAGAATACTTGTACAACAATTTTCTTTCTAAAGAAGAACCTAAGAAGGTTGAAGATGCTCTTCTAGATCTAGACTGGAACCAGTTTGAGAGAAATGAAGTATGGAAAATTGTACCCAAACCTAAAGACAAATAAGTGATTGACACTAAGTGGGTAGTCAAGAACAAGATGGATGAGAATGGCATAGTCATAAGGAAAAAAGCTAGACTAGTTGCTAAAGGCTACTGTCAAAAAGAAGGAATTGACTTTGAAGAAACCTTTGCACCAGTGGCAAGGTTAGAAGCAATCAGAGTCTTCCTAGCCTATGCAGCTCATGCCAATTTCAAAGTCTATCAATTGGATGTCAAGAGTGCATTTCTAAACGATATTCTGGAGGAGGAGGAGGTGTATGTTAATCAACCTCCTGGCTTTGAAGATCCAGATTTTCTAGAATATGTGTATTATTTTCTCAAAGCACTCTATGGCCTGAAGCAAGCACCTAGAGCCTGGTATGACACACTTTCACAGTTCCTCATAGAGAATCACTTCATCAGAGGTACTGTTGATAAAACTCTCTTTTATAGATCTGTCAATGGCTCTATGATACTTGTCCAAATTTTTGTAGATGATATAATATTTGGGTCTACAGATGAGAAGCTTTGAAAAAGGTTTACCAAACTTATGCAAAGTAAATATGAAATGAGTAAGATGGGTGAATTAACCTATTTTCTTGGTTTACAAGTTGAACAAGTAAATGAGGGAATTTTTATAAGTCAAACTAAATATGTGCATGATCTTTTAAAAAGATTTGATAGCAGATTGCTCTTCTGCAAAATCACCCATGGCCACTGCCACTAAGCTTGAGTTGAATACTACGGAAAAGAAGGTGGACATTCCAAGCTATAGAGGCATGGTTGGATCTCTTTTATATTTAACTGCTAGTAGACCTGATATTATGTTTGCTACATGTTTATGTTCTAGATTCCAAGCTGACCCTAGGGAATCTCATTTAGTAGCTATTAAAAGGGTTTTCAAGTTTCTTAAGGGAATACCAAACCTTGGCATTTGGTACCCTAGAGATTCTTGTTTTGATCTAAAAGGTTATTCAGATGTAGATTATGCAGGTTGCAAAATGGATAGAAAAAGTACCACAGTCATGTTGGGTTTCAACCCAATAGGATGTTATGGGCTTTGGTGGTTCAAGATATATATGGGTAAGATAATAATTGTATGTGTAGACAATTATTATATATGGTATGTCTTGATCACTAAGTTGGGTAATTAGGTGCCAAGAATTGGAAGACTTGTATAACAAGTATGGTAAAACTTGTAGAACAAGTATGGTAAGTCTTGGTGGCTAAGTTTTGGATGGCTATATAAACATAGTCATATTGTATTTGTTTGATGATGTGAAAGCTTAAGAGATGTAGTCTTAAGTATTGTTTGGGAGATCCTTGAGCATTGTTGGCTCAAGTATCAGGGTTGGGACACCGTTAAGGTGTTATTGTTTTCATGTATTATTAATTATTGTTTGATTAATAATACGAGTTTGGGGCGTGGGTGTTTTCACGTCAAATATTGTTTGGTGTTCTTATTTTGCTTTTACTTATTGTTGATAGAAGTAGAAGTAATACTTGAATAGTGTTTGACCGCGCTTTAGTGGATCTTGTCAATTAATCGATTGGCGTGTGTGCGCGCTCTGTATTGATGGTTTGTGAATCTCGGATTATGTAAGTCCCCTAACCTAACAAGTGGTATTAAGAGCCAAGGTTCGGGTTCGTGATGGATGAGGTTGAGGGAAAGTTCGAGATTCAATGGTATGGCGGAACATGATGAAGGATTTGCTGACATGGAGATTGCTGCTAAAGCGGGTAGAGACAAAGTTACGTGCGGTTTGACGGTTGACTTGCACCATGGATCAATCCTGTGTTCGGACTCGAGATGGAAGAAGATGGAAGAGGTCATCGCAATTGTTTCAATGGCTCGATCAACTAGGTGAACTATTTGGGTGATACTACGGATGTTCTTCAGGAGGCCAAAGGATTGTGAAAGCAAGGATCGGGTGACTCAACATGTGAAAGAGCACTCGTGGTGGTTGATGCACGTGATTTTGTAGATGGATATACCGTTATAATAAAGAACGGTGGGTGGTTTGGAGGGTCACTATACGGGTTTTAGGGACACTCAATGTTCGGAAGAGCAAGAGAGGGTTCTTGTTCATGTGGTGGCATTGAAGAATGGATGTCGATGGCTTTGATGGGTACCGTTCAATCCGATATGGGTATTGGATTGAAGGGGAGGATTGTTGGGTTTCAACCCAATAGGATGTTATGGGCTTTGGTGGTTCAAGATATATATGGGTAAGATAATAATTGTATGTGTAGACAATTATTATATATGGTATGTCTTGATCACTAAGTTGGGTAATTAGGTGCCAAGAATTGGAAGACTTGTATAACAAGTATGGTAAGACTTGTAGAACAAGTATGGTAAGTCTTGGTGGCTAAGTTTTGGATGGCTATATAAACATAGTCATATTGTATTTGTTTGATGATGTGAAAACTTAAGAGATGTAGTCTTAAGTATTGTTTGGGAGATCCTTGAGCATTGTTGGCTCAAGTATCAGGGTCGGGACACCGTTAAGGTGTTATTGTTTTGATGTATTATTGATTAGTATTTGATTAATAATACGAGTTTGGGGCGTGGATGTTTCCACGTCAAATATTGTTTGGTATTCTTGTTTTGCTTTTACTTATTGTTGATAGAAGTAGAAGTAATACTTGAATAGTGTTTGACCGCGCTTTAGTGGATCTTGTCAACTAATCGATTGGCGTGTGTGTGCACTCTGTATTGGTGGTTTGTGAATCTCGGATTATGTAAGTCCCCTAACCTAACAAGTCACCTGTCAGTTCTTAGGAAATAAGCTGGTTTCATGGTTCAGTAAGAAGCAAAATTTAGTTTCCACCTCAACAACAGAGGCTGAGTATATAGCAGCTGGAAGTTGTTATGCACAGATTTTATGGATGAGAAATCAACTGCTTGACTATGGATTTAAGGTTGAGAAGATTCCAATTTTCTGCGACAACACTAGTGCAATTACAATTTCTGATAACCCAGTGCAGCATTCAAGAACCAAGCACATAGACATCAGATATTATTTCATCAGAGAGCATGTGATGGAAGGTACCATGGAACTACATTTTGTTCCAGGTGAGAAACAATTGGCAGATATCTTTACTAAAGCTCTAGATGAAGCAATCTTTTCAAGGTTGGTAAGTGAGTTTGGTATGTTAAACTTTTCATAATCGTTTAATATCTGTTCAATTAATTGTAGGTAGTGCATTTTATTCTCTGGATTTTATCTGTTTCATTTGCTTATTTGCATGATTACTCTGGAGATATCAAACACTTAGTTTCCTAGAGATATCGAACAAATATGTGTACTCATTTGAGTTATCGAATGAATGTTATACTTGAGATGTTGATTAGCTGATTTCCTAGAGATATCGAACTAGCTTTCATGCTAGAGATATCAACTAGTCAATTACTAAGAGACAGCGAATCAGTTAATGTTCAGATAATATCGAATGGTTGATATTTGAGATATCGAATGGATTAATTATTTGTTAATATCATTTAATTGCTTTATCATTTATCCAGAATAATTGAATGCTTTGTGTGCTCTGTACTCTAAAATTATTTGTCTCGTATTGATTAGACTCAAGCCGTCAGACTTAAATGATTTTGGAACAACTTACGCACATAATATTTACTTTTTATCTTTTCTAAATGATCTGTCAGGATTAGTCTAGGACACCGTGTAGTTTCTTTTGCATCCGTTAGTGTGTTTAAAGAGGTGTGACCTTTGCTTAACCTTACATCCTTTTAACTCCTAGTTATTAAGTTGCGTCTTTCAGACTTCTGGGCTTATAAATAGGTAGGGATAGAGATCATTTAGACTCACACTTACAATAACAACCCTCTTTCTTCTTTTCTTCTTCAACCTTTCTCAAAAATGATAAAGAGCATCCTCAAGGTTTCTGTAGAAGAGTTTGAAGCCATGCCTCTCTACGAAAAGGTGATGGCTCTCCAGGAGAAAATAGAATAGCTTCTCGCGGAAGAGGAGAACTCCATAGCCGCCATGCGTGCAGCTTTGGAAGTTCTCAGAGCGCGCAACCGAGGCGATTTCGTCGATGACCCAGCCGCAGCTGCCTAGTTGGTTTAGGGGGAGGGGGGACGTTGTTTAGTTTTTGTTAAGTTTGTTTTATTTTGTTTCAATGGTCATTTGACCATTTATGTAATTTTTTTAATTTAATGAAATGATCTTTCCATCTATTTATTTTGTTCTGTTCTTATTGTTATAATCTGTCTGCATGTCTCTGTGAAGCGACTTCACTGTTATATTATATTTTGACTTGATTTCAACAAAGAACACTTAGATAAGATAAAGTTAGATTGTGCTTAAATCACCTAAGTTGTTTTAATATTCTAATCGTAGTGGTTTAGTAAAATTAATTCAACTTATGCGTATTTCTGAATCTGTAAGTGGTTAAGCATACATTTCATTGGATTAACTTCAATTTAATCAGTTCATTTCGAACCTATCTGTCTCAAGACCTTGTTCATGTTGTTCTTAATTCTAACTTGACATGTTAATCTAATCAAAAAGTGAGCTTTAATGACTACACAGTTGCACAGTTTCTTGTTCCATTTGCAGTACTCTCAAGGACTTGAACTGACAACATAAGATGATGATGATGTGTTGGTGTTATCACAAGCAAACTTGGTTATTACATCAACCAAGTTCTTCAATTTTGTCATTTGCCATGTGTAAAACACCTAGAATTAATGTTAAAATCAAAAATAACTAATTTGGACTCTACTTTAAAACAGGACTAATTGGTTAATCATGAACAGGTGAATAGGTAATTTTTTTTATTTTTGCTGATTGAACTCTCACATAAAATTGACAAATTAAGGCATTAGGGTTAAATGTAACATATTTGCAAATACCTAAAATGAATATCCATGACTATATCTGCAAACTTGTTTCTTTTCTCTAAGTACAGCTTCAAGAACACTGTCAATTTACTCCATCCAGTACAAAGGTGTTCTGTACCTCTAAGAGTATAAACCTGCATGTGGAGAAGGCTCTTACCTCATTACACCTAGTTCAGGTATTGAGTTATTATCTATCAGTATTTTTTTCTGTCCTACAATCCCTATGTTTTATGATAATACTAGTGCTATCAAAAGTGCAGAAAATCCAGTTCAACATTCGAGGACTAAGCACATTGATGTCAGGTATCATTTTATTAGAGAACATATTGAAAATGGTACTGTGGAACTTCATTTTGTTCCTACTGACAAGCAGCTTGCAGATATTCTAACTAAACCAATTGATGAGGCTACATTCATTAGATTGGTTAGTGAGTTAGGAATGTTAAATTTCTAGATCTTTAACATCTGCATAAGTAGCAAGGTATGTTGTTTCAGCTTATAGACTTGATATCTTTGTCAGGATCTATATTTGATAATTAAATGCTTAAGCTGTAACATTTTACTTTGATAAATTAGAGTATGATAGGCTTGTTAATAATCATCAGGATCAGGATTGCTATCAGGATGCTGACGTCATCAGAATTTCTATGTCAGTATCAGGATTGTGAAAATTGTTTAGTTTGTGACTTAATGTTTCAAATTCTGAAGTTTAATTTATTCAGTGGTCTAATTCTGAGTTTTGTTAAGTCTATGCTAGCAAGTTTTAACACATCCATACTGATAATTTATACTATTATTCAGATCACTTCAATAAACAATAATAGACAAGTGGATAATAAGAAAACTTGTATTTTCAATAATCAAAAGCATTACATACATCGAAATGAAATACAAACTTCTTTTTGTCTAACTTCTACTGATAATCCTATTCTTGTCTAATGTTATGGATATTGGATCTTGCTTCTTTCATGCATCTAAGATACAGGACAAGGAGCATCTCAAAATCCATTTGGGAATTTGAAAAGTCCCATCTGCTCTTGGATTTCTTCTCAGGATGACTTGAATGAGAGTAGCTGGTACAACCCCATGTTTATAGAGGACTGATGGATAAATGAATAGCATCTCCATAAAGATCAACCCCGGACTCTTCACCAAATTCTTAATCCTCAAGGTGTGAATAGATTAGAGGAGGATTTTGTTCATCTGGTAGATGTTTTAGAGGAGGTTTTTGGACATCATTTGGGTTGATACCAACCATATCTAACTCGATGAGAAAAGTCATCTCTTCTAAGAGATAGTCCACTTGCTCCTGATCATCAAGAGCATAGAACTTCTTAGAGGAAATGAACCGAAATTTAGGGTTCATATGAATATTTTGGTTGAAAGCCATTAGGAAAAGAATGGTTTACAGAGAAAAGATTGGAAGGTTTTTGGAGTGAAGAATGGCATAAGACGTCTGTTGGTTTTATAGAAAGACGTGAGAAGCTGAACAGTCGCTTGGACATTATCAATGCAGTCAGTCATTATTATTGCGCGTGACTGTATTTCTTGTATTTTCAAGAAATGTTAAACGTATCTAACCAATTAATTTTGTTCAGATTATTGTTTATTTCTTTTTCAGATAAAAGAAAATGCCACGTGGAACTCCATTTAGTCTCTGGAATCAGGATGATATTGATCAGGAATTACAAATGTGATCACATCAGGAAATGTGATTATTGCTATTCAGAAATCACATTTAAATTTATGATTATCTTGATGAGAAGATCATATCAGGAGAAGGAAACTGATCAATATTGATTTTTATCTTGATTATACCCTGATTTATTTAATTGAAATCAATTTTGGATTTTATTTTCCAAAAATCGTGGGTAACTACATTTTTTAGGGACTGACACCTGTCAACCTACGTGTCAATGTGGGATAGTGGGTCTGAAGGATTTTTGAAATATACTTGTTTTGAAACTCTAATTGTTTATTGCTTTCTCTAAATTCATATCTTCTAAAGCAAGAACATTCTCGAGTTCTCAAAATCACTAATAAATTTCAAGACTTCTCAAGTTCTCTACAGATCAAAATGGCAGTCCAAAGAAGACTACCCAAATCAGTAGCTTTCAAGTTTGGTGACTTTGATTTTATGATGAACAATCATGTTGCAGCTATCACCAACAAGGAAGGGGTGTCAACTGATTTTCGCCAAATAATGGACTTTATGGCGAAAGGACCATTAAGTTATGCCTTGACATCATCTCCATAGATTAATCAAGCTGCTGTTTCACAAGCTTGGGAGAATGCTAAGGTAATTGACTCTGTTCAGGGTCAATCATGTAAGATTGTTCTAGACTTAGGACAAGACTCATTTGATATTACTGAATCTGTTGTTAATTCAATACTTCACTTACCTGTTAGTATGAATTTTGAGAATGTACCATCTGATGATAATGTAAGAACTATGTTATCTGAGTTAGGTTATAATAAGACCTCTTGATAACATGAGCCAGTTAAATAGATCCTTTCTTAGGAAAGAATGGTCTTTCTTCTTTGACCAACTTGCTAAATGTTTTACTGGTAAATGTAATTCTTTTCAACAAATTACTGATGTTACATCTCACATTGCATATGGTTTGATTTATAACAGAGTACTTAATTTTGGTCACATTATCTTAAGTCAGATGTGTATCAAACTTGGGTCAAGAGATCATGACAATAAAATGGTTTATTATCACAGATTCATGCAATTGTTTATTAACCATTTTATTCCTGATGTTGAAGCTAGATTTGGTAGAGAACATTGTGCTTCTTCTTATGTACAACAAAAGAGAATTTTCTCTGACATTACAAAGAAGGACAGTGAAAAGAATCTAGATGAAATACTTGCAATTCACTATCCACAACATGTTCAGGTACTTCTAAGAACTCATCTTTCTACTATTTATAATTCTTCTTTCTTTGGTGGTGAAATGACTCAGGAATCTCATTTGGTGGAGAACCCCCCTGTGTCTACCCAACTAACCCAAAACATTATAGTTTTTGAAGCAATTCAAGAACCAAATTTTGATCCACAGCCTATTGTTTCAAAGAAACCAACCTCTGGTGTTTCTCAAAAAGACATCAGTTGTAAAGAAGAGAAGATTTGTTGTTTCAAGTAGTAGTTCTAGTGAAGATGATGATAATATATCTCTTGCTGAGAGAGCAGAATTGAAGGCTACAATTCAACTTTCTAAGCTAAGACAAAGAGATGAAAAACCTAGTCACAGCTAGGCTACAGTCTCCCAAAAGGTTGTAGTTCTTGAAAAGGGAAAACAGTTACCGGATATTGTCTCTCAAAAGACTTTGTCTATTGAAAAATGATCTCATCCCAAGATCATTTCTGTGTCTACACCTCTTGAGTCTTCTCAAGATAAATCTGTTGCTCACTATACCAGGATAACAAGGAGAAAGATTCATTTGTCACCTACACACAGAAAGTCTAGTCCAACTAATATTGTGCAGGTATCTTCAAATGAAGCTGTAACCAAGTCAGCAAATGAAAAGAGAGACCTTGATATTGATTCTTTATGGGAAACTACAGTATCATACAGATTGGCTATGAAGGTTATTTCTGTACAAGTAAAGCTTTCCAGGCCTGTTCTACAATTTCTGGTTGAAAGAGTTCCAAAACTTTCATTTCCTGAAGAATATGGACTTTTACATCAAAGACTTGACTTAATGAAGATGCATTTCTATGTATCAATCAGAAAGGAATTACGCAAGTCATTTTGACTTTCAAAGCATGGTGCACTTCAATCACTTCATACATATTTGTTTCACAAAGATTTCATTATTGAAGATGCTCCAGCTCAAGGTGAACAAAAGGAGGTAGTAGTTAGTGGAATGCAGTCAATAGGAGATACTACTGCACCAGTGGTGAATAGTAGGATAGATCAAATCACAGTCACTGCAACACAAGAACCATCTAGCCAGAGGTTGGATGACTCAGGAACTGTGATTGCTGATGCTGAAAGGTCTTCTGTGCTTACTGAAACTGCAAGTGAGATACCCTATGATATGGGAGGAATGACTTTGATTGATTTTCCTGAAGATCAAACAAATTTTGTTCATTCAGAGTCTATCCACCTTGAGGGTGTGTCTCAGCAACCAACACTTAAAGATGGTGACACACAAAATATAATGTCTAATGAAGTATTACTGAAGGCATTAAATTCTAATGTAGAACCTGAAAGTGGTATACTGGAGCCTGTAGTTTCTGGAAAGACAGTAGATGTTTGTGAGGGTTCAGAGACTATAGCAGCTCACTCCTTGGAGAAAACCTCAAGTCCCTTGCCATATGAGGAACCCTCTCTCCATGTGAGTTCAGGTATAAAAACTTCTTCTAACCCTTATTTTTCTGTAGGTCATGAGAGCACTTATCCAAATTTAAGTGATACACTTGAAAAGATGGACATAGATCCACAAACAGAGAGGCTGTCTTCTGACCAGGAAAAAGGAGAGGTAGAAAGAGTGTTGACTTTAGATAGTCAAAGTGAGAATGAGGGTATGGATGATCAACTCCATAGTGAAGGAGAGAAAATTAGGAAACCACCATCGTTTGATTTCTGGGATCAGGTTTTTCTTGAATCTTGGTCTGACAATCTTGGTATGGATGATGGTACATATTCTTTTATCAAAATGTATGAGAAGAATGACTTAGCAGAGCATAATGCAAAGCCAGAATTAAAAGCTCAGAAACAGAAAGAAAGGCTTGCAGGAATCATTAACAGAAGAGGTGAAAGGCTAAGACAATTTCTTACTCCACATGTACCAGAAGATATTCCTAATGATCCTTGTATTCCTTTATATGTACTTCCAATATCAGCTAGAATTGAGACATCAATGGTATCTGATCACTCTCAGGAGGAGTCAGGATTTGTAGAAGTTAGTACACAGAATATTGGTGAAGGACAGGATGATCATATTTCAGCTCCAGATCAGAAAAGTGAAGATACAAGCAGTTCCAATGTTGAAGTTAATTCTAACGTTCTAAAAGGTATTCAGAATTCTCAAATTACTATTCAATCAAGACTTCAAATACTTGAAGATAACCAAGTCACTATTATGGAAAATCAAGCAGTTCTGATGAATCTCTTTTGTTCTGTTACTGAATCTCTTGGAATTAATATTGCTGATGTCAAAAAGGGGGAGATAAAGAAAATTCAGAGACAACAACAACAACAGACTGGGGGAGATAAAGGAAGAACTAAGGGTGACAGAGGTGAATCTCAACAGGGAAGTGGTAAAGGAAAAGAAGCATCAAAATAGTTGAATTCTTTCTTCTAAGTACTAGATACTATGTCTACATCTGAAGAAGGAGGTACTTAACTTCATGACCTTAAATTCATAAATTCTATTCTGGTTGTATTGTTATATGTTTTGACATCTACAACTTAGATTTATGCTTCAGATTTTAAAGCATAAATAGGGGGAGATTGTTAGGAATAATTCATGAGTTGTGATGTTAAGAATAGAATTTGCATATACTTCTTGTATATCCTAATCTTATAAAGGATTTAGCAATTTGTATAGGATATATATGTGTTAGACAGTAATCTTTAGAGTTTAGTCAAGAACAGGGCGTCAAGGACTACATTTCAGGAACTATGGCAGATCGTGATATAACAAGTCAAATCCTTATCAAATCCTGATGGGATGGATGTCGAGTCCTGATGAAGATGGAATTAGGGATGGGCATTCACCCCGGCCCACCCGATCCCGATCCGATCCCCGCACCGAACGGGGCGGGGAATCGGGGATTTTTCGGGTACGGGTTCAAAAAAAATCGGGGAGCGGGCGCCAGGATTTTATGCCTCCCCGGCCCGATCCCCGACCCCAGCCCCGATTCTCAATCCCCGACTCGATTCCACCACATTATAATATATATATATATATATATATATATATATATATATATATATATTAATAATCATATATTAATATATACGAATTTCCAATACTTTATATTGGAAACAAAATGATATTTTAATCTTATATGTTTGTCTTTCTAGTAGTTAAATAACTTCATTTCCATGTTATTTATAATTATTTATTTAAGTATTATTTTTTTATCTTAATTTAGTGCTTAAAAATTGTTTCAAACTCACTAGTTAGTGTTTATAATTGTTTAAAATGTTATTTTTTTTATTTAAAATGAAATTCCCCGATTCCCCGCGGGGATCCCCGTTACCCGTTTGGGCCGGGGACGGGGAATAAAAAATAATCCCCGATGGGGATCGGGCTGGGGACGGGGATCGGGTTTGAATTCGGGGATGGGGGCAAGGATAGCACTCTCCGGCCCCGAAGTGCCCCGATGCCCATCCCTGGATAGAATCCTGATATCAGTCATACTACTGATGATGTCATTGTGGATGCTACAGAAACTGGAAAGTGCTATAAAACAGGATCGTTGTTTTGAAGAACAAGCAAGAAGGTATCATGAAGGAAAGAGTTTAATATTGATGGAAACTATCAACTGGACGGCAGAACATTGTCATGTATAGATCATAACTTTCTTTTATTAGTTGATAGGTAGCATTATAAATACTCTCTCTATATCATTGTAAAAGTTGTTGAAAAGCGTGAGCTTAGTGTAAGGTTTGTATTCGAGAGTTCGAAACAAATAGAGAGAGAGATTTGTATTGAGAGCAGCGGATAAAGGAATTGTACACCTTTGGTAAAGTTCGTATTTGATCTTATTTAATACAAACAAGGTTGATTCATTCGTTTGTTCTTGTTTATCTAATTAATCAAAAATCAGACACGATTACTTAACTTGTATTCAACCCCCCCTTTCTACAAGTTATTCGAGTTAAGAACATATTAATAGTTTCCCATCTTTAACCCCCTCTACAGTTTCTCAACAAACTGTAGTTGACAAATCTTGTATACCTTAACTTGAGGGGAGTGAACAGGAGGAAAGTGAGGGTGAGGGAAGTGGTGAACATCAAGAAACCACTAGAACAAGGAAGGTAAGGGTGTGCAAAACCAGCCTAGCCATCCTATGTCTTCCCAAAAAGGCATAGTGATTAATAAGGACATCCACATTTCTAGTTTTAGTCTCTTAACAAACTTCAACTATTGAATTAAGTTCCCAACCAGGAACACACTCAGTGAAGGTAAGGGACACAGTTGTACATCATTCTCATACTTGATTTCTAGCCAGGAGTTAGTACAAGTTGCAGGGACACAGGGGGACCACACACATGTTACTCTTAACTATTTCTCAAATTCAGGTTGATGAATCTTCTATAAATGAAAGGATTCAGCCCCATTCATGGATACCTAATTTGTGACAATGAAGCACTTCAACACACACACCAAACACTCTTGATTCTTCATCTCATTTCATGAAGAAGCCAATACTCAACCTTGAATTCTCCAAGCTCTTAACAGGGTAGTATACTGAATTTTATATCCATATCTCTACAACTTATATGGAATCGTATGATTTCTCGTTAGGACTAAGGGTGAGCTGTGTATAAGAGTGGCCTCCTATTTCTTCCAAGAGAGCAAAAGGAGAGATTGAGTACCCCTTTAGGAAGGGAAGGTGAGTTGTGAGAAGTGGGCCAGGATGAGATCCTGATGCAAAAATAGAGAGATTAAGAGAGAAGTTTTCTTTATGCAGATTCTTGCTTCTCATCCCTCTGATTCCCATAGTTACGACATCATTGTTCTTGCTGATAACAAAAAAGGGGGAGAAGTTTGAAGGGGACTGAAAGGGGCTTTCCAGATTTTCTCAAGTGTGAGGGGGATTGAAGGGGATCTCCGGACTCTGTTTTCCTTTAACAACAAATTAAAGGGGAAGAATTTGAAAAGTTCAGAACCTTGTCTTCATATATCTCAACAAAGGGGGAGAAAGCATAAAAGACCTTCAGACCAACCAGCAAGTGTAGGAACAGAACAAACTCTCAGATTTAATGCTACATAGGGGGAGCAGTTCTAAGTACTCAAGTGAAGTGAGTAGTACAACTCAGAAACTGTGTCAAGGAATCTTGATCAATATTTTCTTTCCTAGTGAAAGAAAAATCTGAAGAGTGGTTTTTGTTATCATCAATCTCTGGATTTATATCTTTCCCTTGAAGACATAAATAAGGGGAGATTGTTGAGACATGTATGTCTATAGATGATGATAACAAATACCACAAGGCAGAAAATGAATCAAGGAATCGAAGCTGATAAATAAATCAGGAAGCTAACTGAAATGCAGATCAACTAAAGCAACATCTTAAGAATTGATCTCTGCAAACAGTTAGGAAGCATTTCTGTAACAAGCCTTGAGATGCTAAAATCAATTATGAGTAATCAGAAGAGAGTTTACTGTAACCATGCAAGTAATTTTGAGAAATCAAGAAAAGAAGAGTTCGAGAAGTCATTCGAGAACTCTACAAAAAGGGCTTATTCGAGAAGTCCTAGTTCGATAAGTCAGGCTGTTCTTGTATTCGAGAAGTCTGCAATTTTCACTTATCGAGAAGTCTACATGATTGGATGTTCGAGAAGTCATTCCAGAACTCAATAAAAGGGAACTCAAGACTCATCAGTTCGAGAACTCAACCTGGTTTCTTGATAATGCCAGAGTTCTCTAAAGGAACATAGTGAATGGAGATCAAACCCCAGAATTACTTTACAACCCATGACTTGTAGACAGTGATCAATTACACAGAGGATGTTACGAGTAGGGAGTCAAATTGTGAATATTTGAAGGCTCAAACTCTTTCAAGTGAAAGGTGAAATCAGTCACTGCTTACCCGACTTCAAGGGCAACAATAAGAGTAGAAGCAACCTCCAACATGATTACATTACTACTGAAGAATTCAAAGGATATCTTGATGAATGCATAAGGATCAGCTGCTTTATCTGGGAAGGTCAAGCACGGCTCAATAAGCAGAAAAGCTTATTGACTTTCGAAAAGATTATCTTTTTTTATTAAAGCTACTTTCAAAGATAAAGAGCCAAAGCAAAAAGATCTTTTGCATAAAGCATCACGTGGGTTTGAAAGCTAAGTCAACTCAAGAACTTAGTAACTTATGAAGAAAGAAACATAAACTGACTTGAAGCATGTTGGGACTGTCCAAATCAAGGAAAGAAGATCTTCAAGACATTTCTAGAAATGGCTACCACTTCAAGCATGTGTGTGTGACAAGTTATACCAAAATGTATCATTGCATTTTAAGTAGCTTACTTGTCTTCATATAGTTTATATAAGCTGTATGAGCAGCATAGTTTTTAGAGTAAGCAGTAGAGAAGGAAACACTGAGCATAACGCACATTGCATTAGGTATTCTTGTAAACACTAAGACCTTGTAACCCGTAGCTGTGTATTTCTACACAGAGTATTTTCTTCAAATACAACCATCAGGTGGACCAAACAAACCCACCTGAGATTTTTTATATCTTGTGTTTCATATGTCTTAGATATTTTGTTTAGTTGTTTACTCTTCGTTCTTATAAACACTCTACCTTAAGAACTCACCAAGTTGAAAGAATTTAGTCAAGATTGTATTCAACCCCACCCTTCTACAATCTCGTGGTGCATAACTGGGAAATAACAATAAGACCCAGTGTATCACCATGGGGGAGCCCCGGTGTTGTTTGTGAAAAAGAAGGATGGTAGTATGAGATTGTGTATTGACTACTGAGAGTTGAGCAAGCTTATCATTAAGAATAGGTATCCATTACCTAGGAAAGATGATTTGTTTGATCAGTTGAAAGATGATGTGCATTTCTCCAAGATTGACTTGAGAACTGGATATCACCAGTTAAAGATTAAACCTGAGGATATACCTAAGACTGCATTTCGCTCTAGGTATGGACATTATGGGTTCTTAGTGATGTCGTTTGGATTGATTAATGCACCCGCAACTTTTATGGATTTAATGAATCGAGTATTCAAGCAGTACCTAAATAAATTTGTTATTGTATTTATTGATGACATCTTGGTCTGTTCAAAGAGGGAAGAAGAGCATGCTGAGCATTTAAGGATTATGTCAGAAACACTGCAGAGAGAAAAGTTGTGCGCCAAATTCTCGAAGTATGAATTCTGGCTTAAGGAAGTTCAGTTTCTAGGACATGTGGTGAGTAGCCAGGGAGTTTTAGTGGATCCCGCTAAGATAGAAGCACTCTCAAATTGGAAGAGACCAACTACACCGACAGAGGTGAGAAGTTTTATAGGCTTGGCAGGGTATTATAGAAGATTCGTACAAGATTTTACTAAGATAGCAGCACCTCTGACACGACTTACAAGAAAGACTAAAAAATTCGAATGGACTCCTAAGTGTGAGGAAAGTTTTTAGGAATTGAAAAAGAGGTTGGTGTCAGCCCCAGTGTTGGCATTACCAGATGATAAAGGAGACTTTGTAATTTATAGCGACTCTTCTCATAAAGGATTAGGTTGTGTACTTATGCAGCACGGTAGGGTAATCGCGTATGCATCCAGACAATAAAGAGATTACGAGACAAGGCACCCCACTCATGACCTATAATTAGCATCGATAGTTTTCGCCTTAAAATATTTGGAGGCATTATTTGTACGGAGAGAAGTGCGAGATCTATACTGATCATAAGAGTCTAAAGCATATATTCACCCAGAAAGAGTTAAACATGAGACAGAGGATATGGCTAGAGTTGATAAAAGATTATGACTGTGAGATACACTACCACCCAAGGAAGGCCAATGTGGTGGTCGATGCCCTTAGTCGTAAAGAGAGACTTAAGATGATAACCACATCAGATGAGCTAATCAAGGACTTTGAGAAGATAGAGATTGAGGTGAAGATGTCAGGAGAAGGTCTAGAAGGCCTAATGAAAATTTGCATCCAACCACCGTTGTTGGAAAAGATTAACTATGTCAAGAAAAGTAAATAGAAGAGGAAAAGAATTCCTCTGAGGAAATAATGACAGGAGAGGAGATTAAATGTGAAGGTGGTGAAAATGGAATTATGAGGTACGCATCGAGAGTATGGATTCCAAATGTTCAAGAGTTAAAGGATGAGATTTTACACGAGGCCCATAGTTTGAGATATTCCATTCACCCAGGCAGCACCAAAATGTATAGAGATTTGAGAGAATACTATTGGTGGCCTAATATGAAAAAGGATGTCACTGAGTGGGTAAGCAAATGTTTAACATGCCAAAGAGTGAAGGTAGAGCACCAGAGACCCAGTGGATTGTTACAACCCTTAGAAATTCCCGAGTGGAAGTTGGAACATATCACGATGGATTTTGTGGTAGGATTACCAAGGAGGAGAGAGAATCATGACGCAATATTGGTAATTATTGACAGATTGACTAAGTCAGCACACTTTCTTCCAATCAACGAGAGATACACTGTCGATAGACTAACAGATATTTATATCAAGGAGATTGTGGTGCGACATGGAGTCCCCGTGACTATTGTATCCGATAGAGACCCGATTTTAACTCCAGATTTTGGAGGAGCTTTCAAGATTGCGAAGGAACCGAGTTGAGCATGAGCATAGCATATCATCCGCAGACAGATGGCCAAAGTGAAAAAACCATTCAGACCCTAGAAGACATGTTAAGAGTCTGTGCAATAGACCTTAAAGGAAGTTGGGATGACCATCTACCATTGGTTGAGTTTGCTTATAACAATAGTGCCCCCTTACGAGGCCCTGTATGGAAGAAGATGCCACTATCCCCTATGCTGGGAAGAAGTTAGCTAAAGAAATATACTGGGGCCAGAACTAGTTCAACAGACTAGAGAAACAATAGAGGTTATTCGGAAACGGCTAGTGGCAGCCCAGGACAGACAGAGGAAGTATGCGGATCAAGCCAGCAAGGATAGAGAATATGAAGTAGGAGACCTCATAATGTTGAAAGTATCCCCGTGGAAGGGACTGATGAGATTAGGAAAGAAAGGCAAATTGAGTCCGAGGTTTATTGGATGAGATCCTAAAACGTGTCGGGAAGGAAGCCTACGGGCTAGCCTTGCCCCCAAACCTATAGCATGTTCATAATGTATTTCATGTGTCAATGTTACGTCAATATAATGTAGATGCCCGACATGTGATAGAATATGAACAAGTAGACATACAACCAGATCTGACTTACGAAGAACAACCTGTGGAAATCCTGGAATCGAAAAGAACAAGTGCTGAGGAACAAGAGTGTTCAACTTGTGAAAGTGTTATGGAGAAACTAGAATGTCGAAGAGTCGACCTGGGAACTGAAGAGTGCAATGCGCGAGAAATACAATTATAATATAAAAATACATTTGATAAAACATTCATTACATCTTTAATAAAGAAAAATCAAATTAATAAATTAAAACACTGAGGAATATAGATAACGAATTCTACTTTTTAACAAATTACACATGTAGCTCAATGGTTATGGTACATTCTAAATTTTTTCATAACATTTTCTTATAAGGGACTTAATAGTAAAACTAAAATATATTAGAGGGCAAAAACGTAAATTATATTAAATAAAATGTGACATGTTGTGCTATTATATATATATAGTAGATTATTTAAGTTGCCTATGTGGTAATAGATGCATGTTGTCCTTGAAAATCCAACTGCATTATTTTTAAAGATTTTTTTAAAAATTTAATTTTTTAAAATAATTTTTGTAAAAAAACTTATTTTCACTAAAAATACATTTTTTAAAAAAATTATTTGAAAAAATGGTAGCAATCCAAAATAACTAAAACATGAAATATTAAATTTTGGAATAAGATATCAAAATTAACCGGACTTTTCTGGATCTCGAGTTTGTACTATAATAAATTTTAAATAATATTGATATTGAATGAAAAATAAAAGAGTGTGATGATAATATTTTTACTAAAATTTATGTATTTAAATAAATTTTTTACTATATATTAAATGGCAACACATGGGTAAAAAATTCCAAAATAATACCTGTGAAATTACCAATATACCCCTATTTATCACATAATTATAGAAACACTACTATAGTTTAATTTTTAAAAAAAATCAAAGTGGGTGTTGGGACTTGAACCCATGACCTTCAACTTAAAAGTGACAATCTCAACCACTATGCTAGATGCTCAATTTATTTAAATTATAGAATTAATTATCAAAATGCGAAAATATGTCATATGCTATACTGTATTTTGATCTTTTTTTCTAATTTACTTGCCTAATTTGAAAATTTTATTTATACAGGTGTCTCAAAATCATGTTTTTAATGAATATTTTGCAAATCTAACTATATTAGAAAAAAAAACATGCATAAGAATAAGTAGATACACAAAATATTATGAAACTAAAATTGATCCGTTAAAACATGATTATGTATTTAAAAAAAGGATTACATTAATATTTTTATATTGTAAATTTCATTTATTTGCATTTAGTAAATGATGCCTCAAATTTTATGTACTATTAGATTACAAATTGCATCGTACCAATTTTTATGTAACTTGTTATACTCAACAATTTTCACTTAATATTTTTACATATACGAGTTTTTTAATAAAATAAGATGAATTTAAAAATATCTAGGTCAACAATATTTACTAAAACATATGAACCCTATCATCTTGTATTGACCGTAATACATATGAGTTAATTAAAACACTTATTGGGGAGGTTCATGTATATTTTAATGTTTTAACTACCATGTACGACATTTAGAGGTTGTTCTCAAATTAAAGTAAGGTTTACATACGTGGTACTGCAATCCTCGTGTAACGTTTATGATAGTTGTCACAATTTCAAGGGTATGCAACGCCACACTTGGGTTTCACAACAAACCTTAATCAATAAGTTCTTAGTCATTATTACTCGCAACTAACAACCATCAAAATTTTGTGTATTTTTTTTCCTTTTTACTCACTTTAAACAACAAAGAAAACTCGATATTAATGTATTTGTGATTCCAACTACTCGACAACGAGATTTTTTGACTACTCATATCAACATGTATCGATATTCATATTACAATCTCAGAATTACGAGTGCACAATATCAATATTAATAAAACAACCACCGGCGTCTTCCTTAAAACAAATATATGCGTTCATATAGATGTGTGTACCTTACACGGGCGATTATTTTGACACAACATAATGAAGTAATGGGTGCACAGTTATTTTTAATCGATTTGATCGTAACCCGAGTGTAATTTATTCATGTGCAAAATTAAAAATTTGTCTGAATTGTTTGTAAACAAATTCTAGATATTAAGTAAAGATCTTGTATTTCCATAATTTATTACGACTTCTACAATCATTGATAATAAAAATTGCGTGAGAAGTTAAGATCAATCGTCTGTTCTACAGGCATCCGAAAAGAAATTACAGTGATCTTGAATAGGGAATAAAAAAGAACGCAATATAAACAATATTTAGTTATCATAATACCTAAAAATTAACTTAACTATATATATTTAATATTTAATATTAAAATAATAATTATAATTTTCAACTAAAAGTTGCTAATTTTTAAACATATTAAATAGAGTAAATTTAATACATGTTTAATAGGTTAATTAATGACTAATTAAAATGTTATTAATAGCTATTTAGTGCAAGAAAAGAATTTTAATAAAGAAATCAAAAAAATGAAAATTCAAGAAATATGTCTTGAACTCTTCTAGTGCATTTCCGATCTCCATGCATTATAATATACTAGGCAGTTATGCCACACTATCGCACGCATACAGAAAACTATCTTTAGTAATTTATAAATATTAGTAAAAAAATGTGGAATCGTACGTATAGTTTATGCATGATATTATTCAGAAATTCTTTAAACATATAATAAAATTATAAATTAACTTTTGAAATAAAACAAATGACAAAAAACTTTTAAAGCTTTATTTATTGAATGATAATATTAAATTTTAATAATTTATAGAAGGAAGCATAAAAAATCAAGACACTAATTTTTATTTCAAAAAACATTGATAGCTATTTTTAGATTTCCTTTTAAAAATTGATTCAAACAATTTACATGAATTATTAGTCGCAATAATACTCTCTTTAAATATTTAAAATTTCAATAATTTTTAAAAAAATCAGAAACATGAAAATTATCGATTACAAAATGATCACTATTTTTACGATAAAAAATTATAGATATTAAATATAACTAATTACGTAAAAGCACACACCCATCTAATAACATACATGCACAAAAATCGTGTAACAATTTACTTAATTAGTATATTAATTTAATCCGCCACAATATATTGGAAAATGGATGTGCAATTTCTTTATCAATTTAATCAGCCGAAAAAAGGATCAGGTTGATTCAATTTAATCGAGTTGGTCACATCTCATGTGTGATTTGTTCATGTGCAAAAATAAAAGCTCTAGATGTTCCTTGTGTAGCAATTTCAGATGTTAACCGAAAAATCTATTTACTTCCATTACTCATCATGATTTACACGATTTTTACGATAATTGATAAATAATATTACGACAAGTTAACATCGTCTATCCTCCAATCACCCGAACAAATTGCAATAATCTTAAATTGGAAATAGAAAATGATACGATATAAGTCATTTTATGTCATCATCTTAACTGAAAACGTTTTTACTTTTCTATAGTAAATTAGTAATTTATATTAATATAATAATTATAATGTCCATAAAAATTTTCCTAAACTTTTATATAAATTAAATAAAGTAAATTACATTTATATTTAATAGGTGTAATTTGTGAATAATTAAAATACTATTAAATGGAAGCAAAAAAATTAGTAAAAAAATTTGGAAACAAGAAAATTCAAGAAAAAGACTTTTAAAGCGTTCCAAACTTTTTCAAGTTTTTGGTCTTCTAATATTTACCATATTTGTATTTTAGTTGTATATCTAAAATTTTGATAAATTTAAAATAATTATAAACATACGATATTATTTCGTCACAATCTAATAGAACAACGGGGTATAATTTCTTTAGCGATCTAGTCGATCGAGAAAGGAGTCGAGTTGATTCAATTTAATCAAATTGGTCACAGTTCATTTGTAATTTTTTTATGTGCAAAAGTGAAAACATGTCCATATTACTTTTTATCAATAAAATTTTATATACTTCAATCTTAAAATAATAATTATAATGCCAAAATAAATATTGTTAAATTTTATATAAATAATAAAACTAAATTACATTAATAATTAATAGGTATTATTAATGATTAATTTTTAATTAATGATTAATTAAGATGCCAGGCTTGAAAGCTTTAATGTTAAATTTTAAGTCGTCATTTGAAATGAGAAAAATTATTATATTGCTAAAATAAAGTTTGTTAAAGTTTTGTATAAATAAAATAAAGTTAATTTAATATATATTTAATATATGTCATTAATGACTAATTAAGATCTATTTAATGTAAGAAAAGAATTTAAATAAAAAAAATTAGCAAAAGGAAAATTTAAGAAAACTATCTTGATTGTTTGTGGTAACTTTCGATCTCCTGTCATTATAATGTCATTATAATATATATAGATACATACTAGGTAATTTTGTCGCGTTTTACGCAGTTTCATATTATTTCTTGAAATAAATTTCTCAAAAATCATATAATACTATTAAGGAAAATTTAAGATTTACGATAGATATTTAATGTTCAAAAGTAAAAATTAGAAAAAATATAAATTTTGATACATTTTAAGGCATTTTCAAAATTACAAGTGATGCATATTGTCTTCCCAAAAATGTGATGCAACCTTTTTTTTTGATAAACCAAATATATTAAATAAAAGCAGAAGGCTGCTACTAGTACATGAATAGGTTCGAGCAGACAGAATTTAGCAAGATAACCAAAAGAGCTACGTGAATAAACCTAACAGGATGCTAGCATAACACTGAAATAAACTAAGACCCCCAACCGAAGCTAAAACACTGGGACCAAGTACCAGTACTAAAGTACTACTGACTAACAATCATTAAACTTCCCTCGTACCATCCCATTTAACCTTTATTTCTTTCCTGTCGAAGCCTCCTCCATCAAAGCCATCTGCATATAGAGCTCTTCCACTTCCATGAAACCTGGTTCAATCAGTAAGTTCTCTTTTTCTGCAACTATTTGTTCTCTACTTGCGCCCTCTATGTTTTGCCCTTCGATTCATTCATTTTATTTTGTCATTTTACCCAGGAGAACATCCAATGTTCCTTTAACTGTACTATCCAATCCATCTTTGACAAACACTCCTTTGACAACCTCCTCTTCCATATCAGTGATACTTTTTTTTGAAAGCTTTTGAGATTTGTACAAGACATCCACTATCTATTATCTTTACTGCCTCTAGACTCCGCAAGCCATCCCGAGTAGAAGCATAATATCCAGAGAAGCTGGTGACCTTCCCTGCAGGGGCTACAGAAGGTAAAGCCACAGGAAATCTGTTACTTGATGAAGATGAACTGCCAGAAATGAAACTGGGGAATGGTTTTTCAACAGATGTGGAGTTTTATGCAACTGTAAGCCAAGGAAAAGCTTTCTGCATTAAGACTTCCTCCACCTCCATGACTCTTCCACCTCCATGAACTCTTCCATAGGTTCCATCTGATTCAGATTCCCCTGAGAAATTTAATTAGGACTCTATCGGCCTGCATTTTATTCATACAAAACATCAGCCCAGTAGCTCACTAAACCGCGCCTTGATAAACCTGATTTCGCTAATGAATCTGCATCTTCATTTAAGCTCCTTGGAACATAATTTAGTGTTACATTGGAATTTAACAATTCACTGAGATTCATTCCTTCTCTTAACAATTGCAGCAACAGATATGAGCGCGTTTTGATCAATTCTAGAGCTTCCGATGAGTCTGTACAAATTGTTATCCTCTTGTTAGCCCACCTCTTCTTGCTCAGAATTTCTGCCACATGGAGTATGGCACCTAATTCCGACTCAATACTCGAATTCACCCTATAAGGGCCTGAGAACTTATGTAGCATATTCCCCTTGTTGTCACTAATCCATCCCCCAATACCACCTAATCCAATGCCCTGGTAATTTATACCCCACGCCCCATCTGTTGCACATATGATATCAAAAGAAATTCCTTTAAACTGCCAGAAATTCTTGTTCAAAGAGTGCTAATGGACTGCAATAGCCCCTTGCGGATTCACTTGCCATAGTGGATCTTAGCCAAAGTTCATAGCACCAGAAGCTTTACCCCAGTTGTTAATACGAATGCACAGGATATGCTCTAAAGAGGACTTAGTGATTTTAGCTTGCTGAAATACATATTCATTTCTTGAGACCCAGATTGTCCATACTGCTGCAGCGACTACCAGTGTCCATGCATTCCAAGAACCTTCTTTTTTTTGAATGTTGAGAAGACTGCTTAGTGAAAAAAAGCTGATGCTTGATAATTTATCTTTAATACTCCACCAGTTTCCAATAAAATCCCAGACCCACTTGGCAAGACAACAATCCCAAAAGAGATGCTTTATATCTTCTATGTTCGAATTACACCATTTGCAAATTGAGGAATTGTCTGGCATTATTCTATGCAGAAAGGCATTGGTAGGAAGAATTCCACACTGAAGTTTCCATAGAAAAATGTTTACTTTTGGGGGGACTTTGATTTTCCAAATTATTTCCCAAATGTGGTTCCGAGAATTACCTAACTGAATGCTTGATGATGACAAAATAGCAAATTCCTTTGCTAAGAATAAACCACCCTTACCTGGTTTCCAACACAGAATATCCCTCGAAGCATTTAGTTTAATCTCCTGTAAAATACTTAGCAAGGAACTTATAAACCTATCATCTCTGTTTGAAATTGGCCTCATCCACAATGAGTTATCAGTAACTCCTTTTTCCTCCCAAAGACTAAGAAAAAAAAAAGCAAAAAAAAAAAAAAATGTGATGCAACCTCATATGCAATTTTAATCCTATTTTGAAAAAAATAAATATTTTTTAAAATTTACCTATATTATTAAGCCTACGCCCTCTAATATTTTAAGCTAAAATTTTAAGAGTTATTCAAAAATGTATATAAATTTTCTTTTCATTAGTAAAAATTAATAATATAACTTTTTGTTTAGGAATATAATATTAGCAAATATAATTTAAAATTCAAGAAGATGAGATTATATCAATTATAAATATATATTGAATAGTGAGAAATAAATACACGACAAATAGAAAATATCGATAAATAATGTATCTATATCAATCATAACATAATAAAAATAACGTACTTTTGTTTTGGTTAAATAAGATAGAGATGTTCAAAAAGCCCGAAACCCGAAATCTGGTCCGGCCCGATCCGAAAAAAAGTCCGAAAAGGCCGGCCCGGTTCGGCCCGGCCTGAGAGCCTAAGACGGGCCTCCTATTTCTCATTAAGCCCCACCCGGCCCGAAGCCCGAAAAGCCCGGACTTTTAAAAAGCCCGGATAAAGCCCGGATAAAGCCCGAGCTTTTAAAAAGCCCGGATAAAGCCCGGTTCGGCCCAGATAAAAGCCCGGGCTTTTTTAAATATCCGGATAAAAAATTGATTTTTTATAGATAAGATTTAAAATTATACAATATTTTTGATTAATTTTAATAATATTAAACTTATAAATAGAGGGAATGTGATTGATCATGAGGCTAGGAAGAATCAACAATATACAAGACAAACTCTTCTTTAAAGAAGATTAATTGAGTGTAGAGGATGTGCTTCTCGAAATAGTCATATGCGAGAAGATTTATATGGCTAACGGTTGCCTTAAGTCATAACACAGATTATGAATAAAAAATTCTTGAGCTGCAATGATGTTTTATGATAAAACAAGTATTATGCAATTAATTTTTTAGTATTAGGTTTCGTGGTGTCTCTTTTTATGTATTCTAGATTATAGAAGTTCAAGGACGTAAATATTTAGAGGTTGTTTCTTTAGTAAGATTTTATTTTTTTGTATATTAATATATTAGCTTTGCAAAAAAAGACAAAAATTTCATATATATATATATATATATATATATATATATATATATATATATATATATATATATATATATATATATATATATATAAATTAAAAAAAAAACCGAAAAAACCCGGCCCGATCCGGCCCGGTCCGAGGGCCTAAAACGCGCCTCATATTTTAGAGAAAGCCCGGCCCGGCCCGGCCCGATTGTTAAAAAGACCGGGCTTTTTAAAGCCCAGATAAAGCCCGGCCCGAAGGGCTTTTTGTGCATCTCTAAAATAAGATGATGTACTTTAAATTTTGAAAATTAAATAATTTATGTTTATAAATAAAAAAAATCAATCTTTTAGTTTGGAGAGCATTTAATTATCGACATCTTGATGTAGAAAGAATAATAACATTAATACATAAATTAAATAAATGAATTGTTACCACATTTACAGTACAAAGTGTTCATCTAAGTTCAAAAGACATATATCTATGCAATATTTAGGCATGTTTTGAAGTAGTACTATGCTAAGAATTGTTGATAAAAATTGGGCCCCTCCAAAAATTATTTCTAGTTCTGTCCCTAATTTTAGGAGATCCGTAAGACTCGCATCGAATCTAAGATGGTGGTGGATACCACAAGATCTCACATTTCACAACAAAAAATTGTTCATACTTTGGGGGCATTTGTTCCTCCAATATCAGTTGATGTAACTACAAATGGTGCCTATGTGAAGGTCAATTACGATGCTACTAGTTTCATAACGGATGTAGGTTGGATTGTGGATGTAGGTTGGATTGCTCGAGATGTCATTGTAATGTTTTTTAGTAAAACAAAATTTGGATATTCTATGTGTTAAGCGATCTAAAAACAAAATGGCTATTTATTTAACTCGTTTTTCGTTTCACAATTAGGTTGTAGTTGACAGTTCGAGATTTTATCCCGACTGAATTTCAAAATTTTAATGAATTATTCGCTTTACCTAAAAAAGAAAAAAAAATGAAAGACCAATTTTGAATTGTTTCACTCTCCAGTCTCTTGCTATTAGTCTCTTGCTGTTAGACATTAGTATATAGGGGAGAGCAAACCTCGGTTCGGTTCGGTTTTTGGATAAAATTGAACCGAAATCGCATGTATTCAATTTTTAAAATTGACAACCGAAATCGCAACCGAACCATCAGTTTCGGTTTTTAAAACCTCGGTTCGGTTTTTATCGGTTTAGGTTTTAAAACCTCTTAAATAAAAAGTATTATAAATTTTAAGAAACCTGGAATTTGGTGAGATTTTAAGAAAATTGTCGAAAGCTATCAAATTAAACCTAGACACTCCTCCCCCTTTCTACATTGACACATAAATTTATACTGATATAGCTAGGGCTGCACAAAGGTCTAAAACCGGAATGGATCGGACTGACCAGGACCGGACCGAAGACCAGATTTTTCCAATTTCTTGGACCGGGGACCGGACCTGTTATAATCGGTCTTAGGACCGGACCGGATCGAAAAAACCCGGACCGGACCGGTATGGACCGGTTAGTTAATTTCTATATAAAAATAATTTTTTATAATTTTAATATTTATTTTTTAAAAGTTAATTACATAAAATAAATAAATTACTTTGCAAGTTAATATAAGTTCGAAAATGAAGTCCATATCTTATTTTTTGTGAAGTAGTCGTAATTTCTAAATATATAAGTGTCAAGTATTTATCGTATATAGTAAGACATTTAATCATTTAGATTGTAATTTTGATCGCTACTATTTCATCAATTTATTTTCTACTAATTTGGCTTGTCAAATTATGATGTATTTAAATATTTAATCTCTATATTATATATTTTAAGAAGCAAAGTAATATAAAATAGCTATATACATAAATTCCGGTCCGGGTTTTTTCAGGATTTGGACCGGATCGAAGACCGAATTTTTTTAATTTTACGGACCGGAGACCGGACCGGTTTCATACTGTCCGGTCCGGGTCGTGGACCGGTTACATACGGTCCGGTCCGGGTCGTGGACCGGTAGACCCAGTCCGGTCTAATTTAACGGTCCAGACCGGAATGTTGTGCAGCCCTGGATATAGCAACAACAGGAAACTTTCATACCTAGTGAATGTGATTAATTTTAAAATATATTTCACTGCTTCTTTACTTTCGAAATATATATATGTGAGTGTGATTAATTTTAAAAAATCTATAAAAAAATTTAATATTTATTTAATTATATAAATATTCGGTTCGGTTTCGGGTTTTTTCTGTTCGGTTTGAACCTATAACGGGAACCGGAACCGGAACCGGAACCGAAAGTCTCGGTTTTTAAAAATCAAAAACCGCAACCGCCGGTTCGGTTTCGATTTCGGTTTTTTGGGTTTGGTTTTGATCGATTTCGGTTCGGTTTCGGTTTCAATTCGATTTTTTGCTTACCCCTCTTAATATATATACAGACATAAAAAAGAAATGATAACTTAACGATGGACCGATTGTTTTATATGATCACTCGGTAATTCAATAATATATTAGAGGTACAATATTTTTCCCGAATCGATTTATTCACGATCCTTATTGAAACGGATCTTTTTAAGGACAAATGACAAAATTTTGATAACTAATTTTTTGTTAAAGAAATTGGGGAGCCTGAGATGTATCTAAGGTAAATTTCCTGAGATACAAGAAATTTATATGAAATTTATATACAAATTTGGTGTGGGCATTTTAATAAAAACATTTTTTAACTAGCCCCGCGGGCCCAATCAGTATATTTTGTGAGTATCACAGCAAAAGTTTCCTGAGAACAATCTCAGGGTCCTTTTTCTCTTTGTTAAAATATTTTATAACTTTTGTTATACCCTTGATATTGCTCATATAAACATATTATACGTGAACCATTATTAAATTACAAATATAATGATATTACATTATTTGTTGGTTACTTACCAATATTTCTTCGTTTTTAATATTATTTATTTAAAATTTAACAGATTAAAACATGTAAAGATATGCAAAATATAATTTTATATTTTGTAAAATATAAAAATATTAAGATCGAATCTGCTTTTACATGGATGGGCATTATAGGCTCATAGGCAGCAGGCCGAATTGTAAGGTTATTGGACCTCCATCACTCAAGGCATGGGCTTACGCCACTTGTATTATCCTGAATTTTTTATTCTATCTTTACTGTTTTGGTCTCATTCATTTTCCATCTTCACTTTTTTCGCTCTTTTTTGTACACACATTAAGGAGCCGTTTGGGAAATCCTACTTTTTAGAAATAAGTTGCTTATTCTGAAAAAAATATTTAAATATGTACATTTTTTTGAAATAAATAACTTATTTTTGCAAGATAACGAATGTTAAACTCCCTATACACATTTTTTTCTAAAAACAAGTATGTTGATGTGCTAAAAAAAATATTTAAATTGTAAGCACACAATTTTATCATTTTAATATTTGAGATATCGATTCACAGAGACTTATTGTTTTCGCAAACCTTAAAATTTAATTTAGGCGAATTAGAACAAAACTGGATTTTTGAAAATTTTGAATTTTACTAATTAATTTAAAAGAAAATTTAAACTAATTTTAAAAAAAAATCTAATTTATTCTAATTTTAAACTAACTAATTTAAAAGTGAAAAGAGCAAAAACTAAATTATTCTAAAAATTCAAAATTCGAAATTAAAACTAAATTTTATTCTAAAACATTTTTCTTAAAATTATTTACAAAAAATTTTAAAAAAATTCGACATAAGGTATTCGTAAATAAGACTAGCCAAAAACGAACAAATTCATTAAAATCCAAGCAACAGTTTACTGATTTACCCAGAATTTCACAGAAAACAAAACAAAACAGAAAATTAGAATTAAACAGAAAAATCCAGCCTTGACTCAAAACATAACTCGAAGGAAAAAAAAAAAAACAGCAAACCAGCAACAAACGAACCAACAAAAATCTCGACAAAAACTCAACCACAGCATTCAGAACACAGCAACTCAGAATTACAACCACAGACTCGAAAATACAAATAAATCAATTCTCAACAAACAAGCTCAGAAAATGAAAACAAAACTCAGCTACACGAAGCTCAGCAAAATAAAGAACTCAGTACTAAAACTCGTAGCAACACACAGTTGACTCAGTCGACTCAGTACATAAAACCCAGCAAATAAGATGCGAAAACACAGCAAAAACCAAAAACGAAAACCAAAAACCAGAAACAACAGCGAATGACGAATGTCAACAACTCGGTCAGACTCAGAACTACAAACTAATGATTCAATCATAACTCGGCGATTCAATTAAAGAAGAGAACTACAACGACGAACATGGATCAACTCAACGATTTAAAAACGTAACTGGGAAAAGGGTGTTTGGTGTTTGTGTGTATGAATCGAAAAAAAAAGGAAGAAAAAAAAGGGTGTTGTGATTGCAGTGTGAAAAGAAGAGGAGAAGGGGTTTTAAGCTGGTGGGTTTTGGTTCGAATGAAAGAGAAGTAAAGGAGAGAAAACAGAGGAGGCATCGAAATACGCTGAAAAAGAAATAAAACCGAGATAAACAAGACTGAAAATTAAAACGAATATTTTTGTGAATTTAAATGATTTTTAAAAGTTTATTTTAGTAACTACGAAGGTGAAAATGAAAAGTAAAAAAGAAAACTTTACACTACCAAAACAAAATTTAACACTAATTATTCACACCATTATATTGACATAATGATTCTAAAATTAAAACACACTAAACAAAGATTTTTAAAATTAAATTACCCACAATAAAATGGAAATTTAAAGGGGCTCAACTACGATTATTAACTTAAGAACAAAAAATTAAAAATCGTTACTTTCAATCCCAAGTAGTTAGCATTTCGCTACTTGTCCAATAAATAGATTTACGAAAATAACGATAGCAAGGTAACATAAACGAGTGAACAAGACGAGAAAGTAAAGGAAATGAAATGAAAATTTACATTAATAAAATAAAAGGTGTTTACAAAAATTAAAACTACAAAATAAGGAATGAAATCTACACTAAACTATACTAAAATCTAGGTTGTTGATTACAAGGGGTGTAAGAGCATCTCCAACCGACGTGAACCCTTAAGTAAAATGTACACTTAACACCTCCCGAACTGCCACCACTTCAACCACGTCCAGCCTTTGTCTAAATATATAGCCAATCCAAGTTGGTGCAAAGCTGTAGGCAACCTGCAGCAAGCCGGCAACCCTTTATCTTTGATTTTTATAGCTAATTATCTTTCATCTTTTATTTATTTTAGTTATAATCTATTTTTTTATTCTTTAGAAAATATAATTTTACTCAATCTTATTTGAATTATAATTATACATATATATTAATGAAACATGTTTTAGTTACAATCTATTTTTTTATTATTTAGAAAATATTTTTAAAATCAATAATAATAAATATTATTAAAATATTGGAAATGAAATTTTATTAATTTATACCACGTTGGAATATAGCCGTTGGTTGTTATTTATTATAACAAAACTAAAAAATCAAAATTAACTAACTTGTTCAAAATAATAATAAAATACTGTTTTCAAAATATAGTCAACCATTATAGCCAACCTCATTGGAGCACAACACCTTACAGATTCAGCAAATTTTAGCCAACTATTATTTTATATTATTATAGCCAATCATTATAGCCAACCCCCTTGAAGATGCTCAAGTGAGTATTTATAGGATGAGAATTAGGGCTAATGGGTGTATTAGGAGAATCTCCACCATACACATGTGGAGTGTGGTGGAGAAATCCTAGTCATCCACATGTTTCTTTCCTCCTTAAGAGCATCTCCAATGGGAGAGACCCTTTAGGTAAATTTTAAATTTAATTACCATAAATAAGAATTATAAAGAATGTGTAAAAAAAATTACACTCCAATAGGACAAAACTGTTATCTATAATTATAGATAATCTCTTGATGTTGGCTATATTTGTCGAACCTCTAGATACCTGTAGTGAATTGCCACATCACTTATTTCTATATTAAAATTATATATTCCATTAATAACAACTTGAAATATTAATAACATACCATTTTTAAAATATAGCCAATCATTATAGCCAAAACCCTCGGAACACAATATCTTACAGGTTCGACAAAATTTACATAATCAATATTTTATGTAATATAGCCAATCATTTTTAGCTAACGTCATTGGAGATGCTCTAAGCATTGGTGTGTTTGATCTTGGCCATACACTTATCTAGTATGTTGGGAATTAGGATGATCTCCACCTTCCACTTGTCTTGAAATATTCCTTTTGCTCCAAGTTCCTAATTCTTTTTCCTTCTTTCATTTTAGTCTTTTTTCTTCCACTTTTGCCCTTCCTTATTCTTTATTTATTTATTTTGTTATTTCTTCACTTTCTCTTGAATTCCTTAAATGCAACAAAACAATTTATTAAAATACAAGTTCAAGCAATAAATAGGCAATAAAATATGAAAAAATATGCACTTATATATGTAAATATGAATTTTTCAGAATAAGTAACTTATAAGTTAGAATTAAGAATAGCCAAACAGGCCTTAAAACTCAATGCGCATGACTTTTTTTATATTTATAATAATTAAATAAATTTTCCTATTAAACAATTTTTTTAATATTTATATTTATTAATTTTATTTATATTGAATTTATTTTTATCAGATATATTTTAATCTTTTATTGAAGAAAATCAAGAATTTTAAAATTTGAAAGATTTAAAGAAAATATAACCAAATTTAAATATAAATATATAAAAAGTTATTATTTATTAGACTCCACATTGTCAATTTACTGTTTTTGCTTTATCTTGAGTTCTAATAATCAGATTTAGACGATTTTACAGGCCAAGAAAAATTCAATAAATTATATTTATTTTATTGATGGTTATTATCTAATTGAAACTACTGAAAATGGAAGGGAAAAGAAATTATGAATTTTTACATTGAAAAATCTATTCAATTTAGAAAATCGACTTATATTTAGTTTAGGTTTAGATTATCAAAATTTACTTCTTCTTATTCTAATATAATTCTACCATCAATCAAATAAACTTACATTCTAATATTAGATATAATTCTACTTCAATTTAGAATATCTATTTATATTTTGTTTAGTTTATTAAATTTATTTTTTGGTATTTGAATATAATTCTACTATCAATCAAATGAACCTTTTAATATTCGATCTAACGGATCACATCTATCTATATTTTAAGATCCAACGGTCTATACTGTTTTGGTTGACGACCGTACTACAAAAAAATTGGATAAAAACCTCCTTATACTTATTATATATAAGGATATAATGAGTGTAATAGAGATTTTATTCATCATTTTGGTTCATACACCATCAAAATAATAAAACCGTTAGATCTTAATTTAGATAGAGAATCATTGTATTAAATATTAAAAACATACTTGATTGTTATTAGAATTATATCCAAATACTTTAAAAGTGTATTTTAATAATTAAACGTTTTAATTATTAAAATACACTTTTAATATAATTCTAAACAAAAATATGAAAATTTTCAAACGGAATATAAATAAAATTTTCAAACAAAATATAATTCTAAATGTGAAAATTCCTAATTTTCTGAAAATGCACACCTAGAGGGAGGTGAATAATTGTTATGACTAGCAATAACCAATTTTAATAATTACCAAGTTACTTGACTATATAAGCCCAAAACAGTCTGATATGCTATCTCGCAGTTTACTTGATATTCAGAATTATTAGAAAGACTAAACTGACAGCTAGCTAGGTTCTGTAGTGCAGTAAATATAAAGTGCAAAAAGTAAATAACACAAAACAATTTTAGCCAGGTTCGACCCCTATTGCCAAATGGTCTACGTCCTGGTCCTCTACCAACTCGATAAAAGGATATATTATTGATCACAATGAATTACAATTACACGATACAATAATGTATCTCTTTGATTCTTCCTATCACTGATTGCAACTTGCTGAAATGCCTTATTCCCTGAACACAGCTCTCTAAGTACTATTATTAGTCAAACATAAGGTCGTTCTAATTAATGAAATAAACTAATATTATTATACTCCAATATTATTAGTTTATTTCATTAAAAGAAATGTTAGGGTCCCAAAAATTTCCAATACCTTTCCCAAATGCTTAGTTTACAAGATCTAATTGGATGTGTATATTAAAAATAGAGAGGCCCTCCATGTATCTTTCATTAATTAGTACGACCATATTTTCTAACTGATTACCTTTTTCAGCTAAAATGTAATATCTTTTATATTTTTTAACTAAAATATCTCATTTTTCAAACCTATTTTTTTATTTATTATCCATACTTATATAACGCCCTAGAAAATATCGTAATTATTATTATTATTATTATTATTATTTAATGATTTAATATTAACTGTGGACTATACGGTGTAGAAAATTTTTCTTTAAGGTTAAATATATGTGACGTCATGTTTACATGCTTTTATGATGAGGTATATGTGAAATGTGAGTCCGTGTATTTTTATTTGAAGTTTTATGATTTAAAATTTATTTAAATATGCATTATTGACCTTCTGAGATTTTTATAAAATTGTAGGAATTGATAAAAATCCCAAAATCTTTTGCAATATCATATTTTTATATTTATTTAGTTTCTAAAATTATCGGGAGAATTATTTTGAGTGTTTAAGTATTTTAAAATGATTTTAAGAGTTTTATTGCATTTAAAGGATCAAAACTTGCAAAATACATATTAAATTCATTTTTGATCTAAAAAATATTTTAAAAATATATGGATGATTGTACTTTCATAGACTTTATTTTAAAATTTTAAAAAAAATTATTTTTCTACTAAATTCCTATTTTATTTCAATTTTAAAATGATTTAAATTAGATTTTCAGCTTATTTGAGATTACAAAATTTCCTATTATCTCTTTTAATCTCTAAAACCAGTAGCTTCTAGGCTCTTCGGGGTTGCTCTGTTTTAGTCGATGGTGTATATCTCTCTCCCAAAATTTATCTCTCTCAATCTCTTACATCTCTCCTCTCTAATCTAATCTCTCCAATTTGATATCTCGTGAGTCACAACCCCCTTCCTCAGTCTTTTTCTTCCCGAGTTTGTCACAACCGTGTGAAGCGTTCGTGGTTATATATATATACAACTGTGTGAGCGTATGTGCAATCGAGTGGCTGTGTGCGTGTTAATCGGCTTTGGGGTCGATGTTCTTCCCTCCTCTCTGTTCTGCAACCTCGGTATAGACAGGTAGTGTCATAGCAAGCTTGTATTGTTGCTGGATTCGATCGATTGGCATGGCTAAGGTGTGAATCAGCTGGGTGTGTGAATGCCTGGTATGTTATACTTATGTGGTGTGTTAGTTGAGTTCAGTAGGGAGAGTGTTGGTGGTGTCCTAATTTTTGTAAGCTATAGTTCTGCCGATATAATGAACCGAGGGACTCTGTTTTTTTCAGTGTTGGGTGTGTTAAACATGGAGGTCGAGTGGGCTAGAAGTGAGTGTAGTACCACTTGTTTATGTGGAGATGGAGTTTGGGTATTGAGTAAACTACCACTGATTTTGTGGATATAAATTGTAAGTATGTTGGAGTTCGAGGTTGGGTTTGGGTGTTCGATTTCCAGTCAGTCGAGAGTGATAATTATGTGTGGGGGGGGCGTGATTGTGGGTGTGTCATGACAAGGGTGCGTATGTTTGTGCCTAGTATGTAGTCATGCGTTGTGGTTGGACTGGTAAGGAGCCGAAAGTTAACAAAGATGTTGTTGTAGAGGGGGAATACCTATGTATTTGGTTGTGATATTAAGAGGTAAGGAGGCAGGAGTGTGGTTAGTGGGGGTTGCTATTAGAGATTTTTGTTGTAGTGGTTAGTTTGAAATAGTAAATGGGTGTGTGATAGGAAGGTTGCAGGGGAAGATGTGGTAAAAAGGGGGACACTGGCTGCGTGGGGATGTTGCAAAGAAATAGTGGGTGCAATTGTAGGCAATGTGTGGGTTGTGAGTAAGCATGTGAGCCGGTTGTATCTTAAGAGAAAGGCCGAAGAGCTAAAAGCGAGAAAAGAAGGAAAAGAGAGGTAGAAAAGAATAAGAGGAGTAAGACACAAAGGAAAATTGATATAGTTCGAATTGGTACAAAATGGTAAGAAAAAAAGGGGTAGTTAAAATGGAATTTCATTTGACAATTGTTTATATGTATAATATGCAAGGTAGTGGTTGTATTATGATTTTGAAGAAGGGTGACAGCTAATGTTCGTTAACAAATGGTAATTATAAATTGGATAGAGAGTGAAATTGAATTATAATTTGTGATAATACAAATGATCGTTAGACTATTGGTGGGATGTTACGAATTTAGTATTAAGTGGTATAATTAGTTGTTTACTATTATTTCACATTTGATTGTATAATTGTGGTTTAAATGGATTATGTGTATTAATGATTTTATGTCGTTTACGTAAGTAGTTAGAGTTATGTCATAGCTGGTGTTTGGATGGTGATTCCAATCGTAAGATGATTTGAGTTATTATTGTAAAGTGAAGGACGTTAATTTCTGATTGAGGCGGTTGTATTCCGAAAGGTTAGACGATATTTTAAAAAGGGATGTTGTCAAAATTTCGTTAGAATTATTTTGTAATTCTTGTAGTAAATGATAAGGATTATTTGTAAATCGATACGACATACGTGTTAAATGTAAGTTAATAATACGTGCTAAGTGGTAAAGAGTTGTAGGACGTGTTTGGGTAGAACAAGATTAGACAATTCCGGTTATAAGAGCACTGAAGTAGTACTTTACTTGTATATAGGTACGACTAGGAGGCCGGCTAAGAGCCAGTGCACGTGTAAATGGAATCTTGAGGAGTGAAAGAATTATCGGAATTGGCGAGTGTGCCCGAGTAGCGGCTGACAAGTGATAGAGAAAAGATGGATGTGTGATTGGATAAAAGCCACTGTATAAAGAAGTGGAGACTGATGTAAAGTGGGTAAAGAATTGAGATATTGGAATTGGAAACTTCGTATATTGAGGCAAGTTTACTATTCCTCACTTATTGTTAAAGTGATGTGAAACCTTTTGTATTATTTATTGTTCTTTCGAAATTCCTTCTTGCAAGCAATTATATTCTTCATATTTATTCTAAATAATGTGAACCTGTTCTGTTGATTTTTCGATACTTCTTTTAAACCATGTTTGCTAGTGCCCATACCTTTTATTTTATTTTATTTTACTTTCAGTGACATTCTTCTTCTATTAATTTACAAACACTCATTCTCAAAATTATTCTGTCATTGTTTATTCTCTTCACCTATTGTTCAGGTGTTGATTCTTTTAAAAATTATTTTTTTATAAATATTTCCCGTCATTATTAATATTCTTCAAAGAGCGTTTTCTTCAGATTATTGTAAACTAATTCGAGGTTTATACTGTTGTTGAGGCGTGTGTTGCTCAGTGACGGTTAAAACCAAGAATGAATTGAGATCTTCTTAATTATTTGAACTCATATTTGTCATGCCGGTTCTGGAAGCTGAAGCCTATAAGTGCTAAGCTGACATGAGTGAGACCTTAAGTAATTGAGAATTTCTTAAATCTTCGTTTTAAACTATTCGAATCTCTCATGTTAGTTTAAACTTGGTAACGAATTTTCACCAATGGACCCCTTTAGGAGAGGTTTTCTTCAACCTGTCCTACAATTTTATTGTCTTGGAGTTATTTTACAAATGATCATTTTAAAAACTACTTAATTCGCTTATGTTGATTCAACTTGACAATGTGTTGGTAAATTTATTAAATGCTTAGCACTTGACTATACCCTTGTTTATCTTATAATTACAATTGTTGTTATTCATGTTGCAAATAAATCATTTCACTCAAATGAACCATGTAAGAACCCCAAATTTTGGATATAATTAAAACTTTTTATTAAGTAATGATAAAATGAAGAACAATGATTCCGACAACAAGGTCACCAGCTCTAATGAATGGTGGTTTCAAAGAACAATGATTGTAATGAATGGATATTGCTTTGGACAATGATCCTGATGCATTGGTATATTGTCAGAATAGAGTAATTCGATGGTTGAGGACCTAGATAAGAATAATCTACCATCCAGGAAGGAGCTAATGGATCCTTGAACGGAAATGAGTACGTGCATAGTGTTTCCCATACGTGCATAGTATTTCCCGTACGTGCATAGTGTTTCCCGTACGTGCATAGTGTTTCCTGTACGTGCATAGTAATTTGGTTGATGAATAGTGATTTTGTAAGTTGGAAAACTTTTCACGCCACCCTATGTACGGGACGTGATATGGATGTTTCGAAGTCATATTAGTAATACGCGGAGGAAATAAGTGAATGCAGAGACGATCGGAATTCAGAAATTCCAAATTCTTTTTCGGTATAATATTTGACCGGACAGTGGATTAAATATTATTATAATCCAAGAATTGAGATATTAACTTTGAGGATTTGATATTTTTGGATATTATTATATTTGATTTAAGAATGAAGGTAGGAAACCACTGAGGCAGTGAAACAAGCGTTCTAGAAACCGCTAAAACGTTATAACGAGATTAATCAATAAAGCGAACGAATCCTAGATTACGGATTAAGTTCGTATCGAGATTAAATATCCTACATGGTCATCACGAGGATTATATTAAGGATTGGGGAAGGTATTATGAATATCGAGAAATTTCCCGGTAAACCCTAGAGGTGAAACTACTTAGTTATTCGTCCGAACGATCAATGAATTGAGCAATAACCGGACAAAGAAACAAGCTGAGAACCAAGAGACAACCATGTGCAAGTGGATGAGATCACCACCATGGCATCATCACTTTATTAAGGTAGCTTTATGAAGATATTATCTAAGCTAAGTTAGCTTTTTCAAGAAGCTTGTTTTTCTATCAAACTAGAGGGGGCAACTTGCATTTGTGTCAAACAAATATCTTCCTAAATAATTCACTCATCCTTATCCCTTCTTCATCACAATAATGCAAGGAACCAAGCAAGTTTCATACATACAAGTATCATTGGAGACAAACTAAACTAGTTAGCATGAGGGTGTAACATGAGGCACCAATACATGTCCACATGGAAGCAAATCCTTAACCAAGCCTTAACCCATCAACTAGACTATAGTTAGCCAAACAAATATCTTGTTTTAATGATCACTTTATGCAATCAACCAAGCAAAACAACTCCACTTCTCTCATCCATGGAGCATTCGAATTTTTCAAGAAATTCAAAGGAAGAAATCAAGCTTCCACTCCTTGTTTGATCTCCAAATTTTTATCCTAGATCCTATATTTCATAAAAATGATACCCTAGAAATCTTAGCCTCAAAATCCAATGTTTCCATTTTCAATAAAATCATCAAAGTAGAGGGTGAATAGTAACCTCAAGAACAAAACTCTTGGATCTTGATTTTGGTGGATGATTCAAGCTACATGGAGGCTATACAAGGACCATACAAGGATTATTAGGGCTTGTACACTCTCTAAGGAAGGTATAACTCTTAAGAACCATGGATCTCATTTTGAGTTTTTAGCATGTTCTTGATGATTTGGCTTAGTTATGATTATGGTAACTTTATAAGCATGCTTGGTTAATGATTTAGTGATTTAAGTAGCATAATGATTATTATGGTAAAGCATGATGTTCTTGGGCTTGTTGAGATGAGAATCATGTATAAATGATGTATGGATGCCCGGTGTGGCTTGGCTTGATTGTTGTGAATTTTAGAACGTCCGATTTATAGCCGTCGTAATGCCCGATTTTTGTTAACCTTAAGAAATCGTGGTTGACAGTAGCCATAAGTCACTGTCCAGTTTCATGTTCTGCCATGGCAAGATAGATCATGTTATAAGCTTCGTTTTGATATAAAGATCATGTGAAACGGACTTACGGTTTAGGAATTATGGCCGATTCACTAAAAGTCGTTCGAAACCTTAAGTACGAGTTCGTTATTAAAATTGAACCCTCGTAAAATATGTAAAGTCATGACGAATCTTGGTAAATAAATACTAGGGGTAAGAAGGAAGGTGTGAAAGAAAACCGTATGTCAAAAAGAGCATTTTTCGATTTATTAAAAATGTTCGAGTAAAGGTTAAACGCGAACGAACCCCTAAAAGACGACTCTTTTATAACTTCGGTAAAACACTTAGAAAGCGGGCGATAAAACTCGGAGTATAATATTGGTTCGTAACGATCAACCTTAGAACTCATATGACTTAAGTATGTCCCAAGTATAAGTGCAGTGACATGTCGTATTAACGAACGAATGTCGGGTCGGATCAGTGATGATAAGTAATCCACAAAAAGGGGTATAAAGAGATAACTCGAGAACGTGTTTCGATTTAAGTATAACTTAACTTTTAAGATGTTAAGTGATTAATCCCGAATGTCTTGGCTATTTATAGATCACCAAGCTGACCCGGGACCCGCTACCACTACCCCTTACCGTACTCGACTACCAGGCAAGTTTCAATTCCCTTCTTTTAGGCTGTTGTTGTGATTGAATAAATATATATATATGATTGCTGATATACATATGCCATTGCATGCATGCCTACTTTCAAGTTGAATTGATATACTTGTTCCCTGAATGTTATTGTTGGCTTATAAGCTAGATAGTTATATATCAGTTATAAGCCGGTTATTGTAAGACCCTCATAGAAGGGCGTATACATCTTATTAATCAAATATAGACCGGGAGTCAATATTCCTTGATATATCGAGATTACCTCGGAGGAAAATATTTAAGTAAATATTTTCTATTATTTGGGTGACGGATATTATTTGAATATTCGTTCGAGACGAATTATTTTAACGATCCTTACTTCAAATAATTATTTGAACGTAACTATTCAACGAATAATATTTCTCAATATTCATTCAGAGTCGAATTGATTATCGACTATTATTTCGAATATTCTTCTAAAGATGAGACTACTAAATGAATATTATTTGGATATTCTTTTAGAATATTATTTTATTAAATAAATATTACTTTTGATTATTCATTTAAGATATTAAATACTTGATGAATATTATTTTAATATTCATCTGAAGCTTGATTTAATTATCGAATATTATCTCGAATATTCCTGAAGGCTTGGATTACTAAATGAATATTACTTGATATTCATTTAGGATATTATTCATTAAATAAATATTACTTTTGAATATTCATTTAAATTCCTAATTAATTATGAATATTACCTTAAATATTCTTTTCAGGTCTTATTAATCAATGAATATTGTTTTGAATATTCTTTTAAATATTTATTTATTCAATAAATATTCTCCTGATATTTCTTCAGGGATTATTTTGAGAAATACTCTGATTAAAGATATTCTTTCATATTCCCAAATATTCTTTAAATATTTTAACTCAATAAATATTCTCTGAATATTTATTCCATACTTAGAATAATCTCGATAAGGTTTATCTTCTTCGATTATTACAGAAAATATCTCGGAGTCATATTATTATTAATCTTATATCAAGAAAGGTTCTCAGACATCATTCTTCTTTGAGTCTATCTCCTTAATAATAAGGGAACCTTACTTGGAAAATGTTATTTATCTTGTCGACTTCCCGGTCATAAAGTATTCCCTTCACTCGCAACTCGGGTGCTGTTGACTTATTAAGTCGTTGCTTACCTTCTCATCTTTCGAGGGGTAAGATTACTGGAACAAGTTGATATCCGTTACCAAGTAATAGCTTGGGAGTTATTGGTAAATTTTCCTTTCCAACTAGATACGACTACTTTGTGGAGTCTTATCAACAAGTATTATACTTGGGGAAAGGGGGACGAACGTTACATTCAGAATCATGAATTCTATTTGAACTAGGAGTCGTGTAAGAGGCCGAGTAGCGCCGGTCCATCCTCTTTGGCCCAACCGTTGGCCGGGGAGAGCTAGCAAGGCGGTATACAAGTAAAGCCGTCAGTTCTTCCTTCTACCGGTAGTAAATCTAAATTGAGCTGTACGATCTCGACTGATCATCAAGATTGGAACAGCGGGCGCGGTGAATACTCCATCATTGGTTCATCATCCAAATTTATTTATTTCCTGCAACATGATTACTGTTGGCAGAGTTGGAAAAGGGTCATAACTGGAATTGCAACCTTTTCTTGCAAACTCCTCTTCTTAATAAACAATAAGAATATCTCGCTTACTTTGATGTAGCAGATATTTTTACAAACAAATACTTTAAGTTACCTTGTAACTTCATCGTTCATATTATACTGGCATCATTTCCGTAAATGCATGGCATATGGTTTGAAAGATACTTTTGAACTGTTATACATTATCGTTCAGTTATATATTATTGTTGGTGGGCTATTGCTCACCCTTGCTTTATTATTATATCACAACAACAGCTAGATCAGATGACTCGCACAAGGCGCACTCGACGCGGGCGAGGACGATGAGACTACCAGAGCTGAAGAAGAAGCTATTGGTAGGGTATATTTATTCTTTCAGTACCAAGAATATGGTATAGTATGACTTATGTAAATGGATGGCAAAGAGTATGTATTTATATTGAAATCCTTTTGGATTGTAAGAACTCATAATGTGATTAATAAAAATTTGATTATTACTCTGATTTCATCTCTGGGACTATAACGGGTGTGTTTTATATTGTTGTGTTGGGTTATAGAGACGTAATTTATTTTATGTTAAGGAAAGTTCAATTGTTGTGGACAGAATTGGAAACCGTAACCACCGGATCCCGGACCCCGGATCTGGGGGTGTTACAGAAGTGGTATCAGAGCGTACGTTATAAACCCCAGAGATGAGGTGACGTTAAAACAATAAATTCAATAAGATAATAAGAACTCTTGCCAAGTTCATAGTCGGACTACTTAATGTAGTGATGACATATAAAACCCTTATGGGAACTCGTAAGTATAATGATAGTAACTTAGCTCGATATCGTATCGACGAGTAAGGCGACTGACCTTGAGGCATACGAGCAACAGCACGATGATGCTTTATATGCTGAAGATCAGCGGGTAATTCGATGGAGTACCCTACTGGAGACCCGGAAGAGGTTCCAGCAGATAAGGAAAATCCTGTTAGGATAAGGAGCTTACCCATGGGTAATGAGGGTCGCAGCCAGAATGACTGTGATGATTAAGATATGGTGCTCAGAAAAGTGAGTATAAAGAACCGAGATATTATTAAGAGATCTGAAGATGCATGTTGAATTCATAGCCGGACTACCAGATGTAGTACCAGCAAGAAAGAAGGATTGGAAGAATTACTTGAGATCTTATACGGAAATAGATTAGAATCCTTAGAGATTTTCATTTTAACAAAGAAAGAGCTAGAGGGATGTATGATTATCAAAGACATCGATTTAGGGCGAGGAGCAGAGTCCCTAGGAATAGTGGAGAATGAGGCAGTAAGTGCCATATCATTTGATAAATGAATCAGTATGAATATTGTCAGTAATAATTCGCCATGAGAAGGCAGGTGTCGTAGGTTGTAAATTATGGAACCAAATTAAGGTTAATAAGGTGGTTTTATTAAGGAAAATGTTCATTTTATGAATGAATCATTTAGAAAGTAAAGACATTGGGAAGTGATAGCATGATTGGGTAAAATTATATAAGGAAGTAGCAAGCAAGACAATGATCTCAGAACCTACCGGAAGATAAGACCAGTGAGTCAAGATGAACTCGTAATGAGACTACTGCCAGAGACTGAGTATAGAGTTAATTCAACTCAGTTAAATGATGAACCAGAAACGTTAGATGCATGTGATTTAGAGGAATATTAAATTCCTTCTTCTCTTTGAATGGATTATAGTAGTACCTTAAGTTTATTCCGATGCGGAATTATAATAGATCAAGTAATACGATCAGTAGTTAAAGAGAAAAATGTGAGAAAATCTTCCTGGAGCTAAAAGGTGAAATTGGTAATGACCAAGAGCTGGCATTGCTTAATGGAAAAAAGGAGACTTTGCGCTTCCAACGACGCTTCGCATAAAGGGTTAGGTAGACCGACATTTGGTAGTATTGAATATCAGGACGTATAGGTATCAGGACGTTGTGACGGGTTTCAGTTTGAAACTATTGATTCCCTTCTAAGGGATGGATATAATTGATTCCTTTCCAGTGGGTAAACTTCCAATCTGATGATGATTATTTCGTTAACAATGACTGCTTATGATTCCACCTGCTTGGAGGTTCAAAGAACTATTCTTCAGGTTTCGAAACTGGTCTCCTTAATGTTACCAGTAGGTGGGTAGATTGATCAAAATTTCCCTGAGTTTGGAAAGGAATTCGGTGAATTTTGGCAAACCTTGTCTTTTTGATTATCAGAGAATGTCATGGAAGAGAGTAAAAATTGGAGCAAACCCTGTGATTTGGGTAAGGATGCTGTAAAATGGGTTAGTAAACGGACCCTGAGCATTACAATCGACGGTAGTGATAAAATGATGAAGTGAGATTGGACGAAAATAGGAAATGTAAGTAAGAAACTAGCCGGACTGAGAAATTCCAGGATTGACTTAAATGAAAAGGCTGTTGTGCCAGGAATGGTAAGCTTGTGTGGCACGCAGGATTGATAAGAATAGTTGAAAAGATAAAAGTGGAGGAAAGGTGACCGGAGACGGTGCCGAGTAGTCGATTAAGACTTATATGGAGTAAAGTTTGGGAAAGGTAGAAAGGTATCAAAGAAGAAGGCACTATGCCGGCAATTGCTAGAAAAGTAATGCTATTAGCCAACCCCTAAAATCATATATTTTTATTTTAGTATGGCCAGTTGAGGCCAAGTCACAACGGACTATAAAGTGACTAGACCAGCAATGAAAAGACAAAGCAGGGTTGCTTCTAAGTAAGCACCGACTGCAAGGGCTTCTGATATAAAGGAAATATTAATGAGATTGTAGGAGTCTTCTACTAAACCCTTTGCAACCCATGTTTTGATGGGGAATTTACTAGACCTTTTTGGGATGGGGTAACCCGTACTAAAGTGACACATGTGTATATGGTTGTCCAAGATTACGAGTAAAATGGAAGTATAGTGACTTGAGATGTATGATGTTAGGGTATCATGAATACCCTGAACATATTACGACTAAGGGAAGTAAACAACGAAGGTTTATGAAGAGAGTATAGAAATGGTCAGAGATGGATCAGTATGCTGTAGAAATTTTGTCTAAGGCAAGTACATTTGAGAAGAACGATAAGTACTAAGAGATTCACGTTGAACTCGACCAATATCTTCCAAAACATCCTTGCTGCCATTACCAAGTTCTGTAAGAGAGGAGATAGGCATACGTTGCCTTTTTGGAAGGCCAAATAGGCTGACAACTATCTGAAAGAAGAGGATGGCATTAAGCCACCGATCGATTATCAAATGAGAATGATTGAAAAGAGACCTTTATTAAGGATACATGATCTGATTGCCAATTATAAGATGCAAGAATTCTTTGGCAGTTGAATTAAGGATAGTATATCCATAAATTAAGACAAACCCTAGGGAATGCACAAGGGGTGGCATTAGCCCTAATAACGACATTATGACTTCAGATGATATGAGTTGGACTTGCTATGGCAACAATGACCGGTAAGGATTATAAAAAAAAAGAGTTCTGGAAAGAACATAGATAGAATTATTAGAGTATTGATCAATGACATTTTGATATACCCTGTACCCAGAAAATACAGGAGGAAGGATGAGGATGACCTATGAAACCTTACAAGGAAAAAGGTAATATTCCGAACTTCAAAATGGAAGTTTGGTAAGGAATGTATGACATAGTAACAGTAATGCCAGATGAGGCATGTATGAGACCATGAGGAAGTATGGATTGAACCTATAAAGTTTGAGATTATCCTAAGATAAGGAAAGAACTAAGAAAAGAAGTATCCTAAGTAGGAGTGGGAATAAACGTGATAAAGTTCCCATGGGTAGGTGAAAGCAATGACTTATGGAGAAAGACTGATAAATATATTTTTCTCCATCAGCAGAGCTTAAGGGAGAATGCTTTCACCCAACAATGATGGGAATGAGGTAGAAATGTTTGAATTGGAATATATCCAGAGAACAAGGATTACCAGAAATTATTATTAGCAGGAAAGGCCAATGAGGTGGCCGAAAGTATAAGTATAAAGGAATAATTACAAATGTTCATACCGAAGAAACAAAATAATATTTGGAAAGACCTTGAAGGTCATATTGGAGTGGAGGAAGTTACATTCCTTTTGATGATTGTGCAAGAATCGAAGGTAATAATAGTTTAAGTAAGGGTTCGATTCCTGATGAGGTCTTAAGCATATTACATACCTTAGAAGGTCCCGTTTTGAGGCAAACCAGGACCATGATACAAAAATTGACGAAGTAAACCATTAAGTTTCCAGTCTTTTATGGAAGATGCATGAGTGATAGTTTCATCAACCGGACCTAGCTGCGATGCTTGAAACTCTTCTGCAATTCTATCTACTTCATGTTATATCTACATCAAGTTCAGGAAGTGTTCCTTATGGATAAGGAATAGTGAATACTTTGTCTCCCTAAGGGATTTGAAACCCGTAGGGTTAGCTATTAATGCACTATGTAAACAACAAGCGATGGTGATTCTTCTAAGAAAATAGATGACAATGTAAAGATAAAGAAAGTGCTGCCATTGATTAACTAAATGGCATGTTGATGAATGACAAACAAGTTATGTTAGTGTACTTCTGCGCAAACAAGATAGAGAATATGAGGTTGATGATTCATGATGTTAAAGATATTCCCATGGAAAGAATTAATGAGATTTAGAGAGAAGGGCAGTTGAGCCCGAGACTTATTAGGCCACCTGAGAGTTTAAAAGTGTTCGGAAGGTGGCATTCGAGCCAGTTTTACCCCCAAAGCTTATAGCATGGTAGTAACGTGTTTCATGTGGCAAAGCTACACCAGTAAAATGCAGATGCTCAACAGATGATAAGAGTGCGAGCAGGTAGGTGTACGACCTGATCTGACTTACGAAAGACAACCTGTGAAAACCGCGGGTAGAAAAGAACAAGTGATGAGAAACAAGTTGACAGAAGTAGATTATAGGAATCTAAGTTAAAGGGATCGGGCCAGATTCATTTCGGAAAGTTTAAATTGGAATAACGTGATGATTATAGAATAAATGTGACGGAATACCGATAAAGAGGTACCAAGTGCAAAAAGGTGTCTCAATAAAGAGGTGAAGGTGAAAGTAAATAATAGAAATGAGTAAGAATCAGCTAATAAGAAGGATGTGATTGATAAAGAAAAGGCTGGGGAAGCAACTATGGAATGAGAAGCAAGGAATGTTATGAATGGGTTTTCTAATGAATTCTCAGGATGACAACCTGATAGTGTCAATATTATAGTTATGAAAAAGCTAGTAACATGATATGGGATGTCAGTAATAATGATGTCAAGTGAGAAATCTAAGATTTAACCTGAAAGGTTGAAGGATTTCCCGAATGTGAGTATCGCTAAGATTGAACAAGAGTATTTGTCCATAGAATAATGGACAAAGCAGCAAGATGTGTTGACACATGAGATTGCGATCAAATGGTATTGGATATAATTATGATTAATTTCTTCTTTGATGAACCTCTATAGTCCAGAGGTAAATTCTGAGTATGATATTTTACAGTCATGAAAACCTTCTATAATCCTTTAGAACTCTTTTCTTTTCTTCTCTCTTATTCATCTTCTTTATGAATTGAGAAGAACAACCCTTTAAGGAGGGGAGGTACTGCTACGTGACTATCTGTCTATGTGATAGAAGTCTAAGTGGAATTTGTTTAATTGCTTGTCAAGTACTAAAGGCTGGCCCCCTTCTGTACTAGCTATGCAATATAACAAATGTTCACTTGATCATAGTGATCTCTCAATAAATCTTTCCACTTCTCTATATTGATCGAGATTGCGAAGATTAAAGCAATCACGAAATGCACAGTACGAGCGAGGTTACCTCCGAATTCGTAGGGTGATAGTGATACCAATGTTACTGCAGGTATCAATAAGGATAAGACTGAGTAAGAGTATAACCCGGATAGTGAGTTGTACGAAAAGTAGCAACGTTGATGGAAAAAGGATATAGTATGGATTGTAGCACTAGAAGATGTGCTGAGGAAGGGTAGAACGACTAAGAATTGACCGGGAAGCTAAAAAAGGAACGACAGGCAAATGACTCTTTGCTTCCTACCTGATTCCGGGACGGAATCCTTTTAAGGAGGGGAGACTGTAAGAACCCCAAATTTTGGATATAATTAAAACTTTTTATTAAGTAATGATAAAATGAAGAACAATGATTCCGACAACAAGGTCACCAGCTCTAATGAATGGTGGTTTCAAAGAACAATGATTGTAATGAATGGATATTGCTTTGGACAATGATCCTGATGCATTGGTATATTGTCAGAATAGAGTAATTCGATGGTTGAGGACCTAGATAAGAATAATCTACCATCCAGGAAGGAGCTAATGGATCCTTGAACGGAAATGAGTACGTGCATAGTGTTTCCCATACGTGCATAGTATTTCCCGTACGTGCATAGTGTTTCCCGTACGTGCATAGTGTTTCCTGTACGTGCATAGTAATTTGGTTGATGAATAGTGATTTTGTAAGTTGGAAAACTTTTCACGCCACCCTATGTACGGGACGTGATATGGATGTTTCGAAGTCATATTAGTAATACGCGGAGGAAATAAGTGAATGCAGAGACGATCGGAATTCAGAAATTCCAAATTCTTTTTCGGTATAATATTTGACCGGACAGTGGATTAAATATTATTATAATCCAAGAATTGAGATATTAACTTTGAGGATTTGATATTTTGGGATATTATTATATTTGATTTAAGAATGAAGGTAGGAAACCACTGAGGCAGTGAAACAAGCGTTCTAGAAACCGCTAAAACGTTATAACGAGATTAATCAATAAAGCGAACGAATCCTAGATTACGGATTAAGTTCGTATCGAGATTAAATATCCTACATGGTCATCACGAGGATTATATTAAGGATTGGGGAAGGTATTATGAATATCGAGAAATTTCCCGGTAAACCCTAGAGGTGAAACTACTTAGTTATTCGTCCGAACGATCAATGAATTGAGCAATAACCGGACAAAGAAACAAGCTGAGAACCAAGAGACAACCATGTGCAAGTGGATGAGATCACCACCATGGCATCATCACTTTATTAAGGTAGCTTTATGAAGATATTATCTAAGCTAAGTTAGCTTCTTCAAGAAGCTTGTTTTTCTATCAAACTAGAGGGGGCAACTTGCATTTGTGTCAAACAAATATCTTCCTAAATAATTCACTCATCCTTATCCCTTCTTCATCACAATAATGCAAGGAACCAAGCAAGTTTCATACATACAAGTATCATTGGAGACAAACTAAACTAGTTAGCATGAGGGTGTAACATAAGGCACCAATACATGTCCACATGGAAGCAAATCCTTAACCAAGCCTTAACCCATCAACTAGACTATAGTTTGCCAAACAAATATCTTGTTTTAATGATCACTTTATGCAATCAACCAAGCAAAACAACTCCACTTCTCTCATCCATGGAGCATTCGAAATTTTCAAGAAATTCAAAGGAAGAAATCAAGCTTCCACTCCTTGTTTGATCTCCAAATTTTTATCCTAGATCCTATATTTCATAAAAATGATACCCTAGAAATCTTAGCCTCAAAATCCAATGTTTCCATTTTCAATAAAATCATCAAAGTAGAGGGTGAATAGTAACCTCAAGAACAAAACTCTTGGATCTTGATTTTGGTGGATGATTCAAGCTACATGGAGGCTATACAAGGACCATACAAGGATTATTAGGGCTTGTACACTCTCTAAGGAAGGTATAACTCTTAAGAACCATGGATCTCATTTTGAGTTTTTAGCATGTTCTTGATGATTTGGCTTAGTTATGATTATGGTAACATTATAAGCATGCTTGGTTAATGATTTAGTGATTTAAGTAGCATAATGATTATTATGGTAAAGCATGATGTTCTTGGGCTTGTTGAGATGAGAATCATGTATAAATGATGTATGGATGCCCGGTGTGGCTTGGCTTGATTGTTGTGAATTTTAGAACGTCCGATTTATAGCCGTCGTAATGCCCGATTTTTGTTAACCTTAAGAAATCGTGGTTGACAGTAGCCATAAGTCACTGTCCAGTTTCATGTTCTGCCATGGCAAGATAGATCATGTTATAAGCTTCGTTTTGATATAAAGATCATGTGAAACGGACTTACGGTTTAGGAATTATGGCCGATTCACTAAAAGTCGTTCGAAACCTTAAGTACGAGTTCGTTATTAAAATTGAACCCTCGTAAAATATGTAAAGTCATGACGAATCTTGGTAAATAAATACTAGGGGTAAGAAGGAAGGTGTGAAAGAAAACCGTATGTCAAAAAGAGCATTTTTCGATTTATTAAAAATGTTCGAGTAAAGGTTAAACGCGAACGAACCCCTAAAAGACGACTCTTTTATAACTTCGGTAAAACACTTAGAAAACGGGCGATAAAACTCGGAGTATAATATTGGTTCGTAACGATCAACCTTAGAACTCATATGACTTAAGTATGTCCCAAGTATAAGTGCAGTGACATGTCGTATTAACGAACGAATGTCGGGTCGGATCAGTGATGATAAGTAATCCACAAAAAGGGGTATAAAGAGATAACTCGAGAACGTGTTTCGATTTAAGTATAACTTAACTTTTAAGATGTTAAGTGATTAATCCCGAATGTCTTGGCTATTTATAGATCACCAAGCTGACCCGGGACCCGCTACCACTACCCCTTACCGTACTCGACTACCAGGCAAGTTTCAATTCCCTTCTTTTAGGCTGTTGTTGTGATTGAATAAATATATATATATGATTGCTGATATACATATGCCATTGCATGCATGCCTACTTTCAAGTTGAATTGATATACTTGTTCCCTGAATGTTATTGTTGGCTTATAAGCTAGATAGTCATATATCAGTTATAAGCCGGTTATTGTAAGACCCTCATAGAAGGGCGTATACATCTTATTAATCAAATATAGACCGGGAGTCAATATTCCTTGATATATCGAGATTACCTCGGAGGAAAATATTTAAGTAAATATTTTCTATTATTTGGGTGACGGATATTATTTGAATATTCGTTCGAGACTAATTATTTTAACGATCCTTACTTCAAATAATTATTTGAACGTAACTATTCAACGAATAATATTTCTCAATATTCATTCAGAGTCGAATTGATTATCGACTATTATTTCGAATATTCTTCTAAAGATGAGACTACTAAATGAATATTATTTGGATATTCTTTTAGAATATTATTTTATTAAATAAATATTACTTTTGATTATTCATTTAAGATATTAAATACTTGATGAATATTATTTTAATATTCATCTGAAGCTTGATTTAATTATCGAATATTATCTCGAATATTCCTGAAGGCTTGGATTACTAAATGAATATTACTTGATATTCATTTAGGATATTATTCATTAAATGAATATTACTTTTGAATATTCATTTAAATTCCTAATTAATTATGAATATTACCTTAAATATTCTTTTCAGGTCTTATTAATCAATGAATATTGTTTTGAATATTCTTTTAAATATTTATTTATTCAATAAATATTCTCCTGATATTTCTTCAGGGATTATTTTGAGAAATACTCTGACTAAAGATATTCTTTCATATTCCCAAATATTCTTTAAATATTTTAACTCAATAAATATTCTCTGAATATTTATTCCATACTTAGAATAATCTCGATAAGGTTTATCTTCTTCGATTATTACAGAAAATATCTCGGAGTCATATTATTATTAATCTTATATCAAGAAAGGTTCTCAGACATCATTCTTCTTTGAGTCTATCTCCTTAATAATAAGGGAACCTTACTTGGAAAATGTTATTTATCTTGTCGACTTCCCGGTCATAAAGTATTCCCTTCACTCGCAACTCGGGTGCTGTTGACTTATTAAGTCGTTGCTTACCTTCTCATCTTTCGAGGGGTAAGATTACTGGAACAAGTTGATATCCGTTACCAAGTAATAGCTTGGGAGTTATTGGTAAATTTTCCTTTCCAACTAGATACGACTACTTTGTGGAGTCTTATCAACAAGTATTATACTTGGGGAAAGGGGGACGAACGTTACATTCAGAATCATGAATTCTATTTGAACTAGGAGTCGTGTAAGAGGCCGAGTAGCGCCGGTCCATCCTCTTTGGCCCAACCGTTGGCCGGGGAGAGCTAGCAAGGCGGTATACAAGTAAAGCCGTCAGTTCTTCCTTCTACCGGTAGTAAATCTAAATTGAGCTGTACGATCTCGACTGATCATGAAGATTGGAACAGCGGGCGCGGTGAATACTCCATCATTGGTTCATCATCCAAATTTATTTATTTCCTGCAACATGATTACTGTTGGCAGAGTTGGAAAAGGGTCATAACTGGAATTGCAACCTTTTCTTGCAAACTCCTCTTCTTAATAAACAATAAGAATATCTCGCTTACTTTGATGTAGCAGATATTTTTACAAACAAATACTTTAAGTTACCTTGTAACTTCATCGTTCATATTATACTGGCATCATTTCCGTAAATGCATGGCATATGGTTTGAAAGATACTTTTGAACTGTTATACATTATCGTTCAGTTATATATTATTGTTGGTGGGCTATTGCTCACCCTTGCTTTATTATTATATCACAACAACAGCTAGATCAGATGACTCGCACAAGGCGCACTCGACGCGGGCGAGGACGATGAGACTACCAGAGCTGAAGAAGAAGCTATTGGTAGGGTATATTTATTCTTTCAGTACCAAGAATATGGTATAGTATGACTTATGTAAATGGATGGCAAAGAGTATGTATTTATATTGAAATCCTTTTGGATTGTAAGAACTCATAATGTGATTAATAAAAATTTGATTATTACTCTGATTTCATCTCTGGGACTATAACGGGTGTGTTTTATATTGTTGTGTTGGGTTATAGAGACGTAATTTATTTTATGTTAAGGAAAGTTCAATTGTTGTGGACAGAATTGGAAACCGTAACCACCGGATCCCGGACCCCGGATCTGGGGGTGTTACAGAAGTGGTATCAGAGCGTACGTTATAAACCCCAGAGATGAGGTGACGTTAAAACAATAAATTCAATAAGATAATAAGAACTCTTGCCAAGTTCATAGTCGGACTACTTAATGTAGTGATGACATATAAAACCCTTATGGGAACTCGTAAGTATAATGATAGTAACTTAGCTCGATATCGTATCGACGAGTAAGGCGACTGACCTTGAGGCATACGAGCAACAGCACGATGATGCTTTATATGCTGAAGATCAGCGGGTAATTCGATGGAGTACCCTACTGGAGACCCGGAAGAGGTTCCAGCAGATAAGGAAAATCCTGTTAGGATAAGGAGCTTACCCATGGGTAATGAGGGTCGCAGCCAGAATGACTGTGATGATTAAGATATGGTGCTCAGAAAAGTGAGTATAAAGAACCGAGATATTATTAAGAGATCTGAAGATGCATGTTGAATTCATAGCCGGACTACCAGATGTAGTACCAGCAAGAAAGAAGGATTGGAAGAATTACTTGAGATCTTATACGGAAATAGATTAGAATCCTTAGAGATTTTCATCTTAACAAAGAAAGAGCTAGAGGGATGTATGATTATCAAAGACATCGATTTAGGGCGAGGAGCAGAGTCCCTAGGAATAGTGGAGAATGAGGCAGTAAGTGCCATATCATTTGATAAATGAATCAGTATGAATATTGTCAGTAATAATTCGCCATGAGAAGGCAGGTGTCGTAGGTTGTAAATTATGGAACCAAATTAAGGTTAATAAGGTGGTTTTATTAAGGAAAATGTTCATTTTATGAATGAATCATTTAGAAAGTAAAGACATTGGGAAGTGATAGCATGATTGGGTAAAATTATATAAGGAAGTAGCAAGCAAGACAATGATCTCAGAACCTACCGGAAGATAAGACCAGTGAGTCAAGATGAACTCGTAATGAGACTACTGCCAGAGACTGAGTATAGAGTTAATTCAACTCAGTTAAATGATGAACCAGAAACGTTAGATGCATGTGATTTAGAGGAATATTAAATTCCTTCTTCTCTTTGAATGGATTATAGTAGTACCTTAAGTTTATTCCGATGCGGAATTATAATAGATCAAGTAATACGATCAGTAGTTAAAGAGAAAAATGTGAGAAAATCTTCCTGGAGCTAAAAGGTGAAATTGGTAATGACCAAGAGCTGGCATTGCTTAATGGAAAAAAGGAGACTTTGCGCTTCCAACGACGCTTCGCATAAAGGGTTAGGTAGACCGACATTTGGTAGTATTGAATATCAGGACGTATAGGTATCAGGACGTTGTGACGGGTTTCAGTTTGAAACTATTGATTCCCTTCTAAGGGATGGATATAATTGATTCCTTTCCAGTGGGTAAACTTCCAATCTGATGATGATTATTTCGTTAACAATGACTGCTTATGATTCCACCTGCTTGGAGGTTCAAAGAACTATTCTTCAGGTTTCGAAACTGGTCTCCTTAATGTTACCAGTAGGTGGGTAGATTGATCAAAATTTCCCTGAGTCTGGAAAGGAATTCGGTGAATTTTGGCAAACCTTGTCTTTTTGATTATCAGAGAATGTCATGGAAGAGAGTAAAAATTGGAGCAAACCCTGTGATTTGGGTAAGGATGCTGTAAAATGGGTTAGTAAACGGACCCTGAGCATTACAATCGACGGTAGTGATAAAATGATGAAGTGAGATTGGACGAAAATAGGAAATGTAAGTAAGAAACTAGCCGGACTGAGAAATTCCAGGATTGACTTAAATGAAAAGGCTGTTGTGCCAGGAATGGTAAGCTTGTGTGGCACGCAGGATTGATAAGAATAGTTGAAAAGATAAAAGTGGAGGAAAGGTGACCGGAGACGGTGCCGAGTAGTCGATTAAGACTTATATGGAGTAAAGTTTTGGAAAGGTAGAAAGGTATCAAAGAAGAAGGCACTATGCCGGCAATTGCTAGAAAAGTAATGCTATTAGCCAACCCCTAAAATCATATATTTTTATTTTAGTGTGGCCAGTTGAGGCCAAGTCACAACGGACTATAAAGTGACTAGACCAGCAATGAAAAGACAAAGCAGGGTTGCTTCTAAGTAAGCACCGACTGCAAGGGCTTCTGATATAAAGGAAATATTAATGAGATTGTAGGAGTCTTCTACTAAACCCTTTGCAACCCATGTTTTGATGGGGAATTTACTAGACCTTTTTGGGATGGGGTAACCCGTACTAAAGTGACACATGTGTATATGGTTGTCCAAGATTACGAGTAAAATGGAAGTATAGTGACTTGAGATGTATGATGTTAGGGTATCATGAATACCCTGAACATATTACGACTAAGGGAAGTAAACAACGAAGGTTTATGAAGAGAGTATAGAAATGGTCAGAGATGGATCAGTATGCTGTAGAAATTTTGTCTAAGGCAAGTACATTTGAGAAGAACGATAAGTACTAAGAGATTCACGTTGAACTCGACCAATATCTTCCAAAACATCCTTGCTGCCATTACCAAGTTCTGTAAGAGAGGAGATAGGCATACGTTGCCTTTTTGGAAGGCCAAATAGGCTGACAACTATCTGAAAGAAGAGGATGGCATTAAGCCACCGATCGATTATCAAATGAGAATGATTGAAAAGAGACCTTTATTAAGGATACATGATCTGATTGCCAATTATAAGATGCAAGAATTCTTTGGCAGTTGAATTAAGGATAGGATATCCATAAATTAAGACAAACCCTAGGGAATGCACAAGGGGTGGCATTAACCCTAATAACGACATTATGACTTCAGATGATATGAGTTGGACTTGCTAAGGCAACAATGACCGGTAAGGATTATAAAAAAAGAGTTCTGGAAAGAACATAGATAGAATTATTAGAGTATTGATCAATGACATTTTGATATACCCTGTACCCAGAAAATACAGGAGGAAGGATGAGGATGACCTATGAAACCTTACAAGGAAAAAGGTAATATTCCGAACTTCAAAATGGAAGTTTGGTAAGGAATGTATGACATAGTAACAGTAATGCCAGATGAGGCATGTATGAGACCATGAGGAAGTATGGATTGAACCTATAAAGTTTGAGATTATCCTAAGATAAGGAAAGAACTAAGAAAAGAAGTATCCTAAGTAGGAGTGGGAATAAACGTGATAAAGTTCCCATGGGTAGGTGAAAGCAATGACTTATGGAGAAAGACTGATAAATATATTTTTCTCCATCAGCAGAGCTTAAGGGAGAATGCTTTCACCCAACAATGATGGGAATGAGGTAGAAATGTTTGAATTGGAATATATCCAGAGAACAAGGATTACCAGAAATTATTATTAGCAGGAAAGGCCAATGAGGTGGCCGACAGTATAAGTATAAAGGAATAATTACAAATGTTCATACCGAAGAAACAAAATAATATTTGGAAAGACCTTGAAGGTCATATTGGAGTGGAGGAAGTTACATTCCTTTTGATGATTGTGCAAGAATCGAAGGTAATAATAGTTTAAGTAAGGGTTCGATTCCTGATGAGGTCTTAAGCATATTACATACCTTAGAAGGTCCCGTTTTGAGGCAAACCAGGACCATGATACAAAAATTGACGAAGTAAACCATTAAGTTTCCAGTCTTTTATGGAAGATGCATGAGTGATAGTTTCATCAACCAGACCTAGCTGCGATGCTTGAAACTCTTCTGCAATTCTATCTACTTCATGTTATATCTACATCAAGTTCAGGAAGTGTTCCTTATGGATAAGGAATAGTGAATACTTTGTCTCCCTAAGGGATTTGAAACCCGTAGGGTTAGCTATTAATGCACTATGTAAACAACAAGCGATGGTGATTCTTCTAAGAAAATAGATGACAATGTAAAGATAAAGAAAGTGCTGCCATTGATTAACTAAATGGCATGTTGATGAATGACAAACAAGTTATGTTAGTGTACTTCTGCGCAAACAAGATAGAGAATATGAGGTTGATGATTCATGATGTTAAAGATATTCCCATGGAAAGAATTAATGAGATTTAGAGAGAAGGGCAGTTGAGCCCGAGACTTATTAGGCCACCTGAGAGTTTAAAAGTGTTCGGAAGGTGGCATTCGAGCCAATTTTCCCCCAAAGCTTATAGCATGGTAGTAACGTGTTTCATGTGGCAAAGCTACACCAGTAAAATGCAGATGCTCAACAGATGATAAGAGTGCGAGCAGGTAGGTGTACGACCTGATCTGACTTACGAAAGACAACCTGTGAAAACCGCGGGTAGAAAAGAACAAGTGATGAGAAACAAGTTGACAGAAGTAGATTATAGGAATCTAAGTTAAAGGGATCGGGCCAGATTCATTTCGGAAAGTTTAAATTGGAATAACGTGATGATTATAGAATAAATGTGACGGAATACCGATAAAGAGGTACCAAGTGCAAAAAGGTGTCTCAATAAAGAGGTGAAGGTGAAAGTAAATAATAGAAATGAGTAAGAATCAGCTAATAAGAAGGATGTGATTGATAAAGAAAAGGCTGGGGAAGCAACTATGGAATGAGAAGCAAGGAATGTTATGAATGGGTTTTCTAATGAATTCTCAGGATGACAACCTGATAGTGTCAATATTATAGTTATGAAAAAGCTAGTAACATGATATGGGATGTCAGTAATAATGATGTCAAGTGAGAAATCTAAGATTTAACCTGAAAGGTTGAAGGATTTCCCGAATGTGAGTATCGCTAAGATTGAACAAGAGTATTTGTCCATAGAATAATGGACAAAGCAGCAAGATGTGTTGACACATGAGATTGCGATCAAATGGTATTGGATATAATTATGATTAATTTCTTCTTTGATGAACCTCTATAGTCCAGAGGTAAATTCTGAGTATGATATTTTACAGTCATGAAAACCTTCTATAATCCTTTAGAACTCTTTTCTTTTCTTCTCTCTTATTCATCTTCTTTATGAATTGAGAAGAACAACCCTTTAAGGAGGGGAGGTACTGCTACGTGACTATCTGTCTATGTGATAGAAGTCTAAGTGGAATACCCTAACTTGTTTAATTGCTTGTCAAGTACTAAAGGCTGGCCCCCTTCTGTACTAGCTATGCAATATAACATATGTTCACTTGATCATAGTGATCTCTCAATAAATCTTTCCACTTCTCTATATTGATCGAGATTGCGAAGATTAAAGCAATCACGAAATGCACAGTACGAGCGAGGTTACCTCCGAATTCGTAGGGTGATAGTGATACCAATGTTACTGCAGGTATCAATAAGGATAAGACTGAGTAAGAGTATAACCCGGATAGTGAGTTGTACGAAAAGTAGCAACGTTGATGGAAAAAGGATATAGTATGGATTGTAGCACTAGAAGATGTGCTGAGGAAGGGTAGAACGACTAAGAATTGACCGGGAAGCTAAAAAAGGAACGACAGGCAAATGACTCTTTGCTTCCTACCTGATTCCGGGACGGAATCCTTTTAAGGAGGGGAGACTGTAAGAACCCCAAATTTTGGATATAATTAAAACTTTTTATTAAGTAATGATAAAATGAAGAACAATGATTCCGACAACAAGGTCACCAGCTCTAATGAATGGTGGTTTCAAAGAACAATGATTGTAATGAATGGATATTGCTTTGGACAATGATCCTGATGCATTGGTATATTGTCAGAATAGAGTAATTCGATGGTTGAGGACCTAGATAAGAATAATCTACCATCCAGGAAGGAGCTAATGGATCCTTGAACGGAAATGAGTACGTGCATAGTGTTTCCCATACGTGCATAGTATTTCCCGTACGTGCATAGTGTTTCCCGTACGTGCATAGTGTTTCCTGTACGTGCATAGTAATTTGGTTGATGAATAGTGATTTTGTAAGTTGGAAAACTTTTCACGCCACCCTATGTACGGGACGTGATATGGATGTTTCGAAGTCATATTAGTAATACGCGGAGGAAATAAGTGAATGCAGAGACGATCGGAATTCAGAAATTCCAAATTCTTTTTCGGTATAATATTTGACCGGACAGTGGATTAAATATTATTATAATCCAAGAATTGAGATATTAACTTTGAGGATTTGATATTTTGGGATATTATTATATTTGATTTAAGAATGAAGGTAGGAAACCACTGAGGCAGTGAAACAAGCATTCTAGAAACCGCTAAAACGTTATAACGAGATTAATCAATAAAGCGAACGAATCCTAGATTACGGATTAAGTTCGTATCGAGATTAAATATCCTACATGGTCATCACGAGGATTATATTAAGGATTGGGGAAGGTATTATGAATATCGAGAAATTTCCCGGTAAACCCTAGAGGTGAAACTACTTAGTTATTCGTCCGAACGATCAATGAATTGAGCAATAACCGGACAAAGAAACAAGCTGAGAACCAAGAGACAACCATGTGCAAGTGGATGAGATCACCACCATGGCATCATCACTTTATTAAGGTAGCTTTATGAAGATATTATCTAAACTAAGTTAGCTTCTTCAAGAAGCTTGTTTTTCTATCAAACTAGAGGGGGCAACTTGCATTTGTGTCAAACAAATATCTTCCTAAATAATTCACTCATCCTTATCCCTTCTTCATCACAATAATGCAAGGAACCAAGCAAGTTTCATACATACAAGTATCATTGGAGACAAACTAAACTAGTTAGCATGAGGGTGTAACATAAGGCACCAATACATGTCCACATGGAAGCAAATCCTTAACCAAGCCTTAACCCATCAACTAGACTATAGTTTGCCAAACAAATATCTTGTTTTAATGATCACTTTATGCAATCAACCAAGCAAAACAACTCCACTTCTCTCATCCATGGAGCATTCGAATTTTTCAAGAAATTCAAAGGAAGAAATCAAGCTTCCACTCCTTGTTTGATCTCCAAATTTTTATCCTAGATCCTATATTTCATAAAAATGATACCCTAGAAATCTTAGCCTCAAAATCCAATGTTTCCATTTTCAATAAAATCATCAAAGTAGAGGGTGAATAGTAACCTCAAGAACAAAACTCTTGGATCTTGATTTTGGTGGATGATTCAAGCTACATGGAGGCTATACAAGGACCATACAAGGATTATTAGGGCTTGTACACTCTCTAAGGAAGGTATAACTCTTAAGAACCATGGATCTCATTTTGAGTTTTTAGCATGTTCTTGATGATTTGGCTTAGTTATGATTATGGTAACATTATAAGCATGCTTGGTTAATGATTTAGTGATTTAAGTAGCATAATGATTATTATGGTAAAGCATGATGTTCTTGGGCTTGTTGAGATGAGAATCATGTATAAATGATGTATGGATGCCCGGTGTGGCTTGGCTTGATTGTTGTGAATTTTAGAACGTCCGATTTATAGCCGTCGTAATGCCCGATTTTTGTTAACCTTAAGAAATCGTGGTTGACAGTAGCCATAAGTCACTGTCCAGTTTCATGTTCTGCCATGGCAAGATAGATCATGTTATAAGCTTCGTTTTGATATAAAGATCATGTGAAACGGACTTACGGTTTAGGAATTATGGCCGATTCACTAAAAGTCGTTCGAAACCTTAAGTACGAGTTCGTTATTAAAATTGAACCCTCGTAAAATATGTAAAGTCATGACGAATCTTGGTAAATAAATACTAGGGGTAAGAAGGAAGGTGTGAAAGAAAACCGTATGTCAAAAAGAGCATTTTTCGATTTATTAAAAATGTTCGAGTAAAGGTTAAACGCGAACGAACCCCTAAAAGACGACTCTTTTATAACTTCGGTAAAACACTTAGAAAACGGGCGATAAAACTCGGAGTATAATATTGGTTCGTAACGATCAACCTTAGAACTCATATGACTTAAGTATGTCCCAAGTATAAGTGCAGTGACATGTCGTATTAACGAACGAATGTCGGGTCGGATCAGTGATGATAAGTAATCCACAAAAAGGGGTATAAAGAGATAACTCGAGAACGTGTTTCGATTTAAGTATAACTTAACTTTTAAGATGTTAAGTGATTAATCCCGAATGTCTTGGCTATTTATAGATCACCAAGCTGACCCGGGACCCGCTACCACTACCCCTTACCGTACTCGACTACCAGGCAAGTTTTAATTCCCTTCTTTTAGGCTGTTGTTGTGATTGAATAAATATATATATATATATATGATTGCTGATATACATATGCCATTGCATGCATGCCTACTTTCAAGTTGAATTGATATACTTGTTCCCTGAATGTTATTGTTGGCTTATAAGCTAGATAGTTATATATCAGTTATAAGCCGGTTATTGTAAGACCCTCATAGAAGGGCCAACAACATGTTGGTGCAGTGGTTGAGCCACTGGCCTCCTTTGAAGGAGGTCAGGGGTTCGACTCCTGCGTGTGCGTGAGTTTCTTAGTTTCTTAGTTTGTATTAGGTTTCCTTTCTGTATTTGTATTTCTGTATTTGTAATGGCCGGGGGTCCTTCGGAAACAGCCTCCCTATTGTATAGGGGCATGGTCTGCGTACAGCTACCCTCCTCAGACACCACTTTGAGTGGTATTATAACTGAGTAAGCTAAGTTTAAGTTTAATCAAATATAGACCGGGAGTCAATATTCCTTGATATATCGAGATTACCTCGGAGGAAAATATTTAAGTAAATATTTTCTATTATTTGGGTGACGGATATTATTTGAATATTCGTTCGAGACTAATTATTTTAACGATCCTTACTTCAAATAATTATTTGAACGTAACTATTCAACGAATAATATTTCTCAATATTCATTCAGAGTCGAATTGATTATCGACTATTATTTCGAATATTCTTCTAAAGATGAGACTACTAAATGAATATTATTTGGATATTCTTTTAGAATATTATTTTATTAAATAAATATTACTTTTGATTATTCATTTAAGATATTAAATACTTGATGAATATTATTTTAATATTCATCTGAAGCTTGATTTAATTATCGAATATTATCTCGAATATTCCTGAAGGCTTGGATTACTAAATGAATATTACTTGATATTCATTTAGGATATTATTCATTAAATGAATATTACTTTTGAATATTCATTTAAATTCCTAATTAATTATGAATATTACCTTAAATATTCTTTTCAGGTCTTATTAATCAATGAATATTGTTTTGAATATTCATTTAAATATTTATTTATTCAATAAATATTCTCCTGATATTTCTTCAGGGATTATTTTGAGAAATACTCTGATTAAAGATATTCTTTCATATTCCCAAATATTCTTTAAATATTTTAACTCAATAAATATTCTCTGAATATTTATTCCATACTTAGAATAATATCGATAAGGTTTATCTTCTTCGATTATTACAGAAAATATCTCGGAGTCATATTATTATTAATCTTATATCAAGAAAGGTTCTCAGACATCATTCTTCTTTGAGTCTATCTCCTTAATAATAAGGGAACCTTACTTGGAAAATGTTATTTATCTTGTCGACTTCCCGGTCATAAAGTATTCCCTTCACTCGCAACTCGGGTGCTGTTGACTTATTAAGTCGTTGCTTACCTTCTCATCTTTCGAGGGGTAAGATTACTGGAACAAGTTGATATCCGTTACCAAGTAATAGCTTGGGAGTTATTGGTAAATTTTCCTTTCCAACTAGATACGACTACTTTGTGGAGTCTTATCAACAAGTATTATACTTGGGGAAAGGGGGACGAACGTTACATTCAGAATCATGAATTCTATTTGAACTAGGAGTCGTGTAAGGGGCCGAGTAGCGCCGGTCCATCCTCTTTGGCCCAACCGTTGGCCGGGGAGAGCTAGCAAGGCGGTATACAAGTAAAGCCGTCAGTTCTTCCTTCTACCGGTAGTAAATCTAAATTGAGCTGTACGATCTCGACTGATCATCAAGATTGGAACAGCGGGCGCGGTGAATACTCCATCATTGGTTCATCATCCAAATTTATTTATTTCCTGCAACATGATTACTGTTGGCAGAGTTGGAAAAGGGTCATAACTGGAATTGCAACCTTTTCTTGCAAACTCCTCTTCTTAATAAACAATAAGAATATCTCGCTTACTTTGATGTAGCAGATATTTTTACAAACAAATACTTTAAGTTACCTTGTAACTTCATCGTTCCTATTATACTGGCATCATTTCCGTAAATGCATGGCATATGGTTTGAAAGATACTTTTGAACTGTTATACATTATCGTTCAGTTATATATTATTGTTGGTGGGCTATTGCTCACCCTTGCTTTATTATTATATCACAACAACAGCTAGATCAGATGACTCGCACAAGGCGCACTCGACGCGGGCGAGGACGATGAGACTACCAGAGCTGAAGAAGAAGCTATTGGTAGGGTATATTTATTCTTTCAGTACCAAGAATATGGTATAGTATGACTTATGTAAATGGATGGCAAAGAGTATGTATTTATATTGAAATCCTTTTGGATTGTAAGAACTCATAATGTGATTAATAAAAATTTGATTGTTACTCTGATTTCATCTCTGGGACTATAACGGGTGTGTTTTATATTGTTGTGTTGGGTTATAGAGACGTAATTTATTTTATGTTAAGGAAAGTTCAATTGTTGTGGACAGAATTGGAAACCGTAACCACCGGATCCCGGACCCCGGATCTGGGGGTGTTACAAACCATGTTTTTCGTCACGTGATCATTATATTAATTCAATTTGTCGTTGATATTATTGCTCTTAAATTTTCAGTAAATATGAATAGCTGTTTATCATATTCCCATTCAATAGTGCTGAAATTGTTGTCCCTGTTTCATTGATATATTATGGAATAATACCCTTCTCTATATCGAACTTGTCGATATCTTGGTCAGAATTTTACTAGACCTCATTTCTTCTTGAGATTTGAGTTGTTAACCTGGAACGTGAGTTTTCAGGGTGCTTGGCTGGTTGAGGTGGTCGATTGTTCCGACACTTGACGTTCAGATTATAGGATTGGACTGTTGTTTTTTTTTAAAATGTGGACCGTAAAGGGTCGGACCAGATTCGTGGTCAGAAGTTAGTAAGGCCAATGTGTGCCGTGGATCCATTAAAGGACATTGCTGTGTGCGTTAGTCCGGGGTTAGTGCGTGACTGATCAGCAGCCTAACCTTATTGTTTTATTAATAAAATGCAAAATAGTCCAATTCTATTCCATTTCCTGAATTAAATAAAATGTTATATCTTTAAAGTTCTTGAGCTTCTGTAATTGTGAATTATTCCTTTAAGATAAGTTGGTCAGTGATATGTTCACCAATGAATCATTGTAGTATTATTGTTTCACTATACTGTTCGCTTGCTGAGCATTCTTTGGCTCACTCTTGTTTCATTTTCTCTAATCTTTCAGTTAGGAATAAGGGTGGATGTCTACATCGTACGAGTCATATGAGAGCAATGAGGCAGCCTTTACAGGATAGATCTCGAAGCTAAAGCGGGTAGCACGGATTGGAGTTAAGCTACAGATTAAACGGTATAGTTATTGAAATCAGAATAGTAGAAGAAATTGTAATAATAAGTATGGTTTAGATTCTTGTTTCATACCATAACCTGGAATCGACCCTCGGTGAGGAATCGCTGGTGTATTAAATTTTAATTGTAATTGTTAATTGGAATTTGGTTTGGGTTGAAATACAGGTGGATAGTCCGATTTACGAATACTTCATGCCGGAATTTTCTAAAATTCCCCTGTATCAAAGTCTGTTTTATTATAAAAAGTGTATTTTCAGTATTAAGAAGTCGGGGCGTTACAGGTTGGTATCAGAGCGACAGGTTATGGTCACTGAAACAAGTTAGGATAATTAAGTATAGGTATTTAAGTGGAACGTTAGATAGAACGATTTAGGATAAGATTCGCCTTAGGTTATTAGGACAACGGTTGCGACGTTAGTTAGTATTTCGACATATCGCGCGAGCCAGAATTCGATTCATTCGAAGGTACGACTTTGGACGAGGTAGTTGATTCGGCGCCACCTACGTTAAATAGACGATCGGAGTTACCAGCTTGGAGGATGTCACGTGTAGACCTTCGTGTATGTTCTAGAATTTCTTTTGCGACTTTAGTTACCCCGCGAGTGATATAGAAAGTGCGAAAGGATTGAAAACAAGATGCGAAATGCGATTACTGGCATGGGTTAGAGGAATGGCATGGTTATTCATTACTAGCAGTTGATTTCATTTAGTTTATTGATTAAGGAGATTCGATTCAACCTTTCTTTCTGTTTCTTCTTATCTTGATAATACCCCATCACCTTTGATAATCAACTATATTTCAATTGATGACAACTTTTTCAGATTCATTTAAACACATTTCTATTTTTCAAAGATACCTCTATTTTCCAGGGGATCACTTGATTCAACATGATGCATATAAATTATTGAGACCTTTGAATTCTTTCTATTTTTCCCGAATATTTGATATTCCTTATTCAACATTATATATATATAAACTTTTGAATTCTTTTTGTTTCTCTCTGAATACCTGACCTTATTTATTCTTACTGGGATGAACAACCCTATGTATATAGGGGATTCAGGGACATCTTATCTATGTGATAGAAGTCTGGTGGGGCGCCACTAATTGTGTTTGTCATGAAAGTACAGAAGGCTGGCCCCCTTCTTGTGCTATGGCGGTTGACCTAAGTGACAAATGCAACCTGAAATTAGTTCAATGATCATATTGATCTCTCAGTTAAAATTCTTTTATAAAATTCTTATCAAACAAAATTCATCTTATATTCATACAAGCATGTTGACACCTGTCGTTTCATTACTTCCTTTTTGTTATAACCCTTATGATTCCTAAAGTTACCAGTGGTGGATAGTAGTAAAAATAGAAACGATGACATTCTCAGTGGTCCGAGATACAATTATGTCAAGGAAGAATTGGTTTGTCTGGTTTGAGAATTGATGCTAAATCAGGGATTGAATATCCAGTTAGATTACTCCTTGGATTGACAACACACGTACAAGATTTGATAAAATGGAGGACTGTGTATGGATAAGGAGCAGATAAAAAGGAGACGAGATTGTTAACTCTATTTAAATTGGAAGTGGAGTGATGATGGGTTTAGCTGGTTGTGAGAGTTATGTTGAGGAAAGATTGTTGAGGAACAGTAGTTTATTGTATATTTTACTTTGGATATAGTAGAAGGGATATTATGAGATTTTAAATGATTTAAGACCAATTGTCGGGTATGCATTTTAGAATTGAAGTGGAAAAAAAAACTTGAGCGAAGAAAAGTAGAGCTAGACAATTTGTATTAAGAATTTCAACATGAAATTTGCAGGAATTGTGAGATTTGGCTAGAAAGGAAGGTAAGATTTCAAGAGGAAGTATACTATAATTGTACTAAGATTTATATGGAAAGCTGTAAGTGAAAGTGGAAGGAATACTATGATGGGAAGTGATAGAATTAGAAGCTAGAAGTTCAATATGATTATAAATAATGTTGTTAAGAATATGGATGTAATGGCAATTAAAAGAATTAGGTAGGAGTTAGGATTGGATTGTATATTTAACTACAAAGTACAGGCAAAGTGTAAGGATAAAAAGGTGAAATTTTGAATCTCAAAAGATATATAAGTTGTGTTTCGAGGTCGGAAGCGGACAAAGGAAGTTTTAATGGTCATGCAGACCAAGAGATTATTATGACAAAATTTTAAGGTTATCTTATATATGTGAGAGATACCAGTAAAGAGATGATTAGAGTGAAGCAGATTACAGTGTTTAAACTTTCTCGGACATATGTATTGATGAATTGCTAGGAGCAGAGATATAAAGTCAGTTAATTATTTATTTCCAGGTATGTCACGAGTTTCAAGAATTCAAGATCGGAAGACATCTCAAGAAATTCAAGGATATAAGAAGAGTATACATAAGATGTCTAAGCACGAGCTTTGATATTGGAAGAAGTAAAATTTCTAGGAGATGACGAAAGGATCGAAGTGAAATTCGGGAAGACGAAGCAGTAATGAATCGGGAAAGGCCTAAGACGCCAGCAGAGATCGAAAATTTTAAAGGACCAGCTAGGAATTACCGAAGGTCATCAAAGGTTGTACCAAGATCGCTACAGTAGTAGACACGCTTACCAAGAAGGAAATGGAATAGTTCAAGGAAATGAGTGTTGGACTCGTATTTTATTTCGTTTATTCAGTTATCGATAAATGTTGGAGTTATTACGTGCAGAGTCTAAATTTGAGGATTTTTTTTAGAGTATGTAGAGTAATGTTTCGGAAGTTGATTTTTCGCGAACTTGAGATAATGAAGTTTAAATGGGTTTTGAAGGGTGTAAGTTATTTATTGGTGAAGTATACTTTGGTTTACGTATGTTAAGTCGGGTTTCGATATTAGTGGAGTTTTTAGAGCTCAATTGGATTGAAAGTTTGATTTTTAATGGTATTGAGGGGCGATGACCCCAGGATAGTTTATATTGCAAATAAGGTATATATGTTTCAAGGTAAATTGTGAGTAGTTCGAAATTGTTACTCAGTAAAACAATGGGATTAAGGATAGATGGAAGTTTCTCAATTATTCCCTTCGCGAGTAACATTGTACGTTGAAAGTGGAGTAAGAGTGATTGGGGGATTCTTGATATTCTTATTCTCAAAGTTTTATCCGAGGCAGTATGGTTATGAGTAGGAGCGTGGGAGTGGTATCAATTGTTCTAGTCTCGTGGATGTTGTTTTAAAGATTTAATTATTTACCTGTTTACGGCAAGTCAAGATGGATTTCTTCGCTTATATGTTGCTGCAAATCAAGACAGGTTTTGTTTTAGTACTGTATATGAATGGATTTTTTTTTATGGGTGATTGGGTTGGTACGTGAGGCGTTGTGTACTGGGCATAGTCCATTATACGAATAGGTTATGTCCAATTTTCGGTAGAAATGATCATCACGTGCGAGTGATAAGTATCTAGAAGTAACGAGATATGCAAACCAAAGGATTAAGTTTTGTTAGAAATTCGAAGGGCCTACAGGGTGAGCCTATCCATATGTGAATTGATATACAGGAATTGCTAGTGTGGAAGAAATGACATAGAAATTAAACGAGGAATAGTTGAGTGATACCATCATTTCGTTTTCTTAAGATTGATTCTGAGGACAGAATCCTATTAAGGGGGGAAGGATATAACGCCCTAGAAAATATCGTAATTATTATTATTATTATTATTATTATTATTATTATTATTATTTAATGATTTAATATTAACTGTGGACTATACGGTGTAGAAAATTTTTCTTTAAGGTTAAATATATGTGACGTCATGTTTACATGCTTTTATGATGAGGTATATGTGAAATGTGAGTCCGTGTATTTTTATTTGAAGTTTTATGATTTAAAATTTATTTAAATATGCATTATTGACCTTCTGAGATTTTTATAAAATTGTAGGAATTGATAAAAATCCGGAAATCTTTTGCAATATCATATTTGTATATTTATTTAGTTTCTAAAATTATCGGGAGAATTATTTTGAGTGTTTAAATATTTTAAAATGATTTTAAGAGTTTTATTGCATTTAAAGGATCAAAACTTGCAAAATACATATTAAATTTATTTTTGATCCTAAAAATATTTTAAAAATATATAGATGATTGTAATTTCATAGACTTTATTTTAAAATTTTAAAAAAAATTATTTTTCTACTAAATTCCTATTTTATTTCAATTTTAAAATGATTTAAATTAGATTTTCAGCTTATGTGAGATTACAAAATTTCCATTTATCTCTTTTAATCTCTAAAACCAGTAGCTTCTAGGCTCTTCGGGGTTGCTCTGTTTTAGTCGATGGTGTATATCTCTCTCCCAAAATTTATGTCTCTCAATCTCTTACATCTCTCCTCTATAATCTAATCTCTCTAATTTGATATCTCGTGAGTCACAACTCCCCCTCCTCAGTCTTTTTCTTCCCGAGTTTGTCACAACCGTGTGAAGCGTGTGTGGTTATATATATATACAACTGTGTGAGCGTATGTGCAATCGAGTGGCTGTGTGCGTGTTAATCGGCTTTGGGGTCGATGTTCTTCCCTCCTCTCTGTTCTGCAACCTCGGTATAGACAGGTAGTGTCACAGCAAGCTTGTATTGTTGCTGGATTCGATCGATTGGCATGTCTAAGGTGTGAATCAGCTGGGTGTGTGAATGGCTGGTATGTTATACTTATGTGGTGTGTTAGTTGAGTTCAGTAGGGAGAGTGTTGGTGGTGTCCTGATTTTTGTGAGCTGTAGTTCTGCCGATATAATGAACCGAGGGACTCTTTTTTTTCAGTGTTGGGTGTGTTAAACATGGAGGTCGAGTGGGCTAGGAGTGAGTGTAGTACCACTTGTTTATGTGGAGAAGGAGTTTGGGTATTGAGTAAACTACCACTGATTTTGTGGATATAAATTGTAAGTATGTTGGAGTTCGAGGTTGGGTTTGGGTGTTCGATTTCCAGTCAGTCGAGAGTGATAATTATGTGTGGGGGGCGTGATTGTGGGTGTGTCATGCCAAGGGTGCGTATGTTTGTGCCTAGTATGTAGTCATGCGTTGTGGTTGGACTGGTAAGGAGCTGAAAGTTAACAAAGATGTTGTTGCAGGGGGGAATACCTATGTATTTGGTTGTGATATTAAGAGGTAAGGAGGCAGGAGTGTGGTTAGTGGGGGTTGCTATTAGAGATTTTAGTTGTAGTGGTTAGTTTGAAATAGTAAATGGGTGTGTGATAGGAAGGTTGCAGGGGAAGATGTGGTAAAAAGGGGGACACTGGCTGCGTGGGGATGTTGCAAAGAAATAGTGGGTGCAATTGTAGGCAATGTGTGGGTTGTGAGTAAGCATGTGAGCCGGTTGTATCTTAAGAGAAAGGCCGAAGAGCTAAAAGCGAGAAAAGAAGGAAAAGAGAGGTAGAAAAGAATAAGAGGAGTAAGACACAAAGGAAAATTGATATAGTTCGAATTGGTACAAAATGGTAAGAAAAAAAGGGGTAGTTAAAATGGAATTTCATTTGACAATTGTTTATATGTATAATATGCAAGGTAGTGCTTGTATTATGATTTTTGGTTGTATTATGATTTTGAAGAAGGGTGACAGCTAATGTTCGTTAACAAATGGTAATTATAAATTGGATAGAGAGTGAAATTGAATTATAATTTGTGCTAATACAAATGATCGTTAGACTATTTGTGGGATGTTACGAATTTAGTATTAAGTGGTATAATTAGTTGTTTACTATTATTTCGCATTTGATTGTATAATTGTGGTTTAAATGGATTATGTGTATTAATGATTTTATGTCGTTTACGTAAGTAGTTAGAGTTATGTCATAGCTGGTGTTTGGATGGTGATTCCAATCGTAAGATGATTTGAGTTATTATTGTAAAGTGAAGGACGTTAATTTCTGATTGAGGCGGTTGTATTCCGACAGGTTAGACGATATTTTAAAAGGGGATGTTGTCAAAATTTCGTTAGAATTATTTTGTAATTCTTGTAGTAAATGATAAGGATTATTTGTAAATCGATACGACATACGTGTTAAATGTAAGTTAATAATACGTGCTAAGTGGTAAAGAGTTGTAGGACGTGTTTGGGTAGAACAAGATTAGACGATTCCGGTTATAGGAGCACTGAAGTAGTACTTTACTTGTATATAGGTACGACTAGGAGGCCGGCTAAGAGCCAGTGCACGTGTAAATGGAATCTTGAGGAGTGAAAGAATTATCGGAATTGGCGAGTGTGCCCGAGTAGCGGCTGACAAGTGATAGAGAAAATATGGATGTGTGATTGGATAAAGGCCACTGTATAAAGAAGTGGAGACTGATGTAAAGTGGGTAAAGAATTGAGATATTGGAATTGGAAACTTTGTATATTGAGGCAAGTTTACTATTCCTCACTTATTGTTCAAGTGATGTGAAACCTTTTGTATTATTTATTGTTCTTTCGAAATTCCTTCTTACAAGCAATTATATTCTTCATATTTATTCTAAATAATGTGAACCTGTTCTGTTGATTTTACAATATTTCTTTTAAACCATGTTTGCTAGTGCCCATACCTTTTATTTTATTTTACTTTCAATGACATTCTTCTTCTATTAATTTACAAACACTCATTCTCAAAATTATTCTGTCATTGTTTATTCTCTTCACCTATTGTTCAGGTGTTGATTCTTTTAAAAATTATTTTTTTATAAATATTTCCCGTCATTATTAATATTCTTCAAAGAGCGTTTTCTTCAGATTATTGTAAACTAATTCGAGGTTTATACTGTTGTTGAGGCGTGTGTTGCTCAGTGACGGTTAAAACCAAGAATGAATTGAGATCTTCTTAATTATTTAAACTCATATTTGTCATGCCGGTTTTGGCAGCTGAAGCCTATAAGTGCTTAGCTGACATGAGTGAGACCTTAAGTAATTGAGAATTTCTTAAATCTTCGTTTTAAACTATTCGAATCTCTCATGTTAGTTTAAACTTGGTAACGGATTTTCACCAATGGACCCCTTTAGGAGGGGTTTTCTTCAACCTGTCCTACAATTTTATTGTCTTGGAGTTATTTTACAAATGATCATTTTAAAAACTACTTAATTAGTTTATGTTGATTCAACTTGACAATGTGTTGGTAAATTTATTAAATGCTTAGCACTTGATTATACCCTTGCTTTATCTTATAATTACAATTGTTGTTATTCATTTTGCAAATAAATCATTTCACTCAAATGAACCATGTTTTTCGTCACGTGATCATTATATTAATTCGATGTCGTTGATATTATTGCTCTTAAATTTTCAGTAAATATGAATAGGTGTTTATCATATTCCCATTCAATAGTGCTGAAATTGTTGTCCCTGTTTCACTGATATATTATGGAATAATACCCTTCTCTATATCGAACTTGTCGATATCTAGGTCAGAATTTTACTAGACCTCATTTCTTCTTGAGATTTGAGTTGTTAACCTGGAACGTGAGTTTCCAGGGTGCTTGGCTGGTCGAGGTGGTCGATTGTTCCGACACCTGACGTTCAGATTATAGGATTGGACTGTTGTTTTTTTTAAAATGTGGACCGTAAAGGGTCGGACCAGATTCTTGGTCAGAAGTTAGTAAGACCAATGTGTGCCGTTAATCCATTAAAGGACATTGCTGTGTGCGTTTGTCCGGGGTTAGTGCGTGACTGATCAGCAGCCTAACCTTATTGTTTTATTAATAAAATGCAAAATAGTCCAATTCTATTCCATTTCCTGAATTAAATAAAATGTTATATCTTTAAAGTTCTTGAGCTTCTGTAATTGTGAATTATTCCTTTGAGATAAGTTGGTCAGTGATATGTTCACCAATGAATCATTGTAGTATTATTGTTTCACTATACTGTTCGCTTGCTGAGCATTCTTTGGCTCACTCTTGCTTCATTTTCTCTAATCTTTCAGTTAGGAATAAGGGTGGATGTCTACATCGTACGAGTCATATGAGAGCAATGAGGCAGCCTTTACAGGATAGATCTCGAAGCTAAAGCGGGTAGCACGGATTGGAGTTAAGCTACAGATTAAACGGTATAGTTATTGAAATCAGAATAGTAGAAGAAATTGTAATAATAAGTATGGTTTAGATTCTTGTTTCATACCATAACCTGGAATCGACCCTCGGTGAGGAATCGCTGGTGTATTAAGTTTTAATTGTAATTGTTAATTGGAATTTGGTTTGGGTTGAAATACAGGGGGATAGTCCGATTTACGAATACTTCATGCCGGAATTTTCTAAAATTCCCCTGTATCAAAGTCTGTTTTATTATAAAAAGTGTATTTTCAGTATTGGGAAGTTGGGGCGTTACAATTTAAATATTAATTATTGGTATAAACAATTAATTCTATTTTATGAAATAAAATAATGATATTATAGTTCGTAATAATTAACAAATTACTTTTTTCAGTCGAAACACATTATTTTTTCTAAATTTAACCTCTCCTTTCCAAAACTATCATGAACCATTCTATTTAATGAAATAAACTAATAAAATTATAATTACTAAAAACTAATTGATTACCTTTTTCACTAAAACATAATATCTTTTCTATATTTTCTAACTCAAATATCTCATTTTCAAACTTTTTTTTTACTTAAATATTTATTATTGGTAAAAACACGTTACCTTTTCTATTTTTTTCATAAATAGTTAATTTTATTTTTGAGTAAAACATGATATCTTTTACATTCTATAAATATCACGGGCAATTATATTTAATCAAATAAAATAATATTATTTTGATTACTAATAACTAACAAATTATATTTTCAACTAAAACACATTATCTTTTGTGTTTTCTCTTACTAAACCTCTTGTTTTTCAATAGTATCATGAATAATTATATTCAATAAAATAATTTTATAATAATTAATAATTGACAGATTACCTTTTTTAACTAAAACGTATCATCCTATCTATATCTTATAACTAAAATTTTCATTTTTTAGAAATAATATGGCAAATATGTATATATATATATATATATATATATATATATATATATATATATATATATATATGAGTCTACTACATGACAGTTAACCAATTAGAATCGAGGAACTATTTTAGGACCAATCAGAGCTAATTCCTAAAATTTAGACGAATTATGTTATATTAAGAAATTTCCTTATTTACAATCTCACCCTACCTCTTTAACCATGGTTAGTTAACACTTCTAATTTAAATAGAATAATGATTTTATTAAACATATTCATAAATACCTATTTTTTAAATCAAAAAATATTTACTAGAATAGAAAATTACAATTTTAATTTGAAATCAATCATGATATACCATTATATATTTTAAATTAAATTTCATAATTAATCATTCATTAATCAACCACTCTTTTAATATAAAGTTAGTCACAATTATATTATCATACATTATAAATTGTTTTTTATAATATATATTGTACAATTATAGTCGATATTAAATAATTATAATATAACTTAACTAAAAATCTGAAAAAATCAGATTTTAAATAACTTAGATAAAATCCATATATTAATAACTTGAACACTACATATATTTTAATTATTAAATATACACTATAAGAGTATTATTATTGGTTGGTGAATAAATTACCAATCAAAAAATTAAAATTATTTTAGAGGCAATCATAATTTACTTCTAAACTTTAAATCAATCAATCATATACAAAATTTTTATTATTTACCATGCATATTCTAATTTACTAATCGCGGTCAAATTAAATTTAAATATAAAATATCTTGATTTAATAACTTCGCATATCACATGGTTTTTAATTTTAAAAAATTTCTAATAGCCGTAAATATTATTTTCTATAAATCCACATAACAGTATATTACATATGGTTAAATATCTTTTAGTTATGAATTGTTTTTTAACATCCTTTATTATAATAAAGGATACCCGAATCTAACATGTATTAGTTAACCAATCACAAGATTGTGAATTATTTTAACATCAATCAGAATCTATTAAATTTAAATCAATTAAACTTAATGTAACATGCTTCTCTATTAGATCTAGATTCTACGTTTTAGCCAAGACTAAACTCAAATCAAGTTACACCCAATAACAATTAATTTCTATATATCAATTAACTAAACATAATAACTACTAATTTTTATTTTAACGGTTAACTAATAAACAATTTATATAAAATAAAATTCTTACAAACTAAAAAATGTAATTATTATATCAATTTAAACATTACAGGAAATCTAAGTCGCTTATTTCCTATTTCCTATCACACTTAGCCAACTTTAATAAACTAAGTGTATGCATCAATTCTTCTCATGGCTAAATCATATCAATTTCGGTTAAGGTACTACTTTATATCTTTTTATTATATGACATTCTATACTTGGACGAATTATCTTTTTATTTCGATTGTATATATGTATTGTATGTTTCGTATTTTAATTGTTCAATAAATTCAACAGAAAAACGTTTCTGACAAAAAAAATAGAAAACGATTTAGGTTATCATCATTCACAATCCGGATTCTCCCAGAGTTACCTCCCATTAGGATATTCAGTAGCAAACTCCAATAATTCTGCGAATTACTAAATTGTAGGCATCAATCCTTATCACATTACACTGATTTGTTTACATTATTAGGTGTGCCTATTGATATGGGCTAAAAATAAGCCCTAAAGACACCTTTAATGTGGCATTAATTAGACCCAGTATGGTCCAAATGTGGGGCCCACCAGATGGGCCCAAACCATATTTTTTTATATTAATTTCATAATTAATATTGAAGGTAATAAACAGCTCAGCAAATAAGAGTCAAACAATGATATTACTCCTGCCTGACTTAGCCTCCAAGATATCTATTTCAACATGGAAATTGATTCCTATATGGAACGAGACTAGAACCTTCCTCAAGGCGGTGGCTTGCCCACCAAGTCTCTGACCCCTACCATAATTCTAATGCTTCTCAGCCTATATAAGGGCCTGACCCCTCATTCTCAGAACTACGTTTTTTGGCTTGATTCTCTATACGAGATACGTAGGCATTCTGTGAGGACCGTTTAGTCTCGAACGCAGAAACAACCATTAAAGCTCGAAGCTCACGAACCTTATCATTAAATACAATTCGTAACCTACTTTTTATTCCACAACATCTGTAGATAAATGTTTTTTTTACAGTGTTGGGTTGTCAATGTTATTCAGTGATTAATTAACAATTTTTTTCTAAATACAATAATTATTTAATTTAAAAATTTATACATTAATACATTAATACATGAATTTATTATATTTATAATAGATATTTTGATATATCAAACTCTCAATTCAAAATCATAAGGTACAACTAAAATCATGAATTAAAAATTATTAACAATATAAAACTATTTACCACACTATTCTAAATACACATTCAAAATTTAAGTTATGTAAAGTATTAAATAATTCAGTCATAAAAAAATCTAATTAACCAATTAAAATATTAGAATGAATTTTAAACCAATCATCTTTTAACATTTTAATTACGATTTTTTTTAACTATGCAATAATTAATGAAAAAATATTTTGACCTGACAATATATTTGAATTATTCAAAATATTAAATATACTCTTAAATAGTACTATACATTATTTGGTGTATAAATTATCAATCAAAAACTAAAAAATATTACAGAGTCAATAAAAATATTGTTATTGAATAGTTCCATAATAAATTGGTCAATTTAGCACGAATTTTTCTTATAAATCACTATTTATTTATTGATAATTAATTTATCAATAAAAGGATATGTGTCATCCACAAAAATAATCAAACCTGCAAAAATCATCAATAAAAGGACATACAACATCTACAAAAACAATTAAAATTGAACAAACACATAGTAAATTACATCACTAATTTCCTTTATCCAATCATTGAACAGATCTAACAATTTGTTATTAACGTGAGGAATATGTATATCTGATTTGTCATAACGTATTGAAACAACCGATCAGAACTGTGATTCTATACTATCCAAATCAATGAACTAATATAACAAAATCTAATATATGGGTAGAAAAAAATCCACGAACAGGATATTAGGCTTTCAATAAAGAGAGATATTTAGTGAAAGCCAAAGTAAAATCAAGGAAAAGAAAATGAGACTTATCATTTACAAGGAGATAGTACAAAATCTAATATTTTGGTAGATAAAATCCACCAACGGACAATGGGGTACTAGACTCCCAATGATATTTTTATTGAAAAATAAAGAAAAATCAAGAAAAAAACTCTAAAAAAAACTTAAAAAAACTAATATCAGCTCCTAAACTTTAGTTTAGCATTTTTTGGAAAAGGTGGAGAGAGCGAGAGAGAGCAACAATTACGGTTTTTATTATAAAAATTATTAATAATGATAGATAAAAAGGTTGATACACTTAAAATTATATATTGTTTTTAATAAAAGGGTGCATTTTTCAATTTTGTATTCTTGAATTAAAGTAATAGTATCAATTCCCATATCTTAACCTAAGAGCATATATTGAATTTGCTTGGTTATTTGATTATATTTTTTTTTATATCAACAAAGCATAAAAAATGGCTAAGAAAACTAATAACTTGGTAGAAAGATTTTACACAAAGAGAGATATTTGTTAACGAGAAATAAGAAAAAATAAAAATGAGGGTTTCATTTTGTTTGGGAGACTTTACACCATGCATGCTACTCTTAGTTTTGTTTTGTAACATCTCAATGTTGTTCTAACACATATAATTATATATTTACATAACTTGGATACATAGTAATATTTCATGTAATTGTTATATTTTTTCTATTCGCGTATTTCATTTCATTTCGTGTACACGAAAAAATTTATGTAATTTAGTGTCATTTTGTGTTATAATTTCGGGTACACGATTTAATATCATATCATTTTCGTTCAAGACCCTAAAGTACATGACATGAATGTACAAAACGATTTGTCAGGTCTACATAAGCTATTTCTTCTTATATGTCAGAAAAATATACTCACTGTTAAAGGAAAATGAATTTCATATTATTTAACCCAAAATCTAAATTACAAGGACACATATATAACAATGTGATTACGTGTTTATATATTACACAGTTGATTTCAATTTTATGGACAATAACTTATTTTCACAAGTTAGTCAAATTAAAAAAAGATAGGTGATACTCATTTTCATATATCTTATTTTAAGAATAAAAGAAAACTAAAATTTATTATTCCATGTTTTACTAGAAAAAGAAAAAAAAAACCAAAATACAAACTTCCAAACTGAAAATGCACATTTTAATTTGTCTTTGCAAATAAGCTAAGGGCAATAACCATAAAATCTATCAATCATATGTTACTCCAAGAGCGCGATATATTGAATTTGTTCGGTTAGTTGATAATAAATTTTTTATAGTAAATCAATTCATTAATAAAAGGACATATAATTTGTAAAAATGATATTGAACAATAATATAGCAAACTAGATTAGATGAAAGTTTCTATTGTTATAACTACGTTCGTTTCATATTTCTTGCACAGTAGATATCATTTCTCATATTGCTGAAACATGCAACCTTTTTTTGATAGACAGTCTAATGATTTATTGGAGCCGTGAGGATTTAGTTTCTACACATTTTTAATATGTAACCGAAAAATTAACCACGACCATACAAATATTTTCAATGAATTAATATAATAAATATTTTAAGGATTCGATATTGAATAAATATACTGAATTCTCAGAATATGGGTGACAAATTTGTTAACATGATACGTAGAAATATTCTCTAACAAATAGCGAAATAAAATGAAAGCTAAATTTAAAAAAAAAAATAAAGAGAAATTTTGAACTTTTCAACGGGGGTTGTATTTGTTTTGATGATTGGTTCATAATATTAACATTAATTCAATCGGTATGAATTCACGGATAAGTAATTTTATACTTATGTTAATTAACATTCCAATAAAAATTATATATTTTTCTAAATAAAAATTAAAATAATGTATTGATATTAATTTATTAATATAATTTATCGATTGGTGCGTAGCACGGGTAGAACGGTAGTATGTATATATATATATATATATATATATATATATATATATATATATATATATATATATATATGAGTAAAGATGTAGGGAAAACTTTTTAGATAGAAAACTTAGAGACCATAATCTACACCGTTAATTTTATAGTAACTAACAAATTTAAAATTTGACTAATAATGGCAATAGTACAATCAATTTTTTTTTTTTGACAAACAAAGAAATTTTATTAACTAGAAAACTTAGCCGGAACAAACCCCCGACTATCAATACAACCAGGTTGGAAAACAATTAAACAAGCTAAATAATTAGCCGCATTGTTTCCTGATCATTTTACAAGCTGAATATTTAAAATATTCTTGACAAAAAAAATGATTACAATAGGATCTCGAACAGTCCAAGCGACACCAACATCCCTGAAAAAAACACTATCACAATTGACCTTTACACATAAAAAATCGGTGATAGTCCAGTGTTCAAATCCTTGAACAATCTTTCGTTGCGAAAGGTGAGCTCCTGTGACATTCACTACCGTTCCAGCTACGATACGGGCTTCCCAAATTTTCCAAGACACCAAAGAAATCATTCTCAACACACTGAAAACAAAAACAACTGCAAATAACATGACGGCTAACAATCGCACACAGAACGATACCATGCCAAAAGGCAAGACGAAAACCCAAAAAATAAAAACCTCGGAATGACACCAAATATTGGTATGATGTTAAGCCGGAGATTTAGAGTCTTTTAGGATTTATGGGTGATAGCGTAGAGACAACTTAACTAGTACTTAGTTTATTTGTATAGGCTAAGTAGAACATACTGTCACAGCCAGAGTGTGTTCTTGTAATCAAATAATTGCCGTAATGTAATAAGTATGTATCTTGGAAGAAGTTCATTGATATGTTCAAGCCTCAAGAGAATACATCAGTTCGACATCAATAATAAAGTTACTGTCAATACATTGATGGTAAGGTTATAAGAAGACTACATGTTGCAAGGTCACGACAGCAAGTTTCATTTGACAGCAACATTGGCTAAAGCAGGGGACAACAACATTCTCACACTTGACAGCAAGTTTGGAGTTCCGACAGCAACATTGGCGGGAGCTCATACTGTCAACTACTGAATATTCCTATGACAGGAAACTTGGCGGCAAGGGTTACTGTCTCACTGAATTATTTGATTTGGGGATTTTATCTCAGTCAAACCCTCGTGACAGTTTAGATGTTCGAGAAATAGATTTGTTGCAATTGGTCAAAGATTGTAGGAGACCTGCAAGACTACGACAGAAGCTTGAGAGATCACTAGACGAGGCTCGACAATTCAAAGAGTATGACAAGTCTGCATCTACTAGAATTGTTATATTTAATTTTGGAAAGAACCCAGAATGCCTTATGCTTAAAGATAACTCTGTTTGTATAGCATTTTAGGAAAGGTCACATGTGTGGGCAAATTGTGAGGAGCTGTCACTTGAAAACGACAACAGCTCCGCGACCCATGTGACTGAGATGCAAAAGAAAGATTAGTCTATATAGAGACACATCTCTCATTCTTTCTGTAGCGATTCTCACAAGAAGTCGAAGCTTGGGAAAACCATTTTTCTCGAAGTTGTAGCAACACATTACAAAATAAATAAAATATTTATTTTGTGAGAACATCTTGAATTACTACTTGTGTTTGCAATTCTTGTGTAGATAGTTTACAATCTTTATCATTGTTGTTGAGCTAAAGATTTGAAATTATCTATATTGCATTCAACCCCCCCTTCTGCAATATACTCCGGGACCAACAACTGGTATTAAAGCAACAGATTGATATACAAATCTGAAGATCATGACGAGTGTTCAGAAGTCAAGTGGTATCAAGATTCCAGTCTTTGATAAAGAGAACTACAATTTCTGGAAAAGAAAGATCTTGTTATTTATCAAAGCTGCCCATCCACTATACTTGGGAATCCTTGAGAACGGCCCCTTCATTCCTCAAAAGGAAGTAGCTGCTGCTACTGTAAATGACGAAGTCATTCCAGCCCATTGGGTTGCCAAGAGGCCTTCAGAATACACAGAGACCGAAAAGGAGAAAGTAACCTTGGATGACTACTTACAACTTATCTTACTCGACTCTCTCACTTTAGACAAAGCCATGTGTGGTAATGACATGGGATGTTCATCTGCAAAAGAGATGTGGAGCAAGATAGAGCTGTTGTGTGAAGGAAGTGAAGAGGTCTGAGAAAATCAAAGGCAAATCCTTGTATCACAATATGAAGCCTTCATGGCCAAGCCAAGCGAAGAACTCACACACATGTTTGAAAGGTTCAGTAAGCTAATAGCTGAGTTACAAATTCATGGGAAGTTCTATGATAGAAAGGAGATCAACATCAAATTTTTGCTCACTCTCCCTGAGCATCTTGAGCACAAAGTCACAGCCATAAGAGAAGGAAGAAACTTGAGCGATGTCTCTCTAGAAACTCTTTATGGTGTGCTCAAATCATACGAACTCGAACTCTTTCAAAAGAGAGCTATTCAAACTGGAACCAAAGAAAAGTTGGTAAACATGTCAGGAGCCCTTGTAGCTCATGAACCACAAGTAGCTTGTCCAAGTGAATCCTCACAAAGTTCACAACCAACACAAGTACCTCCATTGAAGATTGAAGAGGTGTTGGATGACGAGGAGAAGGTGGTTCTGTAGCTCAAAGACGTTGAAGATGAAGACTTCTACACAATAGAAGAGATTGAAATCATGGATAATCCAACCATGGCTTATATGGCTAAGAGATTCAAGAACATCAAGTTCAGAAGGGACAAGTCATACAAGCCACAGGGTCAAACATCTAAGTTCAACAAGGGGAGTTTTTCAAAAGCTGCTGGTGGTGCCACGAGAGGTGGATACAAGACAGGGATGGTGGATAGGTCGAAGTTCAGGTGCTACAACTGCAATGAGCTAGGTCATTTTGCTACTGAATGCAGAAGACCAAAATAGAATGAAGGAAAAGGATCTGGAAATCAGTTTAAGAGGAATCAAGGTAAAGCCTATGTGGTTGAAGGGAAATGCTGGGATGATTCTGAAGATGAGGAAGAAGAAGAGTTTGTAAACTTGGCCCTCATGGCTAAATCTGATGCTGAAGCTTCTAGTTCCTCAACTCAGGTACCATCTCTAGTCTTACTTGATATGTCTGAAACTGAATACAAGCATACCATTGAAGATTTAAGTGCTAAGATGTTTAACATTCATGTTAGTTTATCTGCTGCTCACGAAGAAATTGCTAAGTTAACTAAACAGAATGAAACTCTCAAATCTGAAAATGAAATGTTATTGCTTAGAACCAGTCCTCTATATTCGTTAGCTCAAGAGGATACTAGATTGAAAAATGATATTGTCTGTGCTAAGGAAATAGAAGAATTTCTCAGGAATCAAATTGCAGAAAATGAGTTTAAACTCAAAGCATTTAGAAACTCTTCTAAGTTAGTCTAGGAATATCATGATAATCACACTGAGAATCAAAAGGTAGGTATAGGCTTCGAGTATGGTAGGAGGCATGGAAAGGTAATTGCTCTTGATGATAGTGATGCTGTCAAACCTCATATTCTCAAAAGAGTTTACAAACCGATTTTCAAAAATCTTCAAGTTGATTTTGATGAAACCTCCCTGTTCATCAAACAAGAGCTTCTTGATGAGGATGAGTGCATTGACAGCACAATAGATGAAGGGAAAGATACTGTCAAGTCTCCCATGACAGAAACTTTGCCAAGCAATCAGACAGAATGTTCTAAAGTAGCTGTCAACAAGGATATGAAAGAAACTTCAAAAGATACTGTCAAGAGAGAATCCAAGACAAAAACTTTCAAACCTGCTGTCAAGATAGAGGGAAAGAAAGGTACTGTCAAAGGTAGCTCGACAGCAACTTCAGAACATACTGTCAAGGCAAATGCTTACAAGCCTAAGAATAGGAATGGCAAGTTAGGAATTGACAAGAAGAATGGCTATGCTCATGTTAAAGACGCTCCTATGAAGCTTTGCAATAATTGTGGCTCATCTCAACATTTAACATTTGTTTGTAAGAAACCCAACAAGAACAAGGTTAATGCGACCAATGTTAGTGGTAACTTACATAGAACCCCCATCATGCAAAGAGAAGTGGACGTCTGTAATAATATTGATTGTATGCCATGCAAGATTGTTTTTATGATTTCTTGTTTCAATTTGCCTATTCTGTTTACTGAAAGATGTTCCTATATGCAAACTGCTGAGACTTCTAAGCCTGCCTATGTTGGTAAAAATGCAACATCCACCAAGAGAAAGACCAAGTCTAACTCTAAGCCTAAGTGGACTGTGAAAGAAGTCAAATAAGAGGATTCTAGTGTTGATTCAAATGTGAAACAGAATGACATGAATAATAATGTTGTAACTGCAGGACCCAACAGAGTTTGGGTACCAGATGCAAATTAAAATAATCTGTTTTGTAGGGCAAAAATCATAAGCAAGTCATGTGGATCATCGATAGTGGATGTTCTAGACACATGACAGGTGATATAGCCCTGCTATCACATTTTGTGGAGAAAGTCGGCCCAATCATAACTTTTGGAGACAACAACAAAGGTTACACTGTGGGATATGGCTGTTTGGAAATTGGAAATGTTGTCATTGAAGACATTGCTCTTGTAGATGGATTGAAGCATAACCTACTCAGTGTAAGCCAGTTCAGTGATAGGGGATTCAAGGTTGACTTTGATATGATGGTTTGCAATATCTATCACAAGAAGGATGGAAGCCACTCCTTCAAAGGAGTCAGGAAAGGAAGCTTGTTTGTTGCAGACTTAAATTCTGTGAAGAAAGATAAGGCTTACTGTTTTTACAGTAAAGCATCAGTTGGTGAAAACATGCTTTAGCACAAGAGCTCTTCCATCTCAATTTCAAGAATATGAATATTCTGATGAAGAAGGATTTGGTGAGAGGACTACCTCAACAGGAATTCTGTCAAGAAGGATTGTGCGAGGATTGTCAAATGGGTAAATTGAAAAGATCAGTGCACAAGTCAAAGCAAGTGAATACCAACACTGAGCCACTTAAATTAATTCATATGGATTTGTTTGGTCCAGTAAATGTTCAATCTCTTGCAAGAAAGAGATATGCCCTGGTAATGGTGGATGATTACTCGAGGTACACTTGGGTAAAGTTCTTATAGACAAAGGACGAAGCTACTCAAGAAATCACTGATCACATAAGAGTTCTTAATAGAACCCCGAATGCAAAAATTCAATATCTGAGAAGTGACAATGGTACTGAGTTCAGAAATGCCAAATTGGGAAACTTCTGCAAGGAAAAAGGCATTCTCCAACAATTCTCCACTGCCAGGACACCACAACAAAATGGAGTTGTAGAAAGGAAGAATAGAACTCTTATTGAAGCTACGAGAACTATGTTGAATGATTCTAAATTACCAACATATTTCTGGGCAGAAGCTATTAATACAGCTTGCTACACATAGAACAGAACCTTGATCAACAAGACTCATGGAAACACTCCTTACTATCTGTTAACAGGAAAGAAACCAACTGTCAAATATTTTCATGTATTTGGGAGTAAGTGTTTCATGATGATTGACAACCATGAAAGGAAAGGAAAGTTTGATGCTAAAGCTTATGAAGGCATTTTCATGGGATATGATTTGGAAAGGACTGCGTACAGAGTCTATGTCATTGATCACAAAGTCATTGAAGAAAGTGCAAATGTCACATTTGATGAAACCAAGTTCCCTGGATTACAAGATGATGGTCAAATGGATCCTCTTAGATTTGAAAATCAAGGTTACTTGGAGGAAGAAGAAGTTGTTGCTGATGAACCTACTTGCACTCAGTCCATTGAGTTTGGAAGAGATGCTGTCAACACCAATGATGTTACTCAAACTCTAGCTCAATCTCAAACAATAACTCCCAATCATCAGAATGAGAATGAGTTTGGAGATGTTGAAGAACATGAAGGAGAAACCATCAATGGTGGAGTGTGACACCCCCAAATCTGAGGTCAAAGATTCAGGTCGTCACATCACCATCCAACCATAGCATACCTATATTAACTTTACAACTCAACAATACGTACATCCAGACCTCAATCTTACACACAAACAAGTTAGAGCCTCAGAAACGATAATCAAAAGTAACACTAAATATTACAATTCATCTGTACAATCCAGAATCTTACGCACTTCCACTTATACAACTACACTTGAAGACGAGTCTTACTATTACCGTTGAAAACCTATCAGACTTACTCTGTAGTATTTATCAGGAACTAAATCATCTCCGGGGTAAATCTTCTACTCCTCTTTTGCTGGTGCGGAGTTAACCAACCCAATTCTTCTCTTTCTGAAAAGTTTTTATAAAGCAAGAATGAGCTACATAATGCTCAGCAAGTTCACCATTTAGAAAAATAATAGAGTGGTTTATTTCGAAAACATTCCCAACTGTATGGGTATATATCTCAGATTTCAAAACATAATTGGACAATATATATGTCCGAGTTTGAATAAAACATTTATACTCACTAAGGAGCTTTAAGAACAACACATGAACCCTTTATAAGGTTCTCATTTCAATATGTCTCAAGTTTGAAAATATATATACATATGAGTATATCATTTTCGGCAAAACACTCTACGGTTAACATACCGTACAGGGAATACATCATTGCAAACCTCTTTTCCTTCCATTAGCTTAGAAGGTTTCTCATTCTAAAACATTTCATTCTTTGAACTAATTGCAAGAGTGCACTAACACGTGCCAATCTTTATAGAAAAATCTTGCAGTTCTAGATACTACACGATGTCAATATTTTTCTTATCAAAAGCCACACTATCGGCAACTTGGCACTTAGGCCCAAGAAGCAGTGTTTGAGTATTTTTCCAAAGTGGAGGATGGGACTGGAAGAAAACATAAAAGCCTGACAGGGATTGACGATGATCAGTCGCCACATCCAAGTCCAATAATCCGTGGGTCTTCTCTACCGGTAGAAGGATAGAAACTACATCCGTAACTATCCTCGGGTGAAAACTACATCCGTAATCACCCTCGATGAAAACTACATCCGTAATCATCCTTCGGCAACACCTGGGCCGGAATAATAATTGATGGACCGCCTGGCTCACGGCCGCTTACACATCACGGGAATCGTTCGTCAACGATTCCCACACCTGCCAGAGTCCCTTTTTCTTTTTCTTTTAAAACTTGATTTTTGAATGAAAACTGAGTAGTTGAGGTCCGACATCAGTCGATCGATGATTCTTGAAATCGTACAAGAAACAAAACCTGACCGGGGGTTTTCGAAAATGTTTTGAGTTCGAAAGAGTTCGAGTTTGAAAATGTTAAAGTTATCTTGGATTAGCTTTGTCTTTAAATAATGAACAATAATTAATAAATGATATTTTAAGATTCAATATTAATAATTAATAAAATAATTATTTAATTAAATACGCTTTAATCCAAGATAGGTATTTTTTGAGTATTTATGACAATATAAAAATAAATAATTAAGTATACGATACTTCCCGAATGACCCTTCGGGTCTTCGCAATTTAATCACGATATAATAATACACTGCTCCCCGGTCAATGGTATATTTGGACCGCTACGACCTCTATTGCTAGAGTCGTTGTCCGAAGAAAACATTTCACTCTAAGTTCAAGGGGTACAAACATATATGAGCATATATCTCAATTTTCATCATAACCTCAATAGGTGTAAGCACATAATACGATGGAAAACTACAAACACAACAGTGAAAGTCCTTATATATGTAAGTTTTGAAAAGTAAACTTGCCTTGGTGAGGTTGGGGTGGTCGAGCTTGCGGAGTGGAATGACGATCTATACATAACCAATAGTCATTCGTTAGTACCTTAACAATACCCTTTTAATTACAAGGTTTTAGGGGACACCAAATTAACTTAATGACTTCGTCTTATGACTCTCTAGCCCCACTATAGGTTCATGTCATCACTCGATTACGCTCGTCACTTATTCGACTTAATTTGGTTACCACATTCGAAGCGTATTAATTCCCCCTTAAATCATATTCCACTTACGACTTTTTCACTTGCGCAAATTTTACTCTAACATTTTTATAAAATTGAAAAATACATATTTTAATTCAATTCTTTTTGGGTAGCCTTCACCACTGCAATTACTAGCTCTCCTAATTTTTCCTTGATCCTACATGAATTTTTAGGTGTTTAAAGAGGGATCACAAGTGGACAATTTAGTGCAGTTCGGATTCCAGAACCACTCTTCACTTCTCAGGCCATAACTCAAAATCTACACATCACCTAGTCATGAACCTTATATTTCTGGAAACTACATTCAAATACCTTTCCAACCATATGCATTAGGACCTCAGGGGACAAGATTTATGGGTTCAAAACCCTCCTACAAGACAGTACAAGTTCCCAGAAAATTTACACAGCTTGCTTTCTTACTTAACCATTCAAGAATTCTTTGTATACATCACAACCATCATCTAAACCACCAAGATCCTACTCTATAGCACACATGGAGTTACATACACTAACAACAAGCTTAAAAATCACATCAACAACATTTAAACTCAAGATCTTCACCATCCATAACTTTTATAACCAAGATTCATACTAAAATCCATGGATCTAACATTATACACCATAAATAATTCATGGCTAAGAGGGGTTAGAGTTTTATACCTTCTTGAGTATCTAGGAACCATGGGTAAGCTTTACAAGCCTCAAGAACACCTTGGATGAGTCCCTACAATCCTTATAATTCAAGATCTAAAAGATAAACATACATGGTTACTATTCACTCAATCTTCAACAATTATTATCTCAAGATTGGATGGTTAGAATGGCCTGAAATTCATAGCATATCTTCTTTATGGAGTGTAGAGGACCTAGGATTTTTGTCTTGAATTGTAAGTGATGGGAAGTTGAAGAAAATTTTTTCTTCTTCTTCCTTTATTAGCTTGGCCGAGAGCAACAAGAACAAAGGGGGGGGGGGGAAGTTGTCTTGTGTTGTGTTGGTTGGATAATGACTTGCATTATTGTAATATGTATTTGTTATATGTATTATTGTCACATGTTGCAAGCCTAGTACTAGCTCCCTAGGTGCCAACCATGCTTCCTTGTCTCCTTGAACAATGCACCCTTAACTAGTTACTATTCCTCTAGTTGCTTTTGCATTCCTATTTTGCTTTTCTAACAATCTAGTTACATGAAGCTTGCATGTAATATCTATCCTTGTATTATTATTCCTCTACCAATGCTTGTCACTTAATCTTTAATTCATATCGTATCTTAATTAATTTCTCGTAATAATATTTTGTCGCGTAGAGATTTCCCTTGTAATTCCTTAAGTACTTAATTGTGTAAATTCCTTAAATATCCATAACTCCTTTTCATAGTCTCTTAAAATCTCCTAATACTCTAATAACTCTCAAATCCCAAGTTTTTATGAATCTTAATATCAGTAGGCCTCTTGCCTCAACAATCTTCCCTTTTTCTTACACAGTGAATATAACAACATAAATTCTCACACAATCAAAACCATTACATAACATAGGTGACTCAAAAGGTCCCTAATTCACATATTTAAAGTGTTACAAAAATCAGGGTTCCTACAGCCTCCCCTCCTTAAAAGGATTCCGTCCCGGAATCAGGTTGAAAACAGTTGAAGGTACTTTTCACGCATTGTGCTTTCTAGTTCCCATGTTGATTCTTCGACATTCTGGTTCCTCCACAAAACTCTCACTAGTTTGACAAACTTGTTCCTCAGCACTTGTTCTTCTCTATCCATGATTTCCATTGCTTTCTCCCATAAGTCAAATCTGGCTGTAGGTCTATCTGGTCGTATTCTATCACATGCTGAAAGTCCGTATGGTAGGGTCGTAGCACGGACACATGAAACACATTATGCACTTACTGCAAGCTCGGGGGCAAGGCTAGTTCATAGGCTAACTTTCCAACACGCCTCAAGATCTCAAAAGGTCCTATAAACCTCGGACTTAGCTTCCCTTTCTTTCCAAATCTCATCAATCCTTTTCAAAGGGATACCTTTAGCATCACGAAGTTTCCCACCTCATACTCCTTTGATATCTCATAAAAAAAAATTTGACCATTCGAAATAATGGGTTTCGAAAAAAAAAACTAATGACTTTTACATACACTCGTCTGTACCGTAAGGACGTAATATCAATTCGAAATCTTCATTTAATAATTCGTACATATCGTGATTGCGAAATTTTCTCATCCACCCATAAAATTACTATTCCTCCAAGTTTCAAATATTCACAAAATTTAGGGCTATTGCAGTATCATCTCCTTAAAAGGATTCTATCTTAAGAACCTAAGGATAATAGTTGTGGATACAATCCCAACCTTACCCTTTCCAACTCTCAGGTTGACACTTCAACCCTATTGTTCTCTCTCTTGGTCTCACCAACACTTTAATGTTGTTTCTCAACGCATGCTCTCCTCGACCTGTATTCCTTATCGGTTGTTCTATGATTGAAAATTTCTATCCCACTACTTATACGTTCCTCTTCTACCTTGTTCATAGTATCCGTGTTGAGTCCTTGTATTGTTGGCTCGTGAATTATTTGTGGTCGTGTTTTATAATCTAAGACAACGTCAATACGCACGGTATTCCTAATATTCCTTGGCTTGATCAGCACGCATGTGTTGCCTCCCGTCAGCCATTACCATTGTTATGGATACTGTATAGCCTTCGGTATACGTCGAACCAGTTCAGCTACTATATCCCTCGTTCATTGACTTCTTCGTAACGCAAGAAAAGTGAAACTTCTTCTTTCACAGTACGCTTTACAAGAGACGTCCTTACGTTCGCATGGTGACGATCATGATAACAACATTCATTTCATTGATAAGTTTTTATTCTCGACTACCCCATGAAATCTAAGGCACGACAATAAGTATAAATTCGGTCGTCTGGATAATTCTTATTCCCTGTCTGTCAGCCACAGATCAAATTAGTACCTTCAATATTCGAAGTTTAACCTTACGTCTTTATCTGACGTAATCGCTGCAGAAGTTTTATATTGCACCACCATTTCTTCCGTATATAAATCGATAATCTTCTAAATGGAAAGTCTCTCGTAGTTAAATCACTTGGTCCAACAATTATAAATCAACTAGGGCCATCTCTTGGCTCGGTCTTTGGCGACCTACTTATGAAATTCATTATAATTCTGTCCACGTTCAAGATTTTCTACAGGCGGAATTAATCCACTAGATCTCTATCATTCTGCTTTTGGCATGTCGCGTTTGTACTTAATAGTTTGCCAATAACATTCTTCATTTCCGTTTACCAAACATTCCCTTAATTCTCTATACATCTTTGTCCTTCCCCATAATTTAGTCATTTTCCTCTAACATTATTCTTTATGGTATATACTCTATTTTCTTGGTCAATACTGACTGAATTCCAATTTCGAATAAGCCCTTCATAGGTATCGGCCACCACACTGGCCTTTCCTGGGTAATAACAAATTTCTCCATTATACTCCCTGCTCCCTTTCGTCACCTTCTCTTTCTTATGTTTAGTTCTAATATGAAGATATATTTATGGCACTTGTGGAGAAATTTTCACACTTTTCTCATAAAGTAAACGTCTTAGTTTTATGCGTGAACGCCATCATGACTAATCCCAGACTCACGGTTAATATATCCTATCCCGTAACCTTTATGTTGTTTAGAAGTATAGGCTATCATCCCCTTTCTACTGCATCAGCACACCTATTAAACTCTTGAAAGACACATCATCGTGACTCTCAAAAGTCCTCTTTTTATCATCAAGTATAGCTAACAACGAGGTTGTTGCTAATATCTCATTTCATTCCAAAACTTTGTTCATTAATCCATAAAGGCTTCTGACTCGTTAGTCCACTCAAATGATATCACCATAATTTTATAACGTTTATATTAGTGTGAAATGCCAACTTTGGCACAGTACAGAGGTCGATCTTGAGTTGGTGAAACCCGCTTTTCAACCTTATCTTTGAAAAACAACTACGTGTTTTAACTGGTCAACAATTCCTACATCTCCAGTTAGGGGTATCGATTCTCGATGGTATAAGTAAGATGTCATACGCTCGTCCTCTTTCACAACTGGTGCCAATCAGTCTGAGGCCTGCATGCTACTGCGATTCCCAATAAACTTGATTAAGTGGTAATCTCGAAGGATCATTGGGATATATCCATGCATCCATTTGCTATTAGGGGCCTGTTAAACTTTATGTCTCTCTATGTGCATCAATCCCTTTAAGCTAAGTAAAGCTTCACATTCTTGCCACGATATTTCTTCCTTTCTTGTCCATCTCACTTCCATGTTAGTTTCCTCTAAGGATATGTTTTACATCGCAATCGATTTGCACTTCCTGGATCAGGAAAAGGCTTGGTAACTCCAGAATTCATTAATATAACATCCTGACAACGGTTGGTAGGAGCGTACTCCCAACCACTTCATCATTTCTTATAACTTTCCTCACACTAATATTAAAGGTCTTGTGGTATGCCCCGACATGTAATTTCTACTTTAATAATTACCCGGCATAACGCGCTGGCTGCACAATTACAACATTTGGTTTTTTTTTTTTTTGATCTCATATTGGTGTAACGGTTCACAATTGTACCTCCCGTTCACCTTAGAGTAATCAATTTGAAAGGAATGGTTTCAAAATAACAAGGTCCAATAGATAATTTCAATAAGAATCCCAATTGGATGTTCCAAGAATGTTGATGGTTCCAAATACTAGGAGTCTCGATTTTTGGAGATGTAAGGATGGACAGAAAGAATACAACAAGGTTTATTTCTTCATGTCCTGATAATTTTGTAATGTGATATCATCGAGAATGTTGCACGAGGGCAATGATTGTTGGATACAAAGGTCATAAAGACGGTCTTTATACAATTCTAACATCGGGTAGATACTTTTCCTCCTGAATAATAAGAGGAAATCTAAAGTCGCATTGATGAAGGTCAGCCAATAGAAAGCAATTCTACTCCATGACAATTAAAGAATGAAGTAGTTTGTCATTCAAGTAATCAATGGTTTCAAATGAATTCTCCTTGTATGAATGAAAGAATAAAATATTCAAGTGATATAAAGTCTAATATGAAGATGGGTAAGAGTTCAAGTCGAGTGGGCGACCTCACTAGGTCTCAATCGAGTTATTCATCGAACTTTCATCATCATGCTTTACCGTAGGCAAAATGCATGGCAGAATTGCTGAATAAATTAAATTGGGAGTTGGACCATTGAAACAATAACTAGTCCTTTTCAAGAAACACTAGCAACTAGCTAGACAAAATTTGCTCGTCCACCTGTTTGAGACATCACCACTAGCTAGGACAATTAGCTAGGTGTTCTCCACAACATTACAATTTTGACTAGTTAGAACAATCAGCTAGTCATTCATATTGACATATCGACTAGCCAGTTTCAATTGGCTAGAACGGAATTTCAACATCGTAGCCACTGAAGAAACTTTAGGCTACTCGGACAACGAATGGAAATAAGAAGTTATTAAGTTTGAAAAAGAAAACTATAAAATCTGAAGAGAATGTTCTAGGTATAGGAACAATCGATAACCTCTCATAAAATATTACTTACCAGTGAAACGGTCCACCTAAGGGTGCCTCCGTACACCTGCTTTATCAGATCCTATATTAGAATTAAATTCAGAATACCAATATCAAAATGATATCCTTACTATGATTTCAATGTACGATGTACAATCTCATCTTGAATAGAAGAAAAGAATTCATGAAGGATGTCTGGACATTAGATCATCCATGTCCTCAGTAATTTGTTAAATATTTCTGAGCTCAACTAAAGAGTGCAAGTATGAAAGAAGCAATCAAATATCAATATTTGTTAAGTAATATTCATCGATTAATTAAGGAAATATTTGTTGAACCTTCCTTGGATAATTGAAAGAAAGTGTAAATAGGCCTGAGCCGAACAAGATCATCATAAATTTTTTTTTTTAAAAGAATGCTCATGGATCAAATAAAATTACTTCGGATAAGTCCTGCTTTAGGAAAAGTATATCACTGGTTGTTATTCCACAAGTTTGAAGTAGAAAGCTAGAAGGGTTACCTGATATAAACTAATCGAGGTAACATGGTTAGTGAAAAGTTTAAAATGAAGTAGTGCACCAGCCGGTAGTTACCAAAATAAGTTAATAATCATCCGTGCATCTCATTATCACCATTATGAGGGTAGCTCCATCTCTTCGTCTTCGTAATACAAGACACCAACTAGTGCATCTCTCATTCATCATCTTAAAGTCATTTATCGAGTTAGGGTTTCACAAATATATCTGTCATTTCCGTGCTTCATCTTGAAGACCAAACTTCACATCATTTCGGGGACACCTGCTAAGTCCATAGGGTCCTACTTCATGCCTTCCAACATGAATCACAAGTGGCCAGTTCCCCCTGGGAACAGATCAAAGAGATCTGTCAGGGATCTCAGTGCAGTCCATAGGTTCAGTGGCGGGTGTGTGTACGTGAACATATACCAAAAATATTGAGGTCTACAATACATATATACGTAGTCCCTGATAACATCTCAATCAAAGGATCCCACTCTAGACCCGCTGGTCTTTTATTTTGGTAGACTCTGAGATCACTGTATCGCTCGTTGCCACCATATTCAACTTCTCTTGAGTCCCTTTGTTAATTCTACTTGTTTGTTCTCTAAGTTGAACTACCATGCTCTAGCGTCCGAATCATGCGTGGAATTATCTAGCACGCTCGTCTTATGATAACATTCTCGTATAACACATGTAAAATTCGCCATCAAGGGTAATGAAATCCACAACGACATAGTGACCAACTTTCACGTAAACCAGTTACTTATCGAAAATCGGATCTTATAGCCAAAGTAAAAGACTTTCATTATTCCAAGTACTAAGTACCCTTAATTATGTAGGGAAGTATAAACTTCTTGATTCTTAAAATGCCGTCTCCTAAACTATGGAGGACTAGGGGCCACAAAATTTATGCCAGCCTAGTCATCCGATCATATTGGCAATATCGCCTCTACCTCAGCTGCTCTTGAGATTTCGCTCTGCTTCCTATATCATTACCTATGATAGGTCATGTACGACTCTCAAACCTCTATTCATCATTCTGAAGGTCTCTAAGGATTCTATCGATCCTAGTATAATACCTCCAGTAAACACTCCAGTCCATTCTACTCACCGGTACCTCTTCCGGAAGTCCAATAATAAGTTTACTACGATCTCTTATGTCATTCTCCTACTTAGACTCAACTCTCAACACTCTCGTTTCTGAGTACTGTAACTTATCGCTCTGATACCATTTCTGTGACACCCCCAAATCTGAGGTCAATGATTCAGGTCGTCACATCACCATCCAACCATAGCATACCTGTATTAACTTTACAACTCAACAATACATACATCCAGACCTCAATCTTACGCACAAACAAGTTAGAGCCTCAGAAACGATAATCAAATAACACTAAATATTACAATTCATCTGTACAATCCAGAATCTTACGCACTTCCACTTATACAACTACACTTGAAGACGAGTCTTACTATTACAGTTGACAACCTATCAGACTTACTCTGTAGTATTTATCAGGAACTAAATCATCTCCGGGGTAAATCTTCTACTCCTCTTTTGCTGGTGCAGAGTTAACCGACCCAATTCTTCTCTTTCTGAAAAGTTTTTATAAAGCAAGAATGAGCTACATAATGCTCAGCAAGTTCACCATTTAGAAAAATAATAGAGTGGTTTATTTCGAAAACATTCCCAACTGTATGGGTATATATCTCAGATTTCAAAACATAATTGGACAATATATATGTCCGAGTTTGAATAAAACATTTATACTCACTAAGGAGCTTTAAGAACAACACATGAACCCTTTATAAGGTTCTCATTTCAATATGTCTCAAGTTTGAAAATATATATACATATGAGTATATCATTTTCGGCAAAACACTCTACGGTTAACATACCGTACAGGGAATACATCATTGCAAACCTCTTTTCTTTCCATTAGCTTAGAAGGTTTCTCATTCTAAAACATTTCATTCTTTGAAATAATTGTAAGAGTGCACTAACACGTGCCAATCTTTATAGAAAAATCTTGCAGTTCTAGATACTGCACGATGTCAATATTTTTCTTATCAAAAACCACACTATCGGCAACTTGGCACTTAGGCCAAAGAAGCAGTGTTTGAGTATTTTTCCAAAGTGGAGGATGGGACTGGATGAAAACATAAAAGCCTGACAGGGATTGATGATGATCAGTCGCCACATCCAAGTCCAATAATCCGCGGGTCTTCTCTACCGGTAGAAGGATAGAAACTACATCCGTAACTATCCTCGGGTGAAAGCTACATCCGTAATCACCCTCGATGAAAACTACATCCGTAATCATCCTTCGGCAACACCTGGCCCGGAATAATAATTGATGGACCGCCTGGCTCACGGCCGCTTACACATCCCGGGAATCGTTCGTCAACGATTCCCACACCTGCCAGAGTCCCTTTTTCTTTTTCTTTTAAAACTTGATTTTTGAATGAAAACTGAGTAGTTGAGGTCCGACATCAGTCGACCGATGATTCTTGAAATCTTACAAGAAACAAAACCTGACAGGGGGTTTTCGAAAATGTTTTGAGTTCGAAAGAGTTCGAGTTTGAAAACGTTAAAGGTATCTTGGATTAGCTTTGTCTTTAAATAATGAACAATAATTAATAAATGATATTTTAAGATTCAATATTAATAATTAATAAAATAATTATTTAATTAAATAAGCTTTTAATCCAAGATAGGTATTTTTTGAGTATTTATGACAATATAAAAATAAATACTTAACTATACGATACTTCCCGAATGACCCTTCGGGTCTTCGCAATTCAATCACGATATAATAATACACTGCTCCCCGGTCAATGGTATATTTGGACCGCTACAACCTCTATTGCTAGAGTCGTTGTCCGAAGAAAACATTTCACTCTAAGTTCAAGGGGGTACAAACATATATGAGCATATATCTCAATTTTCATCATAACCTCAATAGGTGTAAGCACATAATACGATGGAAAACTACAAACACAACAGTGAACCATATGCATTAGGACCATTTAGTGCAGTTCGGTTTCCAGAACCACTCTTCACTTCTCAGGACATAACTCAAAATTTACACATCACCTAGTCATGAACCTTATATTTCTGGAAACTACATTCAAATACCTTTCCAACCATATGCATTAGGACCTCAGGGGACAAGATTTATGGGTTCAAAAACCTCCTACAAGACAGTACAAGTTCCCAGAAAATTTACACAGCTTGCTTTCTTACTTAACCATTCAAGAATTCTTTGTATACATCACAACCATCATCTAAACCACCAAGATCCTACTCTATAGCACACATGGAGTTACATACACTAACTACAAGCTTAAAAATCACATCAACAACATTTAAACTCAAGATCTTCACCATCCATAACTTTTATAACCAAGATTCATACTAAAATCCATGGATCTAACATTATACACCATAAATAATTCATGGCTAAGAGGGGTGATGTGGTAGAAATGAACAATTTAATATCGCAAGCGCACGATCATCGTTTTAGTATTTATGATTCGATCCACAGGGAATAATATTTTCGGAAAACCTTAATTTCTAATTTAGGCGAATTAGAACAATTTGGGATATTTGAATTTTGGTTTTTTTACAAAATAAAAACAAAATGGAATTTTTAAACTAATTTAAAACTAAATTAATCTAACTTATTCTAAAATTCTAAATTATTCTAAATAAAAATTATTCTACAAATTATTCTAAATTCCTAATAAAATTTTGACTTTATTCTAAACACATTTGTTATTATTATTTTTATTATTTTTATTATTATTATTTTTAATTCCTAAGAAAATTTAAACTATTTGAACCTGATTAAAAACATAATTAAAATTAAGACTCCTTTTTACTCAAAAACTGGACTCGCATTCTTAGACTTGGGAACTCAGACAACGAAAATTCTGACACAGACAAACACATACAAACTTCTTGATTTGCTACACAGAAAACAAAAAAAATAACGAAAACCAAACACACATTACTACACAAAGGATTCGGCAAAAATCTGATTCACACACTCAAAGAATTTGACCACTCAGCGATGCAGAAATCAAGACAGTCAACAAAACAATACACTAACAAACCACGAACTGATAAAACTTATGAACAACAACAATTAAAAACACTGACACAGACACCTGAACTCGGCAAATCGACGATAACATTCACACAAACAAAAACCTCAATCTAAAAGCGCAAAAACATGGACTCGGAACAGAGAATAACAACGAACAACCATCACGAACAGGGAACAGAAACGTGCAAAACTGAACTCAGCGCCATGAATTACTAAAGCAGCAACGCAGAACAGTATTAGAAACAGGAAAAGAAACAAACTCATTCGACTATCACAGCAAAACCGACTCGATTCAACAGCAACAGTAAAGAAACATTGATTTGCATAACAACATCTAACCAAAATGCTGACAACTCAGAACCACCAGACTCGAAACATATTACACAAGAAACTCGACTAAGAACTTGGAACTATCAGACAGCAACGATGAATTCTAAAAAAAAAAAACGAAACCAATATCAGCACTCAAAATTCACACCACAAAACTTGACTACTATACTTTGTAAAAGTCGAAATCACAGAATCAAACAAGAAAACGAAAACAACCAAACTCGGTTGTAAAACTCACTCAATAATAATGAATACAAAACCGTTTAAATCACACAAACATAACCATACTTGCGAAACCAGGAATGAACTACACAGAAAACAAAACTCATCAACTCGGTACCGTAAACTCGAACAACGATTCAACTTAATTCAAACAGCCAAAATTAACGGTATCAAAGAAAATGAAAACAATTCAAATGATTGTAGAAATAAGAAGAAGGGGATTTGAGTGGGTTACGTTCGAAGTAAAAACATGGGGAAGGTTTGCGCGCTTACTGTGAAAGAAAAGAGGAGAGGGAAAGTAAGAGAAGGGGCTGGGTTTAATCGTTGGAATAAAGAGGGAAATACAGGGGAAGGGTGCTTATTTTGCAGTGAAGAAAGCAAAGAAAACAAAGGGGGAAGGAATAGGAAGTGGGTTTATGGGTTCGCCTAAAACAGGGGAAAGAATATTAAGGTTCGAATTAACACACTAAAAACAATTAAATTACGTACTGAAAATTAAAAGCTAATATTTTTGTGAGTTTTCTTTTATTTAAATTACACTAATATTTAAAGCATAAAAGTATTAAATCTATAATTGACAAATAATCAAACCCACAATAAAACTGAGATTTAAAGGGGCGTAACTAATATTTAAAACGGAAATTAAAACTACGAAATAAATTCTTTAAATCGATACTTTCAATCCCGTGTGGTTAGCGTCGCTACTTTATCCACCCGAGAATTTACGAAAATAACGAAATGAAGAACAAGAAAAATAAAATGAAAGAGGGGTGCAAGAATTAAAATGAAACTTGAAAATTGCATAGAAATGAAAAGTGTTTACAAGAAAATTACAATTACAACTATAATTTGGGAGATGAACTTAATTTTAATTCTAAGGCCTAATGCCTAATGGAATGTGTTTTTTACAAGAGAAGATTAGGGTATTTATAGGAAAAATTAGGGTTTAGGTTTGGTGAGGATTAATCCTAGCCATACATTTGGTTTTGGGTTGGCTAAATCTTGGCCATCCATTTTCTTTGATAACAAAATGCACCACCACCCCTAGCTTTTCATTTTCTTTTTGTTTTGGTCCTTCTTCTTCTTCTTTTTCTCTTCCTTGACCTTTATTTTCTTTATTTTGCAATTTCTTCAGTTTTCTCGGATTTCCTGAAATAAAACAAAATAATTTATTAAAATATGAATCCAAGCAATAAAAAGGCAATAAAAATATGCAAAATTATGCACTAATCAAATGCCCCCATACCTATCTTTTGCTCGTCCTCGAGTAAAACACAAAGAAAAACTGCAGAATGAAAAACCTATACTCACTATCGTAGGAATCACGGGTAATTTTAGGTTTACCAACCCGTTAAACCTATAGACGATCTCTACAGGAGGAGTGTTGTCTCCTAAGGGTTTACAGAAGATATACCCATAAAATCTTTGAGATAAATCAGCAAGTATCCAACTTTCCTCTTTCACTCTAGCTTTCATTGGTGTTAACAAAACAATTTTGTAGGAAAATACATGCCTTAAAGATTATTCTAATAATAGCCAAGTTATAGGTTCCCACAATCCACATGATTAGACTAAAAATTTACAAAAAATTCCAAGGTGTGTAGTGAATTTAAGGCCTTTGATGGATTAACTGCATACGAACATTTTCTCTTTTTCAACCAATATTGAACTGACCCAATCTCTATCAAAACAAGTATCTAGCCAAACTTTACGTTCTTAGCAGTTAGATCGACTGTGCAATGGTTGAGGTCCCAAAAGACTTTTGCATCAATACCCATTTAGCGAGTTTTAGGTCAACAATCCCAGATCACAAGGGACCTTAGGTTGCTAGGCACAAAGTCCCCTCGGACTTACTTACTCGGGTTATCAATGAGCTCAACCTAGCCGATTTCCCTACTAAGAGTTCATTATTACCAAATTATACTAGCACTCTACAACTGCAAATATTTATTGACTTTTTTTTTTTTTTTTTTTTTTAACAAATTTCGCAAAGGTTTGATTCGACATTGTTCTAACATGTGGGTTCTCTCTCAGGTATCGAATAACATTCCTATACAATTTTTCCATCAAAAGTCTTGTGCAAATGTGTCGTCTTGGACTTTTAAGCAAAAATTTGTTCGACACAAGTTTCATGAGGAAAAACCTTACTTGACTACGTTCAAATCATCTAAAGGCATTATACATATAATTTTCGAAAAATAGTCAACACCAACTAGTTCTAGAATTTAAAGAGTGGGAAGGACAACTAAGCTAAAATAACTCTATTTTTGGATTTTTAAAATTTTTCAATTTTTTTGGATTTTTCAATTTTTATGTATTTACACTAAAACCCTCCCCCATACCTAAATCATGCATTGTCCTCAATGTATGCAAAATGCAAGATGAATGAGGAGATTATACCTGACAAGGGATGATGAAGACTGAACGGATATTAAAAACAACTAACTTACGCACACAATTCCTCCCCCATACCTGGACTTTACGAGGGGAGGCAAGGTAACAAAACCGAATCAGCCGATGCCGGTAGGAAACTTTGGGTGAAGCTGCGAGAAAAGATCAAGACATATTTCAAAATTTTGATTAGAACAGCCTTTCTCAATCAGCGTGGGATCATGCAATCTATTAGAACAAGAATCACTAGTGTTCACCCTAAACCAACTTGAGGCTTCTTTATTTCGTTTAAGCAGATTAGGGACAATGAAATTCTGGTTAGGGGTCGAGTCACTAGGAATGACAAAAGATGAGGGTCCGATTTCTCCTAAAGGCTGTTGATCAAACTCGGGATGATAAACAACCAAGTCAAATGCAGGTGGATGTAGTGCAACGGGACTCTCAATGACAGGCTCACTACTAACAATCTCGGATGGGGTCTCCCACGGAGAACAAATCGCATCTAATTCTCTCAGCATCTCTTCCGAAGTCATATCTTTCAATGAGTCAGCATACTCTCGAGTAGGCTCAGGGTTGACTTTGAAATCCTCAACGAGAAGAGACTCAATTTCACTATCCTCGAAACTAGACCATGTGGCAAACTTGTTGACCAAATTAACCCCTACTGATGGTTCATAAAGCTCATTGGGTTCTTTCCCTACATTGAAAATATTAAGGTCGATGGTCATGTTACCGAAAGTGAGTTTCATCGAACCGTTCCTACAATTGATCAAGGCATTGGATGTAGCAAGAAAAGGTCTTCCTAGGATGACAGGAATTTGGTTCTTGGAATTCATGACGGGTTGAGTCTCGAGGACAACAAAGTCAACCGGAAAGATAAAATCGCCAATTTTAATCAAGACATCTTCAATTAATCCCTTGGGCATTTTTATAGAACGATCGGCAAGTTGAAGTGTCATATTGGTCTTTTTGAGCTCGCCTAAACCTAGGGCTTGATAGACCGAAAATGGGAGGAGATTCACACTAGCGCCTAAGTCAAGTAAAGCCTTGTCCACGAAAGTATTACCTATGACACATGAAATAGTTGGACAACCGGGGTCCTTGTACTTCACGGGAATTTGGTTAGAAAGAATTGAGCTCACTTGGGACGTCAAGAAGGCTTTCTTAGGGACTTGGGTGGTTCGCTTATGCGTACACAAATCTTTTAGACACTTGGCATATGAAGGAATTTGTTGAATGGCATCTAAAAGAGGAATGTTTATCTCGACTTGCTTGAAAACTTCCAGAATTTTGTCTACTTGAGCCGATTGCTTGGGAAGGAGTAGTCTTTGAGGATACGGAGCTTTTGGCTTAAGGACTCGCTCATTAGACACATCGGGAAGGGATTTTGGAAGTGGAGTATCAGACGAAGATTTGGTAGGTGAAGAGGAAGAAGGTATTTGGGAAGATGAGGAAGGTTTATGAGAAGATTCTGTTGAATCAGGAGTTGAGTGATTACGGTCAGATTCAACATTTGACTCTTCCTCTTTTTCTGGAGACTCGACACCTACTTGATTGTCAACTTGATTCCCCGACCTTAAAGAAATTATGGCATTAATACTTTCAGGAGGTCTTTGGTTAAGGGGGAATCTAGGGTTTACCTCAGGTTGACTCGGGAATTTATTCTTCTCACGCTCACTCATGGTGTTGGCTAACTGACTCACTTGAACTTCCAACTTAGATATGGCTTGAGTACTAGCGTTCAAAATTTGCCTATCTTGAGCCATGGTTTGCATGAAGGCTTGTTGAGATTGAGCCAAATTAGTTGTTGATTTTAAAAGCGCATCAAGGCTCTTTTCCAAGGAATTAAATCTCTTATCTGACTCATGAAAGCCGGGAGGAAGGGCGGGTGTTTGAGTCGGAATAGGACCATGATTTTGAGTTGGGTTTGGAAAAGGTCCTTGGTTTGGAGGTGAGTAAGAATTCTGATTGGGCCTTTGAAAAGAAGGTGGCGGAGATTGAAAATTTTGGCCCTGGTTCCACGAGAAATTTGGGTGATTCTTCCAACCGGGATTGTATGTAGGTGCAAAAGGGTCATTCCTAGGGTTGGGTTGAAACACTGCATTGATTTGTTGAAAATCTTGGAAACTTTGCATCCCTTGATTCGGGTGCGTAGACATATGTGAGGGACCACTATGCGTTTCTAGGGCTTCGAGTCGTCTAGTAAGGGTGGCTAACTTGGCATCGGTTGCGATGTTACTTCCAATTGAATGCAAACCCCTAGAAGATGAACTAGAGGATTCGGTAGACTTATTTGGTTCCCTAGTGGACTCCCACAACATAGTCTTCTCGGCTAACTCTTCAAAAAATTCCCACCCTTCATCCTCATCTTTTTCCATGAATTTACCTTGACACATTGACTCTAATAAGGCAGTGGTTCGACTATCCAAGGCTTCATAAACAATTTTGCATAGTCTCCATTTTTCTATTCCGTGGTGGGGGCATTGTGATAAAAGAATTTTGAAACGATCAAATAATTTCCAAAAAGACTCATTTTCTTTTTGATGAAATTGATTTATTTCATTTGTAATTCTCGTAGTCTTGTGATTAGGAAAATACTTTTTTAGAAACATTACCACAAATCCCTCCCACGTGGAAACAGAATTAACGGGAAGACTATACAACCATTTCTTAGCATTTTCTTTAAGCGCGAAATTAATGAGCCTAAGCCTAATTGAGTCCTCGGTTAATTGTTGGAGTTTTTGTAAGGCACAAACCTCCTCGAATTCATGAAGAAAAAGATAGGGATCCTCACCGTCGCTCCCGGTAAATTTTGGTAACATGCTAATGTGATGGGCTTTAATCTCAAAATTATTACCAGTAACCGGTGGAAGAGTGATACACGAGGGTTGAGCGGAGCGGGTGGGATAGCAACGGTCCTTAAGAGATGTGGCCATGGTTACTACTGGTTCGGAATTATCAAAAGACTCGGAATCGGGTGATGAAGAAATCTCGAATGATTTCACTAGTCTAGAAGAATTATCCCTAATCCAAGTAGTTCGCATAAACCACGAAAGGAAAACACGTAGCAAATAATTTGCGAAAAATTAAGCACACAAAACAAAGGGTGAAAAATCAAAAGAAAGATCTATCCTTAAGACACACTAAAAACTTCGTAAATTAAGAATTATTCAGACCGATTCGGCCAGATTAGAGCAGGCATTGCCAAGAGGCCAAACTCGTCACTTAGACACCGAATCTTAACAGCCAGGCGAACCTTAGACACTGAAAGTCATGAATAAGTCTTAATTACGTTTATTTTTAGGCACCTTTCTAATTGAACGTGAAATCCTAGGGGCAAACGTCTAATTAATGCAACAAACAACGATATATATAAAACTATAAACAATTGTGGATGCTTACACTACGTGTTTTAACTAAAAGAAGAAGAAAATTAACGTACCTTTGGGTCCTCCAGCAATCACCACAATTTACAAGGTACGAAAAATAAAAAAAAAGAAAATAAAAATCTTAATGATGTGCCCTAGGTGATTAAATGCATGATGCAACAATTATGTATTTACAAATAATAATTTTTTTTTGATTTTTCAATTTTCAATTTTTTTGTGATTTTTGATTTTTGATTTTTTTGTGATTTTCTAAAAATAAAAAGGCGAAAAGAGTGAGATACGGGTTACCGAAGCATGCTTTCCAAAATTTCCGATTAATTCCAGCTCCGTGAGAAGATTCCCGTAATTCCAAACTTTCCTAAAAAAAATGAAATAAAAATAAGGCAAGCGAAAAAAAAAAAAAAAACTAATCCGAAAAATTAAAAGTTAAGGTGCGAATAATTAATTCCCCGGCAGCGGCGCCAAAAACTTGATGTGGTAGAAATGAACAATTTAATATCGCAAGCGCACGATCATCGTTTTAGTATTTATGATTCGATCCACAGGGAATAATATTTTCGGAAAACCTTAATTTCTAATTTAGGCGAATTAGAACAATTTGGGATATTTGAATTTTGGTTTTTTTACAAAATAAAAACAAAATGGAATTTTTAAACTAATTTAAAACTAAATTAATCTAACTTATTCTAAAATTCTAAATTATTCTAAATAAAAATTATTCTACAAATTATTCTAAATTCCTAATAAAATTTTGACTTTATTCTAAACACATTTGTTATTATTATTTTTTTTATTATTATTATTATTATTTTTAATTCCTAAGAAAATTTAAACTATTTGAACCTGATTAAAAACATAATTAAAATTAAGACTCCTTTTTACTCAAAAACTGGACTCGCATTCTTAGACTTGGGAACTCAGACAACGAAAATTCTGACACAGACAAACACATACAAACTTCTTGATTTGCTACACAGAAAACAAAAAAAATAACGAAAACCAAACACACATTACTACACAAAGGATTCGGCAAAAATCTGATTCACACACTCAAAGAATTCGACCACTCAGCGATGTAGAAATCAAGACAGTCAACAAAACAATACACTAACAAACCACGAACTGATAAAACTTATGAACAACAACAATTAAAAACACTGACACAGACACCTGAACTCGGCAAATCGACGATAACATTCACACAAACAAAAACCTCAATCTAAAAGCGCAAAAACATGGACTCGGAACAGAGAATAACAACGAACAACCATCACGAACAGGGAACAGAAACGTGCAAAACTGAACTCAGCGCCATGAATTACTAAAGCAGCAACGCAGAACAGTATTAGAAACAGGAAAAGAAACAAACTCATTCGACTATCACAGCAAAATCGACTCGATTCAACAGCAACAGTAAAGAAACATTGATTTGCATAACAACATCTAACCAAAATGCTGACAACTCAGAACCACCAGACTCGAAACATATTACACAAGAAACTCGACTAAGAACTTGGAACTATCAGACAGCAACGATGAATTCTAAAAAAAAAAAAACGAAACCAATATCAGCACTCAAAATTCACACCACAAAACTTGACTACTATACTTTGTAAAAGTCGAAATCACAGAATCAAACAAGAAAACGAAAACAACCAAACTCGGTTGTAAAACTCACTCAATAATAATGAATACAAAACCGTTTAAATCACACAAACATAACCATACTTGCGAAACCAGGAATGAACTACACAGAAAACAAAACTCATCAACTCGGTACCGTAAACTCGAACAACGATTCAACTTAATTCAAACAGCCAAAATTAACGGTATCAAAGAAAATGAAAACAATTCAAATGATTGTAGAAATAAGAAGAAGGGGATTTGAGTGGGTTACGTTCGAAGTAAAAACATGGGGAAGGTTTGCGCGCTTACTGTGAAAGAAAAGAGGAGAGGGAAAGTAAGAGAAGGGGCTGGGTTTAATCGTTGGAATAAAGAGGGAAATACAGGGGAAGGGTGCTTATTTTGCAGTGAAGAAAGCAAAGAAAACAAAGGGGGAAGGAATAGGAAGTGGGTTTATGGGTTCGCCTAAAACAGGGGAAAGAATATTAAGGTTCGAATTAACACACTAAAAACAATTAAATTACGTACTGAAAATTAAAAGCTAATATTTTTGTGAGTTTTCTTTTATTTAAATTACACTAATATTTAAAGCATAAAAGTATTAAATCTATAATTGACAAATAATCAAACCCACAATAAAACTGAGATTTAAAGGGGCGTAACTAATATTTAAAACGGAAATTAAAACTACGAAATAAATTCTTTAAATCGATACTTTCAATCCCGTGTGGTTAGCGTCGCTACTTTATCCACCCGAGAATTTACGAAAATAACGAAATGAAGAACAAGAAAAATAAAATGAAAGAGGGGTGCAAGAATTAAAATGAAACTTGAAAATTGCATAGAAATGAAAAGTGTTTACAAGAAAATTACAATTACAACTATAATTTGGGAGATGAACTTAATTTTAATTCTAAGGCCTAATGCCTAATGGAATGTGTTTTTTACAAGAGAAGATTAGGGTATTTATAGGAAAAATTAGGGTTTAGGTTTGGTGAGGATTAATCCTAGCCATACATTTGGTTTTGGGTTGGCTAAATCTTGGCCATCCATTTTCTTTGATAACAAAATGCACCACCACCCCTAGCTTTTCATTTTCTTTTTGTTTTGGTCCTTCTTCTTCTTCTTTTTCTCTTCCTTGACCTTTATTTTCTTTATTTTGCAATTTCTTCAGTTTTCTCGGATTTCCTGAAATAAAACAAAATAATTTATTAAAATATGAATCCAAGCAATAAAAAGGCAATAAAAATATGCAAAATTATGCACTAATCAAGGGGTTAGAGTTTTATACCTTCTTGAGTATCTAGGAACCTTGGGTAAGCTTTACAAGCCTCAAGAACACCTTAGATGAGTCCCTACAATCCTTATAATTCAAGATCTAAAAGATGAACATACATGGTTACTATTCACTCAATCTTCAACAATTAATATCTCAAGATTGGATGGTTAGAATGGCTTGAAATTCATAGCATACCTTCTTTATGGAGTGTAGAGGACCTACGATTTTTGTCTTGAATTGTAAGTGATGGGAAGTTGAAGAAAATTTTTTCTTCGTCTTCCTTTATTAGCTTGGCCGAGAGCAACAAGAACAAAGGGGGGGGGGAAGTTGTCTTGTGTTGTATTGGTTGGATAATGACTTGCATTATTGTAATATGTATTTGTTATATGTATTATTGTCACATGTTGCAATCCTAGTACTAGCTCCCTAGGTGCCAACCATGCTTCCTTGTCTCCTTGAACAATGCACCCTTAACTAGTTACTATTCCTCTAGTTGCTTTTGCATTCCTAGTTTGCTTTTCTAACAATCTAGTTACATGAAGCTTGCATGTAATATCTATCCTTGTATTATTATTCCTCCACCAATGCTTGTCACTTAATCTTTAATTCATATCATATCTTAATTAATTTCTCGTAATAATATTTTGTCGCGTAGAGATTTCCCTTGTAATTCCTTAAGTACTTAATTGTGTAAATTCCTTAAATATCCATAACTCCTTTTCATAGTCTCTTAAAATCTCCTAATACTCTAATAACTCTCAAATCCCAAGTTTTTATGAATCTTAATATCAGTAGGCCTCTTGCCTTCAACAATCTTCCCTTTTTCTTACACAGTGAATATAACAACATAAATTCTCAGATAATCAAAATCATTACATAACATAGGTGACTCAAAAGGTCCCTAATTCACAATATCATAAGCCTTTACATATTTAAAGTGTTACAAAAATCAGGGTTCCTTCATGGAGAATCAACTCCTCAAAGAGGAACTGATCAAGCAGATCAAGAAAGAAGCTTGCCTAGAACCACTAAGTGGAACAGAGATCACACCAGCAATCTAATCATTGGTGATCCCACTACTGGTATAAGGACAAGGAGAAATGTTTCTGCTGACAGCATGTTCTCTTCCTTTCTATCTCAAACTGAGCCAAAGTCAATTAATGAAGCATTGTTGGATTCTGATTGGGTGATAGCCATGCAAGAAGTGCTCAACCAATTTGAGAGAAATAATGTATGGAAGCTAGTCCCTAGACCTAAAGGGAAATCAGTTGTTGACACAAAGTGGGTCTTCAGAAACAAACTGGATGAAGGTGGAAATGTGACAAGGAACAAAGCAAGACTAGTGGCCAAAGGATACTGTCAACAGGAAGGAATAGACTATGATGAAACATTTGCACCTGTTGCCAGACTTGAAGCCATAAGAATTTTCCTAGCCTATGCTGCATACTGTAACTTCAAAGTGTTCCAAATGAATGTCAAAAGTGCTTTTCTCAATAGAGAGCTAGAGGAGGATGTGTACGTTGAACAACCACCTGGATTTGAAGATGCTGAATTGTATGACTTTGTCTACAAACTGTTCAAGGCACTTTATGGATTGAAACAAGCCCCTAGAGCTTGATACGATACTCTCTCTACCTTTCTGCTGCAGAATCAATTTGTAAGAGGTGTTATGGATAAGACACTGTTCTACAACATCATGGCAAAGACATCATTCTGGTGCAGATCTATGTTGATGACATAATCTTTGGTTCTACAAACGAGAAGCAGTGTGAAAAGTTTTCATCTATTATGAGGAACAAATATGAAATGAGTATGATGGGAGAACTGTCAATTTTCCTAGGTTTACAAATTCATCAAAAGGATGATGGTATCTTCATTTGCCAAGAGAAATATGTCAAGGAACTTCTCAAAAAGTTCAACTTGGAAGATGCATCATCTGCCAAGACACCTATCTCTACTGCAACCAAACTGGATTTGGATCCTAAAGGAAAGAAAGTGGACTCTAGTACCTACAGGGCATGGTGGGATCATTGCTGTACTTAACTGCTAGCAGACCAGATATTATGTTTGCTACATGTCTCTGTGCAAGGTTTCAAGCTGATCCAAAAGAGTCTCACTTGGTAGCAATCAAGAGAATCTTTAGATATCTCAAAGGTACTCCAAATTTAGGCCTTTGGTATCCTAAAGATTCTGGATTTGATCTGATAGGATATTCGGATTCAGACTATGCTGGATGCAAGATTGACAGAAAAAGTACAACAGGAAACTGTCAATTTCTTGGTGAAAGATTAGCGTCGTGGTTTAGCAAGAAGCAGCATTCTGTGTCTACCTCAACTGCAGAAGCTGAATACATTGCAGGTGGAAGTTGCTGTGCTCAAATTCTTTGGATGAAAAATCAGCTAATGGATTATGGTTTAGAGTTGTCCAATGTTCCCATTTATTGTGATAACACCAGTGCCATAGCCATCTCAGATAATCCAGTTCAACACTCCAAGATGAAGCACATTGATATTAGACATCATTTCATCAGAGAGCATGTTGAAAAAGGAACTGTGAAGCTGGTTTATGTTCCAACAGAAAAACAACTTGCAGACATCTTCACGAAGCCACTAGATGAAGCAACCTTCAACAGGTTGGTAAGTGAATTGGGAATGCTAAATTTGGTATGTTAACTTACTAGTTTTTACATTTTCATAGTGGTTAAATCGCAGCTTGTGACCGTAACGTTCAATGTTACTGTCATGAGAAGTTACTGTATTATGTGCTACTTGTTTGTTGACAACATGTTTGCTATGACTATGCTAAATTCAAATTACATGCCTGTTTTAACTTATATAATGAGTAGTCACATGACATTAACTTAATTCACACGCGTGTAAGTGATGAGTAGTCGTGTCATTTGAAATGTACCCGGGTATTTGTCAGACTTTTAGTTTAAAGTTTAATACTTTATTAAAAGGAAGCGTGTAGGAAGCTCTAGAGTCACTTAATGTGTTATAAATAAGACCGGGGCCAAACCCTTATTTCTCACTTAACACACTCAAAGAACTCTAGAGAAAAGTATGAGTAAGAGGAAGGCGTCTGAGATGTCTACATCCAAAGCTCCATCCACCAAAGGAGTCAAGCCGAAAATGCCAAGCTTGAAGAAGCAGATGGAGATCGAAGCCTCTGATGAATCATTTAATCTCTGGGTCGATAAGCTTTATGCTTATCTGGATGAGCAGGGAATCTTCGATGAAAAGGAGATTGAGAAGATTGTGGAAGGGCTGCTGTTGGAAGCCTTTCCCAACTTAAAATAATTTTCAGTTCTTAAGAATTATTTGTATTATCTTAAGTTTTTTATTTAATGAAAAGACCGTTCCATCTTCTTAATGTTCTTGCATGTCTTTCATTATCATCTTCTCATCTTGGTTATTTGTTCTTGAATGCATGGGTTTACTTGTGTGTATGGATGTATGTGGATGTGTGCCTGCTTAACAAATATGTGCTTAAATCGGTTAAAATGCTAATTGGTAATTTTACTTTTAAGCAATGGGTAAAGTCGATTAAAATTCATGACACAAATTATTTCCGCACAAGTTACTGTCAATAAGTGAAGATGCTGTCATGATGTGCCTTGACAGCAAGTTCCTTATCAGCAACGGAAAAAGTTTCTGTCATGAAATTTAAAGGAAATTGTAAAAATTGCTTAATGGTGACAGCATGTTCTTGCGTCGATGTTACTGTCAAGCAAAACTTGTTGTCATCCTCCTAAATTACTAATGAATTTGTTACAGCACACAAGTTACTGTCAAGATTAGTGGACCAATTTAATTGGGATTTTACCTCCACGATTTACAGCCACTAAAAAGTAACTACCCACAACACCACGTGACTGATTAATGGGCTAAGACATTGCTACTTTCCCTTCTTCAGTAAAACATTTGCTATTTTCATGTAAGCCACTGTCAAACACACAACACTCAACATAACCTCTCTCTCTCAAAAGCAAAAATCTCTCTCTCCCAAAACTCAAAGCAAAAATGGCACCCAAACAATCCTCTTCTCAGACAAACTTTGCTGGTATTCTCTCTGTTAGGGATGCTGGTGAAGGTTTCAAAGGACTCGTATCCTTCTTAAACAAGTCCTATCTAGGTCATGCTATAACCTCTACTCCATCTTTGGACCTAGAAAGACTTGAAGAATTCTGGAAATCTGCCTTTGTTCCATTAGGTGCAGGTAAAGACACCATAAACTACAAAATCAAAGGGGTTACATGCATCCTCACAATAAAAGGTATTAACGAAGCTTTGGGAACTGGACTGCAAGCTAAAGAATCATACAAGGAACTTGCAAGTGATGAAACCCTGAAGAAGTTTTTCTTGAAAATTGGGTATTCTGGTCCTGTTCTCGAAGAGGGTACAACAATTTGATACTCAACTGGTGAAATGGACAGAAAGTTTTTGAGAAAAGAATGGAGCATGATTTTTGATGTCATGGTGAAGGTTTTCTCAACCAAAACCACTGGCTGGAATGGAATTCCCTCTTACATCAAGAATCTCACTCACTCTCTAGTCCATGGTTACAAAGTGGATGTTAAAAAGCTGCTTATGAGTCAACTCAAGTCAGCTCTGAGCAGGGAGGTACATGTCTATCCTTGCTTTCTTACAATGTGTTTAAATTCATTATGTGGTATTGATGATAATGCATCTCTAATCATGGAATGCAATGTTTTGAAAAGAAATACACACACATCACTCAATTCACAAAATTTGAATGCAAATATTCCACTCTGTTTCACCAAACACATGGCTGATCAAGAGCCTAATCTTGATTTTGAACTACCTTCGGGGTATGTTAATTTCTCCCTTGAGAATGAAGCTGAATTCAACCCAAATTCAGTTAACCCACATTCTACACCATTCGTTCCAATCAGACCTTCCAGATAAACAAAAGTCACAAAAATAGCCTTGCAAGAATCCAAGAAAAGACCCTTGGAAACTGGAGTTTGTGGTAGTTCTGAGAATGTTGAGGGAGAAACTGCACTTGATACAGCAAATAAGGATGTTAGAAAAAGTGAACCCACAGTGGTTCCTCTTGAGTCTAAGAAGAAGAGAGCTAAGAGGGACAAAACCACTGTCAGCCACCCCTCAGTCTCACAAAAGGCTGTGGAGGATAAAAGGGAACCAAACACATCCCTAGGTGCTTCTTCTCAACAAGAAGTATCTATTAAAACTGGCCTGTCTCCCAAGGCATCCTGTAAAGAGACTGCACAACCTCATGTACTCACTCATGAGGAGCCTACACTTGCAGAAATGCACATGAAGTTAGGGCACAATGAGGGTCATGAAACTTCTACTCTTGATGTTCCACAAGTTATCTCTTTGGAACAGCCAGAAATCTCTTCTATACCTTCACCTTCTTTATTCTCTAATCCATCAATTGTTTCTTCTCAACAACCTAGAGAAGGGGACAGTCCCAACCCTTCAGGTTTTGATCATCCATCTCAAGTCATGGATGAGCCCCCATCAAGTGGTCCATAAGAACCCATTTCTCAAAGTTAAATGGATACCACTCCCTCAAACACTGAGCTCAATCAAGATGGTAATCTACCAGAAAATGAAACAGCCAACATCTTGGTCGGCCTCCAAAAAGCAACTGACCTTCAGGAAGTTGCTGTCACAACCTCAGCTGCTGTCAAAGACACCACAAAAGTTGCTGTCAACCCACCTATGGACAGTAACATTTTGGGCAAAGATGCTGTCACCTCTGCACAGCTTGATCAAGATTCAGTAATTGTTGAAGATGCTTCTGATAATGATCATGTGCCAAACTCTACTTTCAAAAAGGTAAAATCTAAACCTTCTCTTTCAATGCATGTAAGTACTGCTCATACCCATGCATCTAGGATGAGTGAGGGAGTGCAAAAGAAAAGAGAGATAAAAGAAAAGAGAGGTGAGCATAAAAATGAGAGGTAGCCAAATGAGCTGGCAAAAGGAGAGGGACTTGAGCATGTCCAGAGTGAATTTGAGGAAACCCCACACAAAAAGGCACTAGGCCTTGAGAGTCATTCTGTGAGGAGTGATGAGATCACTCAGAAAAACAATGAGAGTGTGAGACACCCAATAGCCTCCTTGCCTCGGTCTTTTCATTTCTCATAAAAAAGGTTAAGGTCAGATGGTCCTTTTAAACAAGCTGAATCAAGGTTGAAATCCATTGAGGGTAGATGTGCATCCAAGGAAGCTAAACTTGATGCTCTGTCCACCATGGTAGCAACTGGCTTTGCTGAGATTCAACAAAATCTGTTATCGTTTTCTGCTGTCCTCAGTGCTGTCAATTTAACTAAGAGGGAGAAAGTGGTAGATCAGAATAAAGTGCAAAATCAGAATACTGTAAGTCCAGTAGAGAAGGAGACACAAGGTGGAACAACAAGCAAGGGGGAGTCTAGAAGAGAGGGGGAGCAAATGGAAGAAGATGGAGATGGAAGTAAGGGGGAGCAAAATGCAAATGAAGATAGAATCTTTGGTGAAGAGTTAAGAGCTAGTAGAATTGGTGAATCTGTTGAAGTAGATGGTGAGCCAATGTTGGTGACTAAAGAAATATTGGAGCAATTACAAAGGGCTCAAACATCAACATTGCCTCCTATGAAAATCAATGAACCAGCTCCTAAAGTCATGGAAACTCCACAACAGAAACATTGGAGAGAAATAGAAGAAGCCAACAGACTTGGCAAAGGCAAAGACAAAATGCCTGAAAAGGTAAATCCTACAACAGGATACATTTGGTCTGATGAAAATGAATATAATCCAGAAGAGGCAGAAACGATGATGGTTAGCTACATGGAGAGTACTTTGCAGAACAAAGATGAAGAATTCAATGCATTGGTGAATAGTGCCATAAAAGAGGCAGGAGAAGTATATACAAAACTGTCACCAATACTGAAGGACAAAATAACAAGTATCTCCGTGAAGGTGAATTTGGAGAAAAGATGGGCAGTTGATGTTTATCTGAAAACCGGCATCTATATATTCATTACAATGCAGCTACTGCAAAGTATGCAAGCTAGAGTGCTGAATGTCATGGGAACGAAAGTGAAAGCAAATTCTACAATCTTCAATAACGATCTGCTAGCACAAATTAAAAGTCTTGTTGAAGAAAAGCTACCAGAAGTGATTGAAGAACCCTATTGAATTTGCTACAGAACAACCACAAGCACAGGAGCTAAAAGGATTAGATTTCTGATCATAAGTGAAGAACCCAGATTGCATTCTAACACAATTATGGGAGTGCTGAAACAGATCCTCAAATCTAAGATAAACAGAGACAAAGTCAAGGCTGTCAAAGCTATTCACAAACTACTGGCAAAGAAAGATGGAAGTCTTAGCTCTCAAGTGTAGAAATTGATTTCTGAAGCTAATGCCAGAAGAAGTGAAAGTGGTGGAAGCTGCACATATGATGACACCCTTGATGATGATGATCTTGATGGAACTGGAGGATCTGGTACAAGTGGAAATGGTCAAGAAACTTCTGAGATTACTGGAAGTCAGACTCAGGAGGAAGCAAAGGAAGAAGCTCCCAAGGATAATAAGAAAGATGATGAAGCTAAAGATCAGGGAGAGACAGACATTCTTGACACACTGGAAGGAAGTATCTTAAGATTTGTTATTGACTGTTTTGATGCTGAAAAAGATACTGTCAACAAGAAAGATGTCAAGAATGGTGAAGTTACTGTCGAAGAATCTGCTGTCAAAGAAGACACTGTCATGAAAGACACTGTCAAGAGCTTGAATGAAGAAGCTATCACAGGCAAAACTGTCAAGACATCCAAGTCTAGGAAGACAAAACAAAGAGCAAAAGCTTGGCGTACAGTTCCAAGAAAGGGCAAGACAAAGGTTGCAGCAAGGAAAAAGAAGCATGGAGTGATGTTTCTTAAGAAGCCTATTCGAAGAAGAGAAACAAACAGATTTGAAATCCAGAAGGAAGCTGTAACACGAGATACCATTTCAGTCAAATTGGAGCTGGATAATTCTTAGGAATATGCATCCAGATACATTCTTTGGAAAGATAAAGCAAAAGTCATGTTTGTTGAGAAGGACTTCACTATGGTGAATATGTCAACAATAATAGACAGATACACTCTCAAACAAACATCACAAGAAGTAAGGCGTAGAGTTAATTACTTCGTGCTTAAAAGAATGGTGGAGCTTATGGGGACGTATGAAAATGTTCCTAAGAAAGCCATGGAACACATCCAAAAGTACCATGCTGAAAGATATGCTGAACTTTATGAGAGATATGGTGACTGGAGAAACATCGATGATGCGAATGAGGATGTGAGTGTAGATGAGGAAGAACTTTTGTCTAAGTATGATTGGACAGAAAGGATGCCCTCCTATACACCTGAAGCTATGGCTGCCTATGAAGACGAATTAGCTGCTGAAGCTGCTACGAAAAAAGCTAATATTGGTAAATAGACTGCTGAGGTAGTGGAAGCTGAGCTGAAAGAAAAATGCAAGAAAGTCAACAAGATGAACAGTGAAGCTCCAAACTATCAGCCATGTGCACTAGAAAATCCTCTCAGGATCATAGATGGCAAAGAAGAAATCTATGCAGATAGTTTTCATAAGCTGAGGACCAGTGTACTGAAAAGTCTATACTGGAAAGTTGTTGGATCATCATCTCACAAACTGGAAATGCTGTGTGCATGGGAATTGGAAGTTATTTTTGATAGTAGGAGAGATGAAGATCCAAAACTTGACAGAAACAGAAGAGTGACCTTGAATTCTTTTCCTGGCAGAAGATTCAAGATTGAGAACAATATCTTGAAATTCAGAACTTACACCTATGGTTTTGAATCATGGTTTGATCTGAAAGATGTTCAGTATGTCTCTTCTGAACAAATCCAATAGTACATTGATGAGATTGAAGATGATGCTTTATCTGCTGATTAAAAGAAGCTAGTGCAAGATCTCAGAAAGTACTTGGAAGAAGCTCTCCACAGAAAGAGAGAGAACAGACAAAACAAGAAAGCTTAATAACAAGATAAGTAAATCTCATATCTACTCAACCTCGAGGAGTACTTGTTTTGTTTTAGATCATTGTCCTATGTAATGCTAAATGCTTGGAAATGTTCTAGAATCCTATTCTGATCTATGTTAGTTAAGTTGTCAGCATGCTTGTATTGAGAATTTGTTGTTATTGTCCATAAAAACAAATTGGGGGAGCTTGTTATGATTTATGGGTGATAGCGTAGAGACAACTTAACTAGTACTTAGTTTATTTGTATAGGCTAAGTAGAACATATTGTCACAGCCAGAGTGTGTTCTTGTAATCAAATAATTGCTATAATGTAATAAGTATGTATCTTGGAAGAAGTTCATTGTATGTTCAAGCCTCAAGAGAATACATCAATTCGACAGCAATAATAAAGTTACTGTCAATACATTGATGGTAACGTTACAAGAAGACTGCATGTTGCAAGGTCACGACAGCAAGTTTCATTTGACAGCAACATTGGCTAAAGCAGGGGACAGCAACATTCTCACACTTGACAGCAAGTTTGGAGTTCCGACATCAACATTGGCGGGAGCTCATACTGTCAACTACTGAATATTCCTATGACAACAAACTTGGCGGCAAGGGTTACTGTCTCACTGAATTATTTGATTTGGGGATTTTATCTCAGTCAAACCCCCATGACAGTTTAGATGTTCGAGAAACAGATTTGTTGCAATTCGTCAAAGATTGTAGCAGACATGCAAGACTACGACAGAAGCTTGAGAGATCACAGGACAAGGCTCCACAATTCAAAGAGTATGACAAGTCTGCATCTACTAGAATTGTTATAGCTAATTTTGGAAAGAACCCAGAATGCCTTATGCATAAAGATAACTCTGTTTGTATAGCATTTTAGGAAAGGTCACATGTGTGGGCAAATTGTGAGGAGCTGTCACTTGAAAACGACAACAGCTCCGCGACCCATGTGACTGAGATGCAAAAGAAAGATTAGTCTATATAGAGACACATCTCTCATTCTTTCTGTAGCGATTCTCACAAGAAGTCGAAGCTTGAGAAAACCATTTTTCTCGAGGTTGTAGCAACACATTACAAAATAAATAAAATATTTATTTTGTGAGAACATCTTGAATTACTACTTGTGTTTGCAATTCTTTTTTAGATAGTTTACAATCTTTATCATTGTTGTTGAGCTAAAGATTTGAAATTATCTATATTGCATTCAAACCCCCCCTTCTGCAATATACTCCGGGACCAACAGAGTCTAAGGATGATTTTTATTTGAAGATTCGAGCTAAAGATCTATGCAGATCTGATAAAGCTCAAATAGGTTTTATTGAATGAAAATGAATGAAAAACAGTAGATGAGAAAATGGAGGACTGAAAGTGGGTTGATGGAAGAATGGATGATTGAATAGATAGAGGTAGGTTGTAGATCTGGGGCCTGATTAATGAAAGATGAGGGAGTCGACTCTCATTGACCCGAGAGAGATAGTACAATCAAATTTAAATCAATGACTACTGCTATCAATCATATAATTGCATTTATTGCACATAAACTCAAATTTCAATAAGATTCTCTTGACTATTTCATTGTAGATAAATTAGATATTGTTCACTTAATTAATTAATTTAATACTTCATTTTCAATCATTTATTAAGATTCTACTAGGTGTTCTATTATATATTTTGTTAATTATTAAAGAAATTATATTTTAGATTCAACTTGTTCAACTAGTGTTCTTGTAAGATTCTTTTAAGTGTTTCGTTTAATAAATTTTAAATTAGATTCTTTAAAGTATTTTTAAGTATTCTTCCAAAATTCATTCAGGTGTTCTTTTAAGATTCTATTAAGTGTTCCACAAGTTATATATTAATTATTAGTTATATAAAATAAATTTTATATTATTATAAAACAAAAATAAGATTTTACCATTTGTTCTATTGAGTGTTTCATTAATTATTTTATGATAAAATTTAAAATTTTCTTATTAAGATTCAAGTATTTTCAACATGTTCAATTAAGTGTTCTTTTAATATTCTCTTAAGTATTTCGTTTGTTAAATTTTAAATTTTATTCATTTAATCGTTTTTCAAGTGTTCTTCCAAGATTCACTTTTTAAGATTCTATTAATTGTCCCATAAACTGTATATTAATTAGCATTTAAATAGAATTTAATTTAATTTACATTATCATAAACAATAATAAGAATCTACCATGTGTTCTACTCAATGTTTCATTAATTATTTTAAGATTAAATCTAATAAAAATGTATTTAGATTCAACTTATTCAACTAAGTGTTTCTCTAAGATTCTATTTAGTGTTTCGTTTGTTAAATATTAAATTAGATTCTCAAAAGTGTTTTTTAAGTATTTTTAGTTATATAAAATTAGAATAATTAATCATTATTAGATAACAATAATAAGATTCTACCAAGTGCTCTATTATATATTTTTAATTATTAAAAAATATATTTTAGATTCAACATGTTCAACTAAGTGTTCTCGTAAGATTCTCTTAAGTGTTTTGTTTATTAAATTTTTTATTATTCTTCCAAGATTCACTCAAGTGTTCTTTAAAGATTTATTAGGGTACCTAATAATAGTAAATTTTAATTTGATACTATTACAATGATAATTATTTTTAATAATATAATATCAAGAACACATAATATATCAAGAACACTTGGTAGAACCTAGTAGAATATATAATAAAGTTTACGATTATGTTAAGAACATTTAATAGAATCTACCATTTTTAAAACACTTACGAGAACCTTGGTGCAACAATCTTAAGTAAAATTAGTAAAACATATAATAGGATATACGACTTTTATAATAAAATCAGAATAATATCAAGAACACTGAGCAGAACCTAGTAGAACATATAATAGAACCTACAATTTTTTTCGCCAATATAATTTACAAAAATACATAGTATAATACAAAGTATACTAAAATTATAAAATTAGTAGAACACGAGAATGAGTACGTAGTAGAATACTTAATACAATCCACTAAATTTTAATACGATAAAATTATGATGATAAAAAATATTAATAACATAATATTAAGAACACTTGGTAGAATCTTAGCGAAATCTTAAGTAAATTTTTAGTAGAACACTTAGTGGAATCTTAATCAAAATATTTTTTTATATCACTTAAATACTTGATTGAGTAGAATACTTGTAGTTTACAATTTTATTACAACTTTCATAACCATTTAAATTTAGGATTCTAGTAGGTGTTGTAGTAAAAATAATATTTATAATATTAATATACTATTTATAAAATAAAAAGTCAATAATATAAAATAAAGTACTATGAATAGAGCAAGTTATTTATGAAAGTCAACAATATCTTATAAATTATGTGCAAATCACGCATTTAATGTGCACTCATTAAATGACAAAATTATGACATATATATATATAACAAAAAATTTACTTTTCTTTTTAAACTAAAATTTAGGAAATTAATGCAATGATAATAACCATCACATGAGATTGTAATTGATGGACAAGATTGTGGTTTCTAGTTTTCTCGATAAAGTAAGTTTTCTTTTTAACCTTCTCATATATATATATATATATATATATATATATATATATATATATATATATATATTATCAATCATGTTATTTAAAAATTTAACTTACAAAATCCATATCATAAAAAATTCATTCAAATTATTGAAAAAATCATTAAATATTAAAAAAAAATATGTGCATCGCACGGGTCTTAAGCTAGTAATCGATGAAATATCAATTAGTTGAAATTTTTCCCCATTAAGTAAAATTCTAAAAACTAAAAATGGATAAAGTAACCTATTTAAAGAACTTTACCTAAATATGTAATATATTTTATGATAAATCTCAATGATACACCATAATATTGTAAAAGGGGGGTTGAATACAATCTTGACCTAAAATTGTTTTTCTGGTTGATTGAACACTCAACAGTTGTGTTCATAGAACAGAAGAACTAAAATTAAAACAGTAACACCAATATAAAAATTTCAGGTGGGTTTTTCTGGTCCACCTGAGAAATATATTGAAGAAGTAATCTTAAAACTACACAGCTGCTTGTTAAAAGATTTTTGTGTATAAAAAAAAACCTAACAATCTTTATGTGTGTGCTCAGTGTTTTCTCTTACTAAAGCCAAGCTACAACTTAGGTTATATATACCCCCTAGTTTACTGAAATTAAAACAGTAACACCAATATAAAAATTTCAGGTGGGTTTTTCTGGTCCACCTGAGAAATATATTGAAGAAGTAATCTATGTAAAACTACACAGCTGCTTGTTACAAGGCTTCAGTGTTTACAAGATAACTTAACAAGATGTTACTGTTTTGTAACATGTTGAATAGTGAATTTCGTAACAACTTTTGAGAGGTTTATGGTGAGTTGTAAAGGCTAACGATCAGCTATTCTATGGAAGATTTGGGTTGTGTTTATGGGGTGAACTAAGCTTGAGAGTGCCTCCAATAATCTCAGGTTCCTTTAGAGATAATTACAGAGCGAATATCCGTCCCCTCTCAAGGTGCCTACGTACCCTTTATATAGGGATCAAGCTCACGTAGTTCTAAATCTAAGATGATTCTACTTGACCAGCTGTATAAGGAAATCTGGTTCGTGTAGGGCTCAAATTCCTTTAGATCTTACTACGAACTGGTTGGCTAAGTAGAGTAGAACACGAGTTCGTACTCTACTATGAATCAAACATCTATTAGAGGTAACCTAGGATCAGATACATCCTAGAAGTACTCTCCAATAATAAATCTATATCTTTCTAGATAGCTTCTTGATCTTTTTGCTGTTTAAACTTAGGAACCTGGTGCTCAGGAACCTATATCTCGGGACCTGTTTCTCAGAAACCTCTCTGCAAGAATCTTTACCTGCACAAATAACAAATATATTAATTTGGAGAGCCCTTCGGTGGTTCCCATATATTCCTTGCTGTCTTTACGGCTAATGCTAAGCTTACTCGAACTCTCTTTCAATGATAAAGCTGGTCTACTGACGATTTGCTCAGCTTCTGGTTCTTCAGGAACCTCTTGATGCTTGTCAACTCTTGATTATCTCTCTATTTGATGCTCATTTCTTCATGTCTGGTCTTCATGGCTTGCACTGGATCTGTTTTGTAGCTCGTGTGGACTGGATCTTATAGCTTAATCGGCCCAAATTCAACCCATGATGATTTTGGGCACAACATATATTGAAGAAGTAATCTGTGTAAAACTACACAGCTGCTTGTTACAAGGCTTTAGTGTTTACAAGAAAACCTAACAATCTCTATATGTGTGCTCATTGTTTTCTCTTACTAAAGCCAAGCTACAACTTGGGTTATATATACCCCCAAGTTTACAAAACCTACAAACAATACGAATATTACAAATTCAAAGTATTTGCAGGTTTGCTGCCACTCCTTGTCTTCATGTGATGCAATTTGTCTGATTGGCTTGGACAGATATTTCTTTGTTTTATCATCCAAATTTCTTGCTAAGAAAATGAATGTTTCTTTTTCTTCTTCTTTTCCAAAGTTTGGATTCCATGCTATTTTGAAGTCCATCAACCCATGTGAACCGTCAGCCACGTCAAGTCACTGTCAACTGCTAGCTCCAAGACATTATTGTAGATTATCTATTGAAGCTTACTATCCATTGATGAGTTGCATGTTATCCGTTGAAGCTATTATCGTTGGTGTAGATTCTTCATCCATTGATGTAACATTTCACTTAAACAAAATTACAAAGCATAGCCTATATACAATTAGCTAACCTATTCTTTTTATCCATTGATAGTCAACATGACTTAGAAAACTATCAACTAATACTTCAACTGATAACTTATATGTTGGAGCTTCTTAGCATGATACAAACTTATCCGTTGATAAGCTACCTCATCAACGGATGCTAATAAGCATGTCATCCGTTGATGAGTTACAAAATGACTTATACAAATATGTTTTTAGATGTTTTACAAATATCATCAAGGACAACATAATTCCTAATAATTTAATGACATACTTGTATGATCAATTATATTTAACTACAAAATTGCCTACTTTACACTTGAGAGTAAAAGTTCTTTGCATCTCATATAACTTAATTGACAACTTGATTTTTTGTGTGTGTATATATATATACATACATACATACATATGAGAAAAAGGAACCTGAGATACATCTAAGGTAACTTTTCCTAAGATAGTGAATAAATTCATATGTTTTAATATGTATAATATTTTGATATACATAATATTTTTAAATCTTTTTTTGATATACACAATCTTCCGTATAATCACTCATTTTACATAGTATCTCAGGGAAGTTACGTGAGATATATCTCAAGTTCCCTAATTTATCTATATATATATATATAGGATCAGGATCAAATACAAACTTTTCTTAAATACAAATTTACAAACTTTTTTTGTTAAACATATTTACAACTTCGGTTCAACATCATTTATCAAATAATAATTAAAATTTTATTAAATACATATAATTTAATTATTCAAAATCCTTTTGGAGTTCACCAATACCAAAATAGAGTATAGAAATATAAAATTTTATTTGTTTAATATGAGGTGCGTTGAATCGTAGTTCAAAATTTGTTGAACAGATATTACAAATTTCGCAACTATCCTTTCGGGGTTCACCAATACCCAATTATGGTATAGAAATATGAAATATTATTAATTTAATACATTTTCATAATTATACTAATGTAAAATTATTTTACATATTTGGATTCAACACAAGTATAACTATTGATCAACAGATGATGCTGACCTCAAGTTAGGGGAGAGCACGGTTCGGTTCGGGGCGGTTTTGCCCCGAAACCGAACCCGAAACCGCATGTCTTCGGTTTTCAAAATTGAAAACCGCAACCGCAACCGAACCGTCGGTTTCGGTTTTAAAAAGCTCGGTTCGGTTTTTAACGGTTCGGTTTCGGTTTTAAAATCGAACGAAAAAATCATAAATATATTACAATACTTTAATTTTATAAATTATTACGTACTCGATTTTTAAACATAAGATATATAAATTAATAAAATTTATATTAATAAAATTAAATATTGGTGGTTCTTCATTGTCGTCGCCAGTCTCTGTTCCTTGCCTCTATTTCTTTAGTTTGTTATTCCTCTCAGCTTGTTGCTCGTTAGTATGTGTAATGATCTGCTACTCCTGTATCCCAGGCTTTGTCTGTCTCTATTAATAAATCTTATGGGTTTACAAAAAAAAAAGGTTAAAGGAATATAATTTTAATTAATGAGTCATCTCAAGTTGTGTTTGGGTTGATCGAGTCAAGTCATCTACTTAGATTTCATCTCTCTAACTAAACTCAAACATGGGTAATAGGTCACACTGAACATTGCCACACACCTAAACTCAAGATAGATATAATATATTTATTAAATTTAAGAATACATATAAATTATATAAAATTATATATTTATTTATTTTAATAATCGGTTCGGTTCGGTTTTAGTCGGTTCGGTTTTAACTTATAACCGGAACCGGAACCGAAATTCTCGGTTTTTCAAAATCAAAAACCGCAACCGTCGGTTCGATTTCGGTTTCGGTTTTTTCGGTTCGGTTTTGACCGGTTTCGGTTCGGTTTCGGTTTCAATTCGGTTTTTTGCTCACCCCTACCTCAAGTTATATATATGTTGAACATCCTTTATAAAAGAATTTCAATTTTTCGTAATAAATGTTGCAAATATGTTTATAATATATAATAATATGTTATAAATATGTATCTCATTTAAATTATTTGTATTCAATAAAATCTTAATTATTATTTTACAGATGATGTTGAACCGAAGTTATATTTGTGTTTGAACAAAAAAAATGTAAGTTTGTATTTAAAAAAATGTTTTAACTAAAACTGAACCCTTATATATATATATATATATATATATATATATATATATATATATATATATATATATATATATAGGAAAGTGCTTAAATACAAACAAAAAACCTCCACTAATTTGTACAACAAAAATCACTATTTTTATATTTAATTTTAAAAATATAAAATAACTAAAATTAGTAAACCAAAACCCACCCCCAACCCCAGCCCCCCCACCCCACCTGACCTGGGCACCATTACCACCATCGTCACCATTACCACCACCGACGCACCACCACCTCCATCTTCTTTTTTCGGCCACTAGCCCCGCAGGGCTCCGATTCCACCACCAATTTCCGATTCAGATTCCAACGCAGGACCACCACCAGTTCTCCACCATCACCACAAGTCCTCCACCACCACCTCCGGTCTACCACCACACCAGATCTGTTCATCCGTCGCCAACTCCGATTTACTGCAATAAATCGTAGTGATTGTGATCGCTGTCGTGCTAATTTGTAGTGATTGTGATTGTGTTCATCTTTGATTGTGATTGTGATTAGTGTAGGTGGTGGTGGTGGGGGTAGATGGTGGTAGCGAGATGGTGGTGTTGGTGGTGGTGGTGGGGGCAGGTGATGGTGGGGGGCGGGGCAGATGGTGGTGGGGCGGGGCGGTACGGTGCGGTGGAGTGGGGTGGGGTGGGGTGGGGTGGGGTGGGGGCGCGTAATTTAGTGATTTTTAGGTGCATATATTACTAGATGGGAGTGGAGGCAATTTAGTGATTTTTATATTAATGATTTCAGATGGAGGTGGGGGTGGGGGTAAATTAGTGAATTTACTATGTATATTAGTGATTTCAGATGGGATGGGATGGGATGGGATGGGTTGGGGTGGGATGGGATGGGTTGGGGTGGGGTGGGGTGGGGTGGGGTGAGTAAATTAGTAATAATTATATTAAAATATAATTACTATATTGTAATTAAAATATTAGTGATTTTTGCTGTAGAAATTAGTGATGATTTGTAGTTTGTATTTAAGAGTGGTTGGTTTGTAGTTGAGTAGGATCCTATATATATAGGGTAAAGATAATGGGCATGTTTGGGGTTTCGTTTGCTGTTGACTTATGGCTTATAAAGCCATAAGAACTTATGAGGGGTGTTTGCCAATTTAAGTTTTAGCTCAACTTATAACTTATATGTTGATAAGTTGAATGTTAGGAAATCCTAACATTCAACTTATGCTTATAACTTATTTCTCGATATACGCAACATATAATATCCTTTAAATCTTCAAAATCATATATCTTTTGATCCGTTCATTAGAAAATTGATATGTATATATCAAATTACTCTACTCATCGAGATCTATCCATTGACATCCATTGATATATATTAAAAAACAAATATTTTGAAAATAATAAAAAAAGTTAACTTATAAGTTCTGATTTACCAAACACTCTACTGATTTATAATTTCTCATTTACCAAACACTCTACTGACTTATAATTTCTGATCTACTTATCAATTATATGACACTTATGATTATAAGCCATAAGCTACTCATTTTAAGGTAAGCAAAACACCCACAATCTATCTGACACGGTAAAGAAATTCTCTACCTATGCGACTTAAAATTATGTTTTTATCAATTTTTTTAAAATCTAACCATACCTATGAAAATTCTATGCAAAAATAATTAGGTGTGCAAAATTTTATCCTTTAAGAATACATTTAATTTAACATGATATTTTATATATAGTTTACAATATGAATGTAAAGGCTCAGATTTCATATCATTTTTTGATTAAAAATTGCATCATATACAAAATAAATTTCTATAAAATTTTGTGTGCCCACTAATTTTTGCGTAATATTTTAATCTATACAGTTGGATTTTCGTAAAAACTATTGAAAATATGAATTTGAAGCCGAATAGGTAGAGAATTTTTCTACCGTGTCAGGTAGATTCTCTTTACCCATATATCTATACTATACTATTATAAGCGAAATAGGGTATATTTGGTTGTCGGTTTGGTACTCTTTTTTTGGTCACTCTTTTTTTTGGTCATTTTTTTTTGTCACTCTTTTTTTGGTCATATATTTTAAACACGTTAAATTTCTATTATTAATAAAATTAATAAAAAACACACACACAGCACTATTTTCAGAAACGTGTTAGGCACTATTTTCAGAAACGTGTTAGTATATTTCGTTGTCATAAAGAAAGGATATACTAACCTTCTGTATATAATAAATAGATAGCACCAGAAGGATATCGTTTATGTATCCACACAAAGGATATGGATTATATGATTACTATAAATTTATTATCTATTTTAATAAATTATTATTATACATTCATATTAATTTATAAATTATTGCCAAAAATTTCCGTCAACAACATATTATAGTTAAAAATTAAAACATTATCGTTTAAAATATTATAAAAATATTATTATATTTTATAATCATATATATATATATATATATATATATATATATATATATATATATATTTCTACTAATTAAAAAATATATATGAAAATATGGGTATTAAGATAAAAATATTAAAAAAACATATGTGCATCACACGAGTTATAAGTTATATAGTTAAAAATTACATAAATCTGGAAAACACTTACAATATAGAAAAATTTGTATAAAAATCGAAAAAATGTCTACATGATTAGATAAATTTCACTCTTTCTACTAAATGAAAGTTAAAAAAAACTACTTTTATGTAATATTTTGACATATACGTATCTATTTTAAAGTAAAAATAAAAATAAATAATTACAATAATATTTATATTCATGATATTTATAAAGTTATATATATATATATATATATATATATATATATATATATACAAGAGAAAATTACAAAAATACTCATGCATGTCTGGCCCTATTTACTTACGGGACACGTTAAATCGCGAACCGTGATATGAGGGGTAATACGGTATTTCGTCTCCCGTAACAGTGCATGATACGGTACACGGTGTAACGTGTTCTGTGTAACACGGTGTACTGTGTCTCGTGTTAGGCGGGTGCGCAGCACAAACACGGTACACGCTCTTCCGTATCATGCATAACACGGAAGACCGTGTTCCGTATCCAGCTAATATGGTAGATCATGTAACGTATTCAGCTAATACGAAGGCCGAAACTTAGTATTCCATCGGTATTTCGAGCCATTTTTTCCAGAATCAGTATTTTGGGTCACTTGATTTCAAAAATGATTATTTTGGGCCATCACCCTATATACAATTTAAAATTTTTACAATGAAATATAACTAAAGAGTTTACCAGCAACCGTGCATTGCACGAGTTATATGCTAGTGTATATATATATATATAGTAGGGATCTAGTATATATAAAACTTGGGGGAGGTTCAAAAGAAACCTTAGTTAATGAGAGAAGCAAGAGACCCTCCAATTAGCCATTGATCTTAGAAATAATCTGATGGTCAGAAATTTTTCATGTAAATCAAATTTTATTTTCTTTTTAAATCAAAAGGGCAAATTTGACAACAAAATTTACAAGATGTGTATCAATTAATACAGTTTGACAATCAACAAAACTTCCATAACTAGTGTATCAATCAGATCATTCTAATTTATCAATCTTTTTATCGCCACCATGTATAGACAAACTCAAATTAAGCAAGTACAATCATTTATATATTTATGTAAATATGCTTAGATTTTGGAAGATCCCTATTTTCAAATTTTCAACTACGTATAAAGTACAACAATAATATCCTATTTGTATTGGCTTCATAAATTATAATTTAACATTAAGCAAAAATTTACATTGTACAATATCCAATTTTTTATATAGGAACAAACAAGCATATTATCAAAATAAATTCATTAAATTGATGTGAAACACTTAAGAGAATCTAATTTAGTTGTAGTAATCACAACTGAATGCTATTTTAAATAATTAATGTATATTTCAAAAGATACTTGATAGAATCCCGCGTCGTCGTAAAAACAATTTGTTTATACAAGGAAGTAAATTTAAATAATTAATCTTTTAATGAAACACTTAACATAATCTATATAAAACATATACATAAAAATTTAAGAAAACACCAAAAATGTGTAGGGATTCATTAAAGTGTTTTTCGTATGCTCTTTTAATTAATTGAATATTTTAATAAATAAGAAATATGTATTTAATATTTTGCTAGGTTATGTGTTCTGCTTTCTAAATATAAATTTTAAGATTTTAATAAATTTTTTATAAGTATTTTAAAGGTGGCTCCTAAAGCCCCATGTTTGAATTTAATAAGATTTTTGTTCTCGTGTTCGAAAAATATATATTTGAAATTCTACTAAGTGTTTTTTTTTTGAAAAGCAGGGAAATATATTAAGGGACTAAGCCCAAATAAAATGAGTCCAACAACATCCAAGGTAATATCACCACAGCCCACATATGGCCCAACCAAAAAAACCAAACATTACAATAAAGAACTACTACTACGATGCAGCCCAACCAGTTAAACAGACAATGCAATGCTAATAAAGGAAATACAGAACAAGCCCAGAAAACATGCCCAGAACATAGAGTTTCAACTGCAACTGCACTAGATTACCAATTCTCCATACCTACAAAGACGTTACCAGCATGGAGTTCCTCCTCAATGTTAACAAACCCTATCTGATTCTCCAAATGCTCAACCTGATTAGGTGGATTCTCGACCTCTGCTACCATAGCTTGGACATTCACTTCTTCCTCATGAACCCTATGAAACTCAGGACCAATCCTTCCTAAACCCATGTCCAGACTCCATATCTCAAACAGACGCCCAAATGACCTTTCAATGACAACCATTTGCTTCCAATTAGCTGCACCATGCTGTGCCAGATACGCAGCCAAGGCATTGTCAGTAGCATCCGTGAGACGGATCTCAATGTTAAAGTTCTTATCAGCTTTCCTAGTATTGAGTTGTTGGATAATGAAGGCATTTGCTGGATTAGCCCCTACATCAATGGAGTCCTTCCACTCCCAATATGCTGCAGCATGGTCTGTTTCAAGAATAGCTTTAGGATAGTCATCGTCAAAGATCAGCTTCAAACCTTCCATAAAAGCATGCAGTTCATTACTCCTTCGATTTTCGATTCCCAGAGAACCAGCTAGCATCCTAATGATTGTGCCCCTGCTATCACGAACAACCACTCCAATTCCAGAGATGTTTCCATTCTGAAGTCTGTGATTTTCAAAGCGCCCATGCACGTTAACCTTAACCACACCTCTGCGAGGCATTTCCCAGCCCGGATTGATGTTCAACATAGCCATGTTTTGCTTGAGAAGTTTGATAGTATTTGATAGAGTAGAAGATATTAAATAGAGAGGTAAAAGGGTCTCTATAAAGGGTGAATATTGATGGCATTGCATGGCTCAATAAAACTTAAATTCCCAGAATTGTCTGCACAGATCCCCTAGGCAAAACAGTTACTCCATGTCGCTGCTGAGTAAATACATTGACGCTTCACATTATCTGTTTGGGCCTGAACAATTTGGGCTTAGCAATATATATACAAAATACCCACACTCTAGTCAACACTCTGCTTTTGCTTATTTGAATGACCCAACAAGATATAAAGTTTTAGACACACTCTCGCCCTATTGTACCCTTTAGCACCAAGCAAAAAGCATATTATTTCTGAGTAGACCTTGTTTTGCTAGATTGTCAGCCTCTTGATTCAGCACTCTATCCACCTTCTTGAACATTAACCTCGAATTAACTAGGAATTTCTCAACATCCTTGTCAAAATGATGGTCTAAACTTACTCTAGATTTCTGAATTCTTTTAATCAATTCTGCCGAATCAGAGTATATTATACTACTGCAATTGCTCCATTTGCTAGATGCTAATTTTCTGATAACAAACAAAAAGGCTTCACATTCACATAGGAAAGCTGTATTAGCTATCACTGGACCAGAAAAGATCAAGACTAAATTCCCCTCAGAATCCTTGACATATCCTCCTATACCTGCTCGAATCACTGAATTATTTTCGAACTTCCAAGCTCCATCTATGAAACCAGTTAATGTTACCTGCTTATTAATCAAAAGCTCTTTATTCAGAATACTAGTTTTAAGAACTAGCCCTGCTGGATTTGAGTTCCACATTTGAGACTTATCAATCAGATTGACTGCTTGACACCACATTTGAGATCTATACACTATCAGGAATAGCAACTCAGACCTTTTTGTTTTCAAACCCTTAAAAACAGCCTGATTTCTACATAGCCAAATTGTCCATAATGTTGCAGCCCAAGTTATTTGCCATGCTGATCTAACACTTGGATTGTTGGAAAACAGATCAGAGAAAACATCAAAACATTCTTGTTTCCTAATACTCCACCAGTCTGAAACAAAATCCCATGCCCACCTTGCTAGTTCACATTTCCAGAAAATGTGAGCCTGAGTTTCTTCTTCATTATTACACCATTTGCAGATTCTTGAAGTATGAGAGCAAGTACTAATTCTGGATGATAAGAAACCACAAGTTGGTAGAATATTGTGAAAATAATTCAAGAGAAAAATACTAACCTTTGGTGGGATTTTGAATTTCCACATAGATCTCCAACCAACCTCAGATTCTACTATATCCTTATCCATTAAAGCGTAACTCCTGGCTGATGAATACTCCTCATTCACTGGAGTCCAAATCAACCTATCTATCCCAACCTTAAGCTGTACATGATGAAGGATATTCATTAGCTTTTCTACCAGTTCCAACTCCCAGGCTCTAAGGGTTCTACTCCAAAAAACCTTCCCCTTAATAGGATAACATTCCACCAAATCCTTGAAAAGTCTAACGTTGACATGTTTAAGATTTGAAATGATGTATAACTTTGGAAAGAGATCCATTAGTGGTCCTCTCGAATACCAGTTATCTTCCCAGAAAAGTGTTGTTTCTCCATCCTTAATTTTCCACAAGAACTTGTTCCTATCTAGTTCTCTTTTCAAACTTGAATTACCTGCAACCTCCACTATACCTTGAATGCATTCTGAGACTTTATTTGTTTTGAGAATCTTATCCATTGTGTCTCCTTTTGAACAATCGTACTTTGCTCTTACCCATTTGTTCCAAAGATTATCTCTCTCCTTATGCCACTTCCAATGCCATTTTCCTAGTAAAGTAGAATTTTTCGTACTAATATTTGAAAGTCCAAGACCTCCCAATCTTTTTGGCTGAGTAATCTTTTTCCACCTGAGATAATGCATTTTTTTATTTCCCTCCGAATGACCCCAAAAGAAATTTCTTCTGATCTTTTCAATCTCTGCACAAACTCCCTTAGGAACCTTGAAGATGTTAAACCAATAGACTGGTAAACTGTCTAGTGTGGATTTTAGCAAAACAAGTCTACCAGCCTTGTTAAGGGAAGAACATCTCCAATTTGCTAGTTTACTTTCAAATTTCTTGATGAGAGGGTTCCAAAAAAATTTTCTCCTTATTGAAGTACCTAATGGAGCTCCAAGATATATAAGAGGCCAGACACCTACCTTGCATCCCAACAGTTTAGCTCCTGCATCCACTAGATCTCTGTTTTTTCCACAAGTAAACAAACTACTTTTTGAGAAGTTAATCTTCAGTCCAGTAAGCAGCTGGAAACACTGGAGAACACGCTTGATGACCTTTAAATATTCTAAAGAACCTTCTAAGAAAATCAAGGTATCATCAGCGAACTGGAGGTGAGTCAACTGAACAGAATCTTCTTTCAAAGAAAATCCCCTAACCATTCCTTTTGATACTTCCAAAACCCATTGCTTCTAGCGAGAAAGTTCCAATTGACCGAATCTTAGGTGTTTTAACATAAATTTTGAGATTTTACTGAGTGTTTTGATAAGTGTTCTATATTAGTACGAATATTTTAATTTAATAAATTTTTTTTTAATTAATAAAAAATATGTTTTTAAGATTTTACTAAGTGTTTTGATAAGTGTTCTAAATAAATTTGTATACATGAATTTTATTTTATTTTTGTTCTTTTTCGGTGTTCAAAGAAATGTATATTTAAAATTGTACTAGGTGTTCTATTAGGTGTTCTAATATAAATTTAGGTGTTCTCTTATTGTTATAATATAAATTTACACCATGTTCTAATATAAATTGTGTTGTACTAAAATGTTAGAATTCATTAAATAATAAGATACGTTATAGAGTATCGTGAAAAAAGTTTCTAAACAACTAGCTAAACTACACATACATTACATATTATATAAACTATTTTTAGAAAAACAATAAATTTGGCCTGATTTTTTAGAACACCTAGTAGAACCTCGATATTATTGTTTAATTAATACACTATTCTTAAAAAAAATTAGGAAGATACTAACGAAGAATTTCAATATTTTCACTTTTTAAAATATAATATATAGGAACACATTAGATTTCGAATAATAAGTGTTCTTTTAAGTATTCTTTCTGAAATAATTTAATTTTAAATATTCTTCCAATTATTCTTTTAAGTGTTCTTTTAAGTATTCCACGAAATAAAGGAACATGTTTTTCGATGATTTTGATGATTTCGAATTCTTATTAAAAAAATAATTAAAATACTAATAACGTGTTTTTCTAAGTGTTCTATTAAAAAATAAAAAATAATTCAAATTTAGTTAAAATTTTAATAAGTGTTCTTTTAAGTGTTTCAATAAAATAAATATAAATAACATAATAAATGAAAAATAACATAATTTTTCACTTTTCTTTAAAAAGGTAATAAACTAATAAGACAATTAAAGTGTCTCTGAAATATATAAAATTATTTTTTTCTAGATTTTTATACTCAAATAAAAATAATAATGTGTCCTTTAATTAAAAAAATTGTAACATTCTTTTAATGTTCTTTCTGAAATAATTTAATTTTAAATATTCTTTTAAGTGTTTCTTGAAATAAAGGAACATGGTTTTTTTGATGATTTCGAATCCTTATTAAAAAAATAATTAAAATACTAATAAGTGTTATATTAAAAACTAATAAGCAATTTAAATTTAATTAAAATATTAATAAGTATTCTTTTAAGTGTTCTTTATGAAATAATTTAATTTTAAATATTCTTCCAAATATTCTTTTAAGTGTGTTTTTTGATGATTTTAGAATTCTTCTTAAAAAAATAATTAAAATACTATTAACGTGTTCTTCTAACACTGTATTCCAGAAACTTTTTTTTTGAAAGAAAAGAAAAGAAATGTGAATATTTGATTTCTTTAACTTGTTCTCAAAAGATATTTGTAAAAAGAAAAGAAAAGATTTCTAAAGATTTAAAAAGAAAATCATGTTATAATGTCTACAAAATCTTCTTCCCATTTTTGGAAAAATTTAGAGAGAAGATAAAATAATCCACTTTCTATTCTTTTCGTTTCTTTTATTGATTCAGGAACACATGTAAGTGTTCTATTAAAAATTAAAAGATAATTCATATTTAAGTAAAATATTAATAATTGTTGTTCCAATAAAGTAAATATAAATAACATAATAACATGTACTATAATTTTAGGTGTTCTATAATTTTGTATTCTAACAAAAAAATTAATAAGGTATACTTTAATTAAAAAAATTGTAACGTTCTTTTAAGTGTCCTTTCTCAAATAGTAAAACACTTAAGAGAACACATACTAAAACACTTAAGAGAACAGTTGATATAATCTCAAAAAATTAATATTTTTTTTAGTGTTAAATCTTATCTCATAAAAAATAAATTAGAAAGATACTATGCAAGATTTTAATATTTGGCTTTATAAAAATTAAATCTTATTTAAAATAATAAGATAAATATGTAGTAGAACACTTAATAAACTCGTAATAAAACACTTAATAGAACACACATACTACAAATAAGATAAATAATATAAATATTATAGAATACATAATAGAACACTTGGTTAATATAAATTTTATAATTTACTTATGTTAGATTCCTTACAAGATTTTCTATTTTTCGAAATTAACTTCTTAATTCTCTTTAATCACAAGATCTTTCTTGCATTGTAGTGTTTTATTTAAGTTAATGCTCAAGTTACTTAGTGGAACAATGATAAGATCATTACCATGTATAGTTTGTATAATTAATTGATTGACCTTGCAAATCAATCAGGCTGCTGTTAAATTCAAAAGATAGTTTTCTTGTTTAGTTTTTTTATCCTTAACAATTCTACTTCTATTTATGAAGTTACTATTTTGCCATTATAACATTTATTTTAAATTCATTAATTACAAATGTAATCAACTGTAGATCTAGTATCTTAAGTTTTCTATCTAAAAAGTTTTCTCTAGATGGCTACTCTATAAAACTTATTTTGTCAAATATATAACTTGTTTTTCAGCTACACCTAGAACCGGAAACTATATAATTTATTTCAGTTTTAGAAACAACCTTGTACCAAGAATTTTTTCCAAATTTACCGATTATATTTGATAATATTTGTAAGTGATGTCAATAACTCACCGAGATTATTGCAAGTGTATTTGTTTTACCATTTGAAGGAGTAAAATTAGGTTTATAAATAATAGAATTTTTTAATAAGATACTCCTATGTAAACTCATTGCGATATGTGACATTTGAGTTCGGACCACAAATATGGATTTTGAAAAATATTATCAAATATTGTTTGATCAATTTAAAAGTTATTGAAATTCAAAATTCAAATTCAAATTCTAATGCAATCAAAAAATTTGATTTTGTTCATTTTTAAGTAAGATTGTAAGAGGATCTCCAGTTGAGAAGACTCTTGCTAAAATCATATATATAATACAATAAATAAAATTTATAGAGATTATGTAAAAAAAAAAAAAAAAATTCACTCCTATTAGACATTATCCTTATTAAAAAATTTAGATTATCTCTTTTTGTTGGTTATATTTGGTCAACCTCTAGAGGCATGTAAAGAATATTTTATATGATCTTTTACCTTATAAAAATATATTCTATTTATAACAAGCAGAAATAATAATAATAATAACATACTATGAGTCCCCTTCTAGAGAGGACCTCCTTATATAGAGAATATGAAAGAACCATATATTTTTCTGATTCTACAAAAGAACCACTTTTTTTTAATTTTTTTTTCAAAAATATTTTTCAAAAAAAAAAATTCGACATCACCACGTCACTGCTGACGTGGCACTGCCACGCCACCAATGCTGACGTGGCGTTGCCACGTGGCACTTTCACGTTATCATTGCTGGCATGCCAGTGCCACGTCATCACTGCTGACGTGGCAGTGCCACGTCATCAGTGCCGTCATCATTGATGACGTGGCAATGCCACGTCAGTAGTGATGACGTGGTAGATGGCGTCAGCAGTGCCACGTCAGCAGCACTGCCACATCAGCAGTGGTTTTGTTGCAGAATCAGATTTTTTTTTAATAGAACCAAAAAAAATTGATCTTTTTTTTATAGAACCAAAAATTAAAACTTTTATTCTACTATACAATCATATAAAATTAGTAGTTCTCTCATATTCTCTATATAAGGAGGTCCTCTGTAGAATAATGGCCAACATACTATGTTTACAATTTAACCAAATATTTTAGCCAATATACCATTGGAACACAACATCTTACACGTTCAGAAAATTTTACATATTTACTATTTCATTAGATTTAGCCAACCATTTTTAACCAATACCGTTGAAGATCCTCAATAAAGTGTATTATTTGATAAAACGTTTCAATCCTAAATATTTTATATTTTATATGATTATTTCAGTAAGTTTTATAACTCGAATGTAAACATTAAAACGCATTCAATAATATTACTAACTTGGGAAGTTAGAAATTGCTATAGTTTGATGACAGATAAACAAAAAATTCAATTACACAAAAATTGGTTGATGGGCTCGAATCCCAACATCTCCTTAAACCGAACTCTATTAATTTTTTTTTTTTGGTAATAAATAGACTTATATGCTTTAAAATAAATATTTTTTAGAGGTGTTCGCATTACGGATAGTTCGGTTTTTTGCCCAAATCAAAAGTCAAACCGCAGATGCGATTTAGTTAATTTCTCAAACCGCGACCACACTGCGAAAGTAAAAACCACACAAATCGCGATGCAGTTTATGTGATTTATATATTTTTAAATATTAATTTTTAAATAATATCACAATGACATAATGTTATAAAGTTTTGGCAAAAGACAAATTGTACATTGACAAATATTAATATTGTATCTCGATTAAAAAAACACAATAACAATAATCCTCAATGAAAACATCACAAATAGTAGAATACAAAAAATAATATATATATATATATATATATATATATATATATATATATATATATATATATATATAGTTATAGGGAGAATATTGTATAACAATGTTTTGGAGGTTTGTTGGATTAACGGAGCTAAATACGGATATAAAGCTAAGAATATGAAGAATAATCAGGATTAGGGTTTGTGTATATAGGTGTGGCTGAACTTGATAGGTGTTTATAGGGGTGAACTGTTTCTCATCCGTATCAAGGTGCCTACGTACCCTATTTATAGGGATCAAGCCGTACGTAGTTCTTGGGCAGCAAGTTACCTAGACGGGCTAGGGTTTTAGAAGATAAGTCATGGCCCAAGCCCACTCGAGTAGGGCTGATGTGGCAATGAGTCATTAATTCTATCCATGATCCATGGCTTATAGAAGGAAACCGATGGTCTCGCATGGTTAGAGAAGTGAAGTAGAGCCTAGCATGCGACCTCGAGGGGACTGGCCATGCAAAGTAGTCCCAAATGCCCAATTACTCATATGACCGCGAGGGGCCTAGCTATGAGCCTTCTAGTAGAGAATGAGATAACGATCTCGTTTAGCCTGTAGATGTGATGATAGCGCGAAGCGATCCCTAAGAGGGGGTATCAGCGAAGCAATACCGGATCATGAGCGAGGTGGCCCTGTAGTTGTGCCAGGCTGATTCGAATAGTGGATTATTAGTGACCCATTTGTCATCTTCTAGGCCCATAGGCAATTATGAACCGTTAATTTAGCTAATTAAATCATGATAATCATTATGCCAGATTTGGGCATAACAACTACCCCCCGAGTCCATGTTGTCATTGAAGATGCGATGTGAACTCAAAGAGAGGATGCATGAAACCGCGAGGCGAAGCCTTGACCTTTTGTCGATATAGATATGACCATTGGAGACGTCACGACCCTAAGAATGTGAAGGGGTTTGATAGCTATTGCGTCTCGAGATACGTGTTCAACGGCTTAGATCTTGACATGTGTCCTGTATCTTTCTCTCTCCTGATGACTATATATACTCCTGTCACTATCATTTCCTTTTTTCATTCTCACAAACACATTGTCGAAGTGCTGTCAGATTGCTCCCAGATCAAACAACGAAAATTTGAAGGCACCAGAATCCGCGACCCTAAAAGTTTTCAGATTTCTTCAACATTTTTCAAGAAAAAGTAAGTCTTCATTCTTCCCTCATAATTAAATTATTGTTCTTCATTGTAATTGCATGATTAAATAGCTTTAATTGTACGTGATGCGATCCCTCACAACTCCGATCCCATATCTTCAATATTATTTAGCGATCCCAGCCTCGCTTCGATTGGAGTGCAATCCCATAGTTATTGCCGCCTTTAAGAATTTTAGTTAGAATTGCGATCCCAACATTTCCCTCGTGAGCGATATGTGAACACATAGAGCCCTTCTCATTTATTTCTTCTTTTCTTCCTTTACTCCATTTGCTTTCTGTAAAGGCGTACACTTAATTCTTCACATTCCTTTCAGATGTCGAACGACGATAGATCGAGGACTCCTTCTCCTCTCCCAAACGTTCGAATTAGCAACGAGGCCGCTGCCAACATCGCGAGGGCAACGAGTACGAGCGAAAGCTCCTTTAAATTATATTTCGACTCGTAGTGGTCAAATGAGGATTATACCAGAGAAGTGCCATTAGATAAGTGGCGATCCATGCGTCCCGCGAGCTCACGAGACCGATCTTTAGATGTGCTTCCAGCTCAAAACGAGCCCCAAATTGAGATGACTGATACCGAACGTGAGATTGAAGCATTGAAGAAGAAAGGAGAGGCATTTAGCTCTCAAGCAGCAGAAATTCTTGCTAGAATACCCCCTCCTCAATCCATGTCGCCCATCCATATAAGCGACTCTCCGATAGATTCATTAGGCGATGCCTATTATGATATTGAAGGAGGTGCCGATAACGAAGCCAACTCCGATGATGATGACTATGAAGAGCCATCTTCAGATGATGGAGGTCTTGACGAGGTGTCAAGAGTTGTAAATTTCAAGGATTATGATTATGTCCCGGAGGCTTCACCTAATCCTTACACTCCAACCCCACAACCAGAGCTCGAGGGCGTTATATATGTAGGGGGCCTCGCCCTGAAGAACTTCCACGTGATTCAAAGGTGAAACCCGGTGAGCCTCGCATACTCGCATGTCGTGACATGTCCTCAACCTTGACAGTAAAAACCATTATAGAAGGGGTGGGTAGATTTAGGCCTGAAGGCAAAATCGTCCTTCCTAAAAAATCCATGCGATGTTATCGCTTCAACCATAAAGAGAATGGAGGCAGGGTGCCTAGAATGGTCTTGACGGTTCCCTTAATGAAGATTGGCGTCTCTTCGCCCCTTCACCCCTTCATACGAGACGTCTGCGAGACATATTTTCTAGCCCCCATTCAGATTAGCACAAATGGTTATCGATCCATGATCGCCTTGTACATACTCTATCACAAGCTTGGGTACCCTCGCATGGACACAAAGACGATGGGATATTTTCTCCAACTTAAGCGAAGCTGGGCCAAAGATTTTGGCTATGTCTACTTCTCCGTGTGGCCAGAATTCAACAGGAAAGGCCTTCTTCCTGGTGGAATAAGTAATGCAGGCTCGTGGAAAGAGCCCTTTTTTTATATCCACGAAGTCCCCAGAGTCAAGACAAGTTTCAACTATCTCCCAGGTAACTTACCTCTTAAGATCGCCATTCTTTTCTCATCTTTCATATTTTCCAAAACTAACAACTCCATTGACATCGCAGTCAGCCCAGTTCGCACCGTCTTGAAAGGTGAAGAGAAAAAACGAGCTGACGATGTGTTAGTAAAATCTACTAAGGAAGAGAGAAACATTAGGACTCTTCTTTCTTTAGATAATTTAATAGAATGCGGATTCCTCAAGGAGGGAGTTGGTTTCTCTCCTGAAGTGGGGCCTTCGAACGCGAGGCGGGCCTCGAAGAAAAGAAAGTTACGAGAAGAGGCCTCGTCTTCTCATGTTGAGATAACAGATGAAGAGGGTACTCTTACATAGCGATATGATCCCTCACATTTTTTGCATATTGCATCACATTTCTTTTTCTCTCTACATGCATAACCATCATTTAACTTTGCATCTTGATTATCATACTTTCTGCCAGATTTATTGAACTGTTTTTAACTTGTCTCTTTTTTTACAGACATGTCAGCTCGCAGCGGAAGGGGTCAAGCTCCTCCATTTCTACAGGGTGCCAAGAAGGGTGCGACCTCCAAAACAATTCCTGTCTCAAAAGTTCTTCCTCTTCTCATCAAGCTAGCAGTTCCCAAACTCATCAGCGATCCTCCAACTCAAACAAATCTTGCTGGGGATCATGTTCAAAACTCTCCTGAACCGAGCCCTTTGAAGCGGGCAAAGAAGGACGGGCAAGCTGATGGGCCTTCTCAGCCATCCTCACGGACCGTGAATGCAACTGTGACCCAGCATCTCTTTGCTTCGCTGGGGAGCAAATATACCGAGGAGGCTGAGGCATCCAACTGGTGGAAAGCGACCCCTGAGGATAATGCTAATGCTTTAACCAAGTTCTTAGCTGAAGCATTTATCCACCAGGCTGCACATACAAAGAACTTCTTCCATCTGGATAAAAAGAACAAGGTCCTTGAGTTCCAGAAAGTGGAAGATAAGCGATCCCTGGAGGAACCTTCAAGAAGAAGCTATAATATGAAACTGCCTCACTTCGCACTGATCTTAAGAATGTCAAGAAGGAGAGAAATGACTTTGAAAAGACCCTTCTGGAGCTGAAGAAATCAAGCGAGGAAGCTGCTAAGAAGAAGGATGAAGAAATCGCGAAGCTGACCCGCGACCTGGACGCTGCAAAGGCTGAGTTGGCAACTGCTGAGGAGACATTCGTGGCCCATGGTCAGGTCTCATTCACGAAGGGGTTCATTCGAACGATCCCTGACTTTGACTGGGAACAGCTTGGGCCAGGAAATGCTGACTTCGCAGAAACTCTGAAGAAGCAGATTGCCGACGAGGATGCTGAAGAAGCCAGGCTGGAGGAGGAAGCGAGGATGGAAGAAGAGGCAAGATTGGCCAAGGAGACCGCCAACGTTAATCAAGATCCACCTGCTTCTTAAATTTGATGAAACTTTGAACTGGGGATGCGGGCACCCTTTGAATGCCTCGCAAGTGTAATATTGGTTTTTCTTTACTTTATTCGTTTAAGAATTCTGGGATCGCGATGCGATCCGTTTTTTCTTCGTTAATGTCAAGAATCCCCTTTTTGCTCATCATTTTCTTCAAGTAATTTAACTTCGCAGTCGCTAGGCCTTACATTAATGTTGCTTTAGCTTTAGCTTTTTCCCTTGCTTTTTGAGATGTTGAGATATAGCTTGTATTCGTAGAGGTGGAGTGTCTTGTTTTCTTTTTAGATTTGCGTTCCTTTGATTGCATGTGATAGTTTAAAATGTGAGCAGCTACTTTGAGATGTTTTCAAGTGCGATTCCAGCATCGTTGAGATGGCTTGGACCTTGAAATGTAAACGCTAACAAACAAACTTTGAATGCACAATAAAACAATTCATAAAGCAAACGAACTCATGTATTGATAAGTGGGGCGAGGCCCAGTAGTTGATAAGTAGGGACGAGGCCCGAAAGTCATTACATCATAAAGGGGAGGTGTCTATATGATCACTACCCCCCAGTACTTTGTATGAATTATTCATGCTAAGTAGTAGTAGAAAGAGGCTACCAGGGGCGAGGCCTTTACTGATAGTATTTTCTCAAATGCTCCGCATTCCAAGCTCGCGGAATAACTTTGTCTTTCATATCTGTGAGATAGTAGGTCCCTTCTGAAAGAGTAGCATAGATCTTGTAAGTGTTGGTGTATACTGAAAATATTTATTTAAAGTATATACATTTATTTCTGGCCAGTTTAATTGAGAATCATTTAAATGTTTACGTGTTGTCTAAATATTATATATCGTGGACAATCTAGTATCAAATGGGATACAGAATATTAGATTGTTAAATATGGTTTATATAATATTAATAAGGTTCACAGCACAAGTGGTATTGGACAATCCACTGGTATATCTATAGTATTATTTAGATTAGTTTATATTGACTATTAAATAATACTAGTATACTTTGTGTATATTGAACAGGATCAAATTTAGAATTGTTCCCTTATACTGATTAAGAAGGTGAACTAAGATTCTATGTTATTATTAATGCTTAGGTTCTTAATCCGGATATAGTAATTGACACGTATATATTATTTACATGCTTTGATTTATATATGAAATAATTCTTACGAATTAAATCATTATATTTTGGGTGATGGAATAATATATATGGTGGATATTATTTATTGAAGGAATCCATGTCCTGATAATATTCGGGTTAATGATGTCCCCTTGAAAGCTCAAAAAGATTTAATTATGTGAAACCCTGCAGGCGGATTTATTCCGGCATAATTAAATAAAGGTTGAGTGGATGATCAAGGATAAAAGATATTAATTAAATGAATTATCAGTAATTTATTTAATTAATGGACATGCGATATTTTAAACATGGGGAATTTAATAAGCATATAATAAAGGAGCCGATTTAATTAATTAAATAAATTACCGGAATTGGGTGGGTGGTGCAATATTAATTATTTAGTGGAATTAATTAATATTAATGATAAAGGGCTTGGCCCAAGTTATCATTAGAAGGCCCGACCCAATTTACTCCTTGATCCCTATTGTAGCCTATAAATACTCATTATGTCTCCAAGAATAAGGGTTCTGAATTCTAGAGCTTGGAGGCTAAACCTTGGAGGATCGAAGGCCACACTTCGTTCAAGGGAGTAAGGGAATACAATAGAAGATCGTGGATTTGAATCGCTTGCGCCGTAGCGATTAAGGTAAATCTTCTAACACCCTTTGTAATCATTAAACGGGTTAAACACAAATCACTATGATCCAAAGGGACCAACAATTGGCATCAGAGCCTGAGGTTTAGTGGACTTGTGTTTGTGTTTGATGACGTCCATGTCGTAATTAAAATTGGTTGTGTATGTATAGTGGTATGCTTGTGTAATAATCTTTTGCAGGTTGTTATCCACTATTATGGCCATGTTTTTTAATTATGTGATTGGATCCCACGTGGTTTATCGTGGTTATTTTTATGCGATTGGATCCCACGTGGTTTATCGTGGTTTTGTATGGTTTTGTTTTGGCTTGTAATCGCGAATAAATTCGTGTTAGTATAGGTATTGCAATTAGATTATATGCCCTATTTTATTTGTAATCGTTATTGGATGTGTGTATCCATGTATTACTTATGATTGCAAAAGAGCCATGTTTTGGAGTCGAAAAGGGGACAATTTTCTGCTGCGTTTCTGGTGCGTTGCTGCTAATTATGCCGATGTTTTGCTGCAATTCTGCTGCTATGTTGTTGGCTGTTTGCTGCTGATGTTGCTGTGCAGAATTTGCAAACGGTGTCAGATTTGGACGCATAATACCTTTTTGGAAAGGGAACGAGCTACTTTTCAAACAACGAGCTCGTTTAGACCCTCAAACAACGAGCTGAAGTTTTCGCAGGATTTTCGGGCGAAATTTTTTTTGGGTCATAATAGTGGATTTATTTTTTATTTTAATTTTTCTGCTATTTATTTTATTATTGCTATTATATATGCCTTATGTGATTTTCATGTCATGCAATACTAACTTTAGTATTCTAGAACGACATGGACATAGGGTTGTTTATACTATGCTTTAATTATATTGATCAGCATGCTATGCTATGTTATGTGTTCTTTGTATTATTATTATGATAACATGTGGACCTCGAAGAATTAACATAGGTCGATGCATGTAGATAATTACAATCCTCAAGGTAAAATACTAAGTGGGAGAGGGAATTAATTATGAATTAAATCCCACAGTCTCCATTATTTTGTATAAATATGACCTTTTAAATAATGTAGATGGTATATATGATCACCTAACGTGGCGTACTATTTACGGTGTTTTAAAAGGTTGTAGAAATTACTAGAACAAAATTCTTAAATTAAATTACGAATATTGAAAGGTATACATGTCACCCAACGTGGCGTACCAAGTTTCATAGAATTCGATTAATTAGAAGGGTACCAATGATTGAATATAGATTTTCGATATTGAGAGAAAGGATGATTCTGTCTAAAAATAGGTCTTAAGTGACGCCTCTTGACAATGCTCCCCCCGATCTGGGAATTATCCTATTATCGATTATTGATTTGAAATATTTAATGGTGGCATCCGGTCTTATTGTTACTAATTTAAGATTTAATAATGGTATACACTTAGCTATGAAAAATAATATATAGTCCACCTTAACGTGGCGTATTATTTAGTAATAGGACCGAAGTAATATTTAAACGAATTTAAGTGGTATATATGTCACCCATCGTGGCGTACCAGATACTTATGGTGTTTAAATATTAGTGCATTAATTTTAAATTAATTGTTAGAGGAAACCAATAGGTTTTAAGATTTGTGCAACTCTATAATTATGTGTTACATGTATGATTCTCAGGATTAGATAACTATGAGCTTTAATCCACTATTCACCATACTTAAGGATAACAAACTTACGGGACCAAACTATATTGAATGGAAACGTAATTTGGACATAGTGTTGACTGCTGAGAAGTACAAATTTTGCACTTATGAACCCAAGCCAGATCAGCCTGCTGAAGATGCTCCTGAAAGTGAGAAGGAGTATTATAAGCGGTGGGTTAAGGCTGATGAGATGTCGCGATGTTACATTCTTGCAGCAATGTCGGGTGTTTTGCAGCATCAGCATCAGGCTATGGCCACTGCTTCAGATATGCTCTTTAATCTCAAGGAACTTTTTGGAGAACAGAATAGGGCTGCCAGGCAAGTAGCAATGAAGGCTTTAATGAACACTCAGATGGCTGAAGGAACACCTGTAAGGGATCATGTTCTCAGGATGATGTTTCATCTGAATGAGATGGAGATCCTTGGTGCTGATATTGATGGGGAAACCCAGATCGATATCATCCTTATGAGTCTGCCCAAAAGTTTTGAGGAGTTCCGCTTGAATTACACCATGAACAAAAGGATGTATAGTCTCGCGAAACTTCTGACAGAACTTCAGGCAGCTGAAGGACTCTTTAAGCAGAATGTTCAAGTGAATGTCGCTGAGAAAGCTTCTTCCTGTAAGCCAAAAGGCAAGAAGAAGAAAAAGGTTCAGACACAGAAAGCTGGAAAGGTTGCTAATGCAGTTGGATTTCAAGGTGCTGTGAAAAAACCTAAGGGCAAGTGCTTCAGGTGCAAGCAGTCAGGTCACTGGAAACAGGATTGTCATCTTCCTAAGAAGACAAACAATACTGGTATGTCTCTTTCTCTAGTTACAGAAACATATATAGCGGCTATATCTACGAGCACTTGGTGTGTAGATACAGGAGCCACTGAACATGTTTGTAACTCTATGCAGGGGTTCCAGCAATCCAGAATGCTTAGAGATGGTGAGATATATGTGTTCATGGGAGATGCTACGAAAGTAGCAGTAGTTGCAGTTGGAATAATTACATTATCTTTTGGCGATGATAGGATTTTGGTTTTGAACAATTGTCTTTATGTACTTCATTTAGAAGCAATTTAAATTGCTTCTAAACTTGCCATGGATGGTTATAATGTTTGTTTGGATCGTAATGTTTCTATTATGATGAATAAATGAGTTATATGTTCTGGTACATTGCAAGACAATTTATATATTATTAATCCTATCCAACCAATGCTGCAACATAAGGAAACTAATAACATTCTTTCTAGCTCTAATAAAAGAAAGAAACCTTCTGAATTGAACCAAACACATCTTTGGCACTTAAGATTAGGTCATATTAACTTGAGGAGGATTTAAAGACTGGTAGTAGATGGGCCATTAGGCTCGTTGGCAGTGGAGCCATTTCCAGTTTGTGAATCCTGCTTGGAAGGTAAGATGACTAATAGGCCTTTTAAAGCAAAGGGGAATAGAGCCAAAGAAGTGTTAGAATTGGTTCATACTGATTTATGTGGACCTATGAGTATCCAAGCAAGAGGAGGTTATGAGTATTTTGTCACTTTCATTGACGATTATTCTAGATATGGGTACATTTATTTGTTGCGCCGTAAGTCTGAGTGCTTTGAAAAATTCAAAGAGTACAAAGCAAGTGCGGAGAATCGACATCTTGGAAAATGTATCAAGTCACTACGATCAGATCGTGGTGGCGAATACTTGCTTGGAGAATTTAGGGAATATCTATCAGAAAATGGGATCACATCCCAGTTGTCTGTACCTGGCACACCTCAGCAGAATGGTGTAGCAGAGAGAAGGAATCGGACTCTTTTAGAGAGTGTGTAAGAACCCCAAATTTTGGATATAATTAAAACTTTTTATTAAGTAATGATAAAATGAGGAACAATGATTCTGACAACAAGGTCACCAGCTCTAATGAATGGTGGTTTCAAAGAACAATGATTGTAATGAATGGATATTGCTTTGGACAATGATCCTGATGCATTGGTATATTGTCAGAATAGAGTAATTCGATGGTTGAGGACCTAGATAAGAATAATCTACCATCCAGGAAGGAGCTAATGGACCCTTGAAGGAAAATGAGTACGTGCATAGTATTTCCCGTACGTGCATAGTATTTCCCGTACGTGCATAGTGTTTCCCGTACGTGCATAGTGTTTCCTGTACGTGCATAGTAATTTGGTGGATGAATAGTGATGTTGTAAGTTGGAAAACTTTTCACACCACCCTATGTACGGGACGTGATATGGATGTTTCGAAGTCATATTAGTAATACGCGGAGGAAATAAGTGAATGCAGAGACGATCGGAATTCAGAAATTCCAAATTCTTTTCGGTATAATATTTGACCGGACAGTGGATTAAATATTATTATAATCCAAGAATTGAGATATTAACCTTGAGGATTTGATATTTTGGGATGTTATTATATTTGAGTTAAGAATGAAGGTAGGAAACCACTGAGGAGTGGTTATGGCTACAATGTAATAATTGATATTTGGAAAGAATGAATGGAATTCGACTTTATTATTTCTATGTCTTGAAGAATGCTAAAGGGTAACAACATAGGTAAGAATAATATATCTTCTAAGGGAATAAGATATGGCAACTTCAAGCAAGAGAATACTCTCATGTCATCCAGATCGATAACGATTAATCCAGTAGTTCCGTAAAAAGGTTAAGGAACGATCGAAAGAGAATACGGACAATTATACAACCCTAAGAGAACAAATAAAGAATACAGAATGAATAGTGTTTTGGTGGGAGTATATATTAATATGAGACGACACTATATAGAAGTATTCGGAACGGATTTCCGAGTTCGTATTAGTGATCCAGGGGAAAATGAGTGTATGTAAAAGCTGTCGGATTCTGAAAAACCGCACTTTTATTTTCTCCGAGAGTTCCCTGGACACTGATAGCCTTAAGTATTTAACGAATGGATTTAAGGAATATAAATTGGAAAGTTAGGATGAAAGATGGAGAATGAAAGTATTAATATTAAAGAGGATTCCCGGTAAACCCTAATTAGAAATCCGTGAAATATTCTCACGAACGATCAATCGAAACGGGTAATAACCGGACACAGAAACAAGCAGAGGAAGCAAGAGTCTTGTGCAAGCTACTAGAATAAATATCTAGTAACCAAGTGGGCAAGAGTAACTAGGTTAATTGGAGTATAACTAGTACTTAGAAATCAAAAACCCTTGGTTAAGCTTTCAACCATGGAAAACACAACACTTGTCCATGCTAATTACCTCATCCAATGCATCACACTCCACTAACACCACTTGGATGAGATATTATCTCACAAAATCACTTTAAGCATTATTACAAGCAACCAAGACAAAAAAAGAGCAAGAACACTCTCCCCCCCCCCCCATTACCATTCCATTCGGCCTCACCATAAATTCCAAATCCAAACTCCACCTTCCCACCATTGTTTGTTCTTGAAATAATTATGGTGAGCCTTAAATTTCCTAAAAGTGATCCCCTAAAAATTTCAAAGCCAAACTCTCTTGTTTCCATTTTCAAAGAAATCATCAAAGACTAGGGTGAATAGTGATTTTCAAGAACAACTCTTGATTTTCTTGATTTCTAGGATGATCTAAGCTTGGTTATGGGTATACAAGGACTATGCAAAGCTTAGCAAGATCTTTACACACTCCAAGGAAGGTATAAAGCTCTTGAAACCCTAACCCTTGTTTGAGATTTAAGCATGTTTATGATAGTTATAACTTAGTTATGGTTATGTTAAGATTATAAGCATGATTGTGTATGGATTTTTGGATTAATGATGTAAACAGCTAGATGAACGGAAAGGCATTGCTTGGCCTCAGTTCATGTATATAAGTCATGTATATGTTGTTTGGGTTGGATACTATGTTTATGGGAAGATTCGAAATTGGTAGATATTCGATTTACAGCCGTTATAATGCCCGATTTTACAATACCATGTTTTGTATGCCATTTTCCATGTCGAACCCCCACTTTACAGAGACCTTATCTGCCATTATAATATAGGTAATGTTCTAAGCTTCGTTTTGATATAAAGATCACATGAAACGGACTTACGGTTTAGGATTTATGACCAAATTACTAAAAGTAGTTCGAATCCGTAAACGAAAGTTCGTAACTGAAATTGAACCCTCGTAAGCTATGTAACGTCATGGCGAATCTTGGTAAATAAATACTAGGGGTAAGAAGGAAGGTGTGAAAGAAAACCGTATGTCAAAAAGAGCATTTTTCGATTTATTAAAAATGTTCGAGTCAAGGTTAAACGCGAACGAACCCCTAAAAGACGACTCTTTTATAACTTCGGTAAAACACTTAGAAAACGGGCGATAAAACTCGGAGTATAATATTGGTTCGTAACGATCAACCTTAGAACTCATATGACTTAAGTATGTCCCAAGTATAAGTGCAGTGACATGTCGTATTAACGAACGAATGTCGGGTCGGATCAGTGATAATAAGTAATCCACAAAAAGGGGTATAACGAGATAACTCGAGAGCGTGTTTCGATTTAAGTATAACTTAACTTTTAATATGTTAAGTGATTAATCCCGAATGCCTTGGCTATTTATAGATCACCAAGCTGAACCGGGACCCGCTACCACTACCCCTTACCGTACTCGACTACCAGGCAAGTTTCAATTCCATTCTTTTAGGCTGTTGTTGTGATTGAATAAATATATATATATGATTGCTGATATACATATGCCATTGCATGCATGCCTACTTTCAAGTTGAATTGATATACTTGTTCCCTGAATGTTATTGTTGGCTTATAAGCTAGATAGTTATATACCAGTTATAAGCCGGTTATTGTAAGACCCTCATAGAAGGGCGTATACATCCTATTAATCAAAAATAGACCGGGAATCAATATTCCTTGATATATCGAGATTACCTCGGAGGAAAATATTTAAGTAAATATTTTCTATTATTTGGGTGACGAATATTATTTGAATATTCGTTCGAGACTAATTATTTTAACGATCCTTACTTCAAATAATTATTTGAACGTAACTATTCAACGAATAATATTTCTCAATATTCATTCAGAGTCGAATTGATTATCGATTATTATTTCGAATATTCTTCTAAAGATGAGACTACTAAATGAATATTATTTGGATATTCTTTTAGAATATTATTTTATTAAATAAATATTACTTTTGAATACTCATTTAAGATATGGAATACTTGATGAATATTATTTTAATATTCATCTGAAGCTTGATTTAATTATCGAATATTCCTTAAGGCTTGGATTACTAAATGAATATTACTTGATATTCATTTAGGATATTATTCATTAAATAAATATTACTTTTGAATATTCATTTAAATTCCTAATTAATTATGAATATTACCTTAAATATTCTTTTCAGGTCTTATTAATTAATGAATATTGTTTTGAGTATTCATTTAAATATTTATTTATTCAATAAATATTCTCCTGATATTTCTTCAGGGATTATTTTGAGAAATACTCTGATTAAAAATATTCTTTCATATTCCCAAATATTCTTTAAATATTTTAACTCAATAAATATTCTCTGAATATTTATTCCATACTTAGAATAATCTCGATAAGGTTTATCTTCTTCGATTATTACAGAAAATATCTCGGGGTCATATTATTATTAATCTTATATCAAGAAAGGTTCTCAGACATCATTCTTCTTTGAGTCTATCTCCTTAATAATAAGGGAACCTTACTTGGAAAATGTTATTTATCTTGTCGACTTCCCGGTCATAAAGTATTCCCTTCACCCGCAACTCGGGTGCTGTTGACTTATTAAGTCGTTGCTTACCTTCTCATCTTTCGAGGGGTAAGATTACTGGAACAAGTTGATATCCGTTACCAAGTAATAGCTTGGGAGTTATTGGTAAATTTTCCTTTCCAACTAGATACGACTACTTTGTGGAGTCTTATCAACAAGTATTATACTTGGGGAAAGGGGGACGAACGTTACATTCAGAATCATGAATTCTATTTGAACTAGGAGTCGTGTAAGAGGCCGAGTAGCGCCGGTCCATCCCCTTTGGCCCAACCGTTGGCCGGGGAGAGCTAGTAAGGCGGTATACAAGTAAAGCCGTCAGTTCTTCCTTCTACCGGTAGTAAATCTAAATTGAGCTGTACGATCTCGACTGATCATCAAGATTGGAACAGCGGGCGCGGTGAATACTCCATCATTGGTTCATCATCCAAATTTATTTATTTCCTGCAACATGATTACTGTTGGCAGAGTTGGAAAAGGGTTGTTAAATATAATTGATGTGTTTTGATCAGTGTTTAAGTGTTACAGGGAGTTATCAGAGTTTAGCTGGAAGTAGTCAGAGTTTGCGTAAACTCTGACAGTTGGAAGCTCAACAGAGTTTGTTAAACTCTGTTTGAAGGAAGCGCGTCTACTGTTCAACAGTGATTAAAGATTAATTATGGAAGCGATATCTTTGAAGATTGGATAGCTATCAAAGAGATCGAGTTGACATAGGAGACGTGTGACAATCTGTAATTGATATCATTGTATAGCTGATTATTAGGAATATCAATTAGAGATTGTATCGTAGCTGTATGTTATATAAATACAGATAGGTTAACCCTAGAAGGGAATCGATAACGAATTATCATTATTGTAACCTAGCAGCTCTTTGTGATATTTTACATCACGAAGAGGGTTTGAAATACAAGAAGTTTTTTAAGTGCATAAACGCTTTTACTTGTTAATTTCTCATACAAAGTTGATTATTATTTGTGTAATCGGCCTAACAAGGGTCATAACTGGAATTGCAACCTTTTCCTGCAAGTTCCTCTTCTTAATAACAATAAGAATATCTCGCTTACTTTGATGTAGCAGATATTTCTACAAACAAATACTTTAAGTTACCTTGTAACTTCATCGTTCATATTATACTGGCATCATTTCCGTAAATGCATGGCATATGGTTTGAAAGATACTTTTGAATTGTTATACATTATCGTTCAGTTATATATTATTGTTGGTGGGCTATTGCTCACCCTTGTTTCTGAAAAGGCTCCTACTACTATGAGTCGTTATGAACCAATTAGGGTTCCTATTCTGAGGCCATTAGAGTATGCAATGTGGAAGGTCAAGATGACTATGTTTCTGGAGGCTACAGATCCAGAATATCTTGACAGGATTTATGAAGGCCCTCACAATCCTACAAAACTATCTGTTGCAGTTGCTGGTGAAGCAGCAAAAATGGTTCCAAAGGAAAAGAAGGACATGACTCCTGAAGATCTATCATCAATTGCTAAGGATGCAAAAGTTAGGCATTTACTACATAGTGCCTTAGACAATGTTATGTCTAACAAAGTCATTAACTGCACCATTGCAAAAGAGATATGGGATGCACTTGAAGTCAGGTGTCAAGGAACTGCAGCTATTAAGAAGAATAGGAGAAACATACTCACACAAGAGTATGAGCATTTTGAGGCTAAACCTGAAGAGACCATGACAGAAACATTTGATAGATTCTGTAAACTGATTAATGATCTGTCATTGGTCAACAAAGAGTATGATCTAGAAGACTCGAATCTCAAGTTTCTTCTTTCTCTACCTGAAAAGTGGGATGTGAAAACAACCACTATTAGAGACAACTATGATCTTGCTGAAACAGATATTGATGAAATTTATGGACTGCTCAAAACTTATGAATTGGAAATGGAGCAGAGAAACAGGAGATCAAGCAGAAAAGGAAAGTCTGTTGCTCTTAATGTTGAAGAGAAGCCTCAGAAGAAAGAGGCAACAAGAAGGAAAGTGAAAGGAAAAGCTTTGGTCATACATTCAGAAAGTGATTCACCAAACTCTGATTATGATTCAAATTCTTCTGAATCATCTGACTCTGAGGATGATGAAGAAGAAATGAGAAAAATGGCTGTGCTGATGGTGAAGACTTTCAAGAAAATGGGCTTCAAGAATTTCAAGAAAGGAAAAAGGTTTTCTAGGGATTCAAATGAAGACAGGAAAAGCTACAGGAAGTCTGATAAGAGAGATTCTAAAGGGAAGAAGGATAAGTCTGAAATTCAATGCTACAAGTGTAAGGAGATGGGTCACTATGCTCCTGAGTGCAAGAAGGGTAAAACTGGAAAGGTACTCTACACTAAAGGCAGAGATTGGGCAGATACTTCAGATTCTGATGAAGAAGTGAACTATGCTCTCATGGCTACTACTGAATCAGAATCCTCTGAAAATCAGGTACCTCCAACTACCTATGCTTATAATATTGATGACATTGCTCAATTAAGAATTTTTCTTAAGTCATTGCATATAAGTTATAGGGATCAGACTTTAGAAAATGAGAGGATAAAAGCTGAAAACTCTGAACTTAAAGAGAGAAATAAACTTGTTGAAGAGAAACTTGAAAACATGCAACAAGTTCAGAAAGAGAGAGATGATGCTGTTTCTATAGAACAGGATTTGCTTCAGAAATATAAACAACTAGAATCTGAGTTGGAGGAAGCAAATAAGAAAATTAGGACTTGGACTAATTCTGGAAAGGACACTCAACAGATTTTTCAAACAGACACTGTTGGTCTAGGTTATAATGAGGGAGATGAACTTAGATTTCAAAATCAAGTTAAAGTCAGAACTAAATTTGTTCATGGAACTAGTAAATTTTTGTCTGAGAATGAAAAGGAAGCTGTCAAAAGAAAACAAGTAAAAACTAGTGTTAAACAGGTTAATATTGGTTCAATGACAGATAAACAACTCAAACATAAACTGAAGGAGTTAAAATCTGTTGAGAAAAAGAAAGTGTCAAACAAGAACAGAAATGGAAAAGTAGGCATTACTTCAGGAAATAAACCAATGCTTGCTAGTTATGCTCCAAGAAAGACATGTCATAACTGTGGTAGTACTATGCATCTTGCAAATTTCTGCAAGAAAAATAAAAATATAAATTCTTTACCTACAAAGTCTGAGGTAAAGAAGGATTTTGCTAGAACTAAGCCACAGACTTTATGCACACACTGTGGAAGCACTTGGCATTCCATCTATACTTGCAGAAAATATCATGCTATCTATCATAATTACTATGAACTGAAACCCAATCTGAAATGGGTTAAAGTTGATACTGCAAGTGTAAACACTGATACTGTTAGCTCAAACTCTGATAATGTTAATTCCGCTGCAAAAGCTAACAAAGTTAAGAATGCCAAAGGATCCAAGCAAGTCTGGATCCTTAAAACTAATCCTCAGTAATTGTTTGTGATTGCAGGGTAACAGGGAGGCAACCCTAGTCGTGGACAGTGGATGTTCAGGACACATGACAGGAAATAAAGCCCTGCTATCAGAATATGAGGAGAAGGCTGGCCCAAAAGTTTCCTATGGTGATGGCAATATAGGAAGAACATTGGGATATGGCAATATCAATCTTGGAAATGTCATCATCAACAATGTAGCTCATGTCCCAGGACTCAAGCATGACTTGCTATCTGTGAGTCAAATCTGTGACAAGGGATATCATATAGATTTCCAACCTGAATATTGTGAAGTTATCAGCAAATCTACAGGAAAGGTTGTTCTAGTTGGTCACAGGCAAAACAACATTTATGAAATCAAGCTTTTGATAGACTCTGTTGGAAAAGCTGTTTGCCTGTCTACAAGAATGTCTAGTGAAGAGAGTTGGAAGTGGCACAAGAAACTCTCACATTTGAACTTGAACAACATCAATGAATTGATCAAAAAGGATCTTGTAAGAGGACTCCCAAAGACCCTGTTAAATGTTGATGGCCTATGTGACTCATGTCAGAAGGCTAAACAAAGGAAGTCATCTTTCAAGAGCAAAACAGAATCTTCTATCACTGATCCCCATCATCTTCTTCATGTTGATCTATTTGGTCCAGTAAATGTTATGTCTATTGCAAGGAAGAAATATGCTTTAGTCATTGTTGATGAATACACTAGATTCACCTGGGTGTATTTTCTAGCAAAGAAGGATGAAACTGCATTGACTCTGATGGAGCATGTGAAGCTTCTGGACAAAGGATCAAGCAACAAAGTCAGAATCATCAGAAGTGATAATGGAACTGAGTTCAGAAATGCAACAATGGAAGAATTCTGCAAGGACAATGGAGTGAAACAAGAATTTTCAGCACCTGGTACACCACAACAAAATGGTGTAGTTGAAAGGAAAAATAGAACCTTAATTGAAGCTGCCAGAACTATGCTTGATGAAGCAAAATTGCCAACTTATTTCTGGGCAGAAGCTGTTCAAACTGCTTGTTTTACTCAAAATGCAACACTGATCAATAAGCATGGAAAGACACCATATGAGATGGTGAAGAAAAAGAAGCCTAACCTGAAATACTTTCATATTTTCGGGTGCAAATGTTTCGTTTTGAAGACTCATCCAGAACAGTTGACCAAGTTTGAGCTAAAGGCAGATGAAAGAATTTTTGTTGGCTATCCGCTGTCAACAAAGGCATTCAGAGTTTACAATCTGAGAACTAAAGTGATCATGGAATCTATACATGTTTCTTTTGATGATAAGAAGATGACTGGACTTGAAGACAAAGACGAATATGATCAACTGAACTTTGAAAATGTAGTTTTAAACTCTGATGAAGGAAACTCTGAAGAAACAATTCTGACAGACTCTGTTGAAACAAACTCTGAACCTCTACTGGTAAATTCTGGAGAAACTTCTCAGTCACAACAAAGAGGAGAACCAGTTGAGGGGGAGCATGATCAAGATGAAGACTCAAACACTGATACTGAGTCAACTGAAAAATCTGGATCAAACTCTGATGCTTCAAACTCTGAAAATTCAAATTCTGACTCTGTACAGTCAAGTTCAGGGGGAGTCTCAGAAAACGAAAATAGATCACAACAGAATCAGGAGAGCATGGATCAAGGGGGAGGATCACATGCTGATAGAAGTCATTTGCCTTCTGCTAGGAAATGGACTAAATCACATACACCTGATTTGATAATTGGTGATCCAGATGCAAAAGTAAAGACAAGAAGTGCTACTGCAAGTGAATGTCTGTTTCATGCATTCTTGTCTAAAAATGAACCAAAGAAAGTGGAAGAAGCTCTTCAAGATACAGACTGGATAACAGCAATGCAGGAAGAGTTAAATGAATTTGAAAGGAATGAAGTTTGGACCCTTGTACCAAGACCAAAGAACAGATCTATTGTGGGTACTAAATGGGTTTTCAGAAACAAGACTGACAGTGAAGGTGTTATCACAAGGAACAAGGCTAGACTGGTAGCAAAAGGCTATTCACAGCAAGAAGGAATAGACTATGATGAAACATTTGCTCCAGTTGCAAGATTGGAGGCAATCAGAATTTTTCTAGCATATGCCTCTCACAAGAAATTCAAAGTGTTCCAGATGGATGTGAAAAGTGCTTTTCTGAATGGAAAGCTTGAAGAAGAAGTGTTTGTTGAACAACCACCAGGATTTGTGGACCCCAAATATCCAGATTATGTCTACAGGCTAGATAAGGCATTATATGGACTTAAGCAGGCACCAAGAGCATGGTATGAGACACTTGCTCAGTTTCTTCTAGAAAGTGGATTCAACAGAGGAACAATTGACAAAACTCTGTTTTATTTCAATCAAGGTAGTGACCTCCTTTTAGTTCAAATTTATGTTGACGACATCATCTTTGGGTCTACTAATGATAAACTCTGTAAGAAGTTTGCCAAGCTCATGCAGTCCAGATATCAAATGAGCATGATGGGAGAGCTTAGTTACTTTCTAGGCCTACAGGTGAAACAAACAGAAGATGGAATTTTCATTAATCAAGAAAAATACACCAGAAATCTTCTCAAGAAATTTGGTATGCTTGACTGTTCATCTGCATCAACTCCCATGGCAACAGCAACTAAATTGGACAAAGACACAGGAGTTTCAGTGGATATGACAAACTACAGGGGCATGATAGGATCTCTTCTATACTTGACAGCTAGTAGGCCTGACATCATGTATGCAACCTGTCTTTGTGCAAGGTTTCAGGCAGATCCTAGAGAGCCACATCTGACAGCTGTGAAAAGAATCTTCAAGTATCTCAAGGGCACCATATCATTAGGTCTGTGGTACCCCAGAGAATCAGATTTTAAGCTACTTGGGTATTCTGATGCAGACTTTGCAGGCTGTAAGGTAGACAGAAAGAGCACTAGTGGAAGTTGTCAATTTCTTGGTGACAGACTTGTTTCCTGGTACAGCAAGAAACAGAAATCAATCTCCACATCTACAGCTGAAGCAGAGTATATTGCAGCTGGTAGCTGTTGTGCACAGATCTTATGGATGAAGAATCAATTGCTGGATTATGGATTGAGGTACAGTAATATCCCTATTTACTGTGATAATCAAAGTGCTATTGCTATGACAGGTAATCCAGTACAGCATTCAATGACAAAGCACATCAGCATAAGGTACCACTTCATCAGAGAACATGTGGAAGAAGGAAATATTGAACTACATTTTGTATCTACAGAACAACAGCTTGCAGATATCTTCACTAAACCATTGAGTGAAGCTACATTTACAAGACTGGTAAATGAACTAGGAATGGTCTCTGGTTCTGACTAGAAATGTTGGTTAGATTCAAACTTTACTTATGTGATGTATTAATCATATTTCCTGATTGGTTAAATGCTAAGTGTACTCTGTTGATTAAACTCTGTTATGCATACTCTGTTAAACTCTGTCAGACAACTTGTCATCCGTTGATTGTAGGTTGCATCAGTTGATGACTAACTGAACTGTATCCATTGATATTATATGGTCTTATCCGTTGATGGTTGTACAGTCTTATCCGTTGATGGTTGTACAGTCTTATCCGTTGATGGTTGTACGGTCTTATCCGTCGATGGTTGTGTTATGCAGTCTCTAAACTCTGTCAGCATGTCTGTATATCATACACTGTTAATAAGTTTGATAAACTCTGTGAACTTTGAGTTGATTTTTGTCTGAATGAAAACACCAATGAAGAAATATGTATGAAGCATGATTCTCAGCAATTAATCATGAATCTTTCTGAGTTATTGAGATCTAATCTTAGATTGTGCAGAAAGTTAACACAGCATGATACTTGATCATATTTATAGCATCTCTTAGTTTATTTTGTCCTAAACTCTGAGTCTATAAATACTGTATGCATTACCTTTCATGAAGAACTACTGATGTTGATGAACTCTAAACTCTGTTAGTTATACTCTGATAAAATAAAATGTTTACTGCAATACCCCCAAAGAAAATGTATATAGGTTATTATACTCCTTTGAGATTATGTTGGATACTAGGATGACCCAGGAACCTATTGGTATATAATAGGTGCTAAAATTCTCTGATTTTTGGTGACTAGTTAAATACTAGGATGACCCAGGAACTTATCAAAATGATAAGGGCTAAAATTTTTGAATTTTTGGTGACTGGTTCCAACCTCTGATTACTGGAATGAAAAATGAAAAAAATGAATAAAAAAAAATGATAAAAAAAAAATGTATATAAAGGGGGTATAAAATAAAAGTTACTGTATATAGTTTGATTACTTCAGAGTTTAGCTTTCATCATACAGTCAGTGTTTACTATGACAGTTTGTGCATCCAGTGTTTATTGATTTACTTTATGGATTTTATGAAAAATTAGATGCTCTAAAAATTGACTTAGTAAACTCTGCTTCACACACACAAATACTCACAACTGTGCAATTTATGAAAGGGTTTCGATGATAAAGTTGGAGAATTGACAAACGCTGTTGATTCGTGATTTGTACTCTAAGGTAAATTTTCACTTGGACAATTTGAAAGTCTTGGAGTAAGTAGGGTTTTTGACAACTGTTAATCAGTGGATAGTTGATGAATGTGTTCTTTATATGATTACTTTAATTAGTTTTCATATTCTCTTCTTGATTCATTTACTTGAAGAACAGTTCATATAACACAAATAACAGTTGCAGAACACAATGAATATGATTAGAAAAACAAAATTTTCATTGATAATAAGAAAGAGATTACAAGTAAATATTACATCTTTTTGTTCTCTCTATCTGCTAATCTATTCAACAGGAAAGTAAAAGGTCCGTCCACACCACTCCATTGTTAGCAAAAATTCCCAGATCCCATCTTTGCCACTTTATTTGGGTGGAAGTTGAAGGGATAAGGTTATTTTTGCTGACATATTCATTAACAATGGTTGGTGGTGGTGGATGAGGATGCCTTCGAGGAGAGCCATGTCAATGTTGCTTGGAGGGCAGCATCGATGTCAATGACCCTTGCAGGTTTCTCTCTCTCGAGCTCTTCCAGACCAGCATCCATTTGCAGCCACAGCGTCTCAAGCTGCCTTTCCCACTCAAACGCTTCAAACTCTTCACGAGTATAGCTGAAGATGTCCCTATTCTCGACAAGATGAAGGTTTTTCTCTTTGATGGTAAGGTTGGCCATTGTTTTTCAAGAGTATTTGGTTTGAAAGGTTTGTGATTTTACAGGGGAGACTGAAAGGTTAAAGGTTTAATGAATAATCTGAGCAAGTCTCTAGGCCTTAAATAGAGATGGGTAAGAACGAAGTCCTTAATCGCTTTGTATTCTGGTTTTTAAAGGCAACAGGTAAACGTTTAAAATTCTGATTTTACTTGGGTCCAGATATTTTTAAAAGAGTATTATTCGATTTTTGTTAAAATCAAATATTTTAATGCTTTAATTTTAATATACTCTTTTTTTAAAAATAGGCGCACATGACCCACTCGCCTTTAATGTGTCCCACTTACCTATTATCGTGTCCCACTACACATTAATCAAGGAACTGATTGAGTATCTGTTACATAAGAGATTGAGTTTTTCTTTAATTTAATCACTTTTGTGTCCAAACGAGTTTGCTTTACTCTTACTCTCACAGTTTTCTTAGTTTTCTCTTGGGCACTTACGCAAACACCTTTTCTACATACACATCTTTTGGAAATTCTTGGGAATTCTTAACTCAATGGCATCTAAAGCATTCACTGCTCTTGGCTTACGGTTTGTTCCTAATAACTATGAGGCTCCACTCTATCATGAACGCGTTCCAGAATCGTTTCATCTCATGCAGAACTTTTTGAGGGATTCAGAGATTGGACAAGCTCTGACTGGACCTGCTACTCTTTCTGCGTCTCAAATTGCTTCATTCTGGCAGAACTCAGTTTATGTGGATGGAGGAGAAAGTGGAACTCCTACCATTATCTTCACTTATGAAGACCAAGACCATGTGATTACTCCACAGACTGTACGAGATACAATGGGGTTTGAGACACATACTTCTTATACTCTCGTTAATGAAACTTATCTGAGAGACATGCTACAAGAGATAGGTTACATGGAATCTCTTGACAAGCTTGGCAGTATAAAGCGACCAAATCTCAGAAAGGAATGGAATTTCTTCTTTGATTGCATAACAAGGACATTCCAGAAGAAAGTCACAAACTGGGATGCCATTCCAATGGATAGTCTTCAAATCGGGTATTCTCTGCTCTATGGTTCTAATTTTGATTTTGGTCGACATGTTTTGATGAGCTTAGGTGATAAATTGTCTGAGTCTACCACTGTCTATTATGCTCGTTTCTGTCAAATGTTGTTCAATGCATGTGTACCTGGTCTTGAAATTGATGAAACTGATGAAATTGATTCGTTTAGAGTCAATAAGCGCATATTCTCTGATATGACTAACAAGGATGTTGGTAAAGAAAATCTCCCAGCTTTTGTCATGCCTCTTGCTCTACGGAATTTTCTTAATCAACCACAAGAACCACATCAACCTGAACCACAACAAGATGCACCACAACAAGATGAACCTGAACAACAATCTGAACCACACCCTGACCCTCAACCAGCACCAAACACTGAATCACCTGCAAAGCAACCTTCACCTACTTCAAACACAAACTCTGATTCGCCGTCAGCAAACTCTGATTCTCCATTAAAATCAAAGTCTAAATCTCACGGAGTTAAGAAAGCACTTGCTGAACGACATGCAAGTCTAAGGCAGGCGGAAGAGACAAAGAGGAAATCAAAACGGAAATCTCCTGAAGCTGTTTACACTAGAAAAGGGAAAAGACTGAAAGCTCGAGCAAACATGCCTAAGTCACCACCTTGTGAAGAGGATTCAGATAATGTACCTCTACCAAAACGAAGAAAAGTGATATTCTCTGATTCTGTGGATGAAGATATTGAAGCTCCAGAGATTGCTTCACAGCAAATACCTCCTGTTGAGGTTGAGAAAGATGACATACCTGCAGAGGATGAAGTGCCTGCAGAGGACAAAATGCCTGCAGAAGAGGATGCAAGAGATGGTATTTCTCCGATAAATGATATTCCTGATTCATTTATGCCATTCTCTGATCCTATCTCTAATATTGGTGTAGCTGATCAACCTACTTCTGTTCCTTCTGAAGCTGCGGCATCTCATACTGAGGTAATATCTGATGCTCACCACACTGTTGAAGAAGGTGAAGAAATTGATCAGGCAACCAAAGTAACTTCTCAGTCAATGCCTGTTGCTGAGCCTGAGCAACATGAAGACAATTCTGAAAAGCCTACAGAAGATATTGCTAAACCTATGGCTGAAGATGAACCAGTTAACGCTACAAGTGTTGAAGCTGAAGGTGATAGTAGTGCAAACTCTGATGCTTCTCTGAGTGCACCAGTACAAACTGATGATAAAAATACACCTTTTCCTCAACCTTGTACTTCTCATGAAGTTGAAAGAGTACAATTTGCCAAGAATGCTGCTGAATGGTACAAAGAAGATTGTATTTTTCCAACAGGAAGAGCAGCTAAGTTTGTTAAGCAGAGTGCTGATACTATCTCTAATCCAGAGATTCTTTCGTGCTTGAAAGCAACTATAGTTCAAGTTAAAACTCTGGATAGACGATTTGATGATACTAATTTGGCAATCACTTCTTTGCGAAATGAGGTTGTAGCTAGAGAGATGAAGATGGAAACACATTCAAAACTAGTGACTACAAAATTCTCTAAAGCTCAAGACAATATCTTTGCCAGACTGAGTAATGTTGAAGAAAACCAGTCTGATTTATCTGCTAAAATTGATTCTATTGCTACCTCCCTGGAGTTAATTACTTCTATTCTTATGCCTGATGATGTCAAAAAGGGGGAGAGAGTTGTCAGAAGGGATAGTGCTGGAGATGGAGGGGCAAGTAACAAAGACAAAGGAAAGAAAAAGGCTGAGGAGGTTCAAACTCTAAGAACTAGTAAGTCATCCAAATCACAGTCTGTTGGGAGAAGTACTGATACTCAAGGAACTTCAAGGACCAGGAGTTTACTGTTATCTTTAAATCCACAAACTGATGAAGAATTGGCTGCTAAGCTATTCATTGAAGAGAATGAGGAAGGAGTAACGATTGAGGACATTGAAGCTGAGGAAAAGAGTTTACAAGAAGAACATCTTAAAGCTTTTAAGTCTGATAAGGTACAAAAAGGAAAAGCTCCTAGACCTGTTGTTAAAGGTGTTGTGATCAGAGAGAGGACTGATGTTAGTCAAAGTTCTCGGTTCTCAAAGGAAGCAATTGCAGCAGACGCTAAACTCAAGCTAAAAGGCATTGAAGGTGAAAGCTCACAGAAGAAAGTTATAACTTCTGTTGCATCTCAAGCAATGATCACACCTTTACACTCTTCACAGTTGAAATCTGTTTTTGGCAAAGGAACAATTTCTGATCCAAATGTGTTATCTGGAGTCTCAGTGAATATTTCTGATGGAAAAGCTTTATCTGGTAAGATTGGAAATAATAAGGCTGGACTAGGCTCACATAGAGACAGAAGGCAATATACTGGTCCTAGAGATCCTTCTTCACTGGCTGTTCCAGGTCGTGGTGTTCCTCAAGAGAGTCTGGATAGACTGGAATCAGTGCAGTTGGTTCATCAGAAGAGTTTAGACAAAGATTTTCTTCTTTACTTCATGGCTGATGGGACAGTATTCAAAGTTGGTGAGGATGATATTGGCTTGAAATATTGGGAAGAACTAGAGTATGTTCTATATCTTCTCAAGGTGAATAGTCGAAGGACTCAATCTGTTGCTAATGTACTCAGACAGAAGATGACTCAGAATCTGGCTATTAGAGGACAGAAATACAACAGCAGATACATTCCTAAGTACAGGGATTACCAAGGCAATCTTATTGAAATGAAGAAAGGTACTGCAAAGTTAAAAACTGATTTGGGAATCACAGTACTTGACTTCAATACTCAGGCAGAAAAAGACAGATTTATCAGACTGGGTAATGAAATGAGAAGAAACAAGATTTATGATCTTAGGGCTGCTATTTACCAAACAGATGAAAGTGATCCTCAACTCAGAGAAATCAAAGAAGCAATGAAGATTGAACTTGAAAATGCAGAAAGAAGATTGCTGATTGATTATCTCAGAACCATGCCAGATCTTGAAATGATTAGAGATTAAAGTTCTGTAAGAATTTTCTTATTCTCTATAGTTTTTAAGCTTAAACTCTGAATCTGTATAAACACTGTATTTATCTATTTGTTTTGACATCATCAATTACTGTCATTAACTTGTACATTTTTGATAATGAACAAGTTGGGGGAGATTGTTAAATATAATTGATGTGTTTTGATCAGTGTTTAAGTGTTACAGGGAGTTATCAGAGTTTAGCTGGAAGAAGTCAGAGTTTGCGTAAACTCTGACAGTTGGAAGCTCAACAGAGTTTGTTAAACTCTGTTTGAAGGAAGCGCGTCTACTGTTCAACAGTGATTAAAGATTAATTATGGAAGCGATATCTTTGAAGATTGGATAGCTATCAAAGAGATCGAGTTGACATAGGAGACGTGTGACAATCTGTAATTGATATCATTGTATAGCTGATTATTAGGAATATCAATTAGAGATTGTATCGTAGCTGTATGTTATATAAATACAGATAGGTTAACCCTAGAAGGGAATCGATAACGAATTATCATTATTGTAACCTAGCAGCTCTTTGTGATATTTTACATCACGAAGAGGGTTTGAAATACAAGAAGTTTTTTAAGTGCATAAACGCTTTTACTTGTTAATTTCTCATACAAAGTTGATTATTATTTGTGTAATCGGCCTAACAAGGGTCATAACTGGAATTGCAACCTTTTCCTGCAAGTTCCTCTTCTTAATAACAATAAGAATATCTCGCTTACTTTGATGTAGCAGATATTTCTACAAACAAATACTTTAAGTTACCTTGTAACTTCATCGTTCATATTATACTGGCATCATTTCCGTAAATGCATGGCATATGGTTTGAAAGATACTTTTGAATTGTTATACATTATCGTTCAGTTATATATTATTGTTGGTGGGCTATTGCTCACCCTTGCTTTATTATTATATCACAACAACAGCTAGACCAGATGACTCGCACAAGGCGCACTCGACGCGGGCGAGGACGATGAGACTACCAGAGCTGAAGAAGAAGCTATTGGTAGGATATATTTATTCTTTCAGTACCAAGATATAGTCTAGTATGACTTATGTAAATGGATGGCAAAGAGTATGTAATTATATTGAAATTCTTTTGGATTGTAAGAACTCATAATGTGATTAATAAAAATTTGATTGTTACTCTGATTTCATCTCTGGGACTATAACGGGTGTGTTTTATATTGTTGTGTTGGGTCATAGAGACGTAATTTATTTTATGTTAAGGAAAGTTCAATTGTTGTGAACAGAATTGGAAACCGTAACCACCGGATCCCGGACCCCGGATCTAAGGGTGTTAAAGAAGTGGTATCAGAGCGTACGTTATAAACCCCAGAGATGAGGTGACGTTAAAACAATAAATTCAATAAGATAATAAGAACTCTTGCCAAGTTCATAGTCGGACTACTTAATGTAGTGATGACATATAAAAACCCTTATGGGAACTCGTAAGTATAATGATAGTAACTTAGCTCGATATCGTATCGACGAGTAAGGCGACTGACCTTGAGGCATACGAGCAACAGCGCGATGATGCTTTATATGCTAAAGATCAGCGGGTAATTCGATGGAGTACCCTACTGGAGACCCGGAAGAGGTTCCAGCAGATAAGGAAAATCCTGTTAGGATAAGGAGCTTACCCTTGGGTAATGAGGGTCGCAGCCAGAATGACTGTGATGATTAAGATATGGTGCTCAGAAAAGTAAGTATAAAGAACCGAGATATTATTAAGAGATCTGAAGATGCATGTTGAATTCATAGCCGGACTACCAGATGTAGTACCAGCAAGAAAGAAGGATTGGAAGAATTACTTGAGATCTTATACGGAAATAGATGAGAATCCTTAGAGATTTTCATCTTAACAAAGAAAGAGCTAGAGGGATGTATGATTATCAAAGACATCGATTTAGGGCGAGGAGCAGAGTCCCTAGGAATAGTTGAGAAGGAGGCAGTAAGTGCCATATCATTTGATAAATGAATTAGTATGAATATGGTCAGTAATAATTCGCCATGAGAAGGCAGGTGTCGTAGGTTGTAAATTATGGAACCAAATTGAGGTTAATAAGGTGGTTTTATTAAGGAAAATGTTCATTTTATGAATGAATCATTTAGAAAGTAAAGACATTGGGAAGTGATAGCATGATTGGGTAAAGTTATATAAGGAAGTAGTAAGCAAGACAATGATCTCAGAACCTACCGGAAGATAAGACCAGTGAGTCAAGATGAACTCGTAATGAGACTACTGCCAGAGACTGAGTATAGAGTTAATTCAACTCAGTTAAATGATGAACCAGAAACGTTAGATGCATGTGATTCAGAGGAATATTAAATTCCTTCTTCTCTTTGAATGGATTATAGTAGTTACCTTAAGTTTACTCCGACACGGAATTATAATAGATCAAGTAATACGATCAGCAGTTAAAGAGAAAAACGTGAGAAAATCTTCCTAGAGCTAAAAGGTGAAATTGGTAATGACCAAGAGCTGGCATTGCTTAATGGAAAAAGGAGACTTTGTGCTTCCAATGACGCTTCGCATAAAGGGTTAGGTAGACCGACATTTGGTAGTATTGAATATCAGGACGTTGTGACAGGTTTCAGTTTGAAACTATTGATTCCCTTCTAAGGGATGGATATAATTGATTCCTCTCCAGTGGGTAAACTTCCAATCCGATGATGATTATTTCGTTAACTATGGTTGCTTATGATTCCACCTGCTTGGAGGTTCATAGAACTATTCTTCAGGTTTCGAAACTGGTCTCCTTAATGTTACCAGTAGGTGGGTAGATTGATCAAAATTTCCCTGAGTCTGGAAAGGAATTCGGTGAATTTTGGCAAACCTTGTCTTTCTGATTATCAGAGAATGTCATGGAAGAGAGTAAAAATTGGAGCAAATCCTGTGATTTTGGTAAGGATGCTGTAAAATGGGTTAGTAAACGGACCCTGAGCATTACAATCGACGGTAGTGATAAAATGATGAAGTGAGATTGGACGAAAACAGGAAATGTAAGTAAGAAACTAGCCGGACGGAGAAACTCCGAGATTGACTTAAGTGAAAAGGCTGTTATGCCAGGAATGGTAAGCTTGCGTGGCACGCGGGATTGATAAGAATCGTTGAAAAGATAAAAGTGGAGGAAAGGTGACCGGAGACAGTGCCGAGTAGTTGATTAAGACTTATATGGAGTAAAGTTTTGGAAAGATAGAAAGGTATCAAAGAAGAAGGCACTATGCCGGCAATTGCTAGAAAAGTAATGCTATTAGCCAACCCCTTAAATCATATATTTTTTTATTTTAGTGTGGCCAGTTGAGGCCAAGTCATAAAGGATTATCGAGTGACTAGACCAGCAATGAAAGGACAAAGCAGGGTTGCTTCTAAGAAAGCACCGACTGCAAGGGCTTCTGATATAAAGGAAACATTAATGAGATCGTAGGAATCTTCTGCTGAATAACCCATGTTTTGATTGGGAATTCACTAGACCTTTTTGGGATGGGGTCACCCGTACTGAAGTGACTCATGTGTATATGGTTGTCCAAGATTTCGAGTAAAATGGAAGTATAGTGACATGAGATGTATGATGTTAGGGTATCATGAATACCATGAATATATTATGACGGAGGAAAGTAAACAATGAAGGTATATGAAGAGGGTATAGAAAAGGTCAGAAATTGAACAGTATGCTGTAGGAATTTTGTCTGAGGCAAGTACCTTTGCGAAGAACGATAAGCACTAAGAGATTCACGTTGAACTCGACCAATATCTTCCAGAACATCCTTGCTACCATTAACAAGTTCGGTAAGAGAGGAGATAGGCATACGTTGCCTTTTTGGAAGGCCAAATAGGCTGACAACTATCTGAAAGAAGAGGGTGGCATTAAACCACCGATCGATTATCAAATGAGAATGATTGAAAATAGACCTTTATTAAGGATACATGATCTGATTGCCAATTATAAGATGCAAGAATTCCTTGGCAGTTGAATTAAGGATAGGATATCCATAAATTAAGACAAACCCTGGGGAATGCACAAGGGGTGGCATTAACCCTAATAACGACATTATGACTTCAGATGATATGAGCTGGACTTGCTAAGGCAACAATGACCGGTAAGGATTATTAAAAAGAGTTCTGGAAAGAACATAGATAGAATTATTAGAGTATTGATCAATGACATTTTGATATACCCGGTACCCAGAAAATACCGGAGGAATGATAAGGATGGCCTATGAAACCTTACAAGGAAAAAGGTAATATTCCGAACTTCAAAATGGAAGTTTGGTAAGGAATGCATGACATCGTAACAATAATGCTAGATGAGGCATGTATGAAACCCTGAGGAAGTATGGGTTGAACCTATAAAGGTTGAGATTATCCTAAGATAAAGAAAGAACTAACAAAAGAAGTATCCTAAGTAGGATTGGGAATAAACGTGATAAAGTTCCCACGGGTAGGTGGAAGCGATGACTTATGGAAATGACTGATATTTATATTTTCTCCTTCAGCAGAGCTTAAGGGAGAATGCTTTAACCCAACAGTGATGGGAATGAGGTAGAAAAACTTGAGTTGGAATGTACCCAGAGAACATGGGTTACAAGAAATCATTATCACCAAGAAAAGCCAATGAGGTGGCCGACAATCTAAGTATAAAGGAATAATTACAAATGTTCATACCGAAGAAACATGATGAGATTTGGAAGGACCTTGAAGGTCATATCGGAATGGAGGAATTTACATTCCTTCTGATGACTGTGCAAGAATTGACAGTAATAATAGTTTAAGAAAAGATTCGATTTGTGATGGAGTCTTAAGCATATTACGTACCTTAGAAGGTCCCGTTTTGAGGCAAACCAGGACCATGGTACAAAATTGATGAAGTAAACCGTTAAGTTTCCAGTCTTTTATGGAAGATGCATAAGTGATAGTTTCATCAACCGGACCTAGCTGCGATGCTTGAAACTCTTCTGCAATTCTATCTGCTTCATGTTATATCTACATCAAGTTCATGAAGTGTACCTTATGGATAAGGAATAATGATTACTTTGTCTCCCTAAGGGATTTGAAACCCGTAGGGTTAGCTATTAACGCACTACGTAAACAACAAGGGATGGTGATTCTTCTAAGAAAGTAGATGACAACGTAAAGATAAAGAAAGTGCTGCTATTGATAAGCTAAATGGCATGTTGATGAATGACAAGTAAGTTTGTGTTAGTGTACTTCTGCACAAACAAGATAGGGAATATGAGGTTGATAATTCTTGATGCTAAACGTATTCCCGTAGAAAGAATTAATGAGACTTGGAGGGAAGGGCGGTTGAGCCCGAGACTTATTGGGCCACCTGAGAGTTTATAAGTGTTCGGATGGCGGTATTCGAGCCAGCCTTACCCCCAAAACTTATAGCACGGTCATAACGGGTTTTCATGTGGCCAGGCTACGCCAGTAAACTGCAGATGCTCGATAGATGATAAGAGCATGAGCCGGTAGATATACGACCTGGTCTGACTTACGAAAGACAACCTGTGGAAAACCACGGATAGAAAAGAACAAGTGATGAGAAACAAGGTTGGCAGAAGTAGATTATATGAATCTAAGTTAAAGGGATCGGGCCAGATTCATTTCGGAAAGTTTAAATTGGAATAACGTGATGATTATAGAATAAATGTGACGGAATACCGATAAAGAGGTACCAAGTGCAAAAAGGTGTCTCAATAAAGAGGTGAAGGTGAAAGTAAATAATAGAAATGAGTAAGAATCAGATAATAAGAAGGATGTGATTGATAAAGAAAAGGCTGGGAAAGCAACTATGGAATGAGAAGCAAGGAATGTTATGAATGGGTTTTCTAATGAATTCTCAGGATGACAACCTGATAATGTCAATATTATAGTATGAAAAAGCTAGTAACATGATATGGGATGTCAGTAATAATGATGTAAAGTGAGAAATCTAAGATTTAACCTGAAAGGTTGAAGGATTTCCCGAAGGTGAGTATCGCTAAGATTGAACAAGAGTATTTGTCCATAGAATAATGGACAAAGCAGCAAGATATGTTGACACGTGAGATTGCGATCAAATAGTATTGGATATAATTATGATTAATTTCTTCTTTGATAAACCTCTATAGTTCAGAGGTAAATTCTGAGTATGATATTCTACAATCATGAAAGCTTTCTATAATCCTTTAGAACTCTTTTCTCTTCTTCTCTCTTATTCATCTTCTTTATGAATTGAGAAGAACAACCCTTTTAGGAGGGGAGGTACTGCTACGTGACTATCTATCTATGTGATAGAAGTCTAAGTGGAATGCCATGACTTGTTTAATTGCTTGTCAAGTACTAAAGGCTGGCCCCCTTCTGTACTAACTATGCAATATAACAAATGTTCAATCGATCATAGTGATCTCTCAATAAATCTTTCCACTTCTCTATATTGATCGAGATTGCGAAGATTAAAGCGATCAGGAAATGCACAGTACGAGCGAGGTTACCTCCGAATCGTAGGGTGATAGTGATACCAATGTTACTGCAGGTATCAATAAGGATAAGACTGAGTAAGAGTATAACCCGGATAGTGAGTTGTACGAAAAGTAGCAACGTTGATGGAAAAAGGATAAAGTATGAATTGTAGCACTAGAAGATGTGCTGAGGAAGGGTAGAACGACTAAGAATTGACCGGGAAGCTAAAGAGTGAACGGCAGGCAAACGACTCTTTGCTTCCTACCTGATTCCGGGACGGAATCCTTTTAAGGAGAGGAGACTGTAAGAACCCCAAATTTTGGATATAATTAAAACTTTTTATTAAGTAATGATAAAATGAGGAACAATGATTCCGACAACAAGGTCACCAGCTCTAATGAATGGTGGTTTCAAAGAACAATGATTGTAATGAATGGATATTGCTTTGGACAATGATCCTGATGCATTGGTATATTGTCAGAATAGAGTAATTCGATGGTTGAGGACCTAGATAAGAATAATCTACCATCCAGGAAGGAGTTAATGGACCCTTGAAGGAAAATGAGTACGTGCATAGTATTTCCCGTACGTGCATAGTGTTTCCCGTACATGCATAGTGTTTCCTGTACGTGCATAGTAATTTGGTGGATGAATAGTGATGTTGTAAGTTGGAAAACTTTTCACGCCACCCTATGTACGGGACGTGATATGGATGTTTCGAAGTCATATTAGTAATACGCGGAGGAAATAAGTGAATGCAGAGACGATCGGAATTCAGAAATTCCAAATTATTTTCGGTATAATATTTGACCGGACAGTGGATTAAATATTATTATAATCCAAGAATTGAGATATTAACCTTGAGGATTTGATATTTTGGGATGTTATTATATTTGAGTTAAGAATGAAGGTAGGAAACCACTGAGGAGTGGTTATAGCTACAATGTAATAATTGATATTTGGAAAGAATGAATGGAATTTGACTTTATTATTTCTATGTCTTGAAGAATGCTAAAGGGTAACAACATAGGTAAGAATAATCTATCTTCTAAGGGAATAAGATATGGCAACTTCAAGCAAGAGAATACTCTCATGTCATCCAGATCGATAACGATTAATCCAGTAGTTCCGTAAAAAGGTTAAGGAACGATCGAAAGAGAATACGGACAATTATACAACCCTAAGAGAACAAATAAAGAATACAGAATGAATATTGTTTTGGTGGGAGTATATATTAATATGAGACGACACTATATAGAAGTATTCGGAACGGATTTCCGAGTTCGTATTAGTGATCCAGGGGGAAAATGAGTGTATGTAAAAGCTGTCGGATTCTGAAAAACCGCACTTTTATTTTCTCCGAGAGTTCCCTGGACACTGATAGCCTTAAGTATTTAACGAATGGATTTAAGGAATATAAATTGGAAAGTTAGGATGAAAGATGGAGAATGAAAGTATTAATATTAAAGAGGATTCCCGGTAAACCCTAATTAGAAATCCGTGAAATATTCTCACGAACGATCAATCGAAACGGGTAATAACCGGACACAGAAACAAGCAGAGGAAGCAAGAGTCTTGTGCAAGCTACTAGAATAAATATCTAGTAACCAAGTGGGCAAGAGTAACTAGGTTAATTGGACTATAACTAGTACTTAGAAATCAAAAACCCTTGGTTAAGCTTTCAACCAGGGAAAACACAACACTTGTCCATGCTAATTACCTCATCCAATGCATCACACTCCACTAACACCACTTTGATGAGATATTATCTCACAAAATCACTTTAAGCATTATTACAAGCAACCAAGACAAAAAAAGAGAAAGAACACTCTCCCCCCCCCATTACCATTCCATTCGGCCTCACCATAAATTCCAAATCCAAACTCCACCTTCCCACCATTGTTTGTTCTTGAAATAATTATGGTGAGTCTTACATTTCCTAAAAGTGATCCCCTAAAAATTTCAAAGCCAAACTCTCTTGTTTCCATTTTCAAAGAAATCATCAAAGACTAGGGTGAATAGTGATTTTCAAGAACAACTCTTGATTTTCTTGATTTCTAGGATGATCTAAGCTTGGTTATGGGTATACAAGGACTATGCAAAGCTTAGCAAGATCTTTACACACTCCAAGGAAGGTATAAAACTCTTGAAACCCTAACCCTTGTTTGAGATTTAAGCATGTTTATGATAGTTATAACTTAGTTATGGTTATGTTAAGATTATAAGCATGATTATGTATGGATTTTTGGATTAATGATGTAAATAGCTAGATGAACTAAAAGGCATTGCTTGGCCTCAGTTCATGTATATAAGTCATGTATATGTTGTTTGGGTTGGATGCTATGTTTATGGGAAGATTCGAAATTGGTAGATATTCGATTTACAGCCGTTATAATGCCCGATTTTACAATACCATGTTTTGTATGCCATTTTCCATGTCGAACCCCCACTTTACAGAGACCTTATCTGCCATGATAGGATAGGTAATGTTCTAAGCTTCGTTTTGATATAAAGATCACGTGAAACGGACTTACGGCTTAGGATTTATGACCAAATTACTAAAAGTAGTTCGAATCGGTAAACGAAAGTTCGTAACTGAAATTGAACCCTCGTAAGCTATGTAACGTCATGGCGAATCTTGGTAAATAAATACTAGGGGTAAGAAGGAAGGTGTGAAAGAAAACCGTATGTCAAAAAGAGCATTTTTCGATTTATTAAAAATGTTCGAGTCAAGGTTAAACGCGAACGAACCCCTAAAAGACGACTCTTTTATAACTTCGGTAAAACACTTAGAAAACGGGCGATAAAACTCGGAGTATAATATTGGTTCGTAACGATCAACCTTAGAACTCATATGACTTAAGTATGTCCCAAGTATAAGTGCAGTGACATGTCGTATTAACGAACGAATGTCGGGTCGGATCAGTGATAATAAGTAATCCACAAAAAGGGGTATAACGAGATAACTCGAGAGCGTGTTTCGATTTAAGTATAACTTAACTTTTAATATGTTAAGTGATTAATCCCGAATGCCTTGGCTATTTATAGATCACCAAGCTGAACCGGGACCCGCTACCACTACCCCTTACCGTACTCGACTACCAGGCAAGTTTCAATTCCCTTCTTTTAGGCTGTTGTTGTGATTGAATAAATATATATATATGATTGCTGATATACATATGCCATTGCATGCATGCCTACTTTCAAGTTGAATTGATATACTTGTTCCCTGAATGTTATTGTTGGCTTATAAGCTAGATAGTTATATACCAGTTATAAGCCGGTTATTGTAAGACTGATATGGGCTAAAAGTAAGCCCTAAGGTCACATTTAATGTGGCATTAATTAGGCCAAGAATGGTCCAAACGTGGGGCCCACCAGCTGGGCCCAAAACCCTAATTATAATATTAATTTCGTAATTAGTATTAAGGGTAATAAACAGCTCAGTAAATAAGAGTCAAACAAGGATATTACTCTTGCCCGACTAATCCTCCAAGATGCACAATTCAATATGGAAACTGATTCCTACAAGGAATAGATCTAGAACCTTCCTCAAAGACTTGCCCACCAAGTCTCCGAATCCTACCATAATTCTAAGGCTTCTCAGCCTATATAAAGGGCCTGACCCCTCATTCTCAGAACTACGTTGGCTTGATTCTCAATACGAGATACGTAGGCACTCTGTGAGGACCGATTACAGTCTCGAACGCAGAAACAGCCATTAAAGCGCGAAGCTCAACCACCCTAGCAATAATAATAAATCGTAATCGAGATTTAGATCCCCAACATTTGGCGCCGTCTATGGGAAGACAACATCAACCATGGTTCAAACACGGAGGACAACATCAACTGAGGCCGTGCCTCTTAACTCTGCTCCACCAGCCACTTCTGATCCACTTATCGTCACTGAAGAAGGACAAATACTCCCATCGACAGGGGCGGTCATTCAACCTCTGCCCACTCAGCCCCCACGGACGACTTCCCAAGTAGAGGGGACCCACTCTGTGATTGTCCATCAAAGACAAGAAACCAATCCTCTCCAGATGGTGGTTTCTCCTCTTGGTAACGTTGATCGCACGGGGGTACAGATCCATACTACGGATCTCCCTTTGAACACCAACCCTATGTATGGGTTGCCTAATTATCCCCCTCGACGAAGAGAACCTGGACCAAGCGGTCATGCCTTACAGATCCGGGATCGAGAGTATGATGACTACTCTGGCCCCTATACTGATGATTCGTCATCTGAGGATGATGATCGAGATGAAGCCCCGAGGAGGCGACGTGCCAGCAAAGAACCTCAAAGAAGGACACGAAGAATCCCTGATGGACTCCCCTTGACAACTGCTGAGAAAATCAAGGCTTATGAGGTAGAGATTTTAAAGTTGAAGGACGATATTACAAGAGAACAAGATAGATTGAATCAAGCTCAGCTACCTCCAACTGCGGAGAGGATTCCAATTATAAATTTGGAGAGGCCTTCAAGAAGGCAAAGGAGGGCCGAGGCCCCAATTGAAAAATCAACAAGGGTGGAGACCCCCAGAAGCAACCCTAAGGATCTGATGCCACTTGGGGATCCTGATGATCCCACACCCCCGTTTACGGAGGAGGTGATGAATGCTCGCATCTCAAAGAAGTTCAAGATGCCGACAATCAAGGCCTATGATGGAACGGGCGATCCCGCAAATCATGTTAGAACGTTCTCGAATGCACTACTGTTGCAGCCTGCGAGCGACGCCTTAAAGTGTAGGGCGTTCCCTCAAACCTTGTCTGGCATGGCTCAAAGGTGGTACAGCCGCTTACCTGCAAACTCGATTGGCTCTTTCAAGGAGTTGAGCGCTGCCTTTGTGAGTCAATTCATCAGCGGAAGAGTTCATGAGAAAAGTTCTGCATCCCTCATGTATGTGGTGCAGGGGAAGAATGAGAATCTGAGAGATTACCTCAAGCGGTTCACCAAGGAGACGCTGAACATCACTGATCTGGAAAATAAGGTGGCCATGGTAGCCCTAGAACATGGAACCACTGACCTCTTTTTCAAAAGGTCTTTGGCAAAACATCCTCCTGAAAATATGGCCGAGCTTCAACGGAGAGCCGACAAATATATCAAGGCTGAGGACAGCATGAAGAAGGAAGCCACAGGAGGCAATGGCAAGGGTTCTACTGATTCGAAGAAACGAAAGCAAGAGCAAGAGTACGATGCTAGGGACAAGTATCCCCAGACTAGCAAGGATTCTGATTCACCACCGAAGAAAGGTTTGGGACCGAGGTTCTCTGATTATGCAAGGTTGAACGCTCCCAGGAGTCAGATCTTGCTAGATATTGAGAAGGATAAAGACTTCCGATGGCCGAAGCCACTTAGGGGTGACCCCGCGAAAAGGAACAAAGATCAATACTGTAGGTACCACCGTGATGTGGGTCATGATACAGATGATTGTATACAGCTGAAAGATGAGATTGAGTTTTTGATCCGGAAAGGAAAGCTAGGCAGGTTCACGAAGAATGATGATCGCGGTACCCAAAGAAGGGACTATGACAGGAGAGACAATGACAAAAGAGACGGCAATCGTGATCGTGATCGTAATACACAGCCCCGAGGGCCAGTAATCAATATGATTTGGGGAGGACCGACAGCAGCCGGCACTACCCGGAACTCCCGAAAGGCCTATGCTAGAGAAGTGATGCACATAGTAGGAGAAGCCCCGAAGCGTGCCAAGACTGAGATAGTGATTGGTTTTGATGATTCAGACCTTGAAGGGGTGAAATTCCCCCATGACGACCCGTTGGTCATAACTCCTGTAATTGGAAACTCGGAGGTGAAACGAGTCCTGATAGACAATGGAGCTTCTGTTGATATCTTGTTTCACGATGCGTTTTTGAAAATGGGATACACCGATTCCCAGTTGACCCCCACCAACATGCCAATATACGGATTTAATGGAGTTGAATCCAAGGTTGAAGGCACTATTCAGTTGCCCATGACTATTGGACAGGAACCTAAGGAAGCTACCCAGATGCTGAATTTCCTTGTGATCAAGGCATCCTCGACTTATAATGCAATCCTAGGAAGGACTGGACTCCATGCTTTCAAGGTTGTGGCCTCCACATATCATATGAAGATTAAGTTTCCAACCCGGAATGGTGTTGGAGAACAAAAGGGTGATCAGAAGATGGCGAGAAGTTGTTATGTATCCGCACTAAGGGCTGATGGAATCGGGGGGCAGGTACTTCCGATCGAAGACATGGATGTCCGTGGCGATGATGAACACCGAGGAAAGCCAGCAGAGGATTTAATACCTATTCCTCTGGAGCTAGGTGATCCTGAGAAGGTGACTTACATTGGAGCCTCTTTGAAGGAACCCCTGAAGGGCGAGTTGATAGCATTCTTGCAAGAGAATGGCGATGTGTTTGCTTGGACAGCGGCTGATATTCCAGGGATTGATCCCCAGCTCATAACTCATAGGTTGAATGTTGATCCCAATCGGAAGATAATACAGCAAAAGAAAAGGAACTTTGCACCTGAAAGGCAAGAGGCCATAAAGCAGGAAGTTGACAAGCTCTTAGAAGCTGGGTTTATCGAAGAGATTCAGTTCCCGGAATGGTTGGCTAACCCTGTGATGGTCAAGAAAGCCAACGGTAAGTGGAGGATGTGTATAGACTTCACCGACTTGAATGACGCATGCCCTAAGGATTGCTTTCCTCTACCAAGGATAGACATGTTAATAGATGCCACAGCTGGACATGAGATGCTTAGCTTCATGGATGGTTTTAGCGGCTACAATCAGATTAAGATGCACAAGGATGACGTCCCTAAGGTATCTTTCATAACTGATTTCGGTGTTTTCTGCTATCTTGTTATGGCTTTCGGTCTAAAAAATGCAGGAGCTACTTACCAACGACTGGTGAATAAGATATTCGCCAATCTGATTGGAAAAACCATGGAGGTCTATGTTGATGACATGCTAGTCAAGAGCCTGTTCAAGGCAGACCACATTAAGCACCTCAGAGAGGCATTCGAAGTGCTGAGGCACCATAAAATGATGTTGAATCCAGCTAAGTGTGCCTTTGGCGTTGGATCAGGCAAATTCTTGGGTCTTATGGTTTCAAAGCGAGGCATAGAAGCCAATCCTGACAAGATCAAGGCGATCTTAGATATGGAGCCACCACGCTCTATAAGAGATGTGCAGAAGTTGACAGGCCGAGTAGCGGCTTTAGGAAGATTCATCTCCAAGTCTGGTGACAAATGCCTGCCTTTCTTTCAAGCATTGAAGAAGGTGAAATATTTTGAGTGGACTCGTGAGAGCCAAGAGGCCTTTGAACAACTGAAGAAGTACATGACTGAAGCCCCGTTGTTGGCCAAACCTAGTCCCGGAGAGACTCTTTATATATACCTGGCGGTATCTGAGCAAGCGTTGAGCGCCGTTCTCATCCGAGAAGAGAAGAAGGTCCAGAAACCTATCTATTATGTGAGCAAGGTGTTGCACGGGGCGGAGCTGAATTACTCTCCCGTCGAGAAATTCGCATTGGCATTGGTAACAGCCTCGAGGAAGTTACGCCCGTACTTCCAGGCACACAAGATTGAGGTCCTGACGGACCAACAGTTGAGAAACATTTTGCATAGCCCAAAGGCTAGCGGAAGGCTAATCAAGTGGGCGATTGAACTTGGAGAATTTGACATCACATATAAGCCTCGAACAGCCATTAAAGCTCAGGCATTGGCTGACTTCGTGGTTGAATGCACCATTAGCAACCAAGAAGTCGGGGGGCAGGAAATGATAACAACCCCTGAGAAGCAAGATAGAGATGGAGAACTTGAACCTGATCAGAAGGAATACTGGGTGCTCTATTTTGATGGAGCATCAAAAACAAAATCTAGTGGCGCAGGCTTAGTACTGCAAAGCCCCGATGGGTTCACAGTCGAATATACTTTAAAGTTGGATTTCCAGACAACCAACAATGAAGCTGAGTATGAGGCCTTGATAGCTGGTTTAGGCTTGGCCAGAATCATGAAAGTCAAGAACCTCAAAGTGTGTGGAGATTCAAGATTAGTAGTCTCTCAAGTAAATGGTGAATTTGAGGCCAAGGATGAAACTATGGCAAAGTATCTGCGAGTTGTAAAAGCTGTCATGACTCAGTTTGACGAGTGTTATGTAGAACACATCCCGAGGATGTAGCTTTTTATTTATCTAGTAGGAGAAGTAGAAATAAGGTTCCATGAAACCATCTCAGGGTTTTGATGCCCCGAGTAGGACAATAATGAGTTATGTAAGGGTTTAACCCCTTTTTGAGTTATTAATGCAAACTTGTTTTCCATTCTATGATTCTATGTTTTGTTTACGTACCAAGCACCTGTTGAGTGTGAGTCTAGGAAGACCAAGTACCGAAAATAAATGAACATACGAATAAAACAAACAAATGCATAAATAAAGACCCCGAAGGGCCAACAGTTAGGGTTACATCATTTAGACCGAATAAAAGTTTAATCACGAAGCACCGTGATTGAAATACTAGAAATAAAAGCCACATACGGCTAAGTTAGGCCATGCAAGGCCGGAAGCAATCCCAGCTACTCATCCGAGGAATCCTCCTCGCCATTCTCCTCCTCGTCATTCTCCTCCTCATCAGTCTCCTCCTCGCTACTCTCCTCATCACTCTCTTCCTCAGAGCTGTCCTCATCCTGGCCCTTACCCGGTTCGGCTACCGCGACTGGTGGAGCTGTCACTTCCATTGCCTCAACCTCTTCCTCTTCGGAAGAGGAGCTATCTCCAACTACCTTCTTCGAGGGGACTGTTGGACGAACCACTCTCCCCTTCTGCACAGTCATAGGCCTTTTCCCTCGAGGATCTGAGGAAACTGAGCCATCCACAGCTGCTCGGACACCCCTCGAACCGGAACCAGAACGACGATGACTTCCCCTAGAGCCGGAGCCCGAAGCCTGAGCTACCGGCATGGCCTCGGCGCCCGAAGCAACTTGACAATACGGACTTGGAAAGTCCCTCGAGAAAACCACAGCAGGATGCCTCTTACTCACAGCATTGATGGCTCGATCCCAGCCAACAGACATGATACCCGGGCGTACTTCATCGTCATGCTTGTCTATAAGCTCAAAGAAATCCTCAGACTCCTGGTAAGCTTTCACCACTTGCTTGCAGTCTATTGCCCTCTTGTTATACAGGGAGTCATACTGTCTCTGGATAGAATGAGCATCAGCTTCAGCCCGGATGGCCCTGGACTCCAAGTCTTGATATTTCTCATCAAGAGTTGCTTTCTCCTTCTTCAAAGCCACATTCTCATCTCGGTATGCACGGCCTAGCCGAGTGCTAGCTTGGAACTGGGCATTCACCTGGAACCAAGAACCGATAAGTCAGTTATAATCACAAGTTAAGTAAAAATACTATGTCTAGGAAGGAAGGTGGGAAACCTGATATAGATCTTGAGCCCCGAGTTTCTCCGCCTCGTCAAATTTGTCCCCGGCTGTTACAGTCAGAAGGTCGGGGGGAGTGATGCTGAACTAGGACCAATCCAAGGCTGACTCTGGGCATCCCAAGATAGAATCTTGCTCACAAATTCCCCAACCAGGGATGAAGGGGGTCTTGACTCTCCCGTCAGCATTCCGTGATCTCTTCGAAGAGCATCCCGACAGGAACTGAGGGATCTTCGGCCCGGGTTGAATGCAAGCCGCCTCGGCTCTCTTAATCATCCTCCTAATAACTTTCGGCTGGTTTTCGGGCCGATTGTCGATCTCCTCAGCAACTGAAAAGACAACAGAAAAGATATCGGAATAAGAACAAACAGGGTTCATAACATAAAGGTAAAAAATTACCATCAGCAGAAAGTAAGCTAAGTCCAGCTTCTACAAGTCTCTTCTCGGTTAAGAAAACTTTGTAGTGAGTACGGCCGTCGTCAGCAAGTAGTCGATCACGATCAAAAAGCTCCTTCTCGTCAAGATCACATACAAAATGTGTAGCATCATGCACTTCCCCAAACTTAGACATAAAGAATTGGCCCCAATCGCCACCACGCCATACCAGAGTCACGAATTCTCTGTCCCAGTAGTGATGGAAATCTGGGAATGAAAAAGCATTCACAATATGTGGAACATTGGATCTATGCTGAATAGTGACCCATCCCTTCTGAGCCTCAGAAGAATTCTTGGCGGCGAATATGCTCCTGAACATGGTAGTAGTAGGCTCGACACCTAGATCTCGACATCTCAGCATAAAGATGATAATCAACCGCCATGCATTGGGACACAATTGGCAGGGATGAACCTGAAGCTCCGCTAAGAGCCTTATTATGAACTGGTCTACCGGGAATCTCAGACCTGCTTCCAAGGCACCTTTGTAGACACATAGCCTCTCTGGGTGCCAATTACAGGTTCTGTCAGCTAAGCTAGGAAGGCAAACCTTGATCACATCCGGAAAGCCATATAACTTCTTAATATTTTCGACATCTTGCTTGTCGAACTTGGACGGACTATGGTACGTAGCTAACTCAGAATTGTTGGGAAATGCATCCCTCATAGTACTTAACAAGTCAATTAAAGAATCAAATCGACGATCAATATATCTAGGGGGATTCAGTCGAAGATTACCTCGCAATGTTTTTGCCAAGGCTCTCTTGGCCATCGCCTCTGACATAGAGAATGACGAAGCTGGAGCGCGGTCGCCATCTGCCATCTTGAGCTTGAACTTGAAGCTAGAGCTTGAGAGCTTTAGAACTTGAGAACTTCAGAGAGAATTTTAGAAGTAAGAAGAAGTGAAGTGAATGAAAATGAAGGCTCCCCCCACTCTTTTATAGAAGATGGATGACCTTCAATATCAGGTTGAAACACAGCTTGGTTCGTGTTTGCAGGTCATCTATCGTTCATCTACAGAAGGATGTATTTCATCTGCTATATCCGCCAATAATTATACCGGTATATATGATTCCGGGAAAGAAAAGAAGGATTTACGTAAAGATATAGTAATAAGTTGTGCCAAGGCACTCATCTGAGCTTAAGGAGCTAATTACGTTTAAGGAAGGTAGAATACAATCAGTTAGTCTTTGCTATTAAAGAGACTAATTATGCTCTGAAAGGAGGTGTACAACATCCGTGATCAAGGACGTGATTCTAGAACGAGACTCCAAGCATTGCAAAAAGCTCCGAGAGGCACGACATAGCAACAATGAAGCACCTGTCGGGCGATCAAGAAGCTCCCGGCAGGCAACTTGGCTCTCCTGGCAGCCGACCAGGTGCCATGGAGAGGGTCTGGCCGACCTGGCTCTCCTGGCAGCCGACCAGGTGCATCAAGGAAGGGTCTGGCCGACCTGGCTCTCCTGGCAGCCGACCAGGTGCATCAAGGAAGGGTCTGGCCACCTGGATCTCCTGGCAGCCGACCTCATGGATCCCTAAGATCGAGATCGAGGTTCTGGATCCCTAAGATCGAGATCGAGGTTCTGAATCCTTGAAAGTCACGGGTGACCAATATACTAAATTAGAAATCAAGATCGAGATCGAGATTGAGGTTCTGGATCCCTAAGATCGAGATCGAGGTTCTGAATCCTTGAAAGTCACGGGTGACCAATATACTAAATTAGAAATCAAGATCGAGATCGAGATTGAGGTTCTGGATCCCTAAGATCGAGATCGAGGTTCTGAATCCTTGAAAGTCACGGGTGACCAATATACTAAATTAGAAATCAAGATCGAGATCGAGATTGAGGTTCTGGATCCCTAAGATCGAGATCGAGGTTCTGAATCCTTGAAAGTCACGGGTGACCAATATACTAAATTAGAAATCAAGATCGAGATCGAGGTCGAGGTTCTGGATCCCTAAGATCGAGATCGAGGTTCTGAATCCTTGAAAGTCACGGGTGACCAATATACTAAATTAGAAATCAAGATCGAGATCGAGATTGAGGTTCTGGATCCCTAAGATCGAGATCGAGGTTCTGAATCCTTGAAAGTCACGGGTGACCAATATACTAAATTAGAAATCAAGATCGAGATCGAGATTGAGGTTCTGGATCCCTAAGATCGAGATCGAGGTTCTGAATCCTTGAAAGTCACGGGTGACCAATATACTAAATTATAAATCAAGATCGAGATCGAGATCGAGGTTCTGGATCCCTAAGATCGAGATCGAGGTTCTGAATCCTTGAAAGTCACGGGTGACCAATATACTAAATCAAAGATCAAGATCGAGATCGAGATCGAGGTTTTGGATCCTTGAAAGTCATAGGTGACCAAAACACTTCCAAACAACTTGAGGCACCTGTCGGGCGATCAAGAAGCACCCGGCAGGCAACCAGAAGCACCCGGCAGGCAACCAGGATCTCCTGGCAGCCGACCAGGTGCATCAAGGAAGGGTCAGCCGACCAGGATCTCCTGGCAGCTGACCAGGATCTCCCGGCAGGCAACCAGGATCTCCTGGCAGCCGACCAGGTGCATCAGGGAAGGGTCAGCCGACCAGGATCTCCTGGCAGCCGACCAGGATCTCCTGGCAGCCGACCAGGAGCATCTGGCAGCTGACCGGGAGACACAAAGAGGCTCAATCTGACTTCCCGATACTCATTTTGGCACCCCCTATCGTTTGATTGAATCGTTTGATTGTTTTGCTGAAGGTTTCTCACTTTCCGTGACAAACATCGACCTTCGAATTAGCACCGTTTAGTGCCGTTTTATGCCATTTAACGTCGTTTACTCAGACATTGAAACGTCGTTTAAGCATCGTGTGACATCATTAATGTCAACATGGGATCGAGAAGCACATGTCAGACGATCGAGAAGCACATGTCAGACGATCGAGAAGCACATGTCAGACGATCGAGAAGCACATGTCAGACGATCGAGAAGCACGTGTCAGACGATCGAGCAGCACGTGTCAGACGATCGAGAAGCACCCGGCAGGCAACCAGGATCTCCTGGCAGCCGACCAGGTGCATCAAGGAAGGGTCAGCCGACCAGGATCTCTTGGCAGCCGACCAGGATCTCCTGGCAGCCGACCAGGATCTCCTGGCAGCCGACCAGGAGCACCTGGCAGCTGACCGGGACCCTTGTCGGCTGCCTCGTTGCCCGGAAGAGGTTAAAATTTTCCCGAATCTCCTCCGTTTAGCTCCGTTTAGCGCTGTTTATTGCCGATTAACACCGATTAGTGTCGTTTAAGCACTGATTAGTGCCGATTAACACCGATTAGTGTCGTTTAAGCACTGATTAGTGCAGATTAACACCGATTAGTGTCGTTTAAGCACTGATTAGTGCCGATTAACACCGATTAGTGTCGTTTAAGTACTGATTAGTGCCGATTAACACCGATTAGTATCGTTTACGCACCGCGAGTGCCAATTTGTCCTTTCAACATTGTTTAACACTGTTTAAGCATTGTTTAAGGCCGTTTAGCGCTGTTTAGTGCCGTTTATGCTGCTTAACGTTGTTTAAACATTGTTTAAGCATCGTTATGACTGATTAGGGCCGGTTAGCATCGAATTAACATTGTCGTGAACGCGTCGGTCGCTCCACGCTTTACATAAAGACAATACTCGTGAAACACTAGTGTACAAAGATAAACCCTGACCCGAGTCTCGAGTTAGACAAGTTAAACTTCAAGGAAAGCCTGATCAGCTTTCCTAGAAGTTGGGGGGCAAATGATATGGGCTAAAAGTAAGCCCTAAGGTCACATTTAATGTGGCATTAATTAGGCCAAGAATGGTCCAAACGTGGGGCCCACCAGCTGGGCCCAAAACCCTAATTATAATATTAATTTCGTAATTAGTATTAAGGGTAATAAACAACTCAGTAAATAAGAGTCAAACAAGGATATTACTCTTGCCCGACTTATCCTCCAAGATGCACAATTCAATATGGAAACTGATTCCTACAAGGAATAGATCTAGAACCTTCCTCAAAGACTTGCCCACCAAGTCTCCGAATCCTACCATAATTCTAAGGCTTCTCAGCCTATATAAAGGGCCTGACCCCTCATTCACAGAACTACGTTGGCTTGATTCTCAATACGAGATACGTAGGCACTCTGTGAGGACCGATTACAGTCTCGAACGCAGAAACAGCCATTAAAGAGCGAAGCTCAACCACCCTAGCAATAATAATAAATCGTAATCGAGATTTAGATCCACAACAAAGACCCTCATAGAAGGGCGTATACATCCTATTAATCAAAAATAGACCGGGAGTCAATATTCCTTGATATATCGAGATTACCTCGGAGGAAAATATTTAAGTAAATATTTTCTATTATTTGGGCGACGAATATTATTTGAATATTCGTTCGAGACTAATTATTTTAACGTTCCTTACTTCAAATAATTATTTGAACGTAACTATTCAACGAATAATATTTCTCAATATTCATTCAGAGTCGAATTGATTATCGATTATTATTTCGAATATTCTTCTAAAGATGAGACTACTAAATGAATATTATTTGGATATTCTTTTAGAATATTATTTTATTAAATAAATATTACTTTTGAATACTCATTTAAGATATGGAATACTTGATGAATATTATTTTAATATTCATCTGAAGCTTGATTTAATTATCGAATATTATCTCGAATATTCCTTAAGGCTTGGATTACTAAATGAATATTACTTGATATTCATTTAGGATATTATTCATTAAATAAATATTACTTTTGAATATTCATTTAAATTCCTAATTAATTATGAATATTACCTTAAATATTCTTTTCAGGTCTTATTAATTAATGAATATTGTTTTGAGTATTCATTTAAATATTTATTTATTCAATAAATATTCTCCTGATATTTCTTCAGGGATTATTTTGAGAAATACTCTGATTAAAGATATTCTTTCATATTCCCAAATATTCTTTAAATATTTTAACTCAATAAATATTCTCTGAATATTTATTCCATACTTAGAATAATCTCGATAAGGTTTATCTTCTTCGATTATTACAGAAAATATCTCGGAGTCATATTATTATTAATCTTATATCAAGAAAGGTTCTCAGACATCATTCTTCTTTGAGTCTATCTCCTTAATAATAAGGGAACCTTACTTGGAAAATGTTATTTATCTTGCCGACTTCCCGGTCATAAAGTATTCCCTTCACCCGCAACTCGGGTGCTGTTGACTTATTAAGTCGTTGCTTACCTTCTCATCTTTCGAGGGGTAAGATTACTGGAACAAGTTGATATCCGTTACCAAGTAATAGCTTGGGAGTTATTGGTAAATTTTCCTTTCCAACTAGATACGACTACTTTGTGGAGTCTTATCAACAAGTATTATACTTGGGGAAAGGGGGACGAACGTTACATTCAGAATCATGAATTCTATTTGAACTAGGAGTCGTGTAAGAGGCCGAGTCGCGCCGGTCCATCCCCTTTGGCCCAACCGTTGGCCGGGGAGAGCTAGTAAGGCGGTATACAAGTAAAGCTGTCAGTTCTTCCTTCTACCGGTAGTAAATCTAAATTGAGCTGTACGATCTCGACTGATCATCAAGATTGGAACAGCGAGTGCGGTGAATACTCCATCATTGGTTCATCATCCAAATTTATTTATTTCCTGCAACATGATTACTGTTGGCAGAGTTGGAAAAGGGTCATAACTGGAATTGCAACCTTTTCTTGCAAGTTCCTCTTCTTAATAACAATAAGAATATCTCGCTTACTTTGATGTAGCAGATATTTCTACAAACAAATACTTTAAGTTACCTTGTAACTTCATGGTTCATATTATACTGGCATCATTTCCGTAAATGCATGGCATATGGTTTGAAAGATACTTTTGAACTGTTATACATTATCGTTCAATTATATATTATTGTTGGTGGGCTATTGCTCACCCTTGCTTTATTATTATATCACAACAACAGCTAGACCAGATGACTCGCACAAGGCGCACTCGACGCGGGTGAGGACGATGAGACTACCAGAGCTGAAGAAGAAGCTATTGGTAGGATATATTTATTCTTTCAGTACCAAGATATAGTCTAGTATGACTTATGTAAATGGATGGCAAAGAGTATGTAATTATATTGAAATTCTTTTGGATTGTAAGAACTCATAATGTGATTAATAAAAATTTGATTGTTACTCTAATTTCATCTCTGGGACTATAACGGGTGTGTTTTATATTGTTGTGTTGGGTCATAGAGACGTAATTTATTTTATGTTAAGGAAAGTTCAATTGTTGTGAACAGAATTGGAAATCGTAACCACCGGATCCCGGACCCCGGATCTGGGGGTGTTACAGAGTGTTAGATCGATGATGAGTTATTCAGATTTACCCAAGTCGTTTTGGGGATATGCTATAGAAACAGCGGCTTACCTTCTGAACTTGGTACCTTCTAAGTCGGTTCCCAAGACTCCAATGGAATTGTGGACTGGCAGCAAACCAAGTCTAAGACATATTCGGATTTGGGGTTGTCCAACACATGTGCTGAACAAGAACGCGACCAAGTTAGAATCTCATACAGAAGTAAGGCTGTTTGTAGGCTATCCCATGGGAACGAAAGGTTATTCATTTTATAGTCCTAGGGATCGAGATATCATTGTTAGCACCAATGCTAGATTCTTAGAAGAAGACTATATAATGAACCATAAACCCATGAGTAGTATCGTTTTAGAGGAACTAGTGGGTGGGACAGATAATCCCCAAGTGCCAATAGTACAAGTAGAACAGCCACAAGAAAATGCACAACTTAACAGTAATACTGCACCAGTGCCTCGTCGTAGTGGGAGGGTTGTTCAACAACCAGATAGATTCATGTTTTTGGGAGAGTCCTCGGACTTGGTCTCTGGCGAACATGATGAGGATCCCAGGACATACGAAGAGGCAATTCTAGATAAAGATGCAGATCCATGGCAAAAGGCAATGGAATCTGAGATGGAATCTATGTATTCTAATCAAGTTTGGGAGCTCGTGGAACCACCCAAAGGTGTAAAACCCATTGGATGTATGTGGATCTACAAGAAGAAAAGAGGATCTGACAAAAAGGTGAAAGCCTGGAAAGCACGACTTGTTGCGAAAGGGTATACTCAGAAAGAAGGGATCGATTATGAGGAAACCTTTTCGCCGGTTGTTATGCTTAAGTCGATTCGGATTCTTTTATCTATAGCAGCTCATCTCGATTATCAGATATGGCAAATAGATGTCAAGACAGCTTTCCTTAATGGAAGTCTTGAGGAAACCATCTATATGCAACAACCAAAAGGATTCATTAAGGAAGGCCAAGAGCATCTTGTTTGTAAGCTTAAGAGGTCTATTTATGGACTAAAATAAGCTTCTAGGGACTGGAATATTCGTTTTGATCAGGCAGTCCAGTCATATGGATTTGATCAAAGTCCAAGCGAATCATGTGTGTATAAGAGAAGTGAGGGTAATGCAGTGGTTTTTCTACTACTGTATGTAGATGACATTTTACTCATTGGAAACAATGTTAAGATGTTGTCATCAGTAAAGGCATGGTTGTTCAAATAATTTGACATGAAGGACTTAGGTGAAGCGGCATACATCCTTGGGATCAAAGTAATAAGGGATCGCAAGAAAAGGATGTTGGATTTATCTCAAGAGCCCTACATTGATGAAGTATTAGCTCGTTTTAACATGCAGAACTCTAAGAAAGGTTTTCTACCTTTTAAGCATGGAGTTGATCTATCTAAGAAGCAGTGTCCTTCGACACCTAAGGATATAGAGAGCATGAAAGCAGTTCCTTATGCCTCGGCATGTGGAAGCGTAATGTATGCAATGTTATGTACGAGGCCTAATATCTGCTTTGTCGTGGGCATAGTTAGTAGATATCAGTCGAACCCAGGTCATGAATATTGAAGTGCAGTAAAAACAATACTCAAATACCTGAGAAGGACTAAGGAGTATATGTTAATTTACAAGGACTCAGATTTGTTTCTTGTGCGGTATACCGATTCAGATTTCCAGATAGTTAGGAGTCAGATGTTTGGTTATATAGTAGTTTTTTGTGTAATAGTGGACTAAATAAACACTGATATACTCATAGAATATTTTGAGTATAAGTGGGAGATTGGTGGTGTATACTGAAAATATTTATTTAAAGTATATACATTTATTTCTGGCCAGTTTAATTGAGAATCATTTAAATGTTTACGTGTTGTCTAAATATTATATATTGTGGACAATCTAGTATCAAATGGGATACAGAATATTAGATTGTTAAATACGGTTTATATAATATTAATAAGGTTCACAGCACAGGTGGTATTGGACAATCCACTGGTATGTCTGTAGTATTATTTAGATTAGTTTATATTGACTATTAAATAATACTAGTATACTTTGTGTATATTGAACAGGATCAAATTTAGAATTGTTCCCTTATACTGATTAAGAAGGTGAACTAAGATTCTATGTTATTATTAATGCTTAGGTTCTTAATCCGGATATAGTAATTGACACGTATATATTATTTACATGCTTTGATTTATATATGAAATAATTCTTACGAATTAAATCATTATATTTTGGGTGATGGAATAATATATATGGTGAATATTATTTATTGAAGGAATCCATGTCCTGATAATATTCGGGTTAATGATGTCCCATTGAAAGCTCAAAAAGATTTAATTATGTGAAACCCTGCAGGTGGATTTATTCCGGCATAATTAAATAAAGGTTGAGTGGATGATCAAGGATAAAAGATATTAATTAAATGAATTATCAGTAATTTATTTAATTAATGGACATGCGATATTTTAAACATGGGGAATTTAATAAGCAAATAATAAAGGAGCCGATTTAATTAATTAAATAAATTACCGGAATTGGGTGGGTGGTGCAATATTAATTATTTAGTGGAATTAATTAATATTAATGATAAAGGGCTTGGCCCAAGTTATCATTAGAAGGCCCGGCCCAATTTACTCCTTGATCCCTATTGTAGCCTATAAATACTCATTATGTCTCTAAGAATAAGGGTTCTGAATTCTAGAGCTTGGAGGCTAAACCTTGGAGGATCGAAGGCCACACTTCGTTCAAGGGAGTAAGGGAATACAATAGAAGACCGTGGATTTGAATCGCTTGCGCCGTAGCGATTAAGGTAAATCTTCTAACACCCTTTGTAATCATTAAACGGGTTAAACACAAATCACTATGATCCAAAGGGACCAACAGTAAGGTCCTTCCCAATGAGCGCCAAAAACTCCATGACCTGGGACCTTAGTGTTAGGCATGACTCTTCTAAGTACTAGGTAACCTGTATGTAGAGATCGCGCTTTGACCTTTCCATTATAGTACCTCGCTGTTCGTTGTTGATAGGCTGCGAGGCGTAGCTGGGCCTCACTTCTAGTTTCTTCTATCATGTCCAAATAAAGCCTATGATTGACCTTGTTTGCCTTGGGATCATAATGTTCTCTTCTAAACAACCCTAAGCCCACTTCGACTGGCACCATGGCCTCGCATCCATAAGTAAGTGAAAATGGTGTTTCCCCTGTGGTCGACCTTGGGGTCGTATTGTATGACCACAAAACCCTTGGTAACTCCTCAGGCCAATTACCTTTGCTCTCTTCCAGTTTGGCTTTCAAAGTGTGTTTTATGATCTTGTTTATGGCCTCAGTTTGACCATTCGTCTGAGGATGGCTCACAGCTGAGAAACTCTTTTTTATCCCCAGATTTTCACAGAATTCCTTCATTTCCTTGCTGTCAAATTGCTTCCCATTATCCGAAATGAGTTGATATAGGATCCCATAGCGACACACAATTGCTCTGTAAACGAAGTCCTTGAGCTTCTTTGTAGTGATAGTTGCAAGTGGCTCGGCCTCGGCCCACTTGGTGAAATAGTCAACGGCCACCACTGCATATTTAAGTCTTGCTTTACCCTTTAGGAGTTCCCCAATTAGATCAATACCCCACATAACAAAGGGCCATGGGCTCGTTAGCGATGTAAGCTGAGAGACAGGGACGTTGCTGAAGTTGGCGATCCTCTGACAGGCATCGCATTTTCTTGAAAACTCAAATGCATCCCTTTTAGCGTAGGCCAATAATACCCTTGGCGAAGAATTTTATGGGCTAGCGAGCTACCCCCCATGTGACTGCCGCATATTCCTTCATGGACTTCTCTGAGAATGTAATTACACTCTTCCCCATCTACACACCTCAGGAGTGGGATGTTAAATCCTCTTCGATACAAGACTTCATCATAAATGACATAGCGAGCAACCTGATATTTAATCTTCCTTGCTTCCTTCTTGTCTTGAGGCAGAGCTCCGTTTTTCGCATATTCCCATATTGGGGTCATCCAAGTCAACCCTGGGGTCGCTATCTCCATAATGAACTCCTCCAGTACACTGGGCTTTGTCTGAATTTCAAGTGGGATAATTCCAAGTAATGTGACCTCGCGGCGCGACCCCAATTTTTCCAGTGCATCTGCTCCTTGATTCTTTTCTCTTCTGATATGAACCACCTTGACATTGTTAAACTTTTCAATCAACCTTTGTGCATATCGCAGATATAGCTCAATCTGCTCACCTCTAGCTTGCCACCCACTCCAGAGTTGATAGGTTACAAGCATAGAATCGTTGTAAGCTGTGAGGTTTTCCACCTTTATTTCTAATGCCAGTTTGAGACCAATAATGAGGGCTTCGTACTCTGCTGCATTATTGGTGGCTTTGAAGGCAAAGTGTACTGCACTTTGTATCTTACGACCCTCTGGAGTTACCAACTCGATGCCAGCCCCGGCTCCTTCCTTGTTAGATGCCCCATCTACGTATAGCTCCCACCACGAGGCTGAATCTTCTTTTTTGTCCTCGCTAGCTGTTATTTCTGGTGCTGCTATGATAGCCCAGTCATCTCCCTTAGATTGGGGAGAAAGTCCAAAATGAAATCTGCAAGTGCCTGTCCTTTTATGGGGCCACGAGGCTTGAACTCGATGTCAAACTGACTAAGTTCTACTGTCCATTTTAACAATCTCCCTGAAGACTCCGGCTTTTGCATTACTTGCCTTAGTGGGTAGGCGGTGCGGACCTCAATGCTGTGAGCCTAAAAGTAGGGCCTTAACTTTTGCGAGGCCAAGACCAGGGCATAGGCTAGTTTTTCCATGTTTGTGTAGCGAGTCTCAGCGTCTAACATTCTTCTACTGACATTGTAGACAGGATATTGAACCTTTTCCTCTTCGAAAACCCATACTGCACTGACCGCATGCGTTGACACAGCGAGGTAGACAATGAGTGTCTCTCCCTCTTTGGGATTAGAGAGCAAAGGTGGCGAGCCTAGCTGTTCCTTGATATTCTGAAAAGCCTCCTCGCATTGAGGGGTCCATTCAAAGTTTTTTCCCACCTTTTTGATAGCTTTAAAGAATTCATGACATTTGTCTGATGATTTCGAGACAAACCTGTTGAGAACAACTTTCCTCCCTGTTAGGCTTTGAACCTCCTTCATACATCTTGGCGACCTCATCTCCATTAGAGCCTCTATTTTTGCGGGGTTGGCCTCGATACCCCGATGGTTGACAATAAACCAAGGAATTTCCCAGACTCGACCCCAAATACACATTTTTATGGGTTGAGCTTCATCCTATACTTTCTCAAGATACTGAACATTTCTGTCAGGTGAGCGATGATATCATCCACTAACCTTTGATAAGTCGCCCCAGCATTAAGGAGGCCGAAGGGCATCCCTATGTAACAGTAGAGCCCTCTATCTGTGATGAACGAGGTGTGCTCCTGGTCAGGGCCATACATGGGTATCTGATTGTACCCAGAGTAAGCATCCATAAATCTAAGGAGCGCATGCCCCGCTATTGCATCCACCAATTGATCTATCCTCGGTAATGGGAAACTATCTTTTGGGCAGTGTTTGTTGAGATCAGAGAAGTCTACACATGTCCTCCACTTTCCATTGAGTTTCTTCACGAGGACTGGGTTTGCAAGCCAGTCAGGGTAGAATGATTCCCTAACGAGCCCAACCTCGAGGAGTCTATCCACTTCTGCTTTGAGAGCCTCGGCTCGTTCTCCACTTATAGGTCACATTTTCTGTCTGACTCCTTTCTTGCTGGGGTCCAGATTGAGCCTGTGACACATAACGTTAGGATCAATCCCAACCATATCCTCGTGGGACCAGGCGAACACATCCAAGTTATCTCTCAAAAAAGCGACAAGCCTTTCCCTTAAACTAGGGTTGAGTTGCGACCCTATCTTCAACACCTTAGAAGGGTCTCGTACATCAACAAGAATAGGAATAGTATCCTCCGCTGCTCCAGCTCGCTCTACATGTTCTAGGATGCGAGGATCAAGGTCTAGATCATACTCGCGAGCCTGGCTTGGCTCGGCCTCGTAGGTATTAGTTTTTTCATGTTGGGGGGTCGCGTCCTCCGGTATTTTAGTTGAACCCACATGTCCATATTCATTCACAACAGTTATTTCTTGTATGATTCCGCTTGGTAGCTCTGTTAGTGTGGAAGTTTCCTTGCGAACCCATTTGCCTTTTCGGGCTCGCACAGCTGCCTGCTCTGGGCTCTCTCCTTCGTCACTAGCTTCTTCTACACTTCCTTCTTGGAGTACCATCACAGGTTGCGAGGCCTCCATCATGAGGGCTCCTGGGACCGGTTCTACCTGGATACCCAAGTTATTAAAGTAATCAACTGGAAGCTCCTCGATTGAGATCATGTTACAATTTGGTGAAGGCATGAGGGCTATCTTGCGAGGCTTGTCTTCCTCTTCGCATTCCATCTTATCAATCATAGAGTTACTCCCTTTTTTTGCTGACTTAAGGGCCTTGTTATAGCATTCCCAAGATTCATGTTGCGCTCCCTTAACACAACCGACTCCATTTGGGGTAGGGAATTTCATAGAGAGATGGTAAATAGAAGTGACCACCCTCATTTCTTTTAGAATTGGCCTCCCCAAAATAGCATTATAGGTCGAGGGCTGATCAACTACCATAAAATCAGCGATCTGTGTAGTTATACAGGGCTCGTCCCCTAAGGTAACGGGGAGTCTAACGAGGCCCTTGACATTGACTGAAGCTCCAGTAAAACCATAAAGATGTCCTACGGTAGGGATAAGGTCTCTGTCCACGAACCCCATTCTCTGATAGACCTCGTATGTTAGAATATTCACTGCACTTCCATTCTCCACAAGGACCCTGTAAACATTTTGCGATCCAATGCGAACTCGGACAACGAGGGCATCCGAGTGGGGGTGGTGGACCCACTTCGAATCTTTTTCAGTGAACATGATATTTGTATCTTCCCCCTTGAAGAGCTTTGGGGCTCGTTCCTGCAGGTGATGAACGTTAGTGAGAGGTCGCTCCTTGGCTTCACGAGCATATCTCTCTCTGGCTCTATTGCTGTCTCCCCCGATGTGGGGTCCTCCAATTATCACATGAATACTTTCACCTCGCGTTTCCTTTTCCTTAATGACTGGATTCTGTTCAGCTGGTGGAGCTTGATTATAACCAAGGCCAGACTTGGGATTATGTTCTTCACTTCTCGAACCGCCCACTCAGTTAACTTTCCATCCCGAATTAATTGATCCACTTGCTGTTTGAGCTCCCGGAAATTCGTTGTATCATGCCCCGTTTGTTCATGAAAGGCACAATATTTAAAGTGTCTGCAGTTCCTTTCGGACCCATTTGTGCAGGTCTCCTGAATACGCCTTTGTGCGCATTGACTGCATAGATGTGATCAATTGGGGCGACCAGAGGGACATATTTATCTCCACTCCTTGCAGGGCGAGCTCGAGGCGGGGATCGTTTTGGTGGATCGCGCTCTCTTCTCTTTTGACTGGGGCTCCGACTTCGATCACGTCTTCGCCTCGGACTCCTGGAGTCCTTCCTTTTCACTCCCCTGTTTCTACTCCAACTACTACTCCTTTCATTATTCTTTTTTAGATCTGCAAGTGACTTCTCAATGCGCTTGAAAGGCTCAGCGACCCTGTGTAACTCAGAAAGGGTGCTAGGGGTTTGCTCTTGTAATTTCTTCCAGAACTCAGTCCCTTCCCTTACTCCAGCGGTAAGGAAATTCTTTACAGCTTCATCATTCGCCCCCCGTACGCGAGGTACTTCAGCATTGAATCTCTTGAAATAGTCATGAAGAGTTTCTGCTTCCTTCTGTTTTATGTTCGCCAAGGTAGATACAGGGGGTGCATAGAGCATCGAAGATTGGAACTGCTTGATAAAGATGTCAACAAATTGCTCCCATGAGTCGATGGTAACCAGGGCCCCTAGTTTCGAAAACCATTGCTGGGCACTTCCCCTTAGCGAGGCGGTGAACAACCTACACCTCGCTAGCTTCGAGAACTGGTATACATCCATCTCGTTGTTGAATCGAATTACGAACTCAGCTGGATTAGTATCTCCATTATAGGTCATATCTGAATGATGCCCACGAAACATCGCAGGGAGTGGCGCAGTTCGAATTTCATGGGTAAAGGGTGAAGAAGAACCCATAGTGCTAAAGATCCCTTTCTCATTGTTCATTGCGTCCAAGGCCTTTTTCAACTCTTCCAGCTTATAGTCGCCCACTTTGGCCCCCTTGTCCCCCTCCTTTTTCTCTCCAATACTCCCATGGTGTGAATGAGTCTTTTTTGGGACGCTAGACTCCTCCTGGTCATCCCTGCGATCCTTTTTTTTACGATCCTCTTCATGGTATTTGGATCGTTCTCGGTCTCGATGAGATGGGGGTCTGTCATCGCGATGATGGGACCGCTCGCGCTCTCTACGAGGAGAGGGGGGTCTGTCATCGCGACGATATGACCGCTCGCGATCTCGATGAGGAGACAATGGTCGATGAGGGCCCTTGCTTTTATTCTTAAATTCTTCATTCCGAGGTGCATTAATCTTTTCTAATTTGAGACGGAGGTCATGTTCAGTTAGCTTATTTCCGAGACAGTAAAAAACACTAATCGATCTCCCCTCAGATGAGGCGACCTTGTCATGCGATCCTCCTTTCTTCTCGAGAGAATGCTCCTCCACATTCCAGTCAGGGTTCGTTTGATCTGTTAGAACATCCTCAAAATCATCAATAAATTCTTGACAGGGACTTTTCTTCCTTCCCCTTGATATGCTCGACCACCTGTCCTTGCATTCCTCTTCGATCCTCTAGAACTATAGCGCTTCTCCACTTTTGCGACCCTCTCATGTACAGCGGTCACTTGATCGCCGAGGCCTTTTAGAAAAGACATTACCTTGCTGGTCAACGCCACCCTCTGTACTGGGGGGTGTGCTCCTCTTTGTACCCAGTCTTAGAGTTGTCCTTGGACACCTCGTCCTCTGAGGGGTCCCTCGTCAGGGGATCATCCTTGTTAACCCTATGCGATCCCGGAGTCTCTCCATCATTCTTCTTTTTGTATGATTTAGTCATCGCTTCTCCCAATTCAATGACTAGGCCCCTCCTTCTAGCGCCAAATGTTATAGGGAGAATATTGTATAACAATGTTTTGGAGGTTTGCTGGATTAACGGAGCTAAATACGGATATAAAGCTAAGAATATGAAGAACAATCAGGATTAGGGTTTGTGTATATAGGTGTGGTTGAACTTGATAGGTGTTTACAGGGGTGAACTGTTTCTCATCCGTATCAAGGTGCCTACGTACCCTATTTATAGGGATCAAGCCGTACGTAATTCTTGGGCAGCAAGTTACCTAGACGGGCTAGGGTTTTAGAAGATAAGTCATGGCCCAAGCCCACTCGAGTAGGGCTGATGTGGCAATGAGTCATTAATTCTATCCATGATCCATGGCTTATAGAAGGAAACCGATGGTCTCGCATGGTTAGAGAAGTGAAGTCGAGCCTAGCATGCGACCTCGAGGGGCCTGGCCATGCAAAGTAGTCCCAAATGCCCAATTACTCATATGACCGCGAGGGGCCTAGCTACGAGCCTTCTATTAGAGAATCAGATAACGATCTCATTTAGCCTGTAGATGTGATGATAGCGCGAAGCGATCCCTAAGAGGGGGTATCAGCGAAGCAATCCCAGATCATAAGCGAGGTGGCCCTGTAGTTGTGCCGGGGTGATTCCAATAGTGGACTGTTAGTGACCCAATTGTCATCTTCTAGGCCCATAGGCAATTATGAACCGTTAATTTAGCTAATTAAATCATGATAATCATTATGCCAGATTTGGGCATAACACATATATATATATATATATATATATATATATATATATATATGTATGTATGTATGTATGAAATATGAAATATATAAATATATTAAATATTGCACTGCGGTTTGAACCGCATAACTGAAATTCAAAATTGCGAATCGCACCGCACGATTTGTCAAAATTTCAAATCGCAACCGTACTACGACAAATTAAAACACGTTTCGCGGTGCTGTGTGGTTCGGGCGGTTTTTGCGGGAATACCCCTAGTATATGTTCTTAATAAATCTAGGGGTGAGCGAGAATGGAATACAAAATCTGGGACGACAAGAGATAAGCTATAAACACTTGAGTTATTTTATCGCGCTCACTCTAGTAAGTTTTTTTGTGCATGTAAAATTCTAAGATGTTCACTCCATTAGGTTTTTTTTGGAAAAATCATAGAATTGAAGAAAAAAGTTAGTTGGATAAAATTTTCCAATATAAATCCTTAACTGTTATATTGAAAAATGAGAATAAAATTAAGTTAAAAAAAAATTAAACTATGAAAACATTAGATAAAGAGATAATTTTAGAAAACCATCCTTAAACTTTATATTTAAAGAAGATATGAACGTGTAATATGGAACAATTTCTTTTTAAAAAAAACATGCAAAAATTTCTTTTTAAAAAAAACATATAATCTGAGATAGAAATATTATAGAAAGATTTCAATTGGATCACGTATTATTCGAACTATATTATCATCGTCACCCACAAGCACCGACATCCCATATCAGCACATACAAATTCACAACACCATAGTCCTCGGTCGAGGAAGAGTGCATTGGAGTATTACTTGCAATTAAAATTTATCGAATAAGAGGTAGGGGCTGAATCTGAGTCTACTATACGTATTCTTTTTCCCTCTTTTGTTCATCAATCTTTTCGATTTCTAATCCTATCTAGGGATGGGCCCGCCCGATTTCGATCCGATCCCCGCACCGAACGAGGCGAGGTTTCGGGGATATTTTCGAGTACGGATCGGGGAACGGGGACAATTTTCTTAAAAAATCGGGAAGCGAGCCGGGGCCGGGATTTTATGTTTCCTCGGTCCGATCCTCCATCCCCGCCCCAATTTTTTCCACCGGGCCTGATTCTCAATCCCTGGCTCGATTTTACCTCACTATAATACAAAATTATATATATTAATTGTCATATATTAATATATATAAATTTCTACTTAATATTGGAAACAAAATGATACTTTTGATCTTACATGTTCGTCTTTCTAGTAGTTAAATGACTTAATTTTTATGTTATATAAAGTTATTTCTTTTAGTAATATGTTTTTATATCTTAATTTAGTGCATATGAGTTAATGAAATCAGGTAATTTTTATATTTCAAAATGAAATTCTGAGAGTTAACATATATGCATGTGAAGCTAAAGATGTATTTCTTATTAAATTAATTAATTAGTAGTCAAATTTGAAGTTGATTTGTGCAAATGGAATAAGTTTGGAGTCAAGCACTGAGATTTTATGATGGTTCCAAGTAAAGTTAATTGACTATGGAAGCAATGGCAAAAAGAACGGAAGAAAACGGCTCAAAAACGAAGAAAATGGAGGAAAATCAGTTTCGGCAGGAAGTTTACGTGCCTGGAGCGCGTAACCGTGCGCCTGGAGCGCGTGAAATAGTAGAAGCAGGCGCCTGGAGCGCGTAGCACGCGCCTGGGGCGCGTAGCACGCGCCTGGGGCGCGTAGGTCCGACAGAAAATCCTGAAAATGTTCGTTTTGAACCTATTTCGAATTGTAGTTGTATTTTTGTATCCAAACCTATTTCTAATTGTATTGTAGGTTGTTTTTCTTACTGGGCAAGACTTCTAGAGCCTATTTAAGCACATCCTACCATTGTAATTTGGATGACCATTACATATCAATTACTTAGGTTTATTTGTATCTTTTTATACTTTGTTTTTATCATGGTTTCATCAGATCCCATGATGACGAGAGGTTCGATTATGAACTAATCGTTGTCATGGGATTCTAACGGATTTATTTATGGAGCTTTAGTATTTTGATGCTTTAAAGATCTGTATGTGATGTATATTTGATATCCCTGTATGGTTATTCTTAATGCTTTTAGATGCGTAGCTAACATCTAAATTGAATTGTTAATCTCTTGCGAAACGATAGTGGATCTTGAGATTTAGAACTTGCCATGCTAGCATAGGATAGGTTGATGTTTTAACATCATGATTTGTAGCATAAATAGAGATATTATGCTGCCCTATGTGATCAATATGGATAACTTGTGCTTAAACCGTTATGTTTTCAAATCTTATAGAGATATAGGGTCTAAACATAATTGGTGTCTATTCATCTTCTATCTCTTTTGTGGATGTATGAGTAGTTTGGTGTTAGTATACCAAGAGGTAGCTTATACTTGTTTCGTGTTGTCCGATCAGATATCATAACCATTGCATATAGTGATTAAAGGCGTCAGATCTAAGCAAAGTATTTAATGAAGTTAGGATCCCATGTTTTCTCTTGCATAAGTAATTCGATTCCAATTCTCGTTAGTTAGTTAATTCTTAGTTTTGTTAATTTGTTTCTTAGTTAATTATAGTTAATCTAAACCCAATATTGTTAATTGTCTTAGCGGTGAATAAAAACCATACATTGTTGCATAGGTGCATGAACTGAATTGAAACCCAACCAGATCTCTGTGGGAACGAACTTGACTTATTCATATATTACTTGTGACCACGTACGCTTACGTGATATTGTGTTAACAAGTTTTTGGCGCCGTTGTCGGGGATGGTCGGTGTTTTATTTTTAGTTTATGTGCTTGTCATCAGTGGTCGTTAGAGTTCATTAACTCGGATTGTTTCTTACATAGTTGTTTAGTTCTATGTGTTTCAGGTAGCAATGGGAGAACCAACAGTAGCAGCGAAAGCATTGATGTATTATTCTCAACCAAAGATCAATGACGTCCAATTTAGCATTGTCAGGCCAGCTATTGCAGCTAATACTTTCGAAATCAAGCCTAGCATAATTCAGATGGTGCAGAATTCGGTTCAGTTTGGGGGTGCTCCGATTGAAGATCCTAACATGCACATCCGGAATTTCATTGAGATCTGCGACACTTTCAAGATCAACGGGGTGTCGGAAGATGCTATTAAATTGAAACTTTTCCCATTCTCTTTGAGGGATAAAGCTAAGGGCTGGTTGAACTCTCTACCAGCAGGTTATATTTTGACATGGGAGGATCTTGCTCAGAGATTTCTCACTAAATTTTTTCCCATGGCAAAGACAGCAGCAATCAGGAACGCTATTACTCAATTTTCACAGCAGTCTGAAGAATCTTTGTGCGAGGCTTGGGAGCGATATAAGGAGATGATAAGGAAGTGTCCACATCATGGTATGCCTGATTGGATGGTGATTAACTGCTTTTATAATGGCTTGGGTGCACAGTTAAGACCCATGCTAGATGCAGCATCAGGTGGAGCTTTATGGGCTAAGAGCTATGCGGAAGCTTATGAGCTAATTGAGATGATGGCTGCGAATGAATACCAGAATCCAACTCAGAGATTATCACAAGGCAAATTAGCAGGAATTCTGGAAGTTAATACAGTCACAGCTCTAGCAGCTCAGCTTGAGGTACTTAATAAGAAATTGGATTTTATGTCAAAGCATGGGGTGCCTCAAGTTGCTAGTGGTGGTGAGCTATGTGAGGGCACACATGAGACGAGTCAATGTGCCACATCTTCTGAATCGGCACAATTTGTGAGCAACTTCCAGCAACCTTCGCAACCAGCTCCAGCCACTTATCATTCCAATTTCGGCTGGAGCAACAATCAAGATTTTCAGCAACAACAGTTTCATGGGGATGATGGTCAATCTTCGAATGAAAAATCTGAATTGGATGAATTGAGGTTGATGATTAAAAGTCAGGCGGTATCTCTAAAGACATTGGAGAATCAGATTGGGCAATTTGCAAGTGCCTTTCTCAACGGGCCGTAGGGAGTTCTTCCTAGTGCCACAGAGGTAAATCCAAGAAAACAAGATGGCATGGAGCAGGTTAATGCCATAACACTCAGATCTGGAAAAGTCACGAACGATCAGAATTCAGCAATTGAGGATGAAGAAGGAATTCATGATCAGGATCCTATAGAAAAAGAAGAAAAATCTATTTTTTCAGAATCTGTGGTGGATAGTGATGAGGAGGAAGAGTGTGAGTCACTAGGCTTGGCTGATCTTTTGGATTCTAAGGTGCTGATTGATGAGGTGGTTTCATGGTCAAATCTTGAAGATAGTGCAATTTAGTCTTTTCTTGAGGAAGATGTTTTGATTGAGGGTAATAAGGATCTTCATGAGTTGTATAGGAATTTTACTTCTGATGAGATGTTAGAGGAATTGAAGGTCATTTGTTCTAAGCATGAAATCCAACTTGAGGAGAGTTCTTTTGATCCTAAGTCTGTTGTGAAGACTTCTGTTGGTGAACCACCCACTTCCGTTCCTAATCCGTCCATTACCTCTCTTGATCAGTCTTTGGTAGTTAATAATGAAAATCATCACGTTGAAGAAGTTTTCAAACTCGAGCTTAAACCGCCAGATCACTTGAGGTATGTACATTTTGGTCAATCATCTACTTTGCCTATTATTATTGTTGCTAACTTGTCAGGTAGTGAAGAAAACATTGTTACTGACACCTTTGAAGAGCAAAGAAGGCGGAAACTTGTCATCGAGGATGTAGCCCAGGAAAAGATAATTAAAAGGCCATATAGAGATACAGTGTAGAAATTTTCAAGAGAAAAAGTCATTGCCAGGTCTAGCTAAAGACTTTAAACAAAGGAGCTTCGTGGGAGGCAACCCACGTGTTTCGATAGTTTTAGGTATGTTTCCTACTATCCCTTGTATTTACTTCCATTCAATGCGGACATTGAATCTTTTAAGTTTGGGGGTGGTTTCGGGGATAAGTAGTGTATATGTAGTTATTTGTGATTGTGAGTCATTGTGTTCATATAGATATCATGTTTGCATAATAGTAGTAATTCATGCATATATGTTCGTATTAATTATGTTTGTTTCATGTAGGGCATTCTATTTTTGTTTCGTATACCATGTGAGTTCATGTTAGTTGCATTTCATGGCATGCATATTTCATGATCCCTTAGGATGAGCCAATTCCGATTGGTAGGTAGATGTTTTATTGACTGTGGTAATGATGAGTAGAGGGTTGATTTATAGTTCTTACGAAATTTACGTGCATGTTTCAGAAACACAATCTTTACACAGTCTCATTAGGTTGCTTTTGGGCTAGGTTGAGATTATGCTTGTTTGGATGCTTTGAGATTTAATCACTTGATTATAGTTAGAATTTGCGTTATTCCCTTGATGGGGATACTAAAGTCTAAGTTTGGGGGAAAACAGGGATTTCATGTTTAATTGTAAATAATTGTCAATATGGCTAGGCGTCAAATGGCTAGTAGCCGGCTCATATTTATATGAGTATTCTAGGGTTGGAAATGAGAAAGGCTCATTCCAGATCGCAAAAAAAAAGGAAAAAAAAAAAGAGGAAAAAAAACAGAAAAAAAGAAAAAAGAAAAAAAGAGTCAATAGTTAAATTGTTAAATGCAAAATTAACCAGGGTGAGCTCTTTAATACTCGAGCAATTAAGTTCGCGGGGACTTTGTGCCTAGTGACCTAAGGCTTTTATAGTCTGGGATTCACTAACCTAACGCTCGCTACATGGGTATTATTGTATAAGCCTTTCGGGGTCTCATCCATTGCACGGTTAAAGAAGCATGCTTGTATATATGTGTCGTAGTAGTTAGTAATAAAACATGAATTTCTGTCTACCTTAGATAAGGATGGAGGTGTTTCTAGGTTATGGAGTGTTTACCGTCTATTCTAGTTATAAACTTGTGATTGTCCTGGCAAAGAACATGTATGATTTTGATCTAGTTTTAGGAGTATATCTGATGAGCATCGTACAAACGCACGTTCTGTTCATGTATTGTTAGTATATGGGGACTTAGTCGAGCTCTACTTGGAGTTATTTGCATTCCTTGAGATATGTGCTTGCTAGTTGGTTTTTGTTAGTTTGAAGGGGATCTTTGCATTGTCATATTAGTTGCATTCATGCATTGCATTGCATTGGATTTTGTGGGTACATTCGCTATAGGCCCTCACGAGACCTCACTCGTCCACTAGGGCTACCTAGGGGTTTAAAGGGCTTGTTGCATATGCCAAATGCAACCGTGATCACCTACGGAAGTGGTACTAGTTAGTTAGTTAGTTGTAATTGTTTATGCTTAAGGACAAGCATCGGTTTAATTTTGAGGGTGTGATAAGTGGATTTTATATCCACTTGGAACGTTCCATATCGGCTTGAATTGGTGTACTTGGACTTAAGTTTTCGGTATTTTTAATGTGTTTTGTTTGAATGTGCAGGTTTGCAAGAATGTCGATTAGGGCTGCCGTTTTCGTCAAATTTGAAGTTGATTTGTGCAAATGGAATGAAGTTTGGAGTCAAGCACTGAGATTTTATGATGGTTCCAAGTAAAGTTAATTGACTATGGAAGCAATGGCAAAAAAGAACGGAAGAAAACGGCTCAAAAACGAAGAAAATGGAGGAAAATCAGTTTCGGCAGGAAGTTTACGCGCCTGGAGCGCGTAACCGTGCACCTGAAGCACGTGAAACAGCAGAAGCATGCGCCTGGAGCTCGTATCACGCGCCTGGGGCGCGTAGGTCCGACAGAAAATCCTGAAAATGTCCGTTTTGACCCTATTTCGAATTCTAGTTGTATTTTTGGTATCCAAACCTATTTCTAATTGTATTGTAGGTTGTTTTTCTTGCTGGGCAAGACTTCTAGAGCCTATTTAAGCACATCCTACCATTGTAATTTGGATGACCATTACATATCAATTACTTAGGTTTATTTGTATCTTTTCATACTTTGTTTTTATCATGGTTTCATCAGATCCCATGATGACGAGAGGTTCGATTATGAACTAATCGTTGTCATGGGATTCTAATGGATTTATTTATGGAGCTTTAGTATTTTGATGCTTTAAAGATCTGTGTGTGATGTATATTTGATATCCTTGTATGGTTATTCTTAATGCTTTTAGATGCGTAGCTAACATCTAAATTGAATTGTTAATCTCTTGCGAAACGAGAGTGGATCTTGAGATTTAGAACTTGCCATGCTAGCATAGGATAGGTTGATGTTTTAACATCATGATTTGTAGCGTAAATAGAGATATTATGCTGCCCTATGTGATCGATATGGATAACTTGTGCTTAAACCGTTATGTTTTCAAATCTTATAGAGATATAGGGTCTAAACATAATTGGTGTCTATTCATCTTCTATCTCTTTTGTGGATGTATGAGTAGTTTGGTGTTAGTATACCGAGAGGTAGCTTATACTTGTTTCATGTTGTCCTATCAGATATCATAACCATTGCATATAGTGATTAAAGGCATCAGATCTAAGCAAAGTATTTAATGAAGTTAGGATCCCATGTTTTCTCTTGCATAAGTAATTCGATTCCAATTCTCATTAGTTAGTTAATTCTTAGTTTTGTTAATTTGTTTCTTAGTTAATTATAGTTAATCTAAACCCAATATTGTTAATTGTCTTAGCAGTGAATAAAAACCATACATTGTTGCATAGGTGCATGAACTGAATTGAAACCCAACCAGATCTCTGTGGGAACGAACTTGACTTATTCATATATTACTTGTGATCACGTACGCTTGCGTGATATTGTGTTAACACTAATCTCCTTTTTAAAGAATTAAAAACTGACGCGTACTTACTTCCACCCTTATTACAAAAACAATTCCCCCTTAAACAAAATTTTATTTTCCCCCTTAAACACGAACCCCATTTTTTCACTTCGCCCATTTCCCCCCTTTTCTTTTCTCACGCAGTCAACTCTCTCAATCTCTCTCTCTGCTCTCGCTCTTTAAGCTCTCTCTCGATTCTTCCTCTCAGCATCTCCCTCTCCCCTCTCTGCCGTCTCTCTTCCCCCTTTTCTCAATACTCTCTCTCTCTCTCTCTCTCACTCGACCGTCTCTCACTCTCGACCCTTCTCTCACTCAACCTTACAACCCTAAATCATAACTTTCTAAATCGAGACCTTAACATCAAAGCCTTAAAACGAAAAGAGGTGAACCCTAGCTTTCATTTACATGAACCCTAGCTTTTGTTTGTGCTTCAATTGGTCAATTTTTGTTAATTAGGTGTATAGGAAGTTTCAATCGGTTGATTCTCTCGAATCCGCTCGAATTAGTAAGTGGGTTTCGAATTTCTTTTCAAATTTCAATTTTTTTTTCAGATTTGTTGATTCTTTAGCTTGGGTCATCTACTTTGATTCTTCAATTTTTGTGTTAATAGATATATACTTCAATCGGTTGGTATTTTGGGATTCTTCGCTTCTTTGCATTTAAATAAGTCTTGGAGGTAGCGGTTGCCATTGCTTTGTTGCGGAAGAAGTTCTGCAACTAAATGTAAATGCCATTTTTGAGTGTCAAATTAGTGGTGGGCTTGGAAGAAGATGGTTCTGTAAAATTCTGCATCCTCATATGAATAGGTTTCATTACATTATTTCTTTTTTAAAAGTATTTCAAGTTGTATTATTTATACTATATGTCAATCAAGATGTATACTTGTATGTTCATATGCTGTGTTCTTACTTATTATTTATTTCTTATGTTCTGTCTGAGACTTTGTAATCACCTGTCAACTTAGTGTTGCTTTTACATGATTGTAACTAAGTTTAATGGGGGATATCATTTTTGTGAACAGATATACCTTATACATAATGTGAATATTCCACCAGTGTATGCAATCCATCTACTGGTTGATATACCATGTATCATCTAGTACGTCTATATTTTTTTATCTTGTAGACAAATGGCTGTAATTTCAGGAACAAAATTAAAAGCAAAATCTTTTTTACTTTACAGTCAGTGGATCAATCTAGTGTTATCTGCCGCAGGATGCAGGGAAAATTTTCTTTGTTTTTTTTGTGAATTGTCAAGCATTTGTATTCTTGAAGAGCGGTATATCTTGTATATAACATGTTATCAAAAACAGAAGCCATTGATTGAGGGATCTCTTTCTATGCACATACATGATTTAAATTTCAAGAAAGCAAACTGTTCGATGAGAGGATGTTTATATTAACGATGATCAATTCCTAATGATTGTTTCTTTTTGCAGCGGGACAAGAGAGGTTCAGGACATTAACAAGTTCTTATTATAGAGGTGCCCAAGGAATTATTCTTGGTAAATTACTGGTTTTGGAATCATCTTATTATGTAGAAGGGTACATGAACATATTCTTCTGAACCATTTTGTAAAGTTGTACCATAATTATATATCAAGCCTTTGAGATTGAAATATATGACGAAGCATCCTTGTTGGAACATCCTGATTGATCTGACTCTTGTCTGATTATAGAATACAAAGTGCAATTAAATATAATTGAATAGTGCGAAAGTTTAAATTACCTTTGAATGAATACACGTAACTGGATTACTGGAATCTGGTTTCCTGCTAGCTGCTTTGTAATGCAGTGGTTGTAACAGTTAAGACGAGATGTAGCCACTTAAGGATTGACATAACTCTGATCTCAATTTTTTATTCTTTAAGTTGCAAAGGAGTGCTTTAGATCCACAGTTGTACTAACTAAAATTTATCTTTATCAGTTGTAGTTTATAATGTTACAAAAAGAGAGACTTTTACAAACCTATCAGATGTTTGGGCGAAAGAAGTGGACCTCTACTCCACCAATCAGAACTGTGTCAAAATTCTTGTGGGAAATAAAGTTGACATTGTAAGTTTTCATATCCTATCAGTCCTACAATCATACTAATTCATTAGGCTGCTAACAGAACTTTTGTTTGGATTACAAATCACTAAAATTGCTTCAGACATGTAGAGCACAAGTTGTTTGCATCTAAACAGTTTACTTTAAAATGTTTATCGTAGTTAATGCATGTGAGTTGAGTTACAATCATGTAAAACTGTTTACTTTAAAATTGATATCAGGGCCTCTATAAGGCATTCTGCATAGTTTAAAGTTAGTTTATCTAATTATATACTATAGTGATAAGAAACTTGTCTGCAGAAAGGTGTCAAAGAGAGGATACTGCAGAAAGAAAGGTGTCAAAGAGAAGATACTGCAGAAAATAGAGCCATGGATACAGAGGGAAATAAAGGCAATCACCAATGATCCTGATCCATCAATACTCGTGCATGCCACTACCTCTATATACATTGCAGCATCATCTATTAAAGTTCAAGCTACTTCAAGAGTTCTGTATGTAGTTGCATTGCTTTGCAAGTGATAGAGTTTGAGCAACGAAAACAGACTTTCGATGATAAAGTCAAAGCTATAATTGAGACACTTGATGCAATTACCAAGTATCTAGATATGGGTAAATATAGTGAGTGGAATGTAGTAGGGATGAGCTTTGATTTGATAATTTAGTATTAGTTTTGTCATTATTGTGTACTGAATTGGTTTGTTTGGTAATATATAACTGGATTTTTGTTATTTATATTTGATTATCTTGGTTTGGTTTTGGTATTTGTGTGTATAGAATAAGTAAATGTGTAGACATCAGTATATATAAAACAATACAAAAAACTGATGTTCAACATAGACATCAGTTCAAAACAGATGTCTGCAGTTTTTTCCAACCGATGTCTATGAGTCAAAGTCATCAGTTTCTTTAAGGAATTGATGTTAAAGGTTGTATTAAACATCGTTTAGTTATTGAACTGATGTCTAACCTGGTATTAAACATCATTTCTTATTTATAAACCGATGTTAAACAGTAGGAAAAACATCAGTTTCTTCCCGCGAACCGATGTCTATAGGCATCTTTGACATCGGTCAGGAACTGATGTTAAAGACCCCCCCGTTATCTACATCGACAAAGACATCGGTTCTGAAACACTTTTAACATCGGCCAAAAACCGATGTTGTAGGGGGTTTTTCCAGTAGTGGGGGTTGAATACAATTGTATAAGATTTTCGACTTAAACATAAATGATAACACAAGTATGAATAAATAACAGCTTTATTAACTCTGATATAAAACTGTTACAAACTCTCTCAAGAAATTCTTATGTTCTTGAAAGCTGCTAGGTTAAAAGATAACTCATGTAAGCGATTACATAAATGTAAAACCTAAACTGTGTTTATATATTATACACAGCTGCCCTGTCAATTACAAGATATATCAAATCAATTACATACGTCTCTTACTACATATCTTGAATGATAGCTGCGTTCCTATAAATCAGGATCCGACATATCAATCTCCCTTGATTCTTGGACTGATGTATATCCTCTTGTAATCCTGATCAGCCTCCAATCCTGATGATAGCCTAATACTGACGGTGCATTACTGATGACGTCAGCATCAGTATCTGATCAGTAGTCCAGATCCTGATCATCACTTGAATCAATATCTAACAATCTCCCCCAATTTGTACTTTGTGAAATAAAGCACAAATTCCTTGATTTAGTGATGTCAAAAACTCAAAACAAAATACCTCCTAGAAATCGTCACGAACAGTTTCAGAAAGTCATTGATAGAAAAGATTCGTCTTCAATAAGTTACTCAATAACTCTTCTTCCTTGCTCTCAAGAATTAGAATCAATTTCTTCTTCAGATTGTTGAGTTCTTCATCTTCCTCATTAATCTGATAAATAGCTGTCCTTGAGTTTCTAGGAAGATCTAAGTCACCTAGCAGTATATAAGCAAACTCCTCCCCATCTGGATTAAGAGATAATTGTTCCAAACCTAGATACTCTTCTTTAATAGCAGTACCTTTCACCATTTCAACTTCTTCACCTCTTGTATTTAAATACATGGGAGTATATTTGCCATCATACCTTGTTCCTCCATCCAGAAATCTTCGTCTGATAGTTGTGTGAATCATAGAAGACCAATTGTTGTAGACTTCTCTTTCTTTAGCACTGACACTTTTATTCTTGAGCAAATAAAAAACATATTTCAATTCTTTTGCAGATTTGCACAGCAGCTCATGAATAGACATCTTCTTGACAGTCTTGTCTTTCATGAAGTACAAAAATGTCTCTATCTTCTTAGCACCAGCATGACAGTCAGCAATGATAGCAACAGCTTCAAGTTTCCAAAGATGAGCAACAGTTGTCTCATCACCAATTTTGTCAACTAGAATATGTTGATCAGTTTGTGTTGTAAAAACAACCTCTACATCATGAAATCCAATACCTCCTCTTGTTCCAGGTTCCAAACCCTTCAAACCAAATTGCATACTTGTCCATAGTGGTGGAGATTCAGCAGACTCAACAGATTCAACTTCAGCAATCAATGAAGGTTCATCAGACTCAATTAGTGAAGGACCAGTAATCAGTCCAATAGATTTAAAAATAACTGGTTCATTATAGTTGCACACTCTGTTCTTCCATTTCTTGCTTTTCTTTTCTATTACTGGTGTATAATTCTGTTGATGTTCTGGAACAGGTCTATTTCTGTCATACCATATCAACTTCTAGATTATGAAATTCAACCACAACAGTAAGAATCATGACCTCAAGTTCTTTCAAGATTTCAGCTTCATCAGAATCAGGAATAGTAGGTTGAGTAGTTCTAGAAGCAATAATCTGTGCTCTCACAGTAACTTTACCTCTTCTAGCTAACTGTGGTCTTTCATCAGCAACTTCTTCTGGTACATTGAATTTGTTATCTGGAATCATTTCAAGAAGTAGTTGAGTTTTCTTCCTTTTAATTTTTTGAGGATCTTCAGTTATCTCCTCAATTGTGATTCCTCTAGACCTTGTCTGTCTTGAACTTGTTTGAACAGGCTTTCTTCCTCTGCCTCTGCTTCTACCTCATTTGCCTCTCCCTCTACTTGCAACATGAGCTTCTTTCTGTTTAGCAATTCCCTCAAGAATCTTCTTTTGTTCTTTTAAGATCTCTTGAGTACTCATGTTAGAATTCTCTGCAGAGATCAAAGCCAGTGCCTCCCTAGCATAATGCTGTTGAACTTTAATATCATTGTGATATACAATTTCACTCTCACCTGACTTGGAAGTAATCTTCTTAAAGAGATGTGGAGCATCTTCTATCTCAGTAATAAACAAATCCTCATCTTCTTCAGGAATTGTTGGAAGTGTTTGATTTTGACCAGGTGCTAGAAATTGTTCTTCAGTCAAGACTTGAGATTGTACCATTGTCCTCACTGTCCTTCTTCCAGATTTAGAAACATGAGTTGATTGCCTGGTTTGTGTTTCAGATTGACTTGTCCTTTTCACCAGCGCAGCATCAGAGGTTTCTGTTCCATGTATCTGAGCATCACCACCATCATTTCCAGAAGTATCATCATCCTTTCTTACAACTGGATCAGGTATACATTTTGTTTTGACTACCTTCTCCCCCTTTTGACATCAGGATCAGTCAACAAAGATAAAATCAGGTGGAGAGAGGCTTCAATATTTGTCATCCTAGCTTCAAAAGCATCCATTCGAGAATCCATCTTCTTCTCAAGTGTCTAAATGTCCTTGCTAATATTCCTAGCTTGAGCACTAGTAGCAGTCTTGCATAAATTAGAATGAACATCAGCTCGAATCGTAGCATTATCAGCTTTGAGAGAGTCAATCTCATTCTTCAAACCTTTAGCTAGAATAGTAGTCGTCTTCAAATGATCTTTGAAATCAGAACTAGAGAGCTTAGAAGCTATATGTTGAGAATGAAAAAGAGCATTGTTAAAACTTATGACTGCAGTTGGCTTATTCCATTCAGTATCCCATTCGTATCTTCTCAGAGCTTGAATGTGTTCAGGAATGGTATAACTGTATTCACCTCTGGTCTCAGAATGAACTAAGCTATGTTTATGTGCAACCGTACCTTCTGTAGTTTTACTAACAGATTCCATGAACTTGCTTGATGATCCATCAGCAGAGCCTTGACTCGCTTTTAGGACTGCTCGAAGTTGAGCATTTTCAGAAGTGTCATCAACATCATCATCTTCATCATCTGAGCTATCAATAGCATCAGGAATGTGATCATCCAAGTTGTCATCAAGTTTCAGTACACCTTTCAGCTTTAAATTACTGGCAGATGGATTTGGTGTATCTTGAGAACCTACATTTAGAATCGAAACAGTTCCTAAATCTCTCTTTTCATTTAAAGTGATCTCATCACTTCTCACTGTTTCACCTAAGTTACTGTCAATAGTAACTGCTACCTCACTAGAAGTAATTAACTTCTCACTCTTATCTACCCCTCCTTTTGCCAGTTCAGGAGACTGCCTCTCATCACTCTTTATTTTCTCTGATTGTTCACTCTCAATCTCACAAGAAAGGTTCTGGCTCAACAAATGCAAAGAAATAAGAGGTGGCTGAGAAGAGTGGACTGAAGTCATACAAATAGAGGTATCCCTTGTTTCAGGTCTATCTGTAATCATGCTATCAGTAGTAAAAGAAGTAGAGATGGAAGTGTTACCTGATGAAGTTGTAAAAGATTCCATTGGTCTTGATGAGAGTGGTTGTACCAGAATAGGTTGAGTATCGTCTGGAATGGTATCAACAGTCTCATCATGAGCTATGCTTGTTGGTGTATACTGAAAATATTTATTTGAAGTATTTACATTTATTTCTGGCCGGTTTAATTGAGAATCATTTAAATGTTTACATGTTGTCTAAATATTATATATTGTGAATAATCTAGTATCAAATGGGATACAGAATATTAGATTATTAAATACGGTTTATATAATATAATAAGGTTCACAGCACAGGTGGAGTTAGACAATCCACTGGAATGGCTGTAGTATTATTTAGATTAGTTTATATTGACTAATAAATAATACTAGTATACTTTGTGTATATTGAACAGGATCAAATTTAGAATTGTTCCCTTATACTGATTAAGGAGGTGAACTAAGATTCTATGTTATTATTAATGCTTAGGTTCTTAATCCGGAAATAATAATTGACACGTATATATTATTTACATGCTTTGATTTATATATGAAATAATTCTTTTGATTTATTTCATTATATTTTGGGTGATGAAATAATATATATGGTGGGATATTATTTATTGAAGGAATCCATGTCCTGATAATATTCGGGTTAATGATGTCCCCTTGAAAGCTCAAAAAGATTTAATTATGTGAAACCCTGCAGGTGGATTTATTCCGGCATAATTAAATAAAGGTTGAGTGGATAATCAAGGATAAAAGATATTAATTAAATGAATTATCAGTAATTTATTTAATTAATGGACATGCGATATTTTAAACATGGGGAATTTAATAAGCAAATAATATTGGAACCGAATTAATTAATTAAATTACGGTATTAGGAAAGGTAGTGCAAATATTAATTCTTTAGTGGATTGAATTAATATTTAATTACATTGGGCTAGGCTCAAGATGTAATTAGAAGGCCCAACCTAATTATCCATGATCCCTATTGTAGCCTATATATATTCCTATTCTCTTCTTGCTGGGGGCTGGTCGGAAAAAAATTGGTAGCCACCCAGGAGCAAGAAGAGAGGATAACTTGAGAAGACGAAGGCCACACTTCGCTCAAGGGAATTTGGGAATACAATAGAAGAGCGTGGAATCAACCGTTAACAAGGTGACTTTTCTATTCGTACTCGTTAATTTATTGTATCGAAATTCGCAGTGCCAAGATCTGATTGTCCCAACAATTGGTATCAAGAGCCTGATTCATTGGTTCTGCGAATTTTGATACGATGTCCATGTCGTAATTATATATGCATGTGTATAGTGGTGTGCTTGGATAATAATCTTTTGCAGGTTGTTTAGTATCCACTATTATGGCCATGTAATTTTAATTATGTGTTTGGATCCCACGTGGTTTAATCGTGGTTATTTTGTTTGGTTTCCACGTGGTTTATCGTGGTTGTAAAACACGAGGGTTGATCGTGTTAGAATAGATTTACAAAATTAGTTTTGTATTAGATCTGTTTTGTATGTAATTGTTTGATGGATTATGTAAAAATCCGGGTATTTTGTAACAATTACGTGCGATCGGAAATCAAATCGGAGACAAAAAATTTATCCGCTGCTGGTTCGATTTGTTTTCAATGAAGTAGTCGACAGAGGCTGTTCGAATAAGGAGGAAGGAAACAAGTCCGGTGGATCAGAACAGAAGCAGGCGCTTCGTAAAATATTTTTTTCTGGGCAGATGGCTGTAACGCAGGCCTGTCCTGCGTTACAGGATGAAAAGGGCCTGTAACGCAGGCCTGTCCTGCGTTACAGGATAAAACAGGCAGTAACGCAGGTTCTAGATGCGCCACAGCAAATTTTTGGCAGAAAATGGATTTTTTCAGCAGAATGGTGCTGGAAATTTATTTTTTTTCAAGGGGCCATAATAGTGGATTTAAATTATATTTTTTAATTTTAATTCCGCTATTTAATTTTTTAATTATTGCTTTAAATAATTATTATGTGTGTTGCTAATTATGTGTGTAATTTTAATTGCATGTTTAACATAATTAGGACGACATGGACATTAATTTTATTTATTGCTTTAATTTTATGATGCATGCTGCCATGTTATGTGTTCTTTGTATTGTTATTTTTATAACATGTAGACCTCGAAAAAATAACATAGGGCGATGCATCTAGATAAAATTCCTCAATTTTAAATAAAAATTCTAAGTGGGTGAGGGAATTAATTAGGAATTAAATCCCATGGTCTCCATTATTATTTGTATGTAATTTAACACCGAGACGAATATAAATTATATACATGCCACCCATCGTGGCGTATGATTTATGGTGTCAGGTAGTGTTATGGATATTACTAGAACAAACTTCCTAAATTAATTACGAATATTGAAAGGTATACATGCCACCCATCGTGGCGTACCAAGTTTCATAGAATTCGATTAATTAGAAGGGTACCACTGATTGAATATAGATTTTCAATATTGAGAGAAAGGATGATTCTGTCTAGAAAGGGGTCTTAAGTGATGCCTCTTGACAATGCTCCCCCCGATCTGGGAATTATCCTATTATCGATTATTGATTTGAAATATTTAATGGTGGTATCCAGTCTTTTTATTAATTTAAGATTTAATAATGGTATACACTTAGCTATGAAAAATAATATATAGTCCACCCTAACGTGGCGTATTATTTAGTAATAGGACCGAAGTAATATTTAAACGAATTTAAGTGGTATATATGTCATCCATCGTGGCGTACCAGATACTTATGGTGTTTAAATATTAGTGCATTAATTTTAATTAATTGTTAGAGGAAACCAATAGGATTTAAGATTTATGCAACTATCTGATTATGTGTTACATGTATGATTCTCAGGATTAGATCACTATGGGCTTTAATCCACTATTCACCATACTTAAGGATAACAAACTTACTGGACCGAACTATATTGAATGGAAACGTAATTTGGACATAGTGTTGACTGCTGAGGAGTACGAATTTTGTACTTATGAACCCAAGCCAGACCAGCCTGCTGAAGATGCTCCTGAAAGTGAGAAGGAGTATTATAAGCGGTGGATTAAGGCTGATGAGATGTCGCGATGTTACATTCTGGCAGCAATGTCGGGTGTTTTGCAGCATCAGCATCAGGCTATGCCCACTGCTTCAGATATGCTCTTTAATCTCAAGGAACTTTTTGGAGAACAGAATAGGGCTGCTAGGCAAGTAGCAATGAAGGCTTTAATGAACACTCTGATGGTTGAAGGAACACCTGTAAGGGATCATGTTCTCAGAATGATGTCTCATCTGAATGAGATGGAGATCCTTGGTGCTGATATTGATGGGGAAACCCAGATCGATATAATCCTTATGAGCTTGCCCAAAAGTTTTGAGCAGTTCCGCTTGAATTACACCATGAATAAAAGGATGTATAGTCTCGCGGAACTTCTGACAGAACTTCAAGCAGCTGAAGGACTCTTTAAGCAGAATGTTCAAGTGAATGTGGCCGAGAAAGCTTCTTCATCTAAACCGAAAGGTAAGAAGAAGAAAAAGACTCAGACACAGAAAGCTGGAAAGATTGCTAATGCAGTGGGAGTTCAAGGTGGTGTGAAAAAGCCTAAGGGCAAGTGCTTCAGGTGCAAGCAGTCAGGTCACTGGAAACAGGATTGTCCTCTTCCTAAGAAGACAAACAATACTGGTATGTCTCTTTCTCTAGTTACAGAAACATATATAGCGGCTATATCTACGAGCACTTGGTGTGTAGATACAGGAGCCACTGACCATGTTTGTAACTCTATGCAGTGGTTCCAGCAATCCAGAATGCTTAGAGATGGCGAGATATATGTGTTCATGGGAGATGCTACGAAAGTAGCAGTAGTTGCAGTTGGAATAATTACATTGTCTTTTGGCGATGATAGGATTTTGGTTTTGAACAATTGTCTTTATGTACCTTCGTTTAGAAGGAATTTAATTTCGGTTTCTAAACTTGCCATGGATGGTTATAATGTTTGTTTGGATCGTAATGTTTCTATTATGATGAATAAACGAGTTATATGTTCTGGTACATTGCAAGACAATTTATATATCATTAATCCTATCCAACCAATGATGCAACATAAGGAAACTAATAACATTCTTTCTAGCTCAAATAAAAGAAAGAAACCTTCTGAATTGAACCAAACATATCTTTGGCACTTAAGATTAGGTCATATTAACTTGAGAAGGATTCAAAGACTGGTAGTAGATGGGCCATTAGGCTCGTTGGCAGTGGAGCCATTTCCAGTTTGTGAATCCTGCTTGGAAGCTAAGATGACTAATAGGCCTTTTAAAGCAAAGGGGAATAGAGCTAAAGAAGTGTTAGAATTGGTTCATACTGATTTATGTGGACCTATGAGTATCCAAGCAAGAGGAGGTTATGAGTATTTTGTCACTTTCATTGACGATTATTCTAGATATGGGTACATTTATTTGTTGCGCCGTAAGTCTGAGTGCTTTGAAAAATTCAAAGAGTACAAAGCAAGTGCGGAGAAGCGACATCTTGGAAAATGTATCAAGTCACTACGATCAGATCGTGGTGGCGAATACTTGCTTGGAGAATTTAGGGAATATTTATCAGAAAATGGGATTGCATCCCAGTTGTCTGCACCTGGAACACCTCAGCAGAATGGTGTAGCAGAGAGAAGGAATCGGACTCTTTTAGAGAGTGTTAGATCGATGATGAGTTATTCATATTTACCCAAGTCGTTCTGGGGATATGCTATAGAAACAGCGGCTTACCTTCTAAACTTGGTACCTTCTAAGTCGGTTCCCAAGACTCCAATAGAATTGTGGACTGGTAGCAAACCAAGTCTAAGACATATTCGGATTTGGGGTTGTCCAGCACATGTGCTGAACAAGAACGCGACCAAGTTAGAATCTCGTACAGAAGTAAGGCTGTTTGTAGGCTATCCCATGGGAACGAAAGGTTATTCATTTTATAGTCCTAGGGATCGAGATATCATTGTTAGTACCAATGCTAGATTCTTAGAAGAAGACTATATAATGAAACACAAACCCATGAGTAGTATCGTTTTAGAGGAACTAGTGGGAGGGACAGATAATCCCCAATTACCAATAGTACAAGTAGATCAACCACAAGAAAATGCACAACCTGTCACTAATACCACACCGGTGCTTCGTCGTAGTGGGAGGGTTGTTCAACAACCTGATAGATTCATGTTTTTGGGAGAGTCCTCGGACTTGGTCTCTGGTGAACATGATGAGGATCCCAGGACATACGAACAAGCAATTCTAGATAAAGATGCAGATCTTTGGCAAAAGGCAATGGAATCTGAGATGGAATCTATGTATTCTAATCAAGTTTGGGAGCTCGTGGAACCACCCAAAGGTGTAAAACCCATTGGATGTATGTGGATCTACAAGAAGAAAAGAGGATCTGACAAAAGGGTGAAAGCCTGGAAAGCACGACTTGTTGCGAAAGGGTATACTCAGAAAGAAGGGATCGATTATGAGAAAACTTTTTCGCCGGTTGTTATGCTTAAGTCGATCCGGATTCTTTTATCTATAGCAGCTCATCTCGATTATGAGATTTGGCAAATGGATGTCAAGACAGCTTTCCTTAATGGAAGTCTTGAGGAAACCATCTATATGCAACAACCAAAAGGATTCATTAAGGAAGGCCAAGAGCATCTTGTTTGTAAGCTTAAGAGGTCTATTTATGGACTAAAACAAGCTTCTAGAGACTGGAATATTCGTTTTGATCAGGCAGTCCAGTCATATGGATTTGATCAAAGTCCAAGCGAATCATGTGTGTATAAGAGAAGTGAGGGTAATGCAGTGGTTTTTCTGGTACTGTATGTTGATGACATTTTACTCATTGGAAACAATGTTAAGATGTTGTCATCAATAAAGGCATGGTTGTTCAAACAATTTGAAATGAAGGACTTAGGTGAAGCGGCATACATCCTTGGGATCAAAGTAATAAGGGATCGCAAGAAAAGGATGTTGGCTTTATCTCAAGAGCCCTACATTGATGAAGTATTAGCTCGTTTTAACATGCAGAACTCTAAGAAAGGTTTTCTACCTTTTAAGCATGGAGTGGCTCTATCCAAGGAGCAGTGTCCTTCGACACCTAAGGATATAGAGAGCATGAAAGCAGTTCCTTATGCTTCGGCATGTGGAAGCTTAATGTATGCTATGTTATGTACGAGGCCTGACATCTGCTTTGCTGTAGGCATGGTTAGTAGATATCAGTCGAACCTAGGTCAGGAACATTGGAGTGCAGTAAAAACTATACTCAAGTACCTGAGAAGGACTAAGGAGTATATGTTAACTTACAAGGCCTCAGATTTGTTTCCTATAGGGTATACCGATTCAGATTTCCAGAAAGATAGGAATCAGATATTTGGTTATAAAGTAGTTTTGTGAGTAATAGTGGATTAAATAAACACTGATATACTCATAGAATATTTTGAGTATAAGTGGGAGATTGTTGGTGTATACTGAAAATATTTATTTGAAGTATTTACATTTATTTCTGGCCGGTTTAATTGAGAATCATTTAAATGTTTACATGTTGTCTAAATATTATATATTGTGAATAATCTAGTATCAATTGGGATACAGAATATTAGATTATTAAATACGGTTTATATAATATAATAAGGTTCACAGCACAGGTGGAGTTAGACAATCCACTGGAATGGCTGTAGTATTATTTAGATTAGTTTATATTGACTAATAAATAATACTAGTATACTTTGTGTATATTGAACATGATCAAATTTAGAATTGTTCCCTTATACTGATTAAGGAGGTGAACTAAGATTCTATGTTATTATTAATGCTTAGGTTCTTAATCCGGAAATAATAATTGACACGTATATATTATTTACATGCTTTGATTTATATATGAAATAATTCTTTTGATTTATTTCATTATATTTTGGGTGATGAAATAATATATATGGTGGGATATTATTTATTGAAGGAATCCATGTCCTGATAATATTCGGGTTAATGATGTCCCCTTGAAAGCTCAAAAAGATTTAATTATGTGAAACCCTGCAGGTGGATTTATTCCGGCATAATTAAATAAAGGTTGAGTGGATAATCAAGGATAAAAGATATTAATTAAATGAATTATCAGTAATTTATTTAATTAATGGACATGCGATATTTTAAACATGGGGAATTTAATAAGCAAATAATATTGGAACCGAATTAATTAATTAAATTACGGTATTAGGAAAGGTAGTGCAAATATTAATTCTTTAGTGGATTGAATTAATATTTAATTACATTGGGCTAGGCTCAAGATGTAATTAGAAGGCCCAACCTAATTATCCATGATCCCTATTGTAGCCTATATATATTCCTATTCTCTTCTTGCTGGGGGCTGGTCGGAAAAAAATTGGTAGCCACCCAGGAGCAAGAAGAGAGGATAACTTGAGAAGACGAAGGCCACACTTCGCTCAAGGGAATTTGGGAATACAATAGAAGAGCGTGGAATCAACCGTTAACAAGGTGACTTTTCTATTCGTACTCGTTAATTTATTGTATCGAAATTCGCAGTGCCAAGATCTGATTGTCCCAACAATGCTTTCATCAGGAAGAGGGCTTGCATCAGTATTTGCTACTAATGGTTCTTGTGGAGCAAGAGGTTCAGAAGCTTCTTCAACACTTTGAGTTGAAGGTTCTCGTGTGCTTCCCTCAAAAACAGTTTCTATGTTTACAGCATCCAGTTCAGGAATCTCTAAAGCAATGTCAGAAAGCCCATGTGCTGTAGAATCTATGCCTTCATCTTCACTTTGAGAAGATGGTTCTTGTGGGCAGGACTGTTCTTGTATGCACCTTCCCTTTGAAAAGGTGGTTCTTGTGGGACCATTCCTTCAACAATGTTTGCACCCACACTTTGAGTGAGTGGTTCTTGTGGGACTGGATCTGTAATAGCTGCTGAACTCCTTTGAAATTCAGGTTCTTGTGGGCTTGATCATTTCAGAGGTGAAGTGATCCTCTATTTCTTCTGTCTATGAAAAACCTTTGCTTCAACTTGTCTCTTTATCTGAAGAGGTGTTGGTTTATGACCAAGCTGAGCAGCAATAGCATTTACTTCATCCACAGTCATCTCAATTATTCTTCTCTTTGGAGATGTAGGCGCTGGAGAATCAGAAATCTCAATAGTCTTCACAGGTGATGTATCAGGAGTAGAGATATCAGGAATGACAGATGTGTCAGGAATTGATGATTCATCAAGATTAATATCATCATTAAGATGCTGCATTTCTTAAGGAATGTAATACTGGCTTTTGTTGACTATCTTTCTTCTTTTCTTTGGCTTTACTAGTTTAGCCAATTCATCAGTAGCAGGAGCAGCAACTTCCTTTTTCTTCATAATTATTGAGATGGTCTTATCATCATCACTATCAGAATCAGAATCCTGTTGAGAAAACTTTCTCTTCTCACCTGTTTCTTTATACACTCCAGTTTCAACCAAGGACTTAGCAACCTTGGGAGCATACTTCTCCAATACCAGGACCCCTTGTGCACCCCCTTATGACTTCTGTTTAATGAGGGTTGAAGTGGAGAAATCCTTTGATCCTGATTGTCTTCCAGACACATCAGATCTAGCTGACTTCTTTTCTTTTACAACTGATGTCTTTTGGGAGACACTAGAGGTGGTTGACTATTTAGATAAGTGTATGTGTGATGTGCTTGTGTCAGGAACAGAATGTGTTTGGTCCTGTCCCATAGCACTTGTGGCTGGGCCATAAAGTACAGGCAATCTCTTTTTCAAGAGAACCCCGACCTCATCAGGAATATAAGGATTTCCCTCAAAACCATTTTCCGTATCAGATTTAACCAAGGATTTGATGTTATTTTCAGAAATCTTAAACATAGGCAAAACTGTATCATCTTCAAAATTAGCATTTAGACATAAGTGAGAAAATATCAATTGAAAAAATCTAATAAAACAGACATAACCACATTTATCTATTTTTCTCGCACTTAATGCCTTCAAGATAAACACTCCATAATCAAATAAAGTGTCATAGATTAGAGAGTACCCAATTTGAACTGAAGCAGAGGGTAGTGCATCAAAGTTTGAGACTTTGTTTAGGAAGCATCTAATTATGGTGTCGAAGAAGAAATTCCATTCTTTCTTCAGCTTGGTTCTGTACAAGTCTCCAAACTTCTGTGGGTCTCCTTTGCATCCAAGACTCTGGTACCGTTAAAAACCAGAATACGAAGCGTTTCTTGACCTCGTTAATCTCCCATCTCTATTTAACACCTAGAGACTTGTCCACTATCCCTTTAACCCTTCATTCTCTCCTGAAAATCAAAAACCCTTCACACAGCACACCTTAAAACAATGTCAAAACTTACCATCAAGGAAAAGAATCTCCATCTCTTAGAGAAGAGAAATATCTTCAGTTATACTCGTGAAGAGTTTGATGCCTTTGACTGGAAAAGGCAACTTGAAAATTTGTGGCTGCAGATGGATGCTTGTCTTGAAGAAATCGAGAGAGAAAGACCTGCAAGACTGATCGACGTTGATGCTGCTCTTCAAGCAACATTAGCATGGCTTTCCTCTAAGGCATCCTCATCCAATTCCACCAACCATTGTTAATGAATATGTCAGCAAAAATAACTTTATCCCTTTCAACTTCCACTCAAACAAAGTGGCAAAGATTGAATCTCAGATGGCTGCTAGCAATGGAGTGGTTTGGACTTCACTTTTTATTTTCCTGTTGAATAGATTAGTAGATAGAGAGAACAAAAAGATGTAATATTTGCATGTAATCTCTTTCTTATTATCAATGAAAAACCCCGTTTCTCTAATCTTATTCAATGTGTTCTGCATTTTTTTTATGTTTATGAACTGTTCTTCGAAGAATTAAATCAGAGAAGTAAACATGAAAACTAATTAAAGTAATCACATAAGTAACAAATTCATTAACAATAACCACAATTAAATCAGGGAACAGAACAATTAGGGAATACTTGAATTATACAAATTGTACTGATAATCGAACTGTTGCATCAGGATTTGATGTTTGACTAAAGTCAGGATTGACTTTTCGTCAGTATTCGACATGCATCAGGATCAGACAATCATCAGTATTTGGTCTCCCCTTGTTCTCATAAACTCCCATAGTTTACCATTCCCAATTCATTCACCAATTTTGTAAAAGTAGCTTCAGGAAGTGGCTTGGTGAATATATCAGCTAGTTGTCGATCAGTAGGAACAAAGTGGAGTTCGATTGTTCCTTCCAGTACTTGTTCTCTTATGAAATGATATCTGATACTGATATGCTTAGTAAGAGAATACTGGACTGGATTTCCTGTCATAGCAATAGCACTTTGGTTATCACAATAAATAGGTATTTTTGAAAATGACAAACCATAGCCCATTAGCTGATTTCTCATCCACATGATCTGAGCACAACAGCTTCCAGCAGCTAAGTACTCAGCTTCTGCAGTTGATGTTGAGATAGACTTTTGCTTTTTACTAAACCAAGAAACTAGTCTTCCTCCAAGAAACTGACAACTGCCTGAAGTACTTTTCCTGTCTATTTTGCATCCTGCAAAATCAGCATCTGAGTAACCACATAGACTAAAGTCAGACTCTCTAGCATACCAAAGGCAAAGTGATGGAGTGCCTTTCAAGTATCTGAAAATCCTTTTAACAGCAATGAGATGTGGTTCTCTGGGGTTTGCTTGAAATCTTGCACATCGACAGGTAGCATACATTATATCTGGTCTGCTAGTTGTTAGATACAAAAGTGAGCCAATCATACCTCTATAGTTAGTTACATCTACTTCAGTACCTTGATAAGGATCAAGTTTGGTAGCTGTAGCTATGGGAGTTGAAGCAGTAGCACTGTCTTGCATGTTAAACTTTTTTAACAGATTCTTTGTATACTTTGACTGATTGATAAAGATCCCATTATCAGTCTGTTTAACTTGCAGACCTAAGAAATAGCTCATTTCTCCCATCATGCTCATTTGATATCTAGACCGCATTAGCTTTGAAAACTTCTCACACAATTTGGAGTTAGTTGACCCAAAAATGATATCATCAACATAAATCTGAACTAATAGCAAGTCCTTACCATGATTCAAGTAAAACAAGGTTTTGTCAATTGTACCTCTTTTGAAACCACTTTCCAGTAAGAATTGGGCCAGAGTTTCATACCAGGCTCTTGGAGCTTGCTTTAGTCCATAAAGTGCTTTATCCAGTCTATAAACATGATCTGGATATCTAGGATCAATGAAGCTAGGAGGTTGTTCAACATATACCTCCTCTTCCAATTCTCCATTTAGAAAAGCACTTTTAACATCCATCTGGAAAACTTTGAATTTCTTATGGGCTGCATATGCCAGAAAAATTCTGATGGCTTCTAGCCTTGCAACAGGAGTAAAAGTCTCATCATAGTCTATTCCTTCCTGTTGAGAGTACCCCTTTTCAACTAGCCTTGCTTTATTCCTCACAATAGTTCCATCTGAATCTGTCTTGTTTCTGAACACCCACTTTGTACCGACAATTGATCTACCCTTTGGCCTTGGTACAAGTTTCCAAACTTCATTTCTTTCGAATTCATTTAGTTCTTCTTGCATAGCTACAATCCAATCAGCATCCTTGAGTGCATCTTCAACTTTCTTAGGCTCCTCCTTTGACAGAAAGTTATTATAGAGGCATTCATTTTGTGTTGCACTTCTGGTTTTAACACCTGCATCAGGATTCCCAATAATTAAATCAGGAGTATGGCTTTTGGTCCATTTCCTTGCTGATGGTAAATCATTTCTTGAGTTGGATGCTCCCCCTGGATTGGTGTTATCTTCAAAAGAACTGGAATCATTAGAAGCTCCCCCTGAGATAGTGTTATCTCCTCCTGAAGTGCTGTCAGGATTATCACTTGAATCTGTTTCTGATGAATCTCCTCCTGATGTTTGAGTTGTATCAGTACTGATGGTATTTTGCTGTTGCTCCCCCTCAACATTTGCATTATTTGAATCATCATCAGTAATTGGTGTTTCATTAGGCATTGGTCGATCGTCAGGATCTGATGGAGTATCAATATCTGACATTACTTCATCAGAATTCTTGGTAGCTTCATTTGCAAAGATCAAACTGTCATGTGAGTCTTCAGCAATTCCTGTTATCTTCTTATCATCAAAAGAAACATTAATAGATTCCATGACTGTCCTTGTTCTTAGGTTATAGATTTTAAAGGCTCTTGTTGATGCATAGCCAATAAAGATTCCCTCATAAGCTTTAGTCTCAAACTTTCCTAGCTGTTCAGGATGAAGTCTTAGAACAAAGCACTTGCAGCCAAACACATGTAAATGTTTCAGACTTGGCTTCTTCTCTTTAATCATTTGATAAGGGGTGACACCATGTCTGTTGATTAAAGTAATGTTCTGAGTATAGCATGTTGTGTTGACTGCTTCTGCCCAGAAATATGTAGGTAGTTTAGCTTCCTCCAACATTGTTCTGCCAGCTTCAATAAGAGTTCTGTTCTTCCTTTCAACTACTCCATTTTGCTGGGGTGTGCCAGGAGCAGAGAATTGTTGAACTATTCCTTTGTACTTGCAGAACTCTTCCATTACTGAATTCTTGAATTCAATTCCATTATCACTTCTTAGAATCTTGACTTTGTACTTTGTGCCAGTCTCAATGAGTCTCACATGGTCCAAAAGTATCTCAGCAGTTTCATCTTTTCTGTGCAGAAAATACACCCAGGTAAATCTAGTATATTCATCAACAATGACTAGAGTATACCTTTTCTTACTAATGGACATAATGTTTACTGGTCCAAACAAGTCAAGGTGTAGCATGTGATATGGTTCATCAATTGAGGATTCATATTTACTCTTGAATGATGTCCTTCTCTGTTTGGCCTTCTGACAAGCATCACAGAGTCCATCTGGAGTATACAACGCCTTTGGTAATCCTCTCACCAAATCTTTCTTAACCAACTCATTGATGTTGTTGAAGTTGAGATGAGAAAGCTTCTTGTGCCAATTCTAACTTTCATCTACTGTTGCTTTACTGATGAGACATGTTGAGGGACCATCAGTATTGGTGTAGACGTTGGCTTCATAAATGTTACCACGTCTTTGACCAGTTAAGACAATCCTTCCAGATGTTTTACTGATCACTTCAAAGTGAGTATCATTGAAGTTGACATGATAACCTCTGTCTGTGATTTGACTAACACTAAGCAGATTGTGTTTGAGTCCTCTCACCAGAGCTACTTTTTCAATGATGACATTTCCAATGATTATATTGCCATATCCCAAAGTTTGTCCAATGTTGCCATCTCCATAAGACACTGTTGGGCCAGCTTTCTCCTCAAATTCTGATAGCAAGGTTTTGTTTCCAATCATGTGGATAGAGCATCCACTATCCATGACTAACACATTTTTCTTTTTACCCTGCAATCAGAAACACAAAGAGCTCAGTTAGAATTTTTAAAAGATAATGTTATCGATGAGGTTTGATGATGAAATGAGCAACTGCTTTTAACAACAACTAAAAAATAATTTTTTTTTCAAAAATATGGGAAAATGTACTTTCTCTAAAAATAAATTTTAGAACACAAAACTTTTTTTAAAAAATAACTTTTAAATTTTATTAAACAAATTTTAAGCTACTCTTCAACAAAAAATTGATATTCTACACTATTGCGAACAACAATCAGTCTGTTTGGCTCACCTTTTTTTAAGTCTTTATGGACTTATTTTCGGGTAAAAATTTCATATTTTGATAATTTCTTTCTATACAAGTATTTAATGTATGTTTGAGATTCTATAAGTAATAAAAAAAATTAACTTTTTTCAAAAAAAAGTTAAAAATCTATAACTTTATCATAAAATAAATTAACTTATTCTAAAAGAAAATCCCCTCAAACACCCCAAATATCAAAACATACCCTAAATCAAGACTCAAATAATCAAATGATTGCATGTTTTAGTTAACAAACCCTTGTAACCATGAGTAATTGGACTATGTTAGTGATATTTTTTACGATAAGAAAGTAGCATATGGCATATGGTCAGTTGTGACTCACTTGAATTAACTCACGTGACAATGATGAGCACTATAAATAATTCCCATCTCCAATTTATTTCCTGAAAACCCACTATACTCCAATCCAAAACCCAAAACGAAATCTTCAACCAACCAATCCCATCTGTCCACGTGTCGATAAGGCTGTATATCCCCCTCTCTACCCATCCCAAAAAAGTTCAAAGATACTGTACCACTTTTTCATTACGGAGTACATCCATCCCGTGCATATACACACACCCAAAACAGCAAAACACATTACCACCACCTATACATACAACCAACAACATGCGCAAGAACAAGAAACACACCACCCCTCCTGTCACACTTACTAACATAACAGCATCTCGCAAGTCAAGATCAAAGACAAGAAAACCCAAGTACTTGTCTCTCATCAAGCTAGAACTCTCGCCGGAAAACACCTCCGACATGCCCACCACCGGAACTGATGATCGGAAACACCAGCTTGACTTGTTCCCTCTCCACCCAGAAAACCTAGTTGATGAAAAAGACAACCATGAAGACAACAACGTTGCTTATTATTTCTCGTCGGTAGATAACGGTGGGGCCGCCACGCTGACTGGACTGTTGGGTGCCAACACCTCGTGTTCGGGTTGTGACGGGGAGACTTTGTCGCCGGAGAGTCTAACGTACGCGTACGGAGGAGGACAGGATAGCGAGGAAGTGGAACAGCTTGTACGGACAGCAATGAGGAAACAAAGTAGGGATCAGGAGAGTAGTGAGGAGAAGTGGGTGAGTTGTTGTAGTGAGACTAAACCTAATGTTGTTGGTGTTGGAGTTGGGAATATTAGTGAGAAGAGGAGATTGAGTTTGAAACTTGATTATCAGGAGATTATGGATGCTTGGTCTGATAAGGGCCCACTTATTGTTAACGTTGAATCATCTTGTGCTTCGCAGGTTGTGCCTGATCTTCTTGATGATGATCTCTTTGCTCATCCTTCCATCAATGTGAGTCCATTTCTTCCCTTGCCCCTCCTCGATATATGTGAACGTTACATTTATTTTTGTGAATACATTTTGTGCAGATTATGTTTTTGCATACTATCCCAAACTATATTATTAGAGTCCAACTTGCGATAAACCGACATTCATCAGCAATACGTAATTTGGACCGATATTATTTAACCGATTATGTTTTCCAAATTTATCTGGAACGATGATTGTTTATTGTAGCCGACATTATTTTGCACTACGTATTTTGAATCAAAATAATATAATTTGATCGATTAGATGGCAAAATTTGTGCGACCCAACATAATTCTACATAGATACGTAAAAGTAATAAACTATAGAATCAGTCAAAATCGTAGATTATTGATAATCGATACTTTTTTCCTACGTTACTAATTGAATGCACCCTCTGAATTTTGTGTTGTGGAGTCGAGATAATTGACCAAATGGTAGATTGTGAATCTTGGCACTGTGAAATGTTTGTTTTTGAGCACTGTGAAATGTTCGTGGAGTAATTTTTTTCGCTCTGAAAGGAAAGGGAAGAAGGGAAAGAGATAAAATGAAGGACAAATTATTGTTCTGATCATATATCTGGACCTGTCTACACTGTACAGAGGAATGGACTGTAGGGTTTATATGTAGAATTATTGTGTAAATATCGAAAGTTACTAGTAGGAGTAGCATTCAGCTATTGATTGTTTAGTTTGGATTTTAGCAAACTATTGAAGTGGGTGGGCTCCATATGAACTTTTATCAGTTTTAGAGGGGGGTCCTTCACCACATAAAGTCCTTGCCTAGCAGTCCTTTTTTGTGCAGTTGGCAGCTCATGTTTGCCATGAATTCTGTAGGTCGCACTAGTACTTATCGACATTTAGATGTGAATTCTAGAGTATTCTTCCAGGATTTTTGATAAGATAAAAATGGAGGGGGGGGGGGGGAACCATTTTACTGTAGTAGAATTCACTCAGTTAATCAGGCACTGTAATTCCTTTCTTTCGTTTTGTTTTACGTTGGGTAAATATATTCCCCCAATGCAAACTAGAGACGGCACGGCAGCAACCCCTACAACAATCATGAGACCTTGCCGACCTTGGCATTGCTTGCTAAGCAATCCCGTCGGGTTTTATGACATGGTTTATTTACATAAAAACTGCTTTATTGAATTCAGGGATGCACTGATTATTTGATCAACATTGGTGGACTTTAAACTTGCATTTTTTTTTTTCGTAGTAAAATGTTGAATGGTGGAAAATTAATTCAGTTTTACATATGCAGGGATGGGGTAGTAGTGGAGCGCTATGGAGTGTTCCTGAAATGAGTGGAAGTACCAGCAATGGCTGCATTAAGGTAGAGGAAGTTCATGGAGAAGAATGGAAAATAGGGAGAAGAGAAGCTAGTGTATTGAGATACAGAGAGAAGAGACAGAACAGACTATTTTCCAAAAAGATTCGCTATGAAGTCCGTAAGCTTAATGCTGAAAAGCGCCCTCGGATAAAGGTAAAAATCTTCCCCGTTTCTAATATCTGGAGTTCTATAGAAGCATATTCTTAATCCAGTCATTATAATTAGTGTACAATGATTTCTATGCTGTTTGTAAATCAGGATTTTAACTTGTGCAGGGGCGATTCGTGAAGAGGATTTAAGAAATAGAAAAATTAAGATACGAATATAGAGAGTACGTTTTGTGTTGCCTTGTGGTTCTGTTTTGTGACATTGTAAAGTCTGTACTCTGATGAATGAGCATCAATGGTTGTGTACCCAAAAAAGTGATGTATGGGGTAAAGGGCTAAAAGCAATGTTTATAATCGAAATAAGGAGAGGCGGTAAGATCATAATAGTAGAAATGTAAGTATTATGTTTGATAAAACTGTATATGCTCTTTAATGTGAAATTGGTATAAGAAAAGTGTAATACTCTCTCTGTCCCAAAAAAATTTTCCCATTTCTCTTGGACACGTTTACCAATGCATACTTTTGATCATTAATATCTTTAATTTCGTATTAATTTTAAATATAAAAACTTCACTGTATTAAAGTACTCATAAATACGAATCTAACAAGATCATTCATGACTATATTTGATCTTATAGATTAGACGTAAATTAGTAATTTGTCTCATGTTATGAACAATGCCGACATTTCAAACGAGAAGAGTTTTGAGAGACGGAGGGAGTAATAATTACATTGCAACTTAATTAGTCAAAAACAGGTTGCTGAAACCGGCAAACAACCCAAGAATTCTTCAAATAAAGCATGCATTCATAGGTAATGTCGGTATGTATGGCAGTGAATAAGTTAGGTCAAGAGAGAGAGAGATGTCACATGATTTCTGCATAGTTCTGGAAGATGATTGTTTTTGTTTATTATGTATGATGGGATGATAATTTGCGTATTGGCTTCGAACGTGGATATCTCTAGGAAGAGGGAACATTAATATTTCGAAACTGGTCTTGGTGGATTCTTTTTCATTAGTTCTGTAGTATTAAATTATAATTATATATGTTAAGCGTAAATTAAAAGTATTGTACTATAAAACTAAAATGAAAGTGAATGGCATGGAGGCTTTCCGTTGGGGTTCCGAACAAGTGAGTTTTTCTACCCTTTTTTCTTGTATCCTTAATGAACAGAGCCGATTCTAGAGGGAGTATGTCAATACTCTTGTCTAGGGTCTTCAAATAATTAGGGGCTATATTTTCTAAGTGTCTTTTATATATATAAATATAATAATTTCTCGAAAATTGAAGATAATAATTATCTTCAATCAACCATGTCAATCACGAGAGATTCAATGAATTTTTTTTCGAAAATTGAAGTTAATAATAATTGTCTTCAATCAACCATGTCAGTGACGAAAGACTCAAAGATTTGGCTATATTATCTATTGAAGTTGAAAATGTTAGCTAAATTAGATTATAGTGATTTAATTCGAGATTTTGAACATTCAAAACTATAATTTTAACTTGAAACTATAATTTCTTTGTTTTAACTTGAAACTATAATTTTATCTTGTTTGACATTCAGAACTATATGTTATTGTGATTTTCCATTTTTTTTTTATTTGTAAATTTTTAGAGGTTAAAAAAATATAATTTCAAACTAGGGTCTCCAAAATGTTGAAAACGGCCTCGATGAACACTTTATATGGGCATACAAAACACACCTCCATCCTCTAAAAAAAATTGTCCCATTCAATGCATTATCAATATATTTAATGACATAATTTGTAACTTACAAATTAATACATTACATTCATAAATCATATTTATTCTATTTCCTATTTGACAAATTAAGTCAAATCCAATATCTCCCACTTGACTATCTCCCACTTGACGTATTTGTCAAATATACTATTCGTGACTCCCACATTTCTTAGAGGATATAATTCCAATATATTCTCATCATTCGTCGAATTGACATTCCATGTTTAAGGACTCAGATATTTTCAATTTCTATCAAACCAACACATTTGATTTATACTAAAATATATTTGCTAGTCTTGTCTTTTTACATGGTTGCTAGTTTTGTCTTTTGACATGGATTATTGTAATTATGTTTATTATAATTCGGTGTCGGATCTGCTGATAATGATTTTGTTGATGGATTTTGGGATCTGGAAAGCCTGCATCGAAGCTGGGACGGAGGTAATTATTGCAAGAGCTCATTTTTCACAACCAAAGATTGTACATCATTTGGGAGTTTTCACTTTCGACATGTCTGTAGCTGGTATCCGGCATGTAGATAGCTGGGGTGCCGCTACTCTAACCTCAACTTATGCAATTGGGGTTTCTGAACACTGGGCTAACAATGGTTTTTATGTGATAAAGTCAATTGTGATGCTGCTGCTGCTTTTAAGGATGTTGGTGCAGTTTGGATCGCTTGGGATGTCTTCGATTTCGTTTTTAGTTTCAAGGTTAAATTTTGTGTGTTAAACGATCAGGAAACAAAGCAACTATTGTTTTTTGTTATTTGTTTTTCACCCTGGTTGTATCGGCAGTTGGGGGTTTGTCCCAGTTGTAATATATTCTGTTTATTGAAATCTACTATTTATTCGTAAAAAAAAACATATTTGATATATACATTTGCAAAAATCACCTATGTGAAAAAAAATACTATAATCATATAACTTGTGAAAAATGTACATCACAATTATCACTTTCGTTTTTCGTAACATATTTATATTTCTTACTTTCCAAACATCAACTTCATCAACAATATAGTAAGTGTCCCGAAATTGAATTTTTATTACCAATATAACTTTCGACACTTATATCACAATAAATAATAACTCCAGGCACGTTCAGCAATTTGTTACACAACATACTCCTTAAATACATGATCATGATCCTTCTTACAGCCTCTTACTAGACTCAAGCAAAATTTCTTCATAATGCACTTACAAAACTAACTATAAAAGTCAAGTCAATCGATCATACCATACAAAATACATCGAATTTCTAACTACTTGCGCATAATACATTCAATGGTTCTTTTTCTACACAAATCGTTTCCCATTACCAATAGGGTTGACGTCGGACTGCAATTCTGCATCCTAAAACAGTTAAACATTTTACCCAAATACCTAATCTAGTTCATATTCAATATTCAAATTATTTTCCTTTAATTTGAATTCTTTGAACTTCTTAAATTTCACCCACATTGATAATCTCAACTTCTTACTAAGTTCCAACTTAGACGGCCTGAAATCATCAAGTGACCCATCAACCACATAGTCTCTTTTCAAATTTCATGTACAACATACCAATATAGTTTTTTTCCCTTTGGTAGTTCACATAACTCCCACATTTAATTCTTTTCCCTCACACAATTTCATCTTTCATGACTTTTATCCAAAAGTCAAATTCTTGCGATCGCATCGCTTATTAATAAGACGTGAAATCAAAGAGTTCTATCACATCCACGGACAAAAAACTATCATATACGTAAGGTTAATTCACCTACTCAAGTATAGCTCCTGATCTCGTATTTTCAACCATTAATAGCAACACAACTCAATTAACTTAGTTTTCGATATTTTATTTCCAATTATATATAATGGTTCATTACAAATATTCATATCCAATTCAATATTCTTGATCAGATCTAATTCAGCACATATTTCAAATATTCATGCATCAAATAATTGTTTTTTTCGCTCGTTCTATGTTTCGAGTGTCACAAAAACAACTTCTTAAATATTATCTTCTCTTTCACAAGATATTTTTTCCGATAAGAAAAATCTTCAATAGGTAGAATATATCAGTTAACTATCTCATCGCATAAAAGCGTAGTTGTCCAAATATTAATATGCATTCATTGCATACAATCAATATAATAAAAATACAATATGTAACTTATAAATACATTAGTATTAAACTATAATTATATATGTTTAGTGTAAAAATATATACTATACTATAAAACTAAAATGAAAGTGAATGATATATAGAGGGTTCCATTGTATTTCTGAACAAGTGAGTTTTTCTACACCTGTTTCTTATGTCCTCAATAAACACCTCATGTGAGCATACAAAACACACCTCCACCCTCTAAAAGAAACTACCTTATTCAATGCATAATCAATACTCTCTCCGTCCCATCCATTTCTTTACAGTTACTATTTTGGGCTGTCCCATCCATTTCTTTACATTCCAAAAATAGTAACCTTTTAATAATATAAAACACTATTACACCCACTAACTTCCTCCATTTTCTCAAATCTACTATTAAATATTAATAGGTCCCACCACTTTACCCACTTTTCATCACTTTTCATTACTTTACCTACTTAAATATATGTATATATTGGTCTAAACAAACAATTTTATATTTTAAACTTTTATATAAAATTAGCAATCCAGTTTTTTTAGGAACAATATCCTCACTTTTATCCATTTCAAAGATATTTATATATTTAATAATAACCACAACCAAATGTTGGAAAATATGGATTTTAATCTCACATTATTAAGTCATTTTTATCCCATTTTGAGCAAAAAATTGTTATGTGCGCGACGAATGATGCTTGAAATGTGTTTTCTTCTAAAAGAATTTTCCGAGAAGACACATGCAATTTTACAAAATAAATAAGTGATGGATGAGATATGATTGCCCAAAATTGTTTTTTTTTTCTTCTAAATTTCAAAATTGATTTCTTAGAGTCATCTCATCCAATCTTCCATTCTCATACTCATATTCATACTCCTGTTTATAAGACTGTAACCTTTATAAATAAACGAAACCCGTTTTTAATGGTACTTGGGAAGTTTGGTTCCACCCCTATATTTATATTTTCTCTGGGATTTTATATTATTTTTTAATAAAATTTTAGAATAGCTGGAATCTTATAATAATTTGTGATTTTTTTAATATAACCCTACTAAATTACACAAATAACGAGTCTATCATAATAATATATATTGTACTTTCTTAATTTTCTTAAAATAACCTTAAATAAATAATAAATAATATTACTTTTATTAATAAGTGATATTCCGTTTTAATGATACTTTGTATCAAATTTGATTTTACCCTTAACTTTGCATATCTATAATTGTTTGGAACTCTTTTGTAATTACAAATCTTTATTATAACTTAGTGAGATAAACAAATAACGTAATTATGTTTTATAATTCAATAGAGTATTTATTATCTTCTAAATTTTGATTTTTATATTATATAGTGATATCTATTTAATCATTTCTTTATGTTGTATATAAATTAAATATAATATTTCTATATTTTATTAATTGACATTGATAATGTTTCATTGTGTAAAGGAATTGAAAAAAATCCAATTATTATTTACGTGCAAAAATATAATATATCTGTAACAAAAAAATAAGCCAAAGATTTTTGTTGTGGAATAAAAAGTAGGGTTATCAAAGTGCGGTTAGGGTTCGTGAGCTTCGTGCTTTAATGGCTGCGCTTGCGTTATCGTGACCTAATTCGGGTCCTCACAAGATGCCTACGTATCTCAGAGTTGAGAATCAAGCCAAGACGTAGTTCTGAGATGAGGGGTCTGGCCCTTTATATAGGCTGTAGGAGCCTTAGAATAGTAATAGGGTTTGGAGACTTGGTGGACAAGTCACCGTTATTGAGGAAGGTTCTGACTCCTTCCTTATAGGAATTAGTTTCCATGTTGAATTAGGTGCCTTGGAGGCTACACAATATCCCTGAGATATTCTAGAACGTTCCTGGTTTCTAGAACGTTCCGGATTTGTGGATCAGGCCCATGTTAGAAACAAGCTTATACCGGGCGTCCCCGGTTTGGGCTGTTCTTTTGGGTTTAGTCATTAACTACGAATTTAATGCCCAACTAGGGTTTCGGGCCTTATTTACAAGCCAATAAATACTATATTAATTATGTCTTTAGGGATTATTTTTCACCCATATCATTTGCCCCCCAACTTCTAGGAAAACTTGATTTCGTAGAAGTTTAAGGTCACACCGGCCCTACCAAGGTATCGTCTTACAGTGAAGTGTGGAGCGACCTACACATTCACAACGACTAAAATTCTCTCCCAAGTTAATACTTAAGAAAGTTAAACGTTCCTTGGCCTCTCGAACCTTTTTCTTAAGATTTCTGGGCCTTTCGGGAATAGGATTAGTGCCGTTTCGAGCTCGTAGACACTAATCCAAGTGCAATTCGTGCATAGGATCCTTTATCATAAATTCATTAGTGCTTTATTTCCCTCAACTTATCTAAGTTAGGGTTAATATCAGGCGGTCATTGCTCATAAACCCTAATACGGGTTAATTTTTGAGCAAAAGACACTAATTCGGCCATAATCGGGGCTTAGTAACCCTAAACGGGGCTATAAAGGCCTTAATCGAGGCTAAATAACTCATCCTTGATGTATTTATTACTAGGATATTCATTCTTAACCTTAAGATAGGTTAATACTCGAATGGATATCCTTAAACGTCGCTAAACGAGGTTAATCACCCCCTAACTGCGATTAGTGAAATCCTAGCCTCAAATTTTGAAGTCAAGCTCATATTGTAGAGATTTTTATAATCTCCTTGACGGAAAAAGAATCACGTGAAAATACCCATTTTTGAGCGTTCTAGAGCCAAACGAAATCAGCTAGGGGTCTAGGTGTTCGAAACACCTGGACCTATTTTTCCCCCAAGGTGGCGTGGTCGGCCATTTGGCCAAGGGTGGCTGGAACTCACCCAAGACTATAGAGAATTTAATGAGCTTCGCGTGGACAGTAAGATCGTCCAAATCCGATATCCGGAGCTCGAGATATGGCCCAAATAGCGTGGACAGCGCGGAGGTGTTTTCAAACCCTCCTTAAGAGTTTTGTAGTAACTTGTTCTCAAACAAATCACCTTGATTGCTTGAAACTTCATGTTCTTAAACCCCCAATCTTTCAATCATGTTTGAATCATGGATTCGTAGCTGATATTGGTTGGATGAGGGGTGTTTCGAACACGTTAAGGGTTTCTGGTTTTCAAACCAAACCTAATTTTTCAACACCCCTAACACTTCTAATCTCAAATTTTGAAGTTGATCTTATATGATAGGGATTCTTATAATCTCCTGGTTGGAGAAAGAATCGAGTGAATATACCCATTTTTGAGTTGTCTAGGCAAGAAATACGGTCCCCTGGAAGGTGTTTGAAACACCTTCAGGGTCTTTCAACACCCTCGCGGTTTCTGAACACCCCTGGCATTTCTAAACTCAAATTTGAAGTTGAGCTTATATGATGGGGATTCTTATAATCTCCTGGTATGAAGAAGAATCACATGAAAATATGCATTTTTGAACGTTTTGGAGGCGAAATACCTCATTCTAAGCTGCTTTTCAAACCAGGCCTTGTTCGTAACAAGGTCATTTTTTCAACTTCAAGGAAACACTTGGCCACCTACATAGGCTTGTAGAGGACCTTGCAAGGTTCTTGAATCTCAAATTTGAGCTCAAACGGAGCATTTTTGAGCGTTTTGGAAGGTCATGAAAACACCTAGGAGCACAGGTGTTTGAAACATCTGAGCAAGGTGGCCTGGTCGGCCTACCCTGGTCGGCCATTTGGCCAAGGGTGCCTGGTCGGCCACCCCTGGTTGGCTGGGCCCCATCCCAATTTTTTTTTTTGAATGTTTCAAACACCTTCAGGGTCTTTCAACACCCTCACGGTTTCTGAACACCATCCAGGTTTTGAACACCCCTGACATTTCTAAACCCAAATTTTGAAGTTGAGTTCATATGATAGAGATTCTTATAATCTCCTGGTATGAGCAAGAATCACATGAAAATATGCATTTTTGAACATTTTAGAGGCGAAATACCTCATTTCGAGCTGGTTTTCAAACCAGACCTTGTTTCAAACACCTTCTTTTTTTCAACTTCTTGAAATCGTTGAGAGACCTACCTAGGCTTGTATAGAACCTTACAAGGTTTCTAAATCTCAAATTTGGGCGCAAACGGAGCATTTTTGAGCGTTCTGGAGGGTCATGAAATCACCGAGGGGGTTCAGGTGTTCAAAACACCTGACCAAGGTAGCCTGGTCGGCCTACCCTGGTCGGCCATTCAGCCAAGGGGACCTGGTCGGCCACCCATGGTTGGATGGGCCCCATTATTTATTTATTTATTTATTTATTTTGAATTTTGGCCAAATTTTGACTAGTTGACTTTGACCGTTCACTTTGACTTTTGACCTTGATTTTGACTAAAGCCAAAACTTGTTTTGAACTCCCCTCCTTGTTTCTAGAGTGAGCTTACAACACCATGGTTGATTTTGTGATCCTTGATCACAAACAACCTTCTTCTTAGTTTTCAGGACCTTCTAGGTTTTAACTTGTTCTTGAACTCTTGGTTTCAAACAACCTTGGATTCAACTATGACCTTTGGTTTCCAAACACCCTTCCATCCTCATAATAGGATGTAGAATTTTTAATGAAGTATCTTTGGCCTTGCCCCCCTTATCCTTAAATAAGGAGGTCTTGCTTTTTAGTTGCATATTCAAGGAATTCCCTTGTTTTCAACACCCGACTTCAAGTCTAGGATATTTTGGTTGGGTTTTGATCCCTGATTTTGACTCAAGGACCTTAAATCTCCTACCTTGTTTGTAGGACCTTGCTTTGGTTTGAATTTAACCAATGGTTCCTGATTCAAGTTGTTGAATTCAAATAACAAGCTTGATTTGAGGCGGACAGCCTTGTTGGCCATCAGGGCTTAAATTTTGTATTAGGATTTGAAATTCAAAACTTTACGTATGGAAATACAAAGGACCTCGTATAGAGAGACCTTCGATCAATGCATATCTCAATGCTCTCACTAACAGTTTTCGTGCCTCCAAGGCATTATCAGGGAGCCAACCAGTCTCAGGATGAGATTTGATGGGGATCTATCTAGCAACTTCCAATGTCAATGGGTACCAACAACTTGTGCTCTATAGTGGGGGTCTCCAAGACCTGATAGTAAACACTCCTAGCGCAATTCTCGATTTTAGACGAGGCGAACTTAGATAAGGCATCGGCCGTTATACCAGGAAGCATTCCTTGAATCATACCAACTGTGATTTTACAATCCTCAGGGATTTCACCATCGTTTTATCTTTGGCTTCAAAATCTTCATTCACTTATCTCCATTCACTTGGGCTATCACCAGCCTTGAGTCTCCACAGACTTTAAGATTTTTGGCCCTCATGGCTATAGTCGAGCCTAGTCCGGCTATCAAGTCTTTATACCCTGATTCGTTATTAGTCGTTGAAAACTTCAACCTCAAGGAATATTCATTCGTGAGTTCCACTTATTTTTGTTTTTGATAACCCATCAAAATAGGGCACCCAATATTCCTTCTAAACTTCATCCTTCTCTCCCTCTTGGGGTGTCTCATCTTGCCCTTGCTGGGGTGTTGTGCCTTCCTGCTCGCCTGACTTCTTGGTTGTCAGTTGTACATTCAACCACGAAGTCAGCGAGTGCCTATGCCTTGACGTCCATTCGAGGCTTGTACGTAATATCAAACTCCCCAAGTTCGATCGCCCAATTAATTAGCCTTCCCTTGGCCTTCGGGCTTTGCAATATGCTTTTTAACTACTGGTCCGTCAGGACTTCAATTTTTTGTGCTTGGAAGTATGGTGTAGCTTCCTTGGGGCTGTTACCAGTGCCAAAGCAAAATTTTCAATGGGAGAGTAATTCAACTCAGCTCCGTGCAACATCTTGCTCACGTAGTGGATAGGCTTTTGAACCTTGTTTTCCTCTCGAATGAGAATGACACTCAGTGCTTGTTCGGATATCGCTAGATATAAATATAGGGTCTCTCCGGGACTAGGTTTGGCCAACAACGGGGCTTTAGCCATGTACTTTTTCAACTGTTCAAAGGCCTCTTGGCTTTATGAAGTCCATTAAAAAAATTTCACCTTCTTCAAAGCCTGAAAGAAAGGCAAGCACTTGTTTCCAGACTTACAGATGAATCTACCTAAGGCTGTAATTCTTCCAGTCAATTTTTGTACGTCCTTTATGGAACGTGGTGATTCCATATCTCGGATTGCCTTGATCTTATTAGGGTTGGCTTCTGTGCCTCGCTTTGAAACCATCAGACCCAAAAATTTTCCAGATCTCACGCCAAAGGCACACTTGGCTGGATTCAACATCATCTTATGGTGCCTCAGCACTTCAAATGCCTTTCTGAGGTTCTTAATATGGCATGCCTTGATTACGCTCCTGACTAACATGTCATCCCCGTAGACCTCCTTGGTCTTCCCGATCAAGGGTGCAAAAATCTTGCTTGTTTATTAGCCTGTGGTAAGTGGCTCTTGCAGACTCCTCATATTGGGTTGACATCAACCTAGAGTTTTTAAAACAACCTTCCTTGGCTCGATTGGCCATAATGGCTTCAATGTTTGTCTTGGTTCCTGGGGCTTCTCTAGCGGCCTCTCGGCTGGCATGTGCTTGGCCTTAGGGCTGTTCGAGTGTTGAACGTCGATGCTCGAATGTCGATGTTCGAATGTCGAAAGTTGATGTTTGAAATTAAGGGTTTTCAACCTCATGGAAGTTCTTTAAACTCGAACCTTGAAGTTTTGATGAAAGAGTGCATATTGGACTACCTTCACATGGTTTCAAGCCAAGTTTTGGGTGTTTTAAACCACCAAAACATCAGAGCCTCTGGTCAGCTCCTTAAGGTCGGCTGAAGGCCTCCTTGGCTTCTGGTCGATCCCATGAGGTCTTGAACCTTCCCTATGACGTTTTCAATCTCCATTCAGGGTTAATATTCAAGTGTTCAACGCTTGTGTTAGATGTTCAATATTGGCATTCTGGATCGAGAATCCAAAATATCAGATTGGTTTTCAAGTTTTGACTTGAAGCTTCAACCTTTGGATCTTGATTGGAGGTTCATGACCCCCTCAAGTTTGACCTTCTTGGCCTTCATGGCTAATATCTCGTGTTTCTCCACCTAGAATTCGAGGTTGATATTCACATGTTCAACGTTGGTGTTCATATGTCGACTACCAAGTATTCACGACCTTTCTTTTGGATTGATGTCAAACTAAAGTTCTCTAGGATCCCTTACTTGACTTCATGTCTTTCATGGCTTGTCTCAAACCTTTGTTCTGATTTCAGGGTTTTCAAACCTATCTTTGCTTCTCATTTTTCTTGATTCAGGTTCAAGGATTTAAGGTTGATCCTCGATTTAGATTTCGAGAAATACAACCTCGTGGGCTTCTTACCTTTTAAACTTCCGAGATGAAAACTTGCTTGGACTTCTTAATCCTTGTTCAATGATATTCTTATATCCCTTGACCTTAGGACTATAATTCAATGTTCTTTATTTGTTTCATCCTTGTATCTTCACTCCAGGTACATAAAAAATATTGAAGAGTAGCTAGTTCTTAGCCTCCACAGCCTTACATGGCTTTAATTGCCAGATGTGGCTTTTTAATCATCTTGTCTTTTATCCAGGGTCCTTCAAGGACTTAAACTCTTATTTGGTTGTATTATAACCTAACTCTCGACCCTTTAGGGTTTTTATTTATGGTTTGTTTGTTTCCATTCGTGTATTCTTTTATTTTCGGTACTTGGTCATCTTTGACTTACACACATCAGGTGCTTGGAACATAAATAAAATCACAGAATAGAGAATGAAAAACAAACTTGCATTAATAACTTGAAATGGGTTCAACCCTTACATAGAGTACTACTGTCATACTTGGAGCAACATGCTCTGCAATGGTTTCATCGAACCTTATTTCTACTTCTACTCGATAAATATGAAGCTAAGTCCTATTAATATAGTTTGAACCCATCGGGGCTCTTGCAAGACTAGGCCTGCATCGTTTAATTTTTTTTTTTGATGCTCCATAAAAAAAGAGCACCCATTACTCCTTCCTATCTCCTCATTCTTATTCTGAAGTTCACTTCCTGCTTGGGGTACTATCTCCTGCCCCCCGACTTCTTGGTTGCCAATGGTACATTCAACCACGAAGTCAGTTGATGCCATAGCCTTAATGGTTGTTCGAGGCTCTTGTGTGATGTCCTCTGCCGACCTTTCTAGGTCTTCCTTATCATTGTGGACATCCACGTCTTCAATCGGAAGGACCTGCCCCTCGACTCCATCAGGCCTTAACGCAGCTAAATAGCAGCTCCTAGAAATTTTCTGATCACCTTTTTGTTCTCCTACACCATTCCTGGTTGGAAACTTGATCTTCATGTGATAGGTTGAGGCCACAGCCTTAAAAGCGTGAAGTCCAGTCCGCCCAAGGATGACATTGTAAATAGAAGATGCTTTGATAACCAAAAAGTTCAGCATCTGCGTGGCCTCCATTGGCTTCTGTCCAATCGTGACGGGTAACTGAATAGTTCCCTCAATTTTGGATTCTACTCCATTGAATCCATATATAGGCATGTTATTGGGGGTCAACTGAGAATCATTGTACCCCATCTTCACAAACGCATCATGAAACAGAATGTCGACGGAAGTTCCATTGTCTATCAAGACTCGCTTCACCTCTGAGTTTCCAATCATAGGAGTTATGACCAGTGGGTCATCGTGGGGGAACTTCACCCCTTCAAGGTCTGAATCATCAAATTCAATTGTTACTTCGGTTCTTGCACGCTTTGGTGCCTCTCCGATAATATGCATCACCTCTCGGGCATAAGCCTTCCGAGAGTTCTTTGTTGTCCCGGCCGCGGTCGGGCCTCCTGAGATCATGTTGATTACTGGCCCTCGGGGTTGTGGGTTGCGATCTTGATCATCGTCGCTCCTATTATACTCTCTTCTCTGATTACCACGATCTTCACCCTTAGTGAAGTGACTCAGTTTCCCTCTACGGATCAAAAACTCGATCTCATCTTTGAGTTGCTTACAATCATCAGTGTCATGCCCCACATCTCTGTGGAATCTGCAATACTGATTCTTGTTTCTCTTTGCGGGATCACCCCTGAGTGGTTTCGGCCATCGGAAATCCTTATCCTTCTCAATGTCCAACAAGATTCGACTCCTAGGAGTATTCAACCTTGCATACTCAGTGAACCTTGGTCCTTGGTTCTTAGAGGCAGAGTAAGAGTCCTCGCTAGTTCGGGGATATTTGTCCCTAGCATTGTACTCTTGCTCTTGCTTTCGCTTTCGGGAACTTCTGTTTCCTCCATTCATTGTAGGGGCTTCTGCCTTCCTCATGCTCTCTTCTGCTTTTATGTATTTACTCGCCCTTCTTTGGAGCTTAGTCATGCTCTCAGGGGGATGTTTTGCCAACGACATCTAAAAGTAGGTGTTCGTTGTTCCATTCTCCAGGGCTATCATAGCTACCTTGTTCTCCAGGTCTGGGACGTTCAATGTCTCCTTGGTGAAACGCTTAAGATAATCCCTCAGGTTCTCATTCTTCCCTTGTTTCACTTGCATGAGAGATGCAGAGCTTTTTTCATGGACTTTTCCACTAACAAACTGATTGATGAAAGCAGTGCTCAACTCCTTGAAGGAGCCAATTGAGTTTGCGGGCAACCGACTATACCATCTTTGAGCCATGCCTGCCAGGGTTTGAGGGAATGCCCTACACTTAAGAGCGTCACTGGCGGGTTGTAACAACAGCGCGTTTGAGAACGTCCTGACATGATTCGAGGGATCACCCGTTCCATCGTATGGTTTTATCGTGGGCATCTTAAATTTTCGGGAAACACGAGCGTTCATCACCTCCTCAGTGAACGGGGGTGTGGGATCGTCAGGGTCTCCGAGCGGCATCAGGTCTTTGGGATCACCCCTGGGGGTTTCCACCCTTGTAGCTCCTCCAGTTGGGGCATCAGCCCTTCTTTTTCTCCTTGAAGATCTTTCCAAATCAATAAAGGGAATCTCCCTCGAAGTTGGAGGGGGCCTATTCTGATTCTGCCTTGCTTTCTCCCTGGCTATATCATCCTTCAGCCTTTGGATCTCAGCCTCATGGGCCTTGATTCTCTCAGCGGCTGTTTGAGGAGGTCCATCATGGATTCTTCGAGTCCTTCCCATAGGCTCCTTGCTTGCACGTCGCCTCCTCGGGGCTTCATCACGATCATCGTCCTCAGACGAGGAATCATCAGTGTAAGGTCCGGAGTAATCATAATACCCTTGCTCAGGAGGGGCTAAACCCCTAACATAGGGAGGCTGATACGACTCAGGTATCTGTAGAGCGTGACCACTTGGTCCAGGATCCCTACAATTTGGAGGGTAGTTAGGCAATCCGTATAACGGATCGGTGCTCATGGGGAGTGTAGTGGTGGAGATCTGAACTCCCTAGAGTGGGGGACGGCTATTTAATGGTGAGACCACCATCTGAAGCTGATTGGTCTCACGTCCCGGATGGACGTCCACTGGTAAGGTTCTCTCAACATGGAGATTCGTCCCTATGGGTTGAGAAACTTGAGGCTGAGTGGTTGTCTCTGTTAATGGGGGTAAATATCCTTGCACCGTAACAACGGGTGGAGCGGTGGAGATGGCTGGTGGATCAGAAGTAACAGGAACGTTCTCGGTCTTCGTGTGTTAACCATGGTTGATGTTGTCTTCCCACAGACGGCGCCAAATGTTGTGGAACAAAAAGTAGGGTTATCAAAGTGCGGCTAGGGTTCGTGAGCTTCTTGCTTTAATGGCTGCGCTTGCGTTATCGTGACCTAATTCGGGTCCTCACAAGATGCCTACGTATCTCAGAGTTGAGAATCAAGCCAAGACGTAGTTCTGAGATGAGGGGTCTGGCCCTTTATATAGGCTGTAGGAGCCTTATAATAGTAATAGGGTTTGGAGACTTGGTGGACAAGTCACCGTTATTGAGGAAGGTTTTGACTCCTTCCTTATAGGAATTAGTTTCCATGTTGAATTAGGTGCCTTGGAGGCTACACAATATCCCTGGGATATTCTAGAACGTTCCTGGTTTCTAGAACGTTCCCGATTTGTGGATCAGGCCCATGTTAGAAACAAGCTTATACCGGGCGTCCCCGGTTTGGGCTGTTCTTTTGGGTTTAGTCATTAACTACGAATTTAATGCCCAACTAGGGTTTCGGGCCTTATTTACGAGCCAATAAATACTATATTAATTATGTCTTTAGGGATTATTTTTCACCCATATCAATTTTAATAATATTATTACTATTATATTACAATATAATATAAAATTTTAAAATCATTTAATTATAAATTAGTAATCAATTTAAAAAAATTACTTAATTCCGTACTTCGCATGGGTTATCATCTAATTTTTACTAAAAATGATAATTTTTAAATTAATCCATATAGTTTATTTATCATCTAAAAATTTACTACATCTCATTCCCCATTTTTATCTCTATATTTTTCTTCTTACTTCTTTCTCTCACATGCTTTTACAACTTTAACTACCAACTATTATTTTATCATTTTTCACTCTTCTTCCATATGTAAAAATTGCATAGAATATGGAAAAGGGAATGAATATGTAAGAATTGCATGGAATATGAAAAAGGGGATGAATAGCAAGTCTCCAAATTTGGAGACTCATTTTTTGATCTCAAAAACCTTTTCCAAAAATAGGGAATCGATATAGATTACTTTTTTAGCTAAAACTCACAATTTCATAGAAATGCCATTTTATGGTGTTCCACGCTTATAAATACCTTACACATAATATATTACGTTGACTCATATTATACTCATTTTATAGATGTTTTAGGTTTTAGGTACTTTACACATATTATACAACATTTATACATATAATAAATTTCAAAATTACTATAATTTCTATAATTTTGGATCTAATCATCTCTTAACCTTAAAAAGTGAAAAAGTATAGATGATTTTTTAACATGACATGGAATAGTAATCAAAATAAATTCATTTTTAATTTAAAATATCTATAATCTCTAACCACACTTGTAAGAGCCAAGATTTTTGGAGGAATTAAAAACTTTTATTATGTATTGGTATATGAATGAATAATGGTTGTGACCACAATGTATCAATGGTTTTAATAAACAAGTGTTTCAATGGATATGGATTCCAGTGTTTTGTGTATGCTATGAATGGTGTAATGGGTTGACAATTTATATAAGAATAATCTATCGTCTAGAAAGTAAGCTATGGTATCCCAAGAAAGGAAGTTATTCTCATGTCATCCAAATCGATATCTAGTAAGAGTCAGAGAACTCCGCAAAGGAGATTGGGAATGCTCGAGAAATCGCGAAGACATTTTCTAAGTACAAGAATTAAAGAAAGAATAAACAAGGAATGTTGGATATAATATTGATTTAAGGAATTGTGCCACAGTGAAGCAATGAAATGAAACATATAAGTTGTAACGTATTAAAATTATTAAAAAGAAACAAGGGGAATCACATTGGTGGAAGAAGGAGAAACCAAAGTGACATAGGAGAAAGTCAACTACAAGCTAAATGGTGTTTTTGCATTTTAGCAAAAATGGAGTAACATGTTATAAAGCCAACACTTGGCTAAGTAAGGAGGCAACACATGGACCAATGGATGGTTGACACTACAAGGAACCAACTTGGTTACAAAGAAACAAGCATCATTAGAAACCAACTAAGCTAGTTAACTAGATTGCATCATCAACACCATAAAGCATCAACACTTGGCACTTGATGAGGTATTAAGAGATGACATAATCACTTTAATAAAATGAATTAGCAAGATTATCACAATAATTCACTTTATGCACAACCAACCAAGCAAACAAAGAAAGCAACTCCATCTTTCTCTTCCAAGGAGCATTCGGCCTATGCTCTAATTCAAGAACCAAGATCCAACTTCCAACCATCCAAGAATTCCAAGATTAATTAGGTGAGTCCTATATTTCACAACTAAGATCTCCTATGAATTTGAGCCATAGATTCCAAGTCTTTCATGGTGAATAAAATCACCAAAGTTAGATGTGAATAGTAACTTCAAGAAACTAACTTTTGTTTCTTGATTTCTTTGGTTGATTCAAGCTATATTAAGGTTATATAATGGCTATACAAGGCTTAGTAGGTTCATATACACTCCAAGGAAGGTATACATCTCAAGAAACCCTAGCTTTTCTTTTGAGTTTTTGATGATCTTGGATGAGTTATAATGATGATGTTGTTATAAGCATGTATACATGATCATGTAGTTGTTTTAGTAGTTCTAAAAGCCATGATTCAAATAATGGTTGAGTTGAGATGTTCTTGAGCTTGTTAAGGTGTATGCCATGCACATAAGTTGGTTGGTTTGGTTGTGGTATGATCATGGTAAAGTGAAAAACTTGGAAAAGCATGTAAACATAGTCGTTATAATGCCTGATTTTACAATACCATGTTTTGTGTGTAACTTTCGAACCCAAACCCTCACTGACGTTAGTCACCACTGCAATGATAAGATAGTTCATGTTTTAAGGTTCATTTTGACGCGAGAATCGCAGTATTTCGATTTACGGTTTAGGAGAAACGTCCGTTTTAGTGAACGACGTTCGTTAAAACCAAAATACACATTGTATGCAACCTTGAGGCTATTTTTTTACCCCTTAAATGACTTGAGTGGATATGAAACTTTTGTGTAACATGCTAGGAACGTCTAGGAAGGCTCTCGAAAAGATTTCGTGTTAAATTGATTATTTTCGATTTTATAAAATTGTCGGAGCCGAGCGTGCGCAAGAGAAATTCTTAAAGAGTTAACTTGTAATTTTGTTTTAGCTTAAGTAAAGTATGTACTTAGCTTTTCAACGCGTTAAGTGATTAAGTGATTAATCTCAGATCTTTTGACTATTTATAGATCACCGGACCAACCCGAGACACACTACCCCTACAGAACTTCCAAGCAAGTTTTCCAACCCTAAGATTTTGTATTCAAAAAATTATTTTTTGATTCTGCTTATGCAAGTTTTCAAACCTTTATCAAACTGTTTTTGTGAATAAATATGATTTCTACTATATACGCACATAGCATGCATAACTGTTTTTGAGTATATATATATTGTGATACTTGAATAATGATTTGATTATTGGTTTATAAGCTAGATATGAGATATTAGTTATAAGCCGGGTTTTTGCAAAGGCCCTTAGTGTAGGGCGTATAATTCACATTCTTTAGTATAGACCGGGAGTCGATATTTTCGTATATCTTGAGATTATTTTCTGAGAAAAATGTTGGATAAATATTATTCCAATATTATATATTAAATGAATATTTTTTTGAATATTCATTTAAGGTTTTATTTATTAGATGAATATTATTTTTGAATATTCATTTAGGGTTTTAATTATTTAATGAATATTATTTTGGAATATTCATTAAGTGAATATTATTTTATATATTCATTTGAGGGTTAATTATGAGCAATTACTGTTGAGTATAAAATACAAGAAAGAATACAGAGGGGGGGTGAATGGATTCTTGAACTTTTCGTTGTTCTTGAATCTGTATAGCAAGATATGTGTTAAGTGTGTGCTATAATTTAAGTGTGGAAAATAATAAGCGAGCAACACAACACAATATCACTTTAATCTAATATATTATTAGATAAAGATTTTGCTACAATATGTGAATACAAAAGTTAGTATTCTCAGCTTCGTTTTTCTCAGAGAGATGTTTTCTTTTGTGTATATGAAAAACTTAACTTCTAAGGAAGTTAGGCTGTATCCATATAGAGCATGAATACAACCTACTTACTACAAATAAGGTAGCTAAAAACTTTACTTTCTAGTGTGTCTATCCTTTTTGAGTAAGCATCCAAACGGCTACAGGTTTGACTTTGCAAAGCTCTGTTCAGATCCACTTCTTTAGCTCTTTGTCTCTTGTACATCTCTCCAAGCTTCTAAGTATGCTTTTCCAAAGTACATTACAGATTGTGATCCATAAAGTGCTTTAGCTTGTTGCAGGTTTCTGACTTGTACAATTCTTCAGTATTTTGTCTCCAAGATTATATTCGAGAAGTAACTCTGTTGGTGATTCGAGAACTAGAATTGGCTTGATCGATAACTCTGAGTTCTCGAATACTGTTGGTGATTCGAGAACTAGAATTGGCTTAATCGATAACTTTGAGTTCTCGAATACTGTTAAACTGACATATCGAATGACTTCTCGAATAAGTCTTTTCTTCAGGAATCCTTGAGATATCGAATAGAACATTGCCTTGTTGACTCTTAGAGAACTCGAATGATGCTTTGACTTGTTGACTTCATGAGTTCTCGAATAGAGTATTTAGACATGTCGAATCTCTGAGTTCTCGAATAAGGCTTTGACTAGCTGACCTTCAGAGATATCGAACAGTGTCTTTTGAGATATCGAATCCCTGACTTCTCGAATGCTAGACTTCTCGAATAGATAAATGTACTTCTCGAATTGGTACTTAGGCAAATTCTTCATTTCTTCAAATCCCAACTGTGATTATTTGACAGTCTTTATCTCCTTGCTTGAGGTATGAACCTTGGAACTTATTTCAAGCATTAATCTTGACTTTATAAGTACAGTTACACAACTAGGATTTGTTGCCTATTACAAGTACAGAACAAATAGAAACTCTACAACTAGAGGTTCCCTCAGTTAAGAGGTCATGTAGGTAATGCATAGCATTACACATACTTAGGCTTGTTATTATATGAGTACAGGCATGTCTCAGTGACTAACAATCTCCCCCAAATTGTGAGTAAGACCCTTAGTCACAATTTCATGCCTGATAACAAGCCTAACATACACAAAAATAAAACTTTGAAAAGTACAGGTATGTAGATTTGAACTAAGAGCATGAATAGAAATACAAGTGTGTAATCTTACAGACTGTGATGAGATGCTAGCCTTTATCATTTGATTCCATCTCCAATTCCTTGGCTAGTAGATCATCATATGCCTTCTTTTTTCTTTCTTTTTCCTTCCTTGCATTCTCATCCATAGCCCTTATGATTTCTGCCATAGCATCCAATTCTTCAAGCAAGATAGAGTCTTTGAAATCTTCAAGTACTGGTTTCAGAATGTTGGCAGGATAGTGATTGAGTAGGTTCATTCTTATATTGACATTATCTCCATTTCTTCTCTTATACTTCACCACATAGGGATTGAATTGAACTCTACACAATCCCTTAGCCATCAACACTTCTGCTTCAGCTTCCAGTTTATCAATTTTTTTCCCTTTTGATCCACTTCTCAAGGCACCCCTTTCTTATCAGCTCTTCATGATCTCTCTTCATCTTCACAAAGTCAATCAGTTCTAGCTTCCATACTCTTTCCACTTTATCATTTGCATCTAACATGGCAATGATCCTTTCTATATCATATAACTTGCCCAAATTTTGACACTGCCCTTGTTTAAACTTCTTCTGTCTTCCATCAGTATACTTGATCTCAAGGGAGTCATCAATGATTGAAACATGATAGATTCTTTGAGCTCTAAGGTATTCCAGTTGGTCTTCATTGTAGTCTTCATCTAGTGGTTGGAGTTTTAGGCCTGGATAGATTGTTAGGGTTCTTGATTTGGGAAGCTTTGGTTTTCTTGCTGCTTGTTTGAATTTGATCCTCTTAGTGTGGTTGCCTGGCAGTAGTATGTGACCTTTGCTGGTAGACCATTGTAGTATTCCATTAGCAGTTTGCTTTTTGAAACATACAGATGGTTTCTTGACTTGAATCTTCTTCTCTTCTTGAGGTGGTAAAACAGTTGCAGAAGCCAAGGGATTAGATTTTGGTAGGTCATTACTAACAGCATTCACCCTAGACTTAGAGTCTTGTGTTGTGGTGAGATTACTGCTAGCAATGCCTAAGGCTTGTTGTTTTCCATTCTTCCTCTCATAGACTTTGCCTTGGTCATCATCCTTCTTGTCCTTGCTGTCTTTCTTCTTCTTCTTATCCTCATCCCCCTTATCATTCCTGTGATGACTTCTCCTCCCATCACTCTTGTCTTCATCTTCATCATCCTTATTCCTCCTTGGCTTTGCCATTTCTGGAATTACACCAGTTGCAATGAATGATCTTAGGATATGTAGTACCTCTAACTCTTCAGCAGTTCTTCTCCCCTTCTTCTTCTGCAGTTGATCAATGATGAGTCTGTGGTTCTGAAGAGTAAGATGACTAGGAATGACCAGCTGCTTGACATCTTGAATTTTGGTACCAGATTGGTAAATAATGGTTCTTAGATTATTGCACACTTCAGGTAGTCTAGACTGTTGCTCATCCCTTAAGTCATTGTACAGACTCCTATTATTCTCATTGACATCTCTCTTCTCAATCAGTTTGATTAGGGCATCTACCTCTGTGAACTTTAGATCTTGTAGAGTTTTGTAGTTTAGATGCCATATCTTGGATTTAGAAACCATCAATATCTCCTTGTACCATGAGCTGTTGACTTTCTTGGGTATGACAGTGAAGTATTCAACCTGATCCTTCAAACTCCTCAAATACATTATCATGTCACCAGCCTGTTCCTTTTGGGCTTTCAGAAACTCCAAGAATGCTTCATCATGATAGACATTTAAGTTAGCAACTTCTTGTAGCTTGGCCTCTATTATCAATTTTGCTTCTACAGGCTTGGCACTTTCAACTCTGGAGGATGGAGGTTTGTCAGATGACATACTCCCTGCAACCACTGTGGAGGTGATAGATTGTCTCTGGCCACTAGGAGTAGTGATGTGCACAGTTGGTAAAGTAACAACTAGCAGAGATGGAGGCTCATCAACTTTGTCCTTCCCTTTTCTTGGGACGAGTTCTAGAGGGTCTTGGCTGACCACCCTCATTTATGCTAATACCCTTCTCCTTAGGACTCTCCCCCTTAGGATTTGAGCTCCTTAAGGTCCTCTTCTCCCCCTTAGGCTTGTTGACAGGCACAGAGGCTTTGGTAGGGGCCTTTGGGTTGGAAGAGGTGAGATTGGCAGATTCATCTGGAAGAGGGAGACCCATATGCTTCATCATTACAGATAACATAGATTGTTGATGCAGAAGAACATCAGCTGTGGTGGAGGCTTGAGTGCTCAACTGCTTAGAGATAGTTGCTACTATGTCTGTTAGGTGAGCATTGGATTTCTTGAGGGATGTCACTTCTGTTTCCAAGGCAGCCACCTTTTTGAATAACTAATTAGATTTGAAACCAGAAAGTGACTGTTCTTTGAGTCTCTGCACTTCAAACTTGGTCATCTCATGCACTGGGACCTCAGTGATCAGCTTGTCTCCATACTGGTTTGCAAAGAGGGTCCTGAGCATGGCATTGGCATCTGTTGTCTGATCTGATAGAACTTGAAATTTATGCCCCAGACCTGTGACAACATCTTTGAGTATAGCTAGACCATTATCCATCTTGGTGCAGGTGGAGTTACAGACTTTGATGTCTTTGAGAACACTGTCCAAATGAGGGAACCTTGCATCAAAGGCCCTCTTTATCTCTCCCACAGACTTGTCTGTTGAATCACTTACCTTGTTGACTTCTGATTTGACACCTTTGCCAAGGTAGTGTGCAGCCTTGAGGAATCCTTTGTAGGAGTCATTGATGGCTTCATACACTTCACAGGAGTTAGGGATTTAGCATTCGAGCCCAGTGAAGTGATGTATTCCTCTCTTAGGTACTGAAGAGCTTCATTGAGAGTGAGATCAAATTTTCCTTGCATCCAGGCATCTACATTGCCGTCTCTCTCAGCATCATCTATTATCTTTGCCTTTTGCATCTCCACATCATCCCTGTGGCATAGGAGAATAGCCTCATAGTCTGGGTTTGGCATATTTGAAGTGAGAAGGTGTTGAGCAATCTTTGTGAACTCAGGAATCTGATCCACAGCTAAGCTTTGCAGTGCTTCAACCGTCAATTGTGGTGGAACAGATCCTGATCCTGAAGCACTGCCATGTTGCACAGGCTTCATCCATTATGACATAAAGTCAGAGCTAGAGCTAGGCAAGCTAGACTCCTCAGTTACAGATGCAACTTTTGTAACCGGATGGAATTACTCTACTACTGGTGTCTCCACAGAAGTGGGATGAGTTACACCAATAGTTGACACAGGCACAGAGTCTCTAGTAAAAACTAGTGAATCCTCTGTGTTTTTTATGGTGTCATGAGGATATGCCCCAGCTCGCATTCCCTCACCATCTAAATGTAGTTCCTGGGTGGTGAGCATAGTGTCATGCACTAAGTCACTTGAATCCATTGGCTCACCAAGAGAAGGAAATTCTTGGTGATCAATGCCTTGATCCTCAATTTCTTGAGTTGCAGGCTCCAAAGAAATTTTAGTGTGAGATTCTGGAAGAGAAGTGTCTTTTAGAATGGATTTTGGCAACTCCCCCTGAGAAATAGAGGGAGTTTCAATATTGATGTGCTCTCTACTCAGTGTTGTGCCAGCCTTATCACTCCCATGTGCTGACTCTTTACAGGATTGTGCATTGGGGAGGATGCTTGATTCTATAGATGCACCCTGTTGAGAGGATACATCTAGTGAGCTGTTTGCCCCTGATTTTACAACTTCAGCCATTTGTGTGACTGAAGAGGTGGTTTTAGATTTCTTCTTCTTCTTCTTTGGCCTTAGTAAGGGTGACTCAGGTTCCTCACTATCTAAACCTAATTCTACAGCCAAGGCTGCTTCAGTTAAGATTTTTAGAGGCTCAGAAGCAACCTGTTTTCTCTTCTTCTCCTTTTTAGTGACACCACCCTGTTGAGAGGATGATGCAGGTGGCTATGTGTTTGATAAAGTGTTTGGCTGAGAGGGTTAGTTAGCAGGCCCTGGGTTAACATTTTGCTCTACTTGCTTGGGCCTAGCTAACTCAGATTTTGAGGCACATATTGGCATGTTGTGGGAGTAAGTCCTAAATAAACTCTCCATAAGGGGAGTTATTTTGAGTCTTACCTCCACATCATTCCTAGTCTCCAAGCTACCAAAAATGAGTTTGGTCATGGATTTTGGATAGCCTATTCTATTTTTGTCTAACCCAGGCAATTCAATCAATTTAGCATCTATGAAATTAAGTACAGATTGAATAAAGCGAGGGAAGAAAATTTAATTACCTCTCTTGGCTGAGTTCTTACCAAGTCTCCCATACAATTCTTGCATTATGATCAAACCAACATCAATCTTTCTCCCATATGCTAGAGCATAGCCTATTTGTTGAACAGGTGTGCTGATTTGATTAAAGCTAGACTTCCTTACTGTGAAGACTTGAAGAAGAGTGGCAAAGACATAGCTCCATTCTTTTCTCAAGTACTTCCTATTCAAATTTCCAAGCTTGATTCTATCTGAGTAGTTGATAAAATCAAAGAAGTCATCCAATTCCTGATCAGTAGCTTGACTGTCATACACTTCTTGTTGTAACCCCAGTGCTTGATTCATGTCTTTAGTAGTGATAGTGATTTCCTTGTCCAGAATCTTGCAGTAGACCACGTATGAGGTTATAGCATTCTCTAGGGCCACAACCTCCACAGTAGCAGTCCTCCAAAACTATTCTAGTAGGTCTAGATACAGAGTTGGGTTGGCTGAGAGTGCATCCTTAATGTATGATTCAGCCATCCATCGAACGAAGCAATTAAAGTTTGCATTTGGTGCTTCAACATCGTTGGTCATTGCTATGAAATTGGTGTGGCTAGGAATTGTGAGTTGGGTATTTGCCATTGTTACACAGAGAGATGAGAAGAGAATGAAGGTTGAAGAAGAAATTTAGCTTTTGACGTTAGGGTTTTCAGAGGTTTTGGAACTTTAGCTGCCTGAGAAATCGAATGAAATGATTTGAACAATTGTGGAATTGTATATATGTGAGTGACTTGAGTTGTCGATTAGATATATGTTTTGTATCGACAAGTCAGTCATTCGAGAAGTATAAAACAACTATTCGATAAGTCAAGAAAGGCTTATTCGATATCTCAAGCAGTTTGTAACTCACAGCTGGCAGTTATCTAACCTAGAACATAATTCTAAATTAAATAAAATATGTTTTTATGAGTGATTTAAAATTCTGAATAAAAATCCAAAAACGATTAAGATTCAGCGAGAATTCAGCCTTTTCAAATGATTCGACAACTCAAATGTTCTATTCGAGAAGTCAAGCAGGTCTTTGTTCGATTTCTCCAAAATGCACTATTCGAGAACTCAAGAGTGTTCCAAATAGACTTGTTAGAGAAGTCGACCATAGACATGATAGTCATTCGAGAAGTCTGACTTATCGAACTATACTTTTCACTCATAAAAATTAATTTTCACTATCTTTTCAAAATTCACCAGAATTATTCAAATGAAAAATATTCTAATAAATTAAATAGTGATTTTCTTAAAATTTCATAGAAATTTCAAGCTGATTCGAATATGATTTTTAACATATGCAACAGATTTGAAATATTTAAAAATCATATTTCACCCAACAGTTACTTCAAAAATATTGAGAATTTAGATAAAGTAGGCGTTTACTGCTGCAACAATCTAGTTGATATTTTCACTTAGCCAGATTCTGAAGAATTCAGCATTCCAATCTCACTAACCAACCTTGTGAAAGTGGCTTCATCCAATGGCTTAGTGAATATATCAGTTAATTATTTATCTTTGGGAACACAATGTAACTCAATAGTTCCATTAGTTGCATGCTCCCTAATAAAGTGATATCTGATGTCAATGTGCTTTGTTCCAGAATGATTGACAGGATTGGCAACTATAGAGATTGCACTTCTGTAAGATCCCGGATTACTGTAGGATTTATTATTATTATTATTTTATTGTTTTAATTATGTTAATTAGTATTTAAAGTATGGAATTGGATTTGAGAATATCGTTGTGGAGTTCAACGATATTTAGTGTCGAGTTTATATGAGTATATATTGTGTTATGTGTGCCCCAGTATTTTTAGTTGTATTTTTTTTAGTGATTTAAAAGTATTTAAAACAAGTATTATTGATCTTCAAAAATCTTTATTTATTTATCGGAGTTGGATTAAATCATGAAATCTTTGGTAAAATTATCTTTATATATTTATTGAGTTTTTAAAATTGTAAGGTGGATTAATTTGGGTGGTTGAGTATTTTAAAATGATTTTAAGAGTTTTATGGTATTTAAAGGATCAAAACTTTGAAAATTCATATTTAATTCATTTTTGATCCGAAAAATATTTCAAAAATATGTGTGTGCTCGTAATTTTATATTCTTTATTTTAAAAATGAAAAGTGTAATTTTCCGAAAGTTTTATTTAATTGTGATTTTTTTTATAAATCGTTTATTAGTTATAATTGGGCCGAATAGAGGATAAGTAGTAGTGTTATAATTAGAATTGGGTCAAGCCCATTAAGCATAAAACAAATCCCAGCCCATTTCTTGGTTGTTCCAGATGGTTCTCGAGAGATAGAAACGGGGAGAGAAGAATCTAGAGATGGGGGTTTTCAATTGGGTCTAACATATACATATTTAGATATATATACATACACGCGTGTGTAAGTGCGGTGTGTAATCGCGTGTATGAGTCGCGTGTGTTGTGGGTGGTTGGAGAAGGCAAGGCAGTGGCGCGCGGAAGGAGCAACGGCGGTACACCGCGTTGGCGGCGCCGGAGAACGCGCGGGCGGCCGGCGGGAGTTGGTTCCGGCGATGCAGGGGAGGCGGAGCACTGCTGTGTCGCGGGTGTTGCAGCAGAAAGGAAGAGAGAGAGAGAGAGAGAGAGAGAGAGAGAGAGAGAGAGAGAGAGAGAGAGAGAGAGAGAAAGAGATTGGTTCTGGTGGTCCGCAGCGGCGCAAGGTGGTCCCGTGGCTGTCATGGTTCCCGGAAAACGTATCCTTTAATTATTTTTATTTTTATTTCCGTTAATTATTTCATAATATTAATTGTGAATGGTATTTAAATTTTTGGTATGTTAAGTAGAAATATTATGGATGTTAATTGTGTTTTATAGATTTAATTTAGAAACTCGATATACGTTTGAGTTTAAATATTTTCAAAGGTTGAAGGTTATTAATCGTAGTTTAAATGATTTATTGTACTTAAATCGTTATTTTTGAATTGCACTTGGTTTGGTCTAAGAAACCGAGTTATGTTATTATTGAATTGGTATTGTTGTGAATTGGACTTGTAAGGGCTGAGACCTCGTATTTGTAATTGTTTTGTGATTTGTTGAGGGGTATGACCCCGGGATAGTTTTATTTACAAACACTACATGCTGAATTTTCTAAAAATTTCCTATACCTAGAATCTATTTAACTTATCTAAATTGTAAATAAGTGAGTAATTAGATCTATTAGTTGTGTATTGATTTTAGTAATTAATTTAGATTATAAAAAAATGTTTTGATAGTGTTAAATAGTATGTTTGCGAGAGATTAAGAGTTGATTATGATTATGTGGTTAAGTAGGGTATAAATTTGGTTATAAATGTGGTGAGTATGTAATAAGTAAATTCTTTAATGTTCATTAATTAAGATATGTATTTCTAAAAGTTATAAACTGTTAAAATATTTAGTTGCTGTTAAATCCTTAAGTGAATATGCATATGTGCTTAAATGATTACTTGACTATATGTTTAATAATTATCTTAGAATTGGGTCAGACTTAAGTTATATGAGAGATTATTGTTGTAATTTTCGTTATTTATTCGGAAAGCATATTAGTAAGTTATGATTGTGGGATAATTATGAGATCCGATAATATGTTTTGGTGATTGTTAGTTGCTATTCATTGTTATTGTCGTATAAGGCGTGTTAAAAATTTATTTGAGTTGTTGAGTTATAAATGCTATGTGCTATGTGCTAAGTGTTATAGGTCAAATAATAGTATGGCTAAGTGCTTATCTGTTAAATTCTTGGTGCTGGATTATATGTGATTATTTGAGTGTTGATAGTAGTAAATAGTACTTGGGATTAAATGATTCACTAAGTGATGTATTGTTGTATAAAACTGTATATTTGTATAAATGTTCAGTAGTGGTTTCTGAAAAGTACCACTGGCCCTAGAGGCTGTGTGGTGGTTTTAATTTAGTTTTCAAATGTAATTTATAGTAAAGTTAAGTTATCAATTTACTTTTATTATGTGTTTAGTTGCCGCATGTTCGGGCGGGTACTTTTCATTATTTGTTTAATTTATGTTGCTGTCATAGAAACAGCTTGTTATTTCCTTGGATTGGTTGAATTGAAAAGCAGGGATGAATTGTATTTGAGGGGCTGTGCCCATAGTCCGATAAACGAATACTACATGCCGAAATTTTCTAAAAATCCCCTGCGTTTTAAAGTTATTTAAATTATTTGATTTAAAGATTTAAAGGCATATATGTGTATAAGTGTTTAAGTACATATGTGATGATTAATGAGGTGTGGATATATATATATTTATGTATGTATTGCTTTGTGAGTTATAAGTAATTAGTTATCGATTGGATTGTTTATGTACTAAATAGTACTTTACTATTATTTCAAGTATGATTAGGGATTCGATATAGAGCCAGTGCACATGTTGACGGTTTATTGAAGAAGATGCATGCGTGATCGAATAAAGACCGAGATTAAGTATCGAATCGACGCGTGGAAACGAGGCAAGTGTACTAACCCTCGCTTATCGTTCAAGCGAGATACATATGTTTTTATTCAATATAATTATTCCCTTCAAATCCGTATTGCTAGTATTCTCTCCTTCAAATTATTGATAAGGATATATTTTATTCATATATCATGTGGAAAGTAGAAATACAGTTTTATTGCCAGTATTATTCTTTCTTAAGTATTGTCGCTCATTAAAATGGCTTAAGTAATTAAAGATGTTTTTAAAATTTCCTTATACTGGGCTGGTCTTTTGCCAGTGAGTATAAAGGACTGAAAAGTGAAATGTTTTAAAGTATTAATAAGATGGTTTATAAGTTGGATAAGCGTAAGAGGCTAGGGTGGTCCTAGTCCAGCACTTTTGTTAAGCGTAAGAGGCTAGGGTGGTCCTAGTCCAGCACCTTTGTTTAGCGTAAGAAGCTAGGGTGGTCCTAGTCCAGCATTAAAGGCCAATGTGTTGCCTAATTGAGAACCTAATTTCAAAGAAAGGAAGACTTTACGTGGCTGATCACCCGTATTGTCCGAAATCAGAAGATTAATAAAATCAATTTAAATGTTTCAAAAAGTTTTACGGAAAGTATGTTTTATTTGTGGAATAGTTTTAATGAGAGGAATGTTTTGATAAGATATACCTGTTTTACTGTAAATGATTATCGGTTTAGAAATTGTGTATTTCAGATTAAATTGTTGTCTATATGATAAAAGTTGAAACCTCAGTAAAATAATGAGATTAAGGATAGATAGAAGTTTTTCAGATATTCCCTTCGCAAGTAACATTGTACGTGAAAGTGGAGTAAGAATGATTGGAAAAATTCTTGATATTCTTTCTCTCAAAGTTTTATCTGGGGCAGAGATGGTTAGTAGTAAATAGAAGTGTTATGTTAGAATATTAAAGGGGGGTGTTTATGTTATGTAAAGGGTATGAGTAACGACGATAGATAATGTTTTTTTTATAGAGTAGTTGTATATTCTTGTTGACTGTTATAAAATAATTCACGGTTATTACGGTCACTGTGGCATGTGTTGCGCAGTGATAGTGAGAACCGAGAATGATTTGAGATCTTCTTAGTAATTCAAACTCATGATTGTCAGGCCGGTTAGGCAGCTAGGTATGCAAATGCTTAGCGACATGAATGAGATTTGAATAACTGAGAATTTCTTGGAGATTTCGTTAAAGTGTTAGATAAAGTATTTTTGCAAGTATTAAAAGTATTGAATCTAGTATTACGACCCTTCTCAGTTATTAATCTTGATTTCGAGTTATAAATGTTTTAAATGATATTAATCTTCTGTTATAGTTAAGAATCCAGATTTCAAGTATAGTATTGATTATAATTTAGTGAGCATTCCTTCGCTCATATTTATTGCTACTATTTCTTGAATTGCGATTATTGCATTCTTATTCATCCAGTACAGTTCTATATATATATAACTTGCTGAGCATTCTTTGGCTCACACTTGTTGTTTTTTTTAAAATCTAACTTTTCAGTAAACTAGTTGGCGAGGCTTAGCATGTGCAGTTCAGAAAGTGGAAAGAAGAAGCAGGATGCTGTTGTGAAGCTGACGTGGATCAGGGTATTTAGACTTAAAGTTGAATTATTGTATGTAAATTATAGTTTTAGTAGTTATAGTATGTATTTGAGTAGTTGGCCTGGTATACTTCTATTCGAAGTTATACCAGTGATTTAAGTTTGTATAAGTTTTGTAAATAGATTTGTATTTAAGTTGGTTTGGGTTTTCTTGTTTCTAGAACTGTAACCTAAGATCCTGAGTTGGGAGTTGGGGTCAAAGAGCTTTTGATTGAGTTTTAATTTTTATTTCAGTTTTATTTTGATTTTCAGATTTTTAGTTTAGTATCCAGCAGGTTTATGTTGTATTTACGAATACATCATGGCCAATTTTTGTTAGAATTATTGAGTTTGTTAGCGTGACGCCCAAATCTACTGACCCCGGATTTGGGGGCGTTACAACTTCTGTTGTCACACATGATTGGGATTCTCTCCAACACAAGTCCATAGTCTCTAAGTTGATTTCTAATCCAAAGCACTTGAGCACAGCAACTTCCAGCAGCTACGTATTCAGCCTCGGCTATGAAAGTTGACACAGATTGTTGTTTCTTGCTGTTCCAAGAGACTAACCTTTGTCCAAGAAACTGACAGCTACCTGAGGTGCTTTTCCTATCCACTCTGCATCCAGCATAATCAGCATCAGAGTAACCAACCAGACTGAACCCTATGTCCTTAGGATACCATAAACCCAAGTTTGGAGTGCCCTTCAGATATCTAAAGATCCTCTTTATAAAAATCAAATGTGACTCTTTTGGATTTGATTGAAACCTTGCACACAGACATGTAGCAAACATGATGTCTAACCTACTTGCAGTGAGATAGAGTAAGGAACCAACCATGCCTCTATAGACTGAGATATCTACTTTCTTGCCTTTGACATCTTCATCCAATTTAGTGGTAGTGGCCATGGGTGTCTTTGCAGGTGAGCAATCTTCTAAGTCAAACTTCTTTAATGAATCCTTAATGTACTTGGTTTGACTGATGAAAATACCATCCTTCCTCTGACTAACTTGCAATCCAAGAAAAAATGTTAACTCTCCCATCATACTCATCTCATATCTGCTCTGCATGAGCTTAGAGAATTTCTCACACAGCTTCTCATTTGTAGAGCCAAATATGATATCATCCACATAGATCTGAACTAGGATTATATCATCACCATGCTTCTTGTAAAATAGTGTTTTGTCCAATGTGCCTCTAGTGAATTGATTTTCCAGAAGAAATTGTGATAAAGTATCATACCATGCCCTTGGAGCCTGCTTAAGTCCATACAATGCCTTAAGCAATCTGTAGACAAATTCTGGGAAATGTGGATCCTCAAAGCCAGGTGGTTGTTGCACATAAACTTCTTCTTCCAACTCTCCATTCGGAAATGCACTCTTGACATCCATTTGATAGACTTTAAAATTTGAATGAGCAGCAAATGCCAAGAAAATTCTGATGGCTTCCAATCTAGCAACAGGGGCAAATGTCTCATCATAATCAATACCTTCCTATTGAGAGTATCCTTTTGCAACCAACCTTGCTTTGTTTCTAATGACCACGCCATTTTCATCCATCTTGTTCTTCAGAACCCATTTTGTTCCAACAATGGTTCTGTCCTTTGGTGCAGGCACAAATTCCCATACTTTGTTTCTTTCAAATTGATTCAGCTCCTCTTGCATAGCAATAATCCAATCTGGATCCAACAGTGCATCATCAAATTTCTTAGGCTCAATCTGAGATAGAAAGCAACCATAGAGACACTCATTTTGAGTTGCTCTCCTAGTTCTCACTCTTACATTTGGATCTCCAATAATTTGCTCTGCAGTGTGTGATCTATCCCATTTCCTTGAGTGCTCAGTTTGATTTCTCAACCTTGATATTGCTTCATCATTCAAGACATGATCATTTTCATTTCCTCCCCCTGTGTAGTTGCTACTACTCACAGGTGTGTCTTGGATGCTAGTCTCTTCACTGTTGGTTGGATAAGATTCCTCTCTTGTTTTATCATTCACTTGAGTTTGTTGAACTAAAGTTTCAACTTCAGTTTCAATCTCTTCATCAGAATCATCTAGATTATCAAACTTTAATGGATCTCTATCTTCATCATTGGCTTCTTCTAATCCAGGTAGTTTGCTGTCATCAAATGTCACATATGTGCTTTCCATAACTTTCTTTTGATTGATGACATAAACCTTGTATGCAATTCTCTCCATAGAATAGCCAAGAAAAATTCCTTCAAATGCCATTGCATCAAACTTCCCTACATATTCTGAATTGTCTTTCAACACAAAGAATTTGCTTCCAAAAATATGAACATACTTTAGAGTAGGCTTCTTTCCAGTCATCAAATTGTAAGGTGTCTTTCCAATGTTTTTGTTGATGTGGGTTCTATTCTGGATGCAGCATGCAGTGCTCACAACCTCAACCCAAAAACATGTAGGCATCTTTGCATCAAGCAACATTGTTCTAGCAGCCTCAATTAGAGTTCTGTTCTTTCTCTCAACTACTCCATTTTGTTGTGGAGTCCTTAGAGCTGAGAACTGTTGAGAAATGCCATTCTTTTTGCAAAATGCTTCAAGTAAGGCATTTCTGAACTCTGTTCCATTATCACTTCTCAATGCAATCACACTTGCATTGTTGGCTTTTGCTTCCTTATCAACTTTCCTTATGTGCTCAATGATTATTTGAGGAGCCTCATCCTTTGATGCTAGAAATTCCACCCATGTATACCTTGTGTAGTCATCAACCATCACTAGGGCATACTTCTTTCTTGAGAGTGACATATTATTGACAGGGCCAAACAAATCCATATGAATTAATTGCAGGGGCTTGGTGATTGATGTCACTGTCTTTGACTTGTGGCTTGACCTTCTCATTTTTCCTTTTTGACAAGCCTCACGCAATCCTTCTTGACAGAATTCAAGTGTGGGCATGCATCTCACTAACTCTCTTTTGACTAGAGAATTAATGTCCTTGAAGTTCAGGTGTGATAACTTCTTGTGCCATAGCCAACAATCTTCATTTGATGCTTTTGAGTAGAAGCAACAAACTTTGTCCTTGTTTGCAGAGTCCATATTGGCTACAAACAGGCTTCCTTTCCTTACTCCAGATAGAGCAAAATCACCAGTCTTCTTGTGAGTGATCAAACATTCATCTTTGTCAAAATTTACCTTGAATCCTCTATCAGTAAACTGACCAACACTTAACAGATTATGCTTGAGACCCTTGACTAGTGCTACATCTTCAATGATGACATTACCAACTTTTAACTTGCCATATCCCAATGTGTTACCCATGCTGTCATCTCCAAAAGCAACCATTGGGCCAGCCTTCTCCTCATATTGTGATAGCAGGGCCTTATCACCAGTCATGTGATTTGAGCATCCACTGTCCAAAATCCACATGACCTTCTTTTCACTTTCTTTGCCCTGCAAACACAAAGGAAATACTTCTTCTTTGGTACCCAAACAAGTTTTGGTCCATTTGGCTTAGAAACAGTTTTATCATAAACAACATGCTTATCAACTTTCTTGGTGTTAGTCTTCTTATCACTGTTAGAAGTCTTAGAACCTGAGGTTTCAAACTTAGGTGACAGAGGTACCTTCCCAGCTCTAGGAGGACTTGAAGACTTTGGCCTTGTGTAGTGTGTGTGAGAATTATGACTTATACAACCATCAATGAATTGCCTTCTCAAATTGAAACATCTAGTAATAACATTCATATTGCATGGCATATAGTCAAATTTGTCACAAAATGGAGAATCTCTATGACTTAAAGGCACAGAACAATCATAGAAAGGTTTGGGCACACTACCAACAGGTTTCTTGCATGCATGAGTTAAATGATTGGTACTGAAACAATTTTGACAAGTTTTTCTAGGGGCATTAGGCATATAAGCATAATAATTATCTTTGTTAATCCCTAGTTTGCCATTTCTGTTCTGTTTCTTCTTATTAGCCACTTTCTTTTCAGATTCATTTATCCCAGCTGATACAAACTTAACAAACTTCTCAGATCTAGACTTACCACCTACTGGCTCCTTGGTTTTTGACTTGACACTCTCACTCTTAGAGGATGCTAGTTGTTCACTAGACTGTGCCTCATCCTCATCATTCAAAATTTGCTTAATGAGTAAGGCATCCTCATCAATTTCAAATGTTGGTTCTTTAAAAATTGGAGACTCAGTCTTTTTCAAAATGTGGGGCACTTCATCCTGAACAACTATGTCATCTTCAATGACAGCATAGCCTTTCCTCTGTTTAAGAGTGCCATAGTCAAGTCCAATCGTAGCCTTGGGTTTAGCTTGATTTTTCTCATGGTAGGACTGCAGTAGACTGGAGGAGTTCTTAAATGCTTTCAGTTTGAATTCATTGTCAGCTAGTTCATCCCTAAGAGCCTTCTCAACCTGACTAGCACATAGAACCTTATTTTGCAAATATTCAACTTCTTTCTTAAGGTTATCTACATGCATAGCATTTAGCTCAAGTTCCTCATTCTTCTTGTTTAACAATTCATTCTTAGCAGACAGTTTGGCAATCTCTTCATTAGCAGTAGTCATACTAGTATGAATATTAAACATTTCAACAGATAGTTGTTCAACCATGCATTTATATTTAGAAACAGACATATCTATGGTAGTGAGAGATGGTACCTGAGAGTCAGATGGAGATTGTTCATCATTGGAATCAGCTATCAAGGCATAGTTGCAGAATTCTTGCTCCTCTCCATCACTATCAGAGTCATCCCAACACTTCCCTTCAGCTATGTAGGCCTTACCTTGTGTTTGCTTTTTCAGAAGGGCCTCATACTTAGCTTCAAGCTCTAGAAACTCCTTATCCTTCTTTTTAGGCTTCTTGCATTCACTAGCAAAATGCCCTAGGTCATTGCATCTATAACATCTTACAGATGACCTATCTACATGGCTGGTTTTGAATTTATTCTTGTTTGCTTTCACAGGTGCCTTGCTCTTGTTGAATGAATGGCCTTGGGGTCGAGGTTTGAAGGGTTGGTTCCTCTTGAATCTGATGTTTGGAAACTTTCTGGCCATGAAAGCATATGAAGTGTTTTCCATGCCATCTAGCTCTTCAAGAGTATAGAACTCTTCTTCTTCCTTCTCCTCAACAGGTTCAGTCACCTCTCATTCATTTTCTTCATCATCTACTATCTCTTCTATCCTCAGCTGACTTGTAGATGCTTCTAGGTCTTGAATAGATTTGTTGACAATCAAGGCACATGATGTGTTTATCATTCTGCCTTGGTTGGCTTGGATAGCCCTCTTCTGCAGCAACTCAAGCTCATGAGTTTTTAAAACCCCATAGAGCACATCATATGTGACTTTGTTAAAAATCTCTTTCTCTAAGAGAAATGACCCTTTGCTCTAGATGGTTTGGAGAAGACAGTAGAAACTTCATGTTCAACTCCTTGGTGCTGTATACCTTTCCATTCATCTGTAGCTCAGTCACTAACTTTTGAAACCTTTTAAACATATCAGTAATACTTTCTTTGGACTGAGCCATGAAAGATTCATACTGTGTGACTAGTATCTGTTTCTTGTTTTCTCTAACTTCCTCTGTTCCTTCACATAATACCTCAATATGATCCAACATCTCCTTTGCTGTTTTGCAAGAGGCTATGTTAACAAACATTGACAATTCCATAGAATCTATGATTAATAACATGAGATGACTGTCGAGAGCAACCATCCCCTTTTCTGTATCCGTCCATTTTGATGGTTATTTAGGCACATAAGATCTTGGAAAGGTTATGGTTCCAACAGTCTTTTTAGGAATCTCTTGTTGTGGAACAAAGGGACCATTCTTGAGTATCTCAGGATATAGAGGATTAGCAGCTTTGATGAACAACTGCATCTTGATCTTCCAGAGGTTGTAGTTCTCTTTGTCAAACTTATGGACCTTCACCGTACCTGTAGTCTTTGGTGTATTCATGATCTTTTTCTGTTTTTGAATAAACAACCTGCTCTGATACCACTTGTTGAGTATAGAATACAAGAAAGAATACAGAGGGGGGGTGAATGGATTCTTGAACTTTTCGTTGTTCTTGAATCTGTATAGCAAGATATGTGTTAAGTGTGTGCTATAATTTAGGTGCGAAAAATAATAAGCGAGCAACACAACACAATATCACTTTAATCTAATATATTATTAGATAAAGATTTTGCTACAATCTGTGAATACAAAAGTTAGTATTCTCAGCTTCGTTTTTCTCAGAGAGATGTTTTCTTTTGTGTATATGAAAAACTTAACTTCTAAGGAAGTGAGGATGTATCCATATAGAGCATGGATACAACCTACTTATTACAAATAAGGTAGCTAAAAACTTTACTTACTAGTGTGTCTATCCTTTTTGAGTAAGCATCCAAACGGCTACAGGTTTGACTTTGCAAAGCTCTGTTCAGATCCACTTCTTTAGCTCATTGTCTCTTGTACATCTCTCCAAGCTTCTTTGTAGGCTTTTCCAAAGTACATTACAGATTGTGGTCCATAAAGTGCTTTAGCTTGTTGCAAGTTTCTGACTTGTACAATTCTTCAGTATTTTGTCTCCAAGATTGTATTCGAGAAGTAACTCTTTTGGTGATTCGAGAACTAGAATTGGCTTGATCAATAACTCTGAGTTCTCGAATACTGTTGGTGATTCAAGAACTAGAATTGGCTTAATCGATAACTCTGAGTTCTCGAATACTGTTAAACTGACATATCGAATGACTTCTCGAATAAGTCTTTTCTTCAGGAATCCTTGAGATATCGAATAGAACATTGCCTTGTTGACTCTTAGAGAACTCGAATGATGCTTTGACTTGTTGACTTCATGAGTTCTCGAATAGAGTATTTAGACATGTCGAATCTCTGAGTTCTCGAATAAGGCTTTGACTAGTTGACCTTCAGAGATATCGAACAGTGTCTTTTGAGATATCGAATCCCAGACTTCTCGAATGCTAGACTTCTCGAATAGACAAATGTACTTCTCGAATTGGTACTTAGGCAAATTCTTCATTTCTTCAAATCCCAACTGTGATTATTTGACAGTCTTTATCTCCTTGCTTGAGGCATGAACCTTGGAACTTCTTTCAAGCATTATTCTTGACTTTATAAGTACAGTTACACAACTAGGATTTGATGCCTATTACAAGTACAGAACAAATAAAAACTCTACAACTAGAGGTTCCCTCAGTTAAGAGGTCATGTAGGTAATGCATAGCGTTACACATACTTAGGCTTGTTATTATATGAGTACAGGCATGTCTCTGTGACTAACAATTACTTTGACTAAAAATATTCTTTAAACAATTATGATTTAATAAATGCTATTTGAATATTTATTAAATACTTTTAAACTAGTTTTAAAAATGGTTTATCTTATTTGAAATTTATATTTGACCTTCAACAATTATGAAGAATATTTCTGAGCCTTATTATGATTATCTTATCAAGGGGAAGTTCCCAAACTCTGTTTTCCATTTAAATCTATCTTTTAAGAAGATTTAAATGCTCGCTCAAACTTCCAAAATATAGGGAACCTTACTTGAGAGACTGTTATTTATTATGGTTGAATGCCCGGTCATAAACTTTTGAAAGTATTATTTTCATTCGCAACTTTAGTTACTACAAGTCAAAATGAGTCTTTGTTACTTCCTCAACACTCGAGGAGTAAGGTTGATGGAACAAGTTAATATCCATTAACAAGCAATAGCTTGGAAAATATTGATGAATTTTCCTTTCCAAATCTGATACAACTACTTTGTGGAGTTGTATTAACAAGCATTATACTTGGGGAAAGGAGGACGAACTTTACATTTCAGAGTCATGGATTCTATTCGAACTAGGAGTCGTGTAAGAGGCCGAGTGGTGCCGGTCCATCATGTAACGCCCCGACTTCCCAATACTGAAAATATACTTTTTATAATAAAATAGACTTTGATATATGGAATTTTAGAAAATTTCGGCATGAAGTATTCGTAAATCGGACTATCCACCTGTAATTCAACCCAAACCAAATTCCAATTTAACAAATACAATTAAAACTTAATACACCAACGATTCCTCACCGAGGATCGATTCCAGGTTATGGTATGAAAGAAGAATCTAATTAATACAAATTATTACAACTTCTATTTCTGATCTAATCTCAACTATTGTACCGTCTAATCTGAAGCTCATACCAAATCTGTGCTCGCTCGCACTGGCTCTGAAATCAGTCTTGAATAGAATGCCTCATCGCTCTCATTCGAAAGGAAAAATGTAGGTAGATCATCTTTAAGCCTAACTGCAAAGGGTTAGGTAAAAACAAAGAAAGAGTGAGCCAAAGAACGCTCAGCAAGTGCATAGTATAGTGAAACACCAATATATCAATATTTCATTGATGAACAATATCAATGATCAAACCATCTCGAGGATATAACTCAATTTTCTTCATAAAATAAAACTTTCCATTTTTTTCTCTAAACCATAACTTTTTCTCAAAACATTTCTTTCCTTTAAACCATTCTATCATCAAAACATAATTTTCATAAAACTTATTAAAAACATTTAAGATGATTTTATTATTCTCCTGATTACGGACAATACGGGTGATCAGCCACATAAAGTCCCCATTCCTTTGAAATTGGGTTTCCAATTAGGCAACACATTGGCCTTTAATGCTAGACTAGGACCACCATAGCCTCTTACGCTAAATAAAAGTACTGGACTAGGACCACCCTAGCCTCTTACGCTTCTCCATTTATAAACAAGTTTATTAATAACTTAAAACATTTTGCTTTTCAGTCCTTAAACTCACTGATAACAAATTAGCCCAGTATAAGGAATTTTAAAACATTTTTAAATAATCATTTCATTTTCATTTGAAATTATAAAAGATTAAGGATAAGGAAAACATTCGATATAAAGAATCATATACAGCAAAGAAATAAGATTGAATTAACATGGCATGGTGCAGCAAAACAGAATCGTATATCAACAAAGAAACATTAATCAATTAGGAAACGAAACAACTGTCAAGATTCTAGAATTTAACTACCACTTATAAAATTTACAAGGAATAGAGAAATCTGAAGTTCAAGGAGGATTTAAGTTACTGCATTGGTCATAAACAAATAAAGAATCGAAAAATAAAGCAAGGGTTAGGGTTCTAGAATTTAATTCAAGGGTTATGAAATCTAGTTACGCTGGTGTGGTGTAAAGGAATAAACATCAGGAAAAAGGCTAAGATAAAACAAGGCATAAATTATAATTAAAGGGTTATAGTTCAACAAGAAACATGGTAAATAATAGGGTATAGAAATTTAAATAATGATTTATAAGGATAAGCAAGGTACATGTGTTTCAATAATGATCTATGCGGAATAAACAATAAGGTTTAGGGGTTCAACAATAATTAAAAAGGAATAACAATAAGGTGTAAGGATTGAAACAATTCAGAAGCAGTACAAAGAATCTGAACTTGAATACAAGGTTCGAGTCACGTGTAACAAAAGAAAGGGGTATAGACCCTAACAAAACGATTTGGAAGAAAATCATACAAATAATAGAGACAGGTTCACATCATACAAAATAATTATGAAGAGTATAAATGCTCGCAAGAAGGGATTTGAAAGAAACTTAAAAGCAACATAGACAAATTCACATCACTTGAACAATACGTGAGGGATAGTACACTTGCCTCATTACATGCAGTTTCCATTTCCATCACACTGACTCGTCATTCACTTTACATCCACTCTACTTCTATATACTTTGGTCTCTACTCGATAGCACATCCGTCTTCTTCTAAAACTTGTCAGCCGCTCCCCGAGTACACTCGTCAATTTCAATAATTATTCCATTCTTCAGGATTCTATCTATGCTTGCACTGGCTCATAGCTGGCCTCCTATTCGTACATATATACAGATAAAGTACTATTTCAGTATGCGTATTATCATAACCGTCTAACTCGTTCTACCCAAACGCGTCCTATCACGCTTTATAATTTATCATATACAACACTTATTAATCACTTTCTCAAAATAGTACAGTATAGTCATATAAACCACATAGGCCCTTAGCACGTAATAATAATTTACAATTATGCTAGTTATCATATATATCATATCTATTTACAAATACTTGTTATCAATTTGCTATACAAATTACCAAATAATTCTAAGAAAATTCGGACAGTTCTCCTTTAAAATATCGTCTAACCTGTCTGAAAACAACCGAACCAAATCAATGCATAATTTATAGCCATCATTTAAATACTAAATAATAACATAATTATAATTATTCGCTAAATATGAAAATACTATTTTTAAAAAGTTTATAATTTTAGAAAATTCGGGTAGCATCCCCTTCGCACGGATAGCCTACCAGTCGGACACAGCCGACACAAAACCAACAATCACAGTAATAATTATCCGCACATCATACCCCTACTTATTACACCTAAATAATCCAAATCAATAACGCAATTACAATTAACACTAATAATTCAAAATTAAATCTTTCTGGCATACAATAAAATTTATAACTAGAAACAATATATTATATAATTTAATTAGGACTCAGAATAATTCATCATTGTCCACCATTGCCTCACCGAAGCTCATCGCCATTGGTGGTAAAAATCGGGGTTTCCCTTTTCGGGCTTCCAACACGAATTTCCACCGATTAAGAGCTAACACGGAATCAATTAATCAGTAAAGAATCGAAACGAAATGAAATCATCAAGAATTTCATAAAAAAAATTGAACCCACCAACATTTCAAATCCCAACTTTCAATCCTTGATAATTTGGGCAACCAAAGACAGAACTTAACCGAACAATTCAACCCATAGCCAAGACAGCTTAAAGAATCTTGAAAGAAGCTCAAAAACCGAGCTCCACTGATGGGCGGCTGGAGCTCCGGCCAAGAGAGACAGGACGGGACCTGGAGAGAGACAGCTGGGAACGAAGGAGAGGAGAGATAGAGCGATATCGAGGGAGAGGGATTGAAAAGAGGAGAGATTGAGAAATCCCGAGATAGAGAAGTAAGTTCTCGAGAGTTCTCTCCAGAAAAAAAACCACTGCGTAGTGAAGAAGATAAGGAAAGCTGCTGTGAAGATATTGCACAGAGGCATTTTTATAATTTAATATTGCTGGAAAATATTTTTAAAATCCAATAAGTAGCTTTTAAAAAAATCGAATTTAAACGGAAATTTAGTAAAAAAATAAAATTTTCATTTTTAAAATAAAGAATATAAAATTACTAATACACCTATATTTTTAAAATATTTTTAGGATCAAAGATGAATTAAATATGAATTTTACAAATTAAGATCCTTTAAATGCCATAAAACTCTTAAAATCATATTAAAATACTTAAACATTCAAAATAATTCTCCCAATAATTTTAAAAATTAAATAATATCATAAAGATAATAACACAAAAGATTTCATGATTTTTAACAACTCTAATGAATTTATAAAAATCTCAGAAGATCAATAATGCATATTTTAAATAGATTTTAATCATAAAAAATACAAATAAAAATACGCAGACTTACACGGCACACATAAATCACCATACAAACATGTAAACATGATGTCATATATATTTTATCTAAAACAAAATTTTCACACCCTATAATCCACATTTAATATTAAATAATTAAATAACAAATTCGATATTTTCTAGGGCGTTATATCCTTCCCCCCTTAATAGGATTCTATCCTCGGAATCAATCACAAGAAAACATATGACGGTATTCTTAAAAATTTCTCTTTCAATTTCCATGTCATTTCTTCCACTCTAGGATTCCTTTAATTCAACTCATATATCGATAGGTTCATCCTGTAAGCCTTCAAATTCAAAAATAAACTTAAACCTTTGGTTTACATATCTCATTGATTCTAGATACTTACCACTCGTACGTGACGATCCTGATCTACCGAAAATCGGACATGACCTATTCGTATAATGGACTATTCCCTGTACACGATGCCTCAAGTACTAACCTAATCATCCATAAACAATTCATTAATATACAATACCAAAACAAAACCCACCTTGATTTCAAACATAAAAACGAAGAAATCTGCCTTGACTCGCAGTAAACAGGTAAATAATAAATCTTTAAAACCAAATCCACGTGACTAAAACAACTGATACACTTCCACGCTCCTACTCATAACCATACTACCTCAGATAAAATTTTGAGAAAAAGAATATCAAGAAATCCCCCAATCATTTTTACTCCACTTTCGACGTACAATGTTACTCGCGAAGGGAATAAATGGGAAACTTCCATCTATCCTTAATCCCATTATTTTACTGAGTAACAATTTCAAACTACTGACCATTTATCTTGAAACACACACATACATACATATATATATATATATATATATATATATATATATATATATATATATATATATATATATATATATATATTATTTACACTACAAACTATCCCGGGGTCACCGCCCCTCTATACCGTTCAAAATCAAACTTTCAATCCAATTGAGCTCTAACAACTCTAATATCCACTATTATCAAAACTCGACTTAACATGCATAAACCCAAGTATACTTCACCATTAATTAGCTTACAACCTTCAAAATTCATTTAAACTCCACCGAATCAACTCCCGAGAAATCGACTTCCGAAACATCACTCTACATACTACAAATCCTCAAATTTTGTTTCCAATCGTTATAACTCTAGCGTTTATAAAAAAAATTGAATTAACGACGAAATTTACGGCATTTATATGTAACTTGCATTTTCGAAGTAAACGAAATAAAATACACGTCCATGCTTATCTCCTTTGACTAGTCAATTCTCCTCTAGTCAACTCATTCACATTCTAATTTGTTACATTATCTTGGTACTTTTATATCTAACTTCTCAAATTCCTTGCGCATTTCCTTGAGTATCGTAAGCATATTCAATCTTTCCTTGTTTGTCCTGTTACACTTTACATTGAGGTTGTTTTCAATCCCTTCCTCGTCTCCTGAAAGCTTTCTTCACCTGTATCCATTCGTTTCCAAATTGGTAGGCTTGTCCACTGTTGTAACTATCTTGGTAGAATCTTTGGCAACCTTCATAAATTCCTAGCTGGTCCTTTAAAATTTTCAATCTCTGCTAGCGTCTTAGGCCTTTCCCGATTCATTGCTGCTTCGTCTTCACAGAATTCTTTTCGATCCTTTCGTCATATCCTAAAAATTATACTTCTTCCAATTCCAAAGCTTGTACTTAGAAATCATACGCATGTCCTTCCTATATCCTCAAATATCTAGAGATGTCTTCCGATCTTCAATCCTTGAAACTCATTACATATCTGGTAATAATTAATTAACCGACTTTATATCTTTGTCTGGGGAAAATCCTAGTAATTCATTAATACAGACATTCGAGAAAATTTAATCACTAGAATCTGCTTCACCCTAATAGTCTCCTTACTGTTATCTCCCACATATGTAAGATAAACTTTATATTCTTGACATAACAACCACTTGGTCTGCATGATTGTTAAAACTCTGTTGTTTGCTTGCGGCCTCGAACACAACTTCTACCTTCCTTGGGAATCATAACCTCACTTACTTGCCCTTACAATCTTTCTTGCACTGCGTACTCGATCAATCGATTCGATCCTAGAATCCCACCTTGTTCTCCCATCCGTACTCATATCCACAATTATTAGCGTCATTCGCAGCCTTTTCGAAATTTCCAGCTCCTGAGCAATTTATAGGGGAGGGTTCTGTTGTTTTATCGTAGTATTTGTTGGGGCTGACGTGATGCAATCCTCGACAAAACGTCTTATCTTCCGGTGCGTATGGCGTACCAGTTCTAGCTTCTAACTCTGTCGTTCACTACCACACCATTCTTTCTGCTTACTCTCATAGCTTTCCATATTTAGCCTAGTACAATTTCAGTATGCTTCCTCTCGAATTCCTTCCTTCTGACAATGGAGGTCCTGCTGGTCTCAATAATTCATATCCTGTGGGTGGCTATCTTGCCTCGTTATCCTAGTTTGAAAAATCTTCTACATTCAAAATCTTCTACATCCTACCTTCCTTTCTAGACAAGTCTCACATCCCCTGCTAACACAATTTCCTGTAAGTTTCCTGATTCTCTGTCTCCTTCTCTTACCATCTCATTCCATCTGGGTCAATTCACTCTTACTCTTAATATTCAATATCCTCTGAACTATATTCGCATAAGTCATTAACTCCCACACAATTCACTTCACTCCTTTGTCCAAAGCTTCTGTTCCTGCTGAAATTCTTAAAGACAATTGTCTAGATCTACTCTGCTTCGCTCAACTTTTCCCACTTCGATTCTAAAATTTCTTTATCTGACAATTAATCTCAAACATTTAAAATCCTGTGATATTCCCGCTTCCATTTCCAAAGTGAAATATTCCATAATCAAGTGTTCTTCCACAATCTTTCCTCAACATAATTACCACGTACCAACTATATTCATCATTACTCTACTTTCAACTTTAACAACATCAATTATCCCGTGTCCTTATTACCTACTCTTTATCCGTATTCAAATCTCCGTATTATCGAATCTTGTACGTGTGTTGTCAATCCAATGAGTAATCTAACCTGACAATCAATCCCTGCTTTAATATCAATTCTCAAACCTGATCAAGCAATTCTTAGTCTACGTAAATTTAGCTTGGACAACCCAATATGTCATCATCTCTGTCTTTACCGCATTTAATTAATGATAGCTTTAGGAATCATAAAGGTTTATAACAAAAGAAATCAATACAATGGAAAGGTGTTAGCAGGTATGAATATAAGTTGATTTGTGTTTGGTAAGAATTTTATAAAAGAATTTAACTGCGAGATTGTTATTCCCAGATTATACACTTGTATAATTGTAGAAGGGGGGGTTGAATACAATTCTTGATATTTATAAATTTCTGATAAGAACTTCAGAAACTTATGAAGAGATAATTGCAATGTAAGAATTAAACACAAACACATATAAAATCAGGTGGTTAATATGCACCACCTGAAGCTTTTATTTGAAGAAAACTCTGTTATACAAAATGTACACAGCTGTCGTTTTACAACTCTTTGCTTCTAAAGATATTCAAGAAACCCTAAGCAAATATGTCTGTTTTCTTAACCTACAAAGAGTTGCTACACTTGGTTATATATCCCAAGTTTTACAAGTACTACTGGAATAAGATAATACTAATCTAATTCTAGTTGACTTGCTACTACACTCCAAATACACATGTAGCCGAAAGGTTGTCCTTGTGTTCAGACATGTCTCCTGCACCTTTCTTGTATTCATAGTGTAAATGGAATGCTTCTTTCTTCTGTGTTTCCAAAGTATGGCTGCCATACTGCTTTTTGTATCTACTTTCAACTCATGTGATCTGTCAGTCAAACATGTCCTTATCAACTGCTAATCTCCAGCTAATAATAGAAATCAGTGTCAATGATTATCCGTTGATGATGTATACTGACATCCGTTGATGATGTATACTGACATCCGTTGATGATGTATAGAGCAGTATCCGTTGATATTGGGACTTGAGCTGTATCCGTTGATAGAGTGGATTTGAGTTGTATCCGTTGATAGAGTTTAGTCTTCATCCGTTGATACACTTTCACTTAGACAGAATTACATAGCATAGCTTATTTACAATTGGCTACCCTATTCTGCCTATCCGTTGATAGTCAACATGACTGTGGATAAAAACACTATCGACTGATAACATAGAAATACTGCAGTGTGCTACAAAACCTCATCCGTTGATGAGCTACCTGTCAACGGATAGAGTTATAAATCCTCATCCGTTGACAGCTACAAAACCTTAAACAATTTGATTGATTGTGAAGTTATCATCAAGTACAACATATTCCTAACAATCTCCCCCAATTTATACTTGATGGCAATAAAGCATAAATTCAGGACCTTGATGATAACAAAACATTCCTAAAGATATATAAAGAACAATACATAAATTGTATTAAGCTACAATAATTAAAAACTGAAAGTTTGAGAAATTTACAGAGAAGTGCTCCTCTAGACTGAGCAGATTAGGACTGTTTCTTTCCTCTTGTTGGCATCACCCTTGATTTTCCTTCCTTGGCAGAGTTGGACTCAATCTGTATTTGGAGTTGCCTATAGAAGGCATCTTCTTCATCTACCTTTGGATTTAGCTTCTGTTGTAGCCATCTCAGGTATTGAGAACTAGCCTTTGGTAGTTGGTCTTCTAACCTGAAGAATCTCCTGTTACCATCTTCATCCCTGAACTCCATCATCCAGAAAGGTTGGAGGTGGATTTTCTGTCCATTGTATGGGATCTTCATTTTCCTTGGTAGACTTGATGGTGAGTTCCAATCCCTCCTTATTTGTTCTATTTTGTCCAGTATCTCCCCTTTTGCTATCTTGGAGAACCCTGTGTATCTCTTGATTGCAGAGAACACTTTGGTTAAGGTATGATAATTTTCTCCAAGAACCCTTTGTAGTGGCCATGTCCTTTCCGTTCCTCCCTTGTATACAAAGACCAATCTTTCAGGCAAATGTTTATATTTGTCAATTCCTCTTACTTCTGACAATTCATCCAGATAAAGATTCATGTCAGAGTATTCTTCAATATCTGCCTGATAGATAAAATCATCCTTGTTTTCCAAGATTGGCTGCCTGACAATTGCAGGTACCCTAGCAACTTGAATTGGTTCCTTTGAAGGTTGCTTCCTTGGTTTCCTTTTCTTCTGTGTAGGCTTCTGTTGAGGCTTCAGCAAGAATGAAGGAACCTCAATGGAGTCAAGATTCATTGGTTCCTCTTTAGGTACTATAGGCTCACCATGGAAATTTACATCTGGGTTGAATACTTTCACATCAATAGGTTGTGATAAACCAACTGTCTCTTTGTTTTCAGTTTCTGGAGAGACAGGCCTCCTTGCATGTGATTTTAATCTCTTGGATTTGGGGACTGATTTCCCTTTCTTTTTGAATTTGGGGACTTCCTCAGGTTCCCTCAATTCATCCTCTACCTCATCCAATAACTCTTGAGCCAGCCTTGCTTGCTTCTCATCTGAGTTTTCATATTGATATTCAGTGCTTGGTTGAGATTCTCTTAGCAGCCTTGAAGTCTCTTCTCTCTTGGCTTCAACAAATCTAGGATGGCTGTTGGATATGTTTAGAACTTTTCCATTCCTTATGATTACAGCCATCCATTCTCTTACACAACTGTTAGTCTTCTCCTTGAATTCCTTGATTGCCTTACCCATCAACTTCTCTTCATCATCCTTGGGAAATGGAAAGTCCAGTTGTAACTTATTCTTCCCATTTTCTTTTGGTGGTGAGAAGGGTCTTGATTTGATGTAGGGTTCAAATTCCTTAACATGAGAAGGCTCAGCATCATAGAATGTAGGAGCCACAATTGCTGGAGTGAGCACCTTCAGAATTGTTGTAGATATTGTTGGAGCTGAGGTTTGGCTAGAGAACAGATTTGATGCAATAGATTGATTGATCAATCTTTCTGTCCTCATTATCCTTTCATAGTTTTCTTCTTTCATCTTTTGGAGAGCTTCAATTTTGGCTAGCTTTTCTTCTTCTGTCAAGTTTGAAAGATCAAACTCTTCAGATAGAGATTTGGATTTGCTGGGGGAAGCTGTGACAATGAATTCTTGTGGATTGACCACTATGGTAGGCTACTGCTCCCCCTCACTTGCTGCTTCCCTTCTTTCAGAAATTAAGATTTGACTTGTAGTTGCCACAGCCTCTTCCACTTTCTCCCCCTTTTTGTTAGCATCAAGGGTTTGACTAGAAGTTGGGGCTGCAACTAACTTTTCTAGCAGTTGGATTTGCAGTTTCTGATGTTGAAGAAATTGCTCCATCTGGGATTCCATCTTTTCCACTCTTGAAGTGAGAAGTTGCACAGATTTAGCCAGGTTGTCTTCTTTGAGAAACCTTTGTTGCAACACCCTCTGAGTGGCTGTAGGAGCTAGTTGCTCTAGCTTGGAATCCACAGAGATCTTCACATCCTTGATTTCTTGTTTGACCTCCTCTAAATTGGATCTCTGAATCACCATTTGCATCTTTTGTAACTTTAGGGAGTCAATTGCCTGTTGAAGAACAACCTTTCTCTGTGGATCTGCTTCTGGGTGCTCAGCCAGGGCAGATTTATATTGCCTTATGATTTCCATATCAAGTTGATGATAGGTGTAGTTTTGAGCAAATGCAAAATCATGAATACTGCTACCACCTTCATCTTTAGAGCTCTGGCTGTCTTCATCTTCAGAATTGTCAAATTCATCACTCTCAGCAGTGGTTGGCAGAGCTGCTATAGATTCCTTAGCTCTAAGTAGAGATTGTGAGGTGTGCACTAGGTGCATTGCCTCCTCTGCTTCCACATTGCCCTGTTGTGCCAGAATTTGATAGGCAGGAACATGGTGAGTAAAGGTTTCAGCATCCAAAGAAATGGAGTCAATCATGGACTGATATTCTCTTTGAAATTCCATTTCCTTGGATGCATCCTCAACCCCCATTGACTCACTAGCAATGGCTGCTTCTTCCATCCTTATCTCTCCTGTAGTCCCTTCTCTCCCCTCATCTCTCTTTTCTTGCATCAAGGGCTCCCCTTGGCTCACACCTCTCACACCCTCACCTTCACCTACTAAGGTGGAACTCTCAAACTCTCCTTTTGCCTGACCGGAAGAAATGGCCAGCCTCTCATTATTTATCTCTCCTTTTGCCTGCTCACAAGGCAGCCTCTCACTCCCTTCCCTCAAACCTAAAAGTGTTTCAACTACTGAGAACTCCTCTACACTTGACACTGGAATGTCAGATATAGCAGTGATAGAGTGAGTTATCAACGGATAAGGAATATCCGTTGATGGAGTAGTTATAGCTGTCAACGGATGGCTAGATAGAGGCGCATCCGTTGATGGAGAAACACTTGTCAACGGATGAAGGATATCCGTTGAGGAAGGAATAATTATATCCGTTGAAGTGAAAACCAACACTGAATCTGTGGAGATTGATTTTAAGTTCGAGGCCACAGTCTGTGTTGAGAATTCTGGAAGGGAAGATTGATGGTCCAACAAATCATCTAAAAGATGATGACCACCAATTACAGAGTGGGGCTTCTCCAAGAATCTTAAAGATGGAGAATCAGGAATTGATGTAGATATCATATCCACATCCAGAGAAGGAGTTGGTGATGGTGGATTGTAATGTGTGTCGATTTGAAGATTAAGATCAAGGGGCTGTGACTCCACATTTATTGAAGCCACATCAAACTGAGTTTGAGAAGGTACAGTTTCCTGTACAGTGTGTGCACCCTGTGATTCCCCTGTGGTTTTAGATTTTACTCTTCTTCCATAGGTTTTTGAGATTGGGCTATATGTGTCCCTAACCCTCTTGTGCAGTGTTCCTTGTGGGGAACTTGATTCAGTAGTCACACTCTTTTGGGAGAGTGTAACTAGAATTTGGCCTGTAGTTACATTAGCAGTCTTTTGAGAGACTGAAATGGTGGTTGCACTCATCTCTCCTTCCTTATCCTTAGGGCTTCTTTGATGTTCACCCTGTCCCTCACCACTCACTACCACCTTCACACTCCCCTCAAGAGGTTTGGTAGTTTTTACAACAGGTGTCTTTTGAGAGACACTTGAGGTTTGCCTTTTAGAATGCGGTTTTGGAACTTTGGATTTGGTCACTTTGGTAGGAGCCTGTTTGGTCACAACTACAGACTCCATTGTGACACTAGAAGGCAAAGAAATTTGGGGGTTGGAGATAGGGGTTTCAGAGTTAGAGATAGTTACCTGAACAATTGGTAGATATACCAACTGTACTCCTGCATTGAGGTTCATTCGAATCAAGTCACTTAAGACTCTCTTCTCCTGAACAAAACATTGGAACTTGCTATCCGGGCTAGCAATAGATAGCTTATTCTCAGACACATGCAGTGCTAAGAGCATTAAAAATCTAGCAAAGTAGATATTCTTGCTCCTAGTTTCCTTTTTACCCAACTTTGCAGCTATCTCATACATAACTAATGTGCCAAAATTATAGAATTTATCATTTAAAAGCATACACATCATTGTTAGCATGGACTGGGTAACAGCATCAAAATTACTAATTTTTCCTGAAAAAGTTTTAATGAAGGCATCACAGAAGTAGCTCCATTCTTTAACCATTCCTTTTCTAACAATTTTCCCTAAGTTTTCAGTACTAAGGGCATAATTAATAGAATTAAGCATGGCAACAATTTCAGCATCAGTAGGTACTTTCAGACAGTTATTCTCAGGCAATTTTAAACAAGCAGTTATTACATCAGAATTAACCACATAGTTTTTACCCTTTAAAGAAAAAGCAATTGTACCGTCTGTGCCATTGTACTCAGCAGATGTCCACATTTCTTCAATTACCTCGTGGATTAAGGGAGTGGTAGCCGTCATAGCATATGACAGTTTGCATTTCTTCACGAAACTCATCAAAGTGTGGTAAGCTTCTGGAGCATTCACTGTGTCAACAAAGGCCGCGAAATTGTTCTTCTCATAGGTAAACCCAGTGGAGGACATCATCTTAACAATAGGCGCCATTGAAGTGATTGAACTTTGGTTATAGAGAGTTTTAGGGAAGAAGATGCAGTTAACTTTTGATATGCTTGAAAATGAATAAAAGTGAGATGTGAGAGTACAAGTTCGCCTTTTATATTTTTCAAGAATTAAAAATGAAATAATTAAAAGTAATTACTCCATTGGTCAAAAGTAACTGTCAGATAATAAATAAAAAGAGAATAAGTACAGCCATGATTAGATATACACGGTTACCAACGGTTAAAAAAAATGCATGTCAACGGATATAGAATGAACGGTTGAGATACAGTTTATCCGTTGATGACGTGGATAGTCTGTTACCCGTTGACATGCAAAAATCTAGTAATGTGTTTATACTATCAACGGATAAAAGGATATCCGTTGATAAGCTAATTTTGCCTTCGGCAAAATTTCTGCAGAAAATTTTTCTGAAAGTTTTAACTTTCAAGTAAATCAAAACACATTTCCAACTTCAATTCATTGAAATCAAATATCACTAGAAATTATGACAAGTTAAGCATACCTAGCTCACCTACCAATCTTGTGAATGTGGATTCATCAAGAGGCTTGGTGAAGATATCTGCAAGCTGCATTTCACTTGGCACAAAGTGCATTTCTACTGTACCATTCATCACATGTTCTCTAATGAAGTGGTATTTGATGTCAATGTGCTTGGTTCTCGAATGTTGCACTGGATTCCCTGTGATGGCAATAGCACTTGTGTTGTCACAGAAAATTGGAATCTTCTCAACTTTTAGACCATAGTCAATGAGTTGGTTTCTCATCCATAGAATCTGTGCACAACAGCTTCCAGCCGCAATGTACTCAGCTTCAGCTGTAGAAGTGGAGACTGAGTTTTGTTTCTTACTGAACCATGACACAAGCCTGTTTCCTAGAAATTGACAGGAACCTGTAGTACTTTTCCTATCAACTCTGCAACCTGCATAATCTGCATCTGAATAGCCAGTTAGATCAAAACCAGATTCTCTTGGGTACCAAATGCCAAGGTTTGGTGTTCCCTTGAGATACCTGAAAATTCTTTTAATAGATATTAAGTGAGACTCTCTAGGATCAGCTTGAAATCTAGCACAAAGACAAGTAGAAAACATTATATCAGGTCTACTAGCTGTTAGGTATAAAAGTGAACCTACCATGCCTCTATAACTTGAGATGTCCACAGACTTTTCCTTAGTATTCAACTCAAGCTTAGTTGCAGTGGCCATAGGTGTTTTAGCAGATGTACAATCCATTAAGTCAAATTTCTTTAAGAGATCATAAATATATTTTGTTTGACTTATGAAAATGCCCTCATTAACTTGCTTTACTTGTAGGCCAAGAAAGTAAGTTAATTCACCCATCATACTCATTTCATACCTACTTTGCATAAGTTTGGCAAACTTTTTGCAAAGCTTCTCATCTGTAGACCCAAAAATAATATCATCTACATAGATTTGAACAAGTATTGAAGAGCCATTAATATCCCTATGAAATAAGGTTTTATCTACTGTACCTCTAGTGAAGTGGTTCTCCAAAAGAAATTGAGATAAAGTGTCATACCAGGCTCTTGGTGCTTGCTTCAAACCATAAAGTGCTTTAATGAGAAGATATACATATTCTGGAAATTCTGGATCCTCAAAACCAGGAGGTTGATGGACATAGACCTCTTCTTCCAGTTCCCCATTTAGAAAGGCACTTTTGACATCCATCTGATAGACTTTGAAATTGGCATGTGCTGCATAGGCTAGAAAGATTCTTATTGCCTCAAGTCTTGCTACTGGAGCAAAAGTTTCATCAAAATCTATTCCTTCTTCTTGAGAATAGCCCTTTGCCACTAATCTAGCTTTATTCCTCACAATTATGCCATTTTCATCTGTCTTATTCTTGAGAACCCATTTAGTACCTATGACACTTCTATCATCAGGTTTGGGCACAAGTTTCCATACTTTATTTCTTTCAAATTGGTTTAGCTCTTCTTGCATTGCTAACACCCAATCTGGATCTAGAAGGGCATCTTCCACTTTCTTAGGTTCCTCTTGAGACAGGAAGCTACTGTATAGACATTCTGCTTGAGTGGCCCTTCTAGTTTGGACTCTTGAATTTGATTCACCAATGATTAACTCAAATGGATGATTTCTAGTCCATTTTCTTGCAGGTGGAAGATTTGATCTTGATGAGGTTGCTTCATTTCCATGATCATGTTGATTTAGCATTGAACTTTGACCATGAGAAACTCCCCCTGAGTTTGTTGTCCTTGCTGAGTTATGAAGTTGACTGTCAATGGATGCATCATTTTGCCTGTCGACGGATGCTTGAGAATTTCTGTCAACGGATGCATCTCTAATAGTGTCAACGGATGTTGCAGAATGACTGTCAACGGATGCTCCAGAATGACTATCAACGGATGCTTCATTTTCAGTGTAAGCACCACTTCTAGTTGGTATAACAGCTCTAGGTGGATCTCTGTGGTCATGATCTTCATTCTCCTCATCATCATCATAGTACATTCTTCCTTCACCTTCATTCTCAAATTCCAACTTTTCATGGTAGCCTTCATCATTTAGGCCTAGAATCTTTTGATCATCAAACACAACATGTACAGATTCCATAACAATGTTGGTTCTTAGATTGTAGACCTTGTAGGCTTTCCCTGCTGCATATCCAACGAAAATAGCTTCATCTGCCTTTGCTTCAAATTTGCCTAAATTATCTCCATGATTCCTTAGCACAAAACACTTACATCCAAAGACATGTAGAAAAGCTAAAGTTGGTTTCTTGTTGGTTAATAACTGATAAGGAGTCATTCCTCTAGCTTGATTGACCAAGGAAATATTCTGAGTAAAGCATGCAGTGTTGACAGCTTCAGCCCAGAAATATGTTGGTAATCTTGATTCACTTAACATTGTTCTAGCTGCTTCAATGAGAGTTCTGTTTTTCCTTTCAACAACCCCATTTTGTTGAGGTGTTCTGGCAGCAGAAAACTCATGGACAATTCCATTCTCTTCACAGAAAATCTTCATTGTGGAATTCTTGAATTCAGTACCATTGTCACTCCTGATCCTTTGTACTCTGTCTTCAGAACCATTGTTTAGCATTCTGAGGTGATTGATAATGATTTCACTTGCACAATCCTTGGAGTGCAGGAAGAAAGTCCATGTGAACTTAGAAAAATCATCTACAATCACCAGACAGTATTTCTTCTTTGAAATAGACATGACATTTACTGGACCAAATAAATCCATATGCAGCAATTGAAGAGGCTTAACAATGGATGACTCTGTCTTGCTTTTGAAAGATGATTTCTTTTGTTTCCCTAATTGGCAGGCATCACATAGCCCATCTTTGACAAACTCCAAATGAGGGATTCCTCTAGCAAGATCCTTTCTTACCAAATCATTCATAACTTTAAAATTCAAATGTGACAGCTTCTTATGCCATAGCCAACTCTCATCCTTACTTGCTTTGCTGAAGAGACAAGTAATGGATTCTGAGCATGCTGAATTGAAGTCAGCTATGTAAACATTTCCTTTTCTAAAGCCTGTCAATACCACATTGTTGTCTTCCTTGGCAGACACAACACAGGCTTCTTTCGTGAACTTTACTTCATAGTCTTTGTCACAAATCTGACTGATACTCAGCAAATTGTGCTTTAAACCTTCAACTAAAGCCACTTCTTCAATGATGACATTGTCTTTTGAAATCAGGCCATATCCCTTAGTATATCCTTTGCTGTCATCTCCAAAGGTAATTCTAGGGCCAGCTCCTTCCTTGAACTCTGTGAGCAGGGTTGAATCTCCTATCATGTGCCTAGAACATCCACTGTCTAGGTACCATAGATTCCTTCTGTTTCCCTGATTGCTAGCTGAACTTGCTTCCTGCTCTCCAGAATCAGCCATTAAAGCAAGGTTGACTAACTCAGCATCATCATCAGAATGATTGTCATCAACAGCCCAGTCATACTCTTGGGTCAAGAATGCCTTTCCTTTCTGCCTGAGAAGATCAAAATATTTCTTCTTATAGTCAACAACCTCAGTTGGCTTTCCCTTGTTCTCAGATCTAGGTTTCCTGCATTCACTTATCATATGACCAGCAATCCCACAATTGTAGCATTTAATTTTGGATTTATCCACATAGTTGTTTGTGGAAAAATCCTTGTTAAATGGCTTGGCCATCCCAGAGTTTCTCTTGAATTTCAGCTTAGAGAATCTCCTAGATAGAAAAGCTAAGTGCTCATCTATCTCATCCAATTCATCCTGCTGAAGGGCATTCAATTCCTCAGACACCTTTTCCTTGCTCCTGCTTGATTCTGCTCTACCTTTACAAACCTCCCTGTTTGGTGTAGAACTAGCAGTTTCTGTCGTTTCCTCCTTTTGCTCCAAATTGGCAACGAGTGCAACTGACCCACTTTTCTTTTGAGACTTCTCAATCTCTTCATCCTGCTCCATTTCCAGCTCATAGGTCTTTAAAGTTCCATAGAGCCTTTCAAGAGTAAATGTCTTGTACTCTTGAGTGTTTCTTAGAGAAACAGTCATTGGCTTCCATTCCTTGGGCAGTGATCTCAGAAATTTGAGATTAGAGTCTTTAACTTGATAGACTCTTCCATACAGTTTCAAACCATTTAGTAGCTTTTGAAATCTACTAAATGTATCATTCAATGTTTCTCCACTCTTAAAGTGAAAATGTTCATACTGTTGGATTAGTAGTTGCATCTTGTTTTCCCTTACCTGTTCTGTTCCTTCACACAGGGTTTAAACAATGTCCCATACTTCCTTGGCGGTAATGCAGTTAATAACATTGTCAACCATGTCTGTTTCTAAACCATTGAACAGAATATTCATGGCCTTTTTGTCTTTGTGGACTTCTGCAATATCTTCAAGACTCCACTCAGAAACAGGTTTGGGAATGAAAGTGTCAGGCACATCATCAGCCAGGCCAACTCTTGTTGCCGTCTTCATTGGAACGTGAGGACCCTTGTCAATGCAATCCACAAAACCCTCATCAATAGACGAGAGATGTAGACGCATTTTTACTTTCCAGTGAAAGTAATTTTCTCTATCAAGAACTGGAATCTTCACTCCATAATCCTTCTTAGACATGTTGGAAGTGTGTTGATCTTTAAACTTCAAATATGTTAGAAGCTTGCTCTGATACCAATTGTTATTCCCAGATTACACACTTGTATAATTGTAGAAGGGGGGGTTGAATACAATTCTTGATATTTATAAATTTCTGATAAGAACTTCAGAAACTTATGAAGAGATAATTGCAATGTAAGAATTAAACACAAACACATATAAAATCAGGTGGTTAATATGCACCACCTGAAGCTTTTATTTGAAGAAAACTCTGTGATACAAAATGTACACAGCTTCCGTTTTACAACTCTTTGCTTCTAAAGATATTCAAGAAACCCTAAGCAAATATGTCTGTTTTCTTAACCTACAAAGAGTTGCTACACTTGGTTATATATCCCAAGTTTTACAAGTACTACTGGAATAAGATAATACTAATCTAATTCTAGTTGACTTGCTACTACACTCCAAATACACATGTAGCCGAAAGGTTGTCCTTGTGTTCAGACATGTCTCCTGCACCTTTCTTGTATTCATAGTGTAAATGGAATGCTTCTTTCTTCTGTGTTTCCAAAGTATGGCTGCCATACTGCTTTTTGTATCTACTTTCAACTCATGTGATCTGTCAGTCAAACATGTCCTTATCAACTGCTAATCTCCAGCTAATCATAGAAATCAGTGTCAATGATTATCCGTTGATGATGTATACTGACATCCGTTGATGATGTATACTGACATCCGTTGATGATGTATAGAGCAGTATCCGTTGATATTGGGACTTGAGCTGTATCCGTTGATAGAGTGGATTTGAGTTGTATCCGTTGATAGAGTTTAGTCTTCATCCGTTGATACACTTTCACTTAGACAGAATTACATAGCATAGCTTATTTACAATTGGCTACCCTATTCTGCCTATCCGTTGATAGTCAACATGACTGTGGATAAAAACACTATCGACTGATAACATAGAGATACTGCAGTGTGCTACAAAACCTCATCCGTTGATGAGCTACCTGTCAACGGATAGAGTTATAAATCCTCATCCGTTGACAGCTACAAAACCTTAAACAATTTGATTGATTGTGAAGTTATCATCAAGTACAACATATTCCTAACAGAGATCAATATGATAATTGAACTAATTTCGGGTTGCATTTGTCACTTAGGTCAACCGCCATAGCACAAGAAGGGGGCCAGCCTTCTGTACTTTCATGACAAACACAATCAGTGGCGTCCCACCAGACTTCTATCACATAGGTAAGATGTCCCTGAATCCACTATATACATAGGGTTGTTCATCCCAGTTTGAATAAAGAAGGTTAAGTATTCAGGGAGAAACAAAAAGAATTCAAAAGTTTATATATATATATATATATATATATATATATATAATGTTGAATAAGGAATATCAAATATTCGGAGAAAATAGAAAGAATTCAAGAGTCTCAATAATTTATATGCATCATGTTGAATCAATTGATCCCCTGAAAAATAGAGGTATCTCTGAAAATAGGAATGTGTTTAAATGAATCTGAAAAATTCGTCATTAATTGAATTATAGTTGATTATCAAAAGTGATGGGGTATTATCAAAATAAGAAGAAACAGAAAGAAGGTTAAATCTCCTAAATCAATAAATTAAATGAAATAAACGGCTAGTAATGAATAACCACGCCATTCCTCCAACCCATGCCAATAATTGCATTTCACTTCTTGTTCACAATCCTTTCGCACTTTCTATATCGCTCGCGAGGTAACTAAAGTCGCAAAAGAAACTATAGAAGGTCCGCAAAGGTCTGCACGTAGGGTCTTCCAAGCTAAAAGCTATGGTCGTCTATTTAGCGTATGTTCCGAATTATCTATCTCGTCTGAGTCTCCGGATGAATCTAATTTCTACTCGCGCAATATGTCGAAATACCAAATAATGTCACAACAGTCGTCCTAATATCATAGGGCGAATCTTATCCTAAATCGTCCTATCTAATTTCACACTTAAATGCGTACACCTAATCATCCTAATTTGTTTCAGTGACCATAACCTATTGCTCTGATACCATCCTGTAATGCCCCGACTTCCCAATACTGAAAATATACTTTTTATAATAAAATAGACTTTGATACAGGGGAATTTTAGAAAATTTCGGCATGAAGTATTCGTAAATCGGACTATCCACCTGTAATTCAACCCAAACCAAATTCCAATTTAACAAATACAATTAAAACTTAATACACCAACGATTCCTCACCGAGGATCGATTCCAGGTTATGGTATTAAACAAGAATCTAATTAATACAAATTATTACAACTTCTATTTCTGATCTAATCTCAACTATTGTACCATCTAATCTGAAGCTCATACCAAATCCGTGCCTGCTCGCGCTGGCTCTGAAATCTATCTTGAATAGAATGCCTCATCGCTCTCATTCGAAAGGAAAAATGTGGGTAGATCATCTTTAAGCCTAACTGCAAAGGGTTAGGTAAAAACAAAGCAAGAGTGAGCCAAAGAACGCTCAGCAAGTGCATAGTATAGTGAAACACCAATATATCAATATTTCATTGATGAACAATATCAATAATCAAACCATCTCGAGGAAATAACTCAATTCTCTTCATAAAATAAAACTTTCAATTTTTTTCTATAAACCATAACTCTTTCTCAAAACATTTCTTTCCTTTAAACCACTCTGTCATCAAAACATACTTTTCATAAAACTTTTTAAAAACATTTAAGATGATTTTATTATTCTCCTAATTACGGACAATACAGGTGATCAGCCACGTAAAGTCCCCATTCCTTTAAAATTGGGTTCCCAAGGCAACACATTGGCCTTTAATGCTGGACTAGGACCATCCTAGCCTCTTACGCTAAATAAAAGTGCTAGACTAGGACCACCCTAGTCTCTTACGCTTCTCCAATTTATAAATAAGTTTATTAATAATTTAAAACATTTCACTTTTCAGTCCTTAAACTCATTGATAACAAATCAGCCCAGTATAAGGAATTTTAAAACATCTTTAAATAATAATTTCATTTTCATTTGCAATTATAAAAGATGAAGGATCTGGAAAACATTCGATATAAAGAATCATAAACAGCAAAGCAATAAGATTGAATTAACATGGCATGGTGCAGCAAAACAGAATCGTATATCAACAAAGAAACATTAATCAATTAGGAAACGAAACAACTGTCAAGATTCTAGAATTTAACCACTTATAGAATTTACAAGGAATAGAGAAATCTAAAGTTCAAGGAGGATTTAAGTTACTACATTGGTCATAAACAAATAAAGAATCGAAAAATAAAGCAAGGGTTATGAAATCTGGTTACGCTGGTGTGGTTTAAAGGAATAAACATCAGGAAAAAGGCTAAGATAAAACAAGGCATAAATTATAAGTCAAGGGTTATAGTTCAACAAGAAACAGGGTAAATAATAGGGTATAGGAATTTTAAATGATGATTTACAAGGATAAGTAAGGTACAGGTGTTTCAGTAATGATCTATACGGAATAAACAATAAGGTTTAGGGGTTCAGCAGTAATTAAAAAGGAATTACAATAAGGTATACGGATTGAAACAATTTAGAAACAGTTCAAAGAATCTGAACTTGAATACAAGGTTCGAGTCACGTGTAACAAAAGAAAGGGGTATAGACCCTAACAAAACAATTTGGAAGAAAATCATACAAATAATAGAGACAGGTTCACATCATACAAAATAATTATGAAGAGTATAAATACTCGCAAGAAGGGATTTGAAAGAAACTTAAAAGCAACATAGACAAATTCACATCACTTGAACAATAAGTGAGGGATAGTACACTTGCCTCATTACATGCAGTTTCCATTTCCATCACACTGACTCGTCATTCACTTTACATCCACTCTACTTCTATATACTTTGGTCTCTACTCGATAGCACATCCGTCTTCTCCTAAAACTTGTCAGCCGCTCCCCGAGTACACTCGTCAATTTCAATAATTATTCCATTCTTCAGGATTCTATCTATGCTTGCACTGGCTCATAGCTGGCCTCCTATTCGTACATTTATACAGATAAAGTACTATTTCAGTATGCGTATTATCATAACCGTCTAACTCGTTCTACCCAAACGCGTCCTATCAGGCTTTATAATTTATCATATACAACACTTATTAATCACTTTCTCAAAATAGTACAGTATCTACATATAAACCACATAGGCCCTTAGCACGTAATAATAATTTACAATTATGCTAAATATCATATATATGATATCTATTTACAAATATAATTACAATAATAATGACATTATCTACGTACAATGACATTACATTTCCCTCTTAAAAAAATTTCATTCCCCGCCTACTAACATTTCCCCTTACAAAAATTTCATTCCCCCGCTTACACTAACATTTCCCCTAATTTGTTTTGCCCCAAATTTACTCTCATCTCTCTCTGGCCTCATCTCCCTCGACCCTCATTTCTCTCACTCTTCTCTCTCTCTCTCTCATATCTCTCTCTCTCTCACTCGTCTCTCTCGCTCACTCTCATCACTACTCGACCCTCTCTCTCTGTCTCTCTCAATCTCTCAATGGAGTTGTCCAATCCACTCCGTTGGTACTCTATCTCTGTCTTTGAAGGGCTTAATTAACTCATATTTTGAAGGGCTTAATGAATCTATGGTCTGATTTGCTGCTGGGTTTGTAGGGCTCAATGTTTGTCATAATCAATCGGGATTTGCTGCTGGGTTTCTAGAGATTTGTAGGGCGATTGTGTGATTTGAAAAATTATAATTCCGTCGATTTGTTAGATTGAGGGATTTGTAGGACTCGATTGATTCAGTCCCTCCGTTGGTACTCTATCTCTCTTTGTCTATATATTATATATGTAGATATATAGTATATATATAACTAATGTTACATATAACTAATAAAGCATGCTTGAGGCATTTATCATCATCCACATCTTTATTCAATCACTTAATAAAGATTCGACCTTTATCAACAGCTACAGTACCAGCATCATCTGAATCATCACACCCTCGTACAGATCCTAAGCCAAGAAATGTCCAGTGGGTGTTTCTTGGATGCCCATGTGTCGAAAAAGGAACTTACGCTAGTCGTCTTTGTTCTCTCCTCGGTGTTCCTCATATTGCTACTGGCGATCTTGTTCGCGAAAAACTCGCTTCTACTGGGCCCCTCTCTACTCAGGTAGTTTATGTTTTTGTTTAGTCTATGTGTAACTTGTGTTTTGTATGTTTATGTTGTTTGTAAGATATTGGGTGATGGCTATTAAGAGATAGATCTTCAAGTTCATGCCTTTTTCGTTTATCGAATTTTGGTTACTAACTAAATGTAAGAAGCTTGATAAATCGAAACCAATGGGAACCACTAAGGTCTAACATTAGTACATATTAATTTTATTTAATGGTGATGATCTATACAAGGTTCAGTGTCAGGGTTTACTGTTTTAGAATTTAAGTATAGAACACTTGTTGTTTAAACATGTATATACTGTTGCTGTTTTCCTTATATTATGACCTTTTCTTCCATGATGTATATATCAAACTAGCATCATTGCATAACTTCAATATACAGTATACCCATAAATGCATACCAATACTTAACAGATTGCTGTACCTCTGTCCTTGTCCTGGTTTGATTGTGAGAATGAGTTTAAAAAAATATTTTTTACATGCACTGACTGTTTATAGTATCTTTCTCTTATCAAACAAAAGAAAAACTTACAATGGCATGTGAATTGATTGCATAAAATTTTCATATTGGCAGTCATTCATTTTTTATTCTTTTTTTAATATTTGAATAGGAAAATTAAAATTTTTAATAACAGCTTGCAGAGATTGTCAATCAAGGGAAATTGGTTTCAGATGAGATAATAATAAGCTTGCTGTCAAAGAGACTCGAGGCTGGTGAATCCAAAGGTGAATCAGGATTTATTCTCGACGGGTTCCCTCGTACAATAAGACAAGCTGTAAGTACCTTTCCTTTGTAGGAAACAATTGAATTACTCAAAGATCAACAAATGCCTTACAAAAGGAATTATACTGTATGTGAGCTAGTAGAGTTATTTATAGGCAGACAGGAAAGTTCATATAGATGTCGGATGTCACCCATGAGTATTTATTTGTGGAAAATTTTAGGTTGGGTATGAGCCACCAGATTCAGTACTTAATAATTAAATTCTTCCAATATACATATATAAATATATTAAAGCATGTAGTCATTTAACTAATAAAGGTACCCTGATTTTTTTCACTATCCTCATGTTTCTGGTATTGCAGGATATGCCAAATATGGTGCTCAGTCTGTGGTACTTTCTGGTGGTTATGTGGTACTTTCTGGTGCTCAGTTAGTTTAGGCATCTTGTATATTGATCTTACCACATGTACTGGTAAACGGCATAGGCTAGTGAAACGGCATAGGCTGCTGTAATGGAAAAGTGGAGCAGTACTCTTGTCAGTGAGTTATTTCAATTTGTTATATGACCCTTTAGTAAATGTAAGCGTTTAATTTTATTAACAAATATTAATTCTTGCAGTGGATGAAATCTTGGTTTAAAGTGCTGCAACTCGTACGAATCTTGTGTTTCATGCTACCTAAGTCCTGCCAAGGTATTTGTCAAAACCATTTCGTAATTTACTATGGTTTCCATACACTATACAAATTTATTTAATCCCCACATTATCTTACCTATCCGCTGTGCATTTTTTTAATCGGCCATCCATCGTAGGAAGTTAGAACTTTGAGATTAGAAAACAAGGGAATTCTGTGGGATCTTCTGAAATTCATCTATCCGCCAGACTTCAAGTATGATCATTTAATAGAACAATAAATTTGCTAATGTGTTGAATTTCTGTTTGGATTCTTTTTTTGTAGGTTGTATCCAATAAATGCAATGTTTTGTAATGCATTATGTATCTCATTTTGATTTATCTTCTGTCTTTTTTATTTACTTAAGTTTTTGTGGCTTCTTCTAATTATGATGCAACTTTTTTGGTTAAGGGGTGATGTTCTGTTCTGTGAGGAGAATAATTATGACTGAGTTGTTCAGGACATAGAGATAAGAATCTCAAATACATCTGCCTGAGATGTTTTGATCTTGTGATATGTAGGTTATAGCTTATAGCTTATATTCTTTATGTCCTTTATTTTAGATATTTTATTGAACTTGTTTTGGAACAATTTTAATTCGCCTCACAGAAACAGATCAGAGAAGTACCTGTTGGTAAAGTTAATGGTAAGTTAAGAAATCATTTTTTCTGTGTATATCACGGTACCGCCTATGGGGTCATAGATACCTCTACATTCTGTAACTTGCAGTAACAAAAACGTACTGAATGTCGAGTGGCATGATGCTGCTGAGTGCTGACATGTTCTGATAGCTTGTTTGTTTTGCCAGAATTAAATTATTTTTTTGATTGTTATTCCGTAAAGAAAAGACAAAATTATAATCAATGAAAGAGTTGCAGAAATGTGATGGTGAGATTTTCATTTGCTAAAACAATTCAATTGAAACATATTTTATTAATTTAGCTGGAATGTTGACGGAATCAATAATTTTATGATAGTTGATGCTATATGTCTGAGTACAGGGCATAGGATTTATCAGTGAACTCTATCCGAAGTACAATCTCTGGAGTGCATTTGTCCAATCTAACAAGCTTAAAGCGTATGTGTACATTATCATATTCTTGGACAGTTGACATAAGTTGACTAGTAATATAAGGTTGGATTGCTATTTTCCTTGCTAACTTCAATTATTTTCACTGGGGAAACTTCTGTAGTTATATTACTCACACCAAAAGTACATCTAATTTTGTGGGCAGCAGTTGGTTGTATATATTTTTTTTAATGTGGGCACACTGGTATTAATGAAAAAGAAAAAAATTGGTAAACTGACTTCATTCACTAATTACAGGTTTTTTTGGGCCAAAATGGAGGTCTTGACAGCAAGGGCAATGAGCTTCCTCGCCTGGTTTATGTTTCTCGTGAAAAGCGTCCAGGCTTCCAGCTTCACAAGAAAGCTGGTGCAATGAATGCACTTGTAAGTTGTCAGAAATATACGATCATATCTATGTGTGTTTTTTTTGCATATGTTACCTATTAATATAATGCGACTCGCCTTGCAGGTTCGTGTATCAGCAGTCCTCACTAATGGGCCCTTCTTGTTGAACCTCGATTGTGATCACTACATAAACAATAGCAAGGCTAGAGAAGCAATGTGCTTTATGATGGATCCCAATCTTGGAAAGTATGTATGCAATGTCCAGTTTCCTCAGAGATTCGATGGTATACAACTAAAAGATGGATCAAAGACTTCACATACATGGAAGCTTAGTTTTATTTTTTTTGTGTTACTTATATCGGTAGAATTTTAAAGTTAGTATAAATTCGTAAGATAAATGTGCTTGTCCATTCGTCAGATAAATGTTGTTGGTGAATTAAATTAGGACTTGAATTGTTGTTGGTTTGTATGAATGGGAAATTCAATATTCTGGAAATACATTTTTATTTTGGTACACTTTTGGTGTTACAATAGGTACAAAGTGTGTTGCAATAGGCTACTATTTTTATCATTTTATGTGTTGCAGTAGGTAACATTAGGTGTTACAATAGGCCTTGCACATTGAGAAAGTGGGCCCCACAGTAGGCACAAAAAGTACCCAGATGTCGGTCCCACATGTGGGACTCACGTGTGTGCCCCACATGTGGACCCCACATGTGTGCAAAATTGTAACATCTATTGTAACGCACAAACTATGTTGCTGTAGAGTGTTTAAGATGTTGCTATAGAGGTCTTTAGTAACCGCATTTGCCATGTTACCATAAGTTGTTTTTGATGTTACCTTTGGTACCTGTAGTTACTGCTGAGAACCTAACACGGCTGAAGTGTTACCATAGCCCGATTTTGGCCTATAGCAACTTCAAACAGGGTTCTATTGTAACACAGTTTGGGTGTTGCTATAAGCAATCTATGGTGTAGTGAAAGTTATACTTTTAAGGGGTTCGTTCGCATTTAATCTTGATTCAAACATTTTTATAAAATCGGAAAACGATCCGTTTGACATGTGGTTTTCTTTCATACCTTCCTTATGACCCCTAGTATTTATTTACCAAGATTGACCACTGAGTAACATGCTTTACCAGGGTTCAATTGAAGTTACGAACTTTTACTTACGGGTTCGAACAAATTTTAGTAATTTGACCGTAACTCCTAAATCGTAAGTCGGAATGTTTCGATTTTTGCGCCAAAACGATCTATGGCTCGAGATCTACAAGGGCATGTCATTTATTCATCAAGTCCAGAAACTCATCCTAACTGTTATGCACGGTTTTCTAGAGGTTAACGAAAATCGGACATTATGACGGCTATAAATCGGACGTTTCCAAATTGTTACAACAATCACCAAGCCACACCGGGCATACATACATCTTATACACATGATTCTCATCTCAACAAGTCCAGAAATATCATACTTCACCATCATATTCATTATATCTCTTAGATCAATAAAGCTAATTACATAATCATGCTTATAATACACCATTTCATAACTAATCTCAAAATCATCCAATAATCATCAAAACTTAAACTAAGAGCTATGGTTTCTTGAGATGATTACCTTCCTTGGAGTATGTACTAGCCTTAATAAGCTTGATCTAGTCCTTGTATAGCCTTAACAAAGCTTGGATCAACCAAAGAAAACAAGAAATCAAAGATTAGTTCTTGGAAATTACTATTCATCCTAAACTTGTAAAAATCATAGAAAATTGAAAAATAAGAATTTAGCTCTCAAATTTTTATCACATCTTGGGCTCTTCATAAGCTTTGTTTTGAGTCCTAGATCATCAGATATGAAGCTTCCTAGCTAGGGTTTTGAGCCCTCTTTTTCTGCTGGACAGAAACTGGGCAGATTTGTTTCCCCAACTTTGAGCATGGATTTGACTAGGCTATACTACTTTGTTGGCCATGAAATTTTGAGAAAATATTACCCATGGAGTGGAGAGGCTATGGTTAAAATTTGGTGATTTTATCATGGATAGAAATTGAGATATGAATTTGTCTTTCATAGTGGTTCTTGCTGGGTAGGTTTAAGAAAATGGAGAGAGTTTGTGTTTTCTTGATTTGTTTTGTGGTAATAATGCATAAAGTGATCCTTTGCTAGATAATATCTCATCTTGGTTGTGTTAGTGGAGTGTGATGCACTAGATGATGCAATTGGGCAAGACATGTGTTGTGTTTTAAATGGTTGCTAGCTAACTTGGAGTTGGATTTAGCTGAGTACTTGTTCATTCCATAACCAAGCTAGTTACTTGAGCCCACTTGGTTGCTAGATATTTTTTAGTGGCTTATTCATGACTCTTGCTTCCTCTGCTTGTTTCTTTTGTCCAGTTATTGCTCGTTTCGATTGATCGTTCGTAGGAATATTTCACGGATTTCTAATTAGGGTTTACCGGGAATCTTCTTAATATTAATACTATCATTCTCCATCTTTCTTACTAACTTTCGAATTTATATTCCTTAAATCCCTTCGTTAAATTCTTAAGTCTACCAGTGTCCAGGGAACTCTCGGAGAAAATAAAAGTGCAGTTTTTTAGAATCCGACAGCTTTTACATACACTTATTTTCCCCCAAGATCGGTATTACGAACTCGAAAATCCGTTCCGAATACTTCTATATAGTGTCGTCTCATAACATTCTCTTTTCCACCAAAACACTATTCATTCTATATTCTTTACTTATTCTCTTAGGGTTGTACAATTGTCCCTGATCTCTTTCGATCGTTCCTTATCCTTTTTACGGACCCACTGGACCAATAACAGATATCGATTTGGATGACGTAAGAATAATCTTCTCCTTTAGAATTATCAAATCTCAATTCCCTAGGAGATAGATAATTCTTATCTAAGGTGTCAACCAATAGTATTCTTCATGGCATATAAACATTTGAATCCAAATCTATTCCTTTCATTCATTATCTCAATCGTTACATCGTAGTCGTAATCACTATTCACCATTACCTCAGTACATAATAAAAAGTTTTAATTATATCCAAAATTTGGGGTTCTTACACCAACCCTAGACTACTCATATAAATATGAGCCGGCTACTAGCCATTTGACGCCTATCCATTATTGACAATTAACATGAAATCCCTGTTTCCCCCAAACTTAGACTTTAGTGCTCCTACGCTATCAAGGGAATAACGAAAATTCTAAATATAAACAAGTGATTAAATCTCAAAGCTACCAAACAAACATGACCTCAACCTAGCCCAAAAGCAAACGATGAGACTGTGTAAAATTGTGTTTCTGAAACATGCACGTCACTTCCTAGGGACTATAAGTCAACCCTCTATTCATCATTACCACACTCAATTAGACATCGACCTACCAATCAAAATTCGCTCATCCTAAGGGATCATGAAATATGCATGCTATGAAAATGCAACTAAAATGAACTCACATGGTATAAAAACACAATAACAAAATGTCCTATATGAAACAAACATGCAATACATACAAAATACGAATGAATTACTACTAACATGCAAAATATGATTTCCTACATGAACAAACGATACACTACTACATACTACTACATACCTAACACATGGGTTGCCTCCCACGAAGCGCTTGTTTAGAGTCAATTAGCTTGACTACGTCCAAGCCTCCATTAAGGATGATAATAGTTGGCCTAGTCATCTCTTCGTGAGACTTCATCGTCATCACGGCGGCACACTTTCTGCCCCTTCTCCTCGCTTGGCCTATTCGTATAACAACTATGTCCTATTCCAATGCCTTCATCGGTTGACCCAAAATCTTTCAATTTGTAGAACAACACATATTCGCGGGCTTCGCTTGAATATAATGGAGGAGGGTAAATGTAAGTTGCTGAAGCCTTTGGTTCCTCAAAGAGAACTTCCTCCATTGGCTCTAATACGCTACCTCCATCTTTATACTCTGAGACAAGTAGAAGGCCTGCATCTTTCCCATGCTCATCAGCCTCTTGGTACGCACATACCAATTCTTGAAATTTGTGTAGCTCACCAGTGTCTGTCCCAAATAGTGCCCTTTCCAAATCATCCACCATACTAGCATGATCAAATTCCTCACATGGCTTGTGAACGCTCACCTCACCTTGGAATTTGTCTTCCTCAATTATGCATGCAGTACCTTGTTCCAAGTCACCGTTATTTTCTGAAATTGCCTCTAGTATGAATTGTTGTTTCTCTTGTTCCAAGGCATTCAAAACTTGAGCAACTAGTGTCTCCAAAGATTTGATAGACCCCTCATTACTCTTTGCAAGCATCCTAATCTCCTCCATAACATCAACCTCATCTGACTGAAAAGTAGGAGTAGGTTGCTGATGTTGAAACTCTTCACTACCAAAGAAATATGACATATTTGGAACATCTTGCTGGTACTCTTGAGGATGGTATTGAAAATATGGTTGTTCCTCATAAGTGACATATGGATCAACTCATTCGTAGTAACAATATTGTGAGGATGTCCTCGAATATGCCCACCATGGCAATTCCTCGCCTGCCATTTTCAAACACTCAAGTACCTGAAACACACCGAACTAAACAAGATAGGTAAGTAACTAATCCGAGTCAGTGAAATCTAACGACCATTGATGACAAGCACATAAACTAAAAATAAAACACCGATGATCCCCGGCAGCGGCGCTAAAAAACTTGTTTACACAAAATCACGCAAGTGTACGTGGTCACAAGTAATATAGATAAAAATCAAGTTCGTTCCACAGAGATCTGGTTTAGGTATCAATTCAGTAGATGTACCTATGCAACAATGTATGGTTTTAATTAACTGCTAAGACAAATAACAATTAGGGGGTTTTTGATTAACTAAATTAATTAAGATGCAATTTATTAAACAAAGAATTAAATAATTATTGAGAATTAAATTCGAATTACTTATAAGAGAATAAACATGGGATCCTAACTTCATTATCTACTTCGCTTAGAGATGATGCCTTTAATCAATACATGTGATGGTTTTGATATCTGATCAGACAACACGAAATAAGTATAGGTTACCTCTCGGTATACGAACACCAAACTAAACATACATCCACAAAAGAGATAGAAGATGAATAGACACCATTATGCTTAGACCCTATATCTCTATAAGATTTGAAAACATAATGGTTTAAGCACAAGTCTCCATATTGATCACATAGGGCAGCATAATATCTCTATTTACGCTACAAATCATGATGTTAAAACATCATCCTATCCTATGCTAGCATGGCAAGTTCTAAATTTCAAGATCCGCTCTCGTTTCGCAAGATATTAACAAATTAGATGTTCACGACGCATCTAAACACATGAAACACAACCATACAAGGATATCAAGATTCACCACACATAAATCTTTAAAGCGATCAAACTACTAAGCTACATAGTATGAAACAAGCATCTAAAAGATACGCCTAATAAATAAATACAAAAGATGAAGTAGATCGAGATTCGTTGCTTGTCACGCGTGTTGAATCCGTCTCTCCTTTTCTCCCTTGCAAAACTATGTTATTCTATGATATCCCCTAATTTACAATGATACAATGTGTTTAAATAGGTCCTAGAAGTCTTGTCCAATAAGAAAAAGATTACAAATACAACTTAATTTCGAAAAAGGGCAAAATCGGAATTTTCTGAAATTTTCTAGCCGAATCCTGCACTGTCAGCGCACATCCTGCGCTCTCAGCACGCGCACAACCTATTCCCCTGCGCTCATAGCGCAGATCTTGCGCTCTCAGCGCATAAACATGCTGTTGGTTTGCTGAATTCTGCACACCTTCTTCATTTTTTGCTCCAAATCATCCCGTTTCTTTTGCAATTACTTCCGTCTTCAATTCTCTAGACTTCCAGTCATCATGGTGGCTTAAAACAAGTCTCCATTCCTCCTTTCCATGCTAGAATTCAACTCCCAAAATCGACGAAACATCAACCCTAATCGATAATTCATAAACTTGTACAACTAGCGAAAACACATAAAAAATACAACAACTTGAGACCAAGTCCATCAATTTAAGCCGATATGGAACGCTCTAAGTGGGTATGAAATCCACTTATCACCCAAGTTCGACCAACGAGCAAAATCCGGCCGAACCTCTGGCAAATTTTTCCGGTGAACTTTTCTGGCGAACTTTCCGATCGTCTTCAAAAGTGGTAATATTTTAGCTTCTTATCCGAGCCTTAACCGACCATATTTTGTTTTGAATATAAGAGCTCCCAACCTTCATCTTTTTATCTCTATATGCTCTTATATCAAAAGTGTTTATTAATACTTTAACGCACTCATTTTGGCCATTCATTGTTGTAATATATATAACTGTGCTAAGGCTTGATTTAATTCCCATCTATCACCTCTAGTGTTCCGTGGGAAGAAAATCTTTAAAGATTATATTATATTTATTTTCCGCACCTTTTTATTCTCGTCCTCACACTTGTGAGTGATTTTATTTCCCGCACATTTTTATTCTCGTCCTCAAACTTGTGAGTGATTTTATTTTCCGCACCTTTTTATTCTCGTCCTCACACTTGTGAGTGATTTTACATTTTGCACTATTTTAACGCATAATATCGGTCCTCGTTTTATCCTATAGATAAGCGAGCTACTTTTCTCTTTATTTGTGTGTGGTGTTTAATTGGCCAAATCGTATTAAAAGTTCAAAATGTTAAAGTTATATTGTTAAACTCTCGTTCAAATATATATATATATATACGATTAATCCAAAATAAGACTACATCGAACGAGAAGTTATTTATCAAACATCCTTAAAGCTACAAAAGCTTAAACAAGGATTTGATATATACATTACTTCAAAATAGACATTTTGTCAACTACGAAGTAATCAAAAGTATACGATTATAATCCTTATAAGCCTACGAGCTTAACGGAATTAATCAATATTTGTAAACTCCGAGATATAGTTAAATCTCATTAAACGGAGTATTAAAAGTATTCTTCGATTTACAAGTCATATCGAATATAAGAATACACATAAAGTCTTAAGCAAATAAAGCTTATAGAACTTAACTTAATATTCGTACAAGAATATTAAAGTCACTCTCGGACATACAAGTCCAAACTCGTTTCATACTAAGGTTTTGTTTCGTAGATATTGTATTCTAACTCTTGCAATGGGGTGAAGTTAATGTGAGGTGATTCTCGTTGTAAGACCCAAGTCCTAGGTGCTAACGGGGAGTTAGTAGCCTTTGCACCGTGAAGAAGAGGAAAGACCCAAGACCTTTCATCTAAGACCCAAGACCGGTAAAAGTTAAGGATTCATAGTCTACACATGGGTTCTACATCAACTTTGAAGAAGTAGCGGGGAGTTGCTGTCTAAGATAAGTTGTGTAGGTTTTACAACGACTTTGAGGGAGTAACGGGGAGTTACGGTCCAAGATAAGTCTTGTATTTATTTTTCATTTATTGTGAGGTGGTGTCGGGTAGATACGCACCAAGACCAGTATTTCTAAGGTTGTAAAGGCTTCTCCGCCTACTAAAGGAGCGAGTTTCTTTTTAAAGAAATCTCGAGTCCGGAGAGGAGCTCGGGGACTGGAGTAGGGGTGAGCGAATCCATTAGGGGTTGCGCCATCGCGAACCAGGATAAAATCTCATGTGTGGTATTTTCATCCCTCGTCTTTTATTTCTGCACTTATAAACTGCATAACGACTCGGTAAAAGTTTTAAAAAGGGAAAATTATTTTAAAATGCCATAATAATTTTTAAATTGGATATTAAGCTATTAAACCCCCCCCCCTTCTAGCTTAAATTAGCCCTTTTACGGGACCTAACAAATTTCAATAATTATTCCATTCTTCAAGATTCTATCTATGCTTGCACTGGCTCATAGCTGACCTCCTATTCGTACCTATATACAGATAAAGTACTACTTCAGTATGCGTATTATCATAACCGTCTAACTCGTTCTACCCAAACGCGTCCTATCACGCTTTATAATTTAACATATACAACACCTATTAATCACTTTCTCAAAATAGTACAGTATAGTTATATAAACCACATAGGCCCTTAGCACGTAATAATAATTTACAATTATGCTAGTTATCACATATATCATATCTATTTACAAATACTTGCTATCAATTTGCTATACGAATTACCAAAATAATTCTAAGAAAATTCGGACAATACCTCCTTTAAAATATCGTCTAACCTGTCTGAAAACAACCGAACCAAATCAATGCATAATTTAGAAAGCTTAAATACTAAATAATAACATAATTATAATTAGTTGCTAAATATGAAAATATTATTTTTAGAAAGTTTGTAATTTTAGAAAATTTGGGCAGCATCCCCTTCGCACGAGTAGCCTACCAGTCGGACACAGCCGACACAAAACCAACAATCACAATAATAATTATCCGCACATCATACCACTACTTATTACACCTAAATAATCAAATCAATAACGCAATTACAATTAACACTAATAATTCATAATTAAATCTTTCTGACATATAATCAAATTTATAACTAGAAACAATATATTATATAATTTAATCAGGACTCAGAATAATTCATCAATGTCCACCATTGGCTCACCGAAGCTCATCGCCATTGGTGGCAAAAATTCGGGGTTTCCCTTTTCGGGCTTCCAACACGAATTTCCACCGATTAAGAGCTAACACGGAATCAATTAATCAGTAAAGCATCGAAACGAAGTGAAATCATCAAGAATTTCATAAAAAAAATTGAACCCACCAACATTTCAAATCCCAACTTTAGATCCTTGATAATTCGGGCAACCAAAGACAGAACTTAACCCAACAATTCGACCCACAGCGAAAATAGCTTAAAGAATCTTGAAAGAAGCTCAAAAACCGAGCTCCAAATCGAGCTCCACTAATGGGCGGTCGGAGCTCCGGCCAAGAGAGACAGGACGGGACCTAGAGAGAGACAGCTGGGAACGAAGGAGAGGAGAGATAGAGCGATATCGAGGGAGAGGGATTGACAGGAAGAGAGATTGAGAAATCCCGAGATAGAGAAGTGAGTTCTCGAGAGTTCTCTCCAGAAAAAAAACCATTGCGTAGTGAAGAAGATATGGAAAGCTGATGTGAAGATATTATTGCACAGAGGCATTTTTATAATTTAATATTGCTAGAAAACATTTTTAAAATCCAATAAGTAGCTTTTAAAAAATCGAATTTAAACGGAAATTTAGTAAAAAAATAAAATTTTCATTTTTAAAATAAAGAATATAAAATTACTAACACACCCATATTTTTCAAATATTTTTAGGATCAAAGATGAATTAAATATGAATTTTACAAATTAAGATCCTTTAATGGCCATAAAACTCTTAAATCATATTATAATACTTAAACATTCAAAATAATTCTCCCAATAATTTTAAAAATTAAATAATATTATAAAGATAATAACACAAAAGATTTCATGATTTTTAACAACTCTAATGAATTTATAAAAATCTCAGAAGATCAATAATGCATATTTTAAATAGTTTTTAATCATAAAAAATAAAAATAAAAATACACGGACTTACACGGCACACATAAATCACCATGTAAACATGATGTCACATATATTTTATCTAAAAACAAATTTTTCACACCCTATAATCCACATTTAATATTAAATAATTAAATAATAATAACAAATACGATATTTTCTAGGGCGTTATACATCATTGGCCCAACCGTTGGCCAGGGAGTTCTAGGGGGCGGTGGACAAGTAAATCCGTCTGTTCTTCCTTCTACATGTAGAGAAATAAATCTTGAAATGCATAACGTACGACTGATCATCGTAAGGTTGTGGCTTCTGTGCGTTAATACTCCAGTATTAGTTCATCATCCAAATTTGGATATTTTCTGCAACATTATAGAGAGCACCCCGATCGGAAAGCTATGGCTGGGTGACCGATAAGTGTTGGCAGGGTTTGAAAAGTGTTCAAAACTGAAATTGGAATAATTACCTTGCAATTTCCTCTTTTTAAGATATATGCTCTGCATAGCAGATATTGTTACGGAAAGGTTATATTGAATCACCTTGTAACTTCATCTTTTACATTATATTAGAAACTTTGTTTATATTTTACTTAACAAAGGTTTCTGGAATATGATATTACTATATTGAAGTCTATGGAACTTCATTATATATTATGATGAGATTTTGCTCATAGCATGCATGAAAAAGGTTTTCAGAAATGTTAAGGAACATGTTGATCTTGTTGGGTTCCGAGGCATAAAACGCAGCGGATAAACGTAAATAAAACAAAATTTCGAAACCCAAACCAGGATCCATGTATAATTTCGGGCAGATTATGGAGATAACGAATCATACCTATTAAGATCTTGTTTCACGAACTCAACGGAGATCCTTGCTTGTAATCACCACACACAGTCCTTGCGTCAAGATCCGTGTCTCTAAGGTAATCCACACGAACGTCCGACCGTCCAACGATCCGAGGAGCCAGGTACTAGCCCGCGAAGAACAGCCTCTCTCTCTCTCTAGCCTCTCGAAGATGGAGCTGCTAGGGTTTTGTCAAAAACGATTTAATGACTCTTAACACTAAAATAATACATCATTATGTATTTATATGAGAGAAATAATGGGCTAAAATCAAAAAACTGAATTGGGCTTCCTTAAACCCAATTCTATTTCTATTCTGATTTTATTATTGGACTTCCATAAATCCAATTCTGTTCTTACTTTATTAAATTCGAATTTGCTTAGATAATTAATTAGGACCAGTCCAATTAATTAAATAGCCAATTCTCAATTTAATAATGATTTAATTTAAATTCTTAATTTAAACTAAAACTCCTTTTTAGACGTTCTAAGTGTGTGACCCTATAGGTTATTATTACGTTGGTAATAATTTTAATATCTAATAAAATTATAAACAATGAGCGGTATCTAGTAATACATCATTGCTACCCAAGTAATAATAATAATCGGTGATCCAATTTAAACCTTTTGTGATTAATGTTTCTGTGTAATATAATCCCTTTAACCAAATATTATAGATTAAACTCGAGGCATGTGTTTAGTCATCCTCTTCAACATTTAATCCGGGTTTACTTGATCCATGAGTAGACTATTAAAACAAATCATTATTTGAGCACGGCCATGCATTTTATAGTCTCACTCAATCAAGAGGCCAATAATATCTCTCCTAATTCTAGGAGGGTTAAATCCTTTATCTATCATTCATATTTCTCATACGACTCATGATATACCCGATGTCCACTTTTATCATCACCCGGTTAGGGATGGCAAAAAAAACCGATCCGACGGATACCCGATCCAATTCGACCCGATTGGATCTTACCGAACCCGATTTTTTGGATTTGGATTTGGATTTGGATTTGATTTTTAAACCCGAAAGAGTTTGGATTTGGATATTTGCCAAATCCAACCCGATCCAAACCCGAAATCCAAAACCCGATCCAAACCCGATCCAAACCCGAAACCCGAAAAAAACCCGATATATATATATATATATTATATTTTATTCCTTATATATATATATATTATAATTTATTCCTTATATATATATTATAATTTATTCCTTATATATATATTATAATTTATTTGCAATTGTAATTTTAATTTTTATGAAATTTAGCTTAAAAAAATATTACTACTTATTTACAAGAATTCAGAAATTCGGGTTTGGATAAACCCGAACCCGATCCAAACCCGATGGATCGGGTTTGGATTTTGAATTTACAAATCCAATTGGATTTGGATCGGGTTTGGATTTGGATTAAAGATTCGGGTTTGGATTTGGATATCACAGATATCCAACCCGATCCAACCCGTTGCCATCCCTACACCCGGTCAAAGGTAACTTTTAATGTAGTCAAAGTATATTAATCCTCGTATAGAAATATAATGATCTCAAGTCAAAGGACCATTACACCATTATCACTGTGAGTCTTTCTTATGACTTTATTAAACATGAAGAATCTCACCGTGGGTCTGTCCAGTACCATGTACCCCTACATGTACCTATGTTTTTGACTTTAGTATCTCCATACTTATAACCAATGAGATGTGGTTATCTGTCAAACAACATACTAGTCTATTTACGTATTATTATTGCCCTGTAATAATAATACTCGACTAGGGACCTTTAAAAATATGATATATTATATAATCTCAGGTTCAAGTCATGTACTTAAACTATACAATGTGTATCATGATTCTAAGGACATTTATTATGCTAACAAATATATCGCAGTAATTAAAGTCATAATAAATACGTTTAATGAATAATCAAATGACATAAGGGTTTATTAAAAGAAACAATGTATTGCCTCTAGGGCACCTACAATAACAATCTCCCACTTGCACTAGAGCCAATCACCCATGTATCTAATACCCATGGAACTAGTGTGACCATCGTGCTTCTGCTGCGACAAGCCTTTGGTCAGTAGGTCTGCAATGTTATCATTTGTGTGCACTTTACATATGTGTATGTTACCTCCGTTTAGATAAAACACAAAACCAGACTGTGATACAGTATCATTCCTGTCTGTTTGGAAACTTGCATCGGTGTAACCTTTTATAACCAGTTTCTCCTCTCCTCCATACACCAAGAATGAATCTTTAGTCCTATTCAGGTATTATAGAACATTCTTGATTGTCGTCCAGTGACCTTCACCTGGATTAGACTGGTATCTGCTCGTCATGCTCAAAGCATACGAAACATCTGGGTGAGTACATACCATTGCATACATGATAGATCCAATTGCTGAGGCATATGGAACCTTACTCATGTGGTCCTTCTCATCCAATGATTTCGGACACTGGTCTTTAGAGATCGTTATCCCTTGAGACACGGGGACATATCCCCTTTTTGCATTTTGCATACCAAAACGATGCAAAACCTTATCAATGTATGTGCTCTGACTTAGACCGATCATCCTTCTAGATCTATCTCTATAGATCCTCATTCCTAGAATGTAGGTTGCCTCTCCTAAGTCTTTCATGGAGAAGTTACTCCCTAACCAAGTCTTAACAGCCTTTAGAGAAGGTATGTCATTCCTCATTAGTAGTATATCGTCAACATATAGTACTATGAATGCTACATGGCTCCCACTAACCTTCTTGTAAACACACGGTTCATCTTCATTTTGAACAAAGCCATACTCTTTGACTATTTCATCAAAACGAATATTCCATCTTCTAGTGGCTTGCTTCAATCCATAAATGGATCGACGTAATTTACATATCTTGCCAACATTCCTTGGATCGACAAAACCTTCAGGTTGTGTCATGTACACATCCTCTTCAAGGCTTCCATTAAGGAAGGATGTTTTGACATCCATTTTCCAGATTTCATAATCATGGAATGCTGCAATGGCAAGCAAAATCCTTATGGACTTGACCATAGCCACTGGTGAGAAAGTTTCATCATAGTCAATACCATGAATTTGTTTGAAACCTTTTGCAACCAACCTTGCTTTATAGGTCTGAACATTTCCATCCATGTCAGTTTTCTTCTTGAAAACCCATTTGCACCCTACGGGTTTTACCCCTTTAGGTGGATCAACCAAAGTCCATACTTGGTTTTCGTACATGGAATCCATCTCGGATTTCATGGCTTCAAGCCATCTCTTAGAGTCTGGACTGTTCGTAGCATCTTGGTATGTGAGAGGCTCATCTTCATCTATAAGCATCAAATCACCACGTACATTGAGTCAAGAGAAATCCATATCTCTCTGGCTCATGGCGAATTCTACCAGTTCTACGAACAACCTGTGTTTGTTGAGCATTATCATTATCCCGCTCTTGTTCCACTTCAGGTTCAATGCTATTTTGTGGTTCTCAATCTTCATCGAGATCTATAGTTCTCCCACTGTTTCTTTTGGAAACAAAATCTCTTTCCATGAAGACAGCATCTCGAGCAATAAACACTTTCTGCTCAGAAGGACTATAAAAATAATACGCCTTTGTTTCATTAGGGTATCCTACAAAATTGCACTCTTCGGATTTAGGTCCAAGCTTGTCAGATACTTGACGTTTCACAAACGCCTTGCATCCCCAAACTTTCATAAAGTTCATGCCTGACCGTTTCTCCTTCCATATTTCACATGGAGTCTTTTGAACCTTCTTAGTAGGAACACGGTTAAGTGTGAAAGCCGCTGTTTCTAGAGCATAACCCCAGAAACTTATTGGAAGATCTGCCTTTGACTCATCATCGATCGCACCATGTCCAACAAGGTGCGATTTTTCCTCTCTGAAAGTCCATTCCATTGAGGTGTACCTGGCGGAGTAAGTTGTGATACAATACCACACTCTTTTAAATACTCTTTAAAATCGGTGCTTAAGTATTCACCACCACGATCGGATCGTAAGATCTTAATACTTGCACCTCCGCCAATTTGCTTCTCTACTTCAGCCTTGTATTCTTTGAATTTTTCAAAAGAATCGGATTTATTCTTCATAAGATATACATATCCATATCTACTGAAATCATCAGTAAATGTTATGAAGTAGTAGTAGCCTTCTCTAGCCATCACATGCATTGGGCCACATACATCACTATGTATTAGCTCCAGACGTTCAGTGGCCTTTTGACCCTTACCAGTGAAAGGGGTTTTAGTCATCTTACCAAGCAAACAAGATTCGCATTCTTTGTATGATTCAAAATCAAACGTATCCAAGTATCCATCCTTATGTAATTTGGATATGCGTTTCTCATTTATATGGCCTAGACGACAATGCCAGAGGTATGTTGGATTTGAGTCATTGACTTTAAGTCGTTTGTTTTCTATATTATAGACAGGATTATCTAAATCAAGAACATATAAACCATTAAACAAACGTGCAACACCATAGGTTAAATCATTCAAAGCAAAAGAGCAACTGTTGTTCTTTATTGTAAACGAAAAACCTTTCTTGTCCAAACAAGAAACAGAAATAATGTTTCTGCGAATCGCAGGCACGTAAAAACAGTCTTCTAGTTCTAGAACAAGCCCAGAGGGTAAAGATAAATAATAAGTGCCTACAGCTAAAGCAGCAACTTTTGCTCCATTGCCAACTCGTAGGTCCACTTCTCCCTTAGCCAAAGTCCTACTTCTCTGCAGTTCCTCCACATTTATACAAATGTGAGAAGCACATCCAGTATCCAATACCCAAGATGTAGAAATAGACAAATTGACTTCTATAATATAAATACCTGATCCAGAAATCTAAACACCCTTCATTTTCTTCAGATCCTCCAAATAAACAGGACAGTTTCTCTTCCAGTGACCAGTTTTCTTACAGTAGTGACATTCACCCTTAGCAACACCACCTTTAGGCTTTAAAGCCTGTTTGGGATCTGACTTTGGCTTGGGTGTAGAATCAGATCCAATCTTCTTCTTACCCTTCTACTTGTCTTTCCCCTTGGCCTTACCTTTATTGCCCACCATCAGTATGGGAGCAGGTTCAGCTGTCTTCATGTTGGTTTCATATGTCCTCAACATAGCCAACAATTCAGTAGGTGTTTTGTCAAATTCATTCATATTGTAGTTCACAACAAACTGAGTAAATTTGCTGTTCAAAGAATTCATGATTAGGTCAATACCAGTTTCCGGACCAATCGGGAAACCCAAAGTAGCAAGGTACTCAATGTAACCAATCATCTTCAAAACATGTGGGCCAACTGGTTCACTTGCCCCTTGTTTGCAATTAAAGAGTGACTTACTCGTGTTGAACCTTTCTTGACGAGTTTGGCTTGCAAACATGCTTTGCAAGTGCTCATTGATAGTATATGCATCCATATGCACATGCTATCTTTGAAGCTCAGCACTCATAGTTGCCAACATGAGACATGCAACATCATTTGCATCATTCTCATCCCTTGTACGGGTCGCTCGTTCCTCAACAGTAGCGTTCTCAGGAAGGGGACCTGGCGGAGGGATATCAATGACATGAAGCTTGCGCTCCTGCCTGAGGACAATCCTCAAATTCCTCTGCCAGTCTAGGAAGTTGTTTTCTCCTGTCAGTTTGTCCTTTGGACTGATTGTACGGATAGTGTGTTTGTGTTGTTTGCCATTAGTATCTACAATGATAAATGCATAAAATAAACATTAGATTGTCTTGGTTATAAATTATGTTCAAATGATTATGATATATTCATAATATATCTCCCACTATTTTTATCAAATTTATAGCCCTTACTATTAATTCGGAAAGCATATCCCATAAATCTTTCTAGTGAGCCAAGATCCATATTTCGTCATGTCCTAAGTCAACCACTGGTAGTACTTAAAACATGATTATTTAGGTAGACAACAATTGTCAATTATATCATATAAAATTCTTAGATAGTTTGGTGAACAACGATTGATCTTATCTATCTAATAGATTTTTAACCAAATTCTATGCTTCTAAGTTCATAATAGTTGAATATAACCGTTTATTTCCACCTCATTATGACGACTCAGTTAAGTTAGACCTAATGATACAACGGCCAAATATAACCGTTTATATTCGTCGCATCTCACCACGATAGACAGGAGTCCCCTGCCACTGACAGTCATTCCCCTTGTCGATCTAGGATTCGATAAGTGTTCATTCATTGGAAAGCATCTGATTAAAACTTAATATTTTGTTAAGGGGTTTAAAGAATTTATGACGATCATGATCACATCATAAAGAGATCCTCAATTTTCTTTGAACCAAATACTTCAAATTGACATCTTAGATTGTTCATTTCCCAGGTAGATGGAGGATCCCAATGGTCACACTTAATACCCATTAACCTTACGAATACGCATATCCGCTTTTGACAGAAACTCCCAATTTTAGATATCAAAAATCCATATTTAATTCCGTGTTTTAAAATCCATATTTTATAAACACAAGAAGTTCACGATCGTTTGTTAATTTTAAAATCTTGAATCGCTACAGATTTTATCTTGTTTAAGCAGGCATGGCATGGGTGATGTATCTAATACATTCATTCATACATGATTAATCTAATTAAAGCATGCATCTCTATGTATCCTACACATACATTCATACATCATATGTAAAGTAAGTGCAGTATGTAAACGTGATTGGTTATGGCCTTTATCCTATATGATCCTCTCAAGCTAATGAAAGGATCAAGGTCAATCTATGGTGGAATAAACATAAATACAAATTACATGTCTTCATTCTTCTTGTCTTCTTGGTTGCTCCTTCTCTTGGACCATCCTTCAATCTTCAATTACATTACATTGAATAATTGAATACAATCTACACTAAGGTACTTACATGATAAAACTCGAGTTACATTCAAGGTTCAACAATTACAAAAATGAAGAAAACGACATGCAAGTCGTATTTATAAAACCAAAACCATTAATCTAAGGGTCTTAAGGCCATAACCATCACCATGCTCAAATAACAATTAAATAATATGTCATATTATATAATCATGTTATACCATATCATATTTCAGATGATCCAATCAAAGAAATCATATACCGCAAAAATCAAAAAATCAGAATCAAATTTTGAAAACAATAAATCGTCTTTTTCATGCAATAAACGGCGTCAAACGCCTTACAGACGAGTTGGTGATAGCTATGCTATCAGTTTTGTTCAGACACTTGTTTCTAGTCAGAAAACACATATCGTTTGCGAAAATCGGACACTGGACAGATTTCACCAGATTTGCACAGCGTATACAGAAATCGTATCGTATACAATCCCCATATCAAGAACAAACATTAATCATATATATATCAGTATATATACAGATTATATAATCATCATATGATCATCTCAATCATTTTAAATCATAACAGAACCATATATATATGCATCATAACATAATATAAACAGCATATATAAGAACATAAACATGGCAGATTCGTAAAACATGCATACTCGCATCATATACAGTAAACACGTAACCAAATCAACCCCTTATACACGTAGCTCTGATGTCATTGTTGGGTTCCGAGGCATAAAACGCAGCGGATAAACGTAAATAAAACAAAATTTTCGAAACCCAAACCAGGATCCATGTATAATTCCGGACAGATTATGGAGATAACGAATCATACCTATTAAGATCTTGTTTCACGAACTCAACGGAGATCCTTGCTTGTAATCACCACACACAGTCCTTGCGTCAAGATCCGTGTCTCTAAGGTAATCCACACGAACGTCCGACCGTCCAACGATCCGAGGAGCCAGGTACTAGCCCGCGAAGAACAGCCTCTCTCTCTCTCTAGCCTCTCGAAGATGGAGCTGCTAGGGTTTTGTCAAAAACGATTTAATGACTCTTAACACTAAAATAATACATCATTATGTATTTATATGAGAGAAATAATGGGCTAAAATCAAAAAACTGAATTGGGCTTCCTTAAACCCAATTCTATTTCTATTCTGATTTTATTATTGGACTTCCATAAATCCAATTCTGTTCTTACTTTATTAAATTCGAATTTGCTTAGATAATTAATTAGGACCAGTCCAATTAATTAAATAGCCAATTCTCAATTTAATAATGATTTAATTTAAATTCTTAATTTAAACTAAAACTCCTTTTTAGACGTTCTAAGTGTGTGACCCTATAGGTTATTATTACGTTGGTAATAATTTTAATATCTAATAAAATTATAAACAATGAGCGGTATCTAGTAATACATCATTGCTACCCAAGTAATAATAATAATCGGTGATCCAATTTAAACCTTTTGTGATTAATGTTTCTGTGTAATATAATCCCTTTAACCAAATATTATAGATTAAACTCGAGGCATGTGTTTAGTCATCCTCTTCAACATTTAATCCGGGTTTACTTGATCCATGAGTAGACTATTAAAACAAATCATTATTTGAGCACGGCCATGCATTTTATAGTCTCACTCAATCAAGAGGCCAATAATATCTCTCCTAATTCTAGGAGGGTTAAATCCTTTATCTATCATTCATATTTCTCATACGACTCATGATATACCCGATGTCCACTTTTATCATCACCCGGTCAAAGGTAACTTTTAATGTAGTCAAAGTATATTAATCCTCGTATAGAAATATAATGATCTCAAGTCAAAGGACCATTACACCATTATCACTGTGAGTCTTTCTTATGACTTTATTAAACATGAAGAATCTCACTGTGGGTCTGTCCAGTACCATGTACCCCTACATGTACCTATGTTTTTGACTTTAGTATCTCCATACTTATAACCAATGAGATGTGGTTATCTGTCAAACAACATACTAGTCTATTTACGTTTTATTATTGCCTTGTAATAATAATACTCGACTAGGGACCTTTAAGAATATGATATATTATATAATCTCGAGTTCAAGTCATGTACTTAAACTATACAATGTGTATCATGATTCTAAGGACATTTATTATGCTAACAAATATATCGCAGTAATTAAAGTCATAATAAATACGTTTAATGAATAATCAAATGACATAAGGGTTTACTAAAAGAAACAATGTATTGCCTCTAGGGCACCTACACTAACAGATCTATATTGTGGATAGATACAAACTATTTTGGTGAGCTGTTTTGCTCACCCTTGCTTTGTCTCAAATATATAACAACGACAGATAGGCGAGCTGAACCCGACTAAGCGATCAGTTCGTGAGCGGATGAGGAACGTTTCGCAACTTGATGAGGATGATGTGGCTACCATTGCTGAGGAGGAAGCTATTGGTAGGCTAGTTTTTAGCTTTTAAGTATCAGATGTATTTACTAGTTTGACTTCTGTAAATGGATGGTAAAAAGTATGTAAAGCTAAATTGTAATTCTTTTGGGTTGTAAGAACTCAAATTTGTGTTTAATAATATTTGATAGTTACTCTGAGTTCATCTCTGGGAATATAACGGGTGTGTTTTTTGTTGTTGTTTCGGGTCACAAGGTTGTAATTTAGCTTATGTTGGTTCAAGTTCAAGTATTATGAATGGAAATTGAGATCGTAACGACCGGATCCCTGACCCCGGATCTGAGGCTGTTACAACACTAATACCATAAGTACATAATTAATCACAAATAAAATTATAAACACTAAGATTAGTTCAAAAACACCTTTGTAGTAGAATTTAAGATCTTTTGAGAACTTAACTCAACCTAACGTCCTGCTCCCTCTCTTGCATCAAACTTTACGGGATATGATCTAGTGTTAGGAATTTCACAACAAACAACAGATTCTAAAATGATGTTTTAAAATATTTTAAATGAACTAATAAATACTAAATATAATTTTGTAAAAAATTGCTTTATGGATTTATAATATTTTTTTTTTGGCTGAGATTAGAGATTAAGGGAAGTTTAGCTAGATATAGAAAAATATGAACTGAAAGAAAATTTTATGGAACAACAGATGATGTCCTTTCTTTTACACTGAGATTTTTTTATAGATAGCCCCAAAACTTACAATTTGCTACCGGTTTATAATCTTTTTTGTTTGCATTATTCATATAGTATTGTACTTTACAAAATAGTACGAAAATATATTATTTTAATATTTGTAATTCTACCTTCCATTCTTTTTCCTTCTATTATGCTTTCTGTCTATTCATTTGTCAATCCTTATCTGCCATGATTTTTTATCTTTAAACATATTTTACAATTTCACATGTGTTTCATTATCTTTTCTTCATATTATCTTCCATTTTTCTTATTGATTGGGCGAGTAGTATGATATTACTATGGGTCTATTGTAGTTTAGGCTATACTGGATTTGTAATATAGTAATATGGGTCTTTTTAGTTAAACACTTAAATTACATTGAGCTTGTATTATATTTTTAGATTTTCATTACTATAGGAAAGAATCAGGATGATCCTTCTCCTTTTATCTTTGATATTGATATTATTTGTACTATTTGTATTATTGATTACATGTCTTTTTCTTACCTGCCAAAACATTATATTGTTCTATGGTCTCTTTTGCATGAGTGTGTTGTAGGTTAATAATTTTGTCAAACAATTTTTTCAAGTTCTACAACATCTTGTGACATTATATCATTATCATAATAGAGAGTGATTATTTCTTCAGCTTGTCCATCACGACTTGATCCGATTATAGTGGCTTTTCTAGCTCTTAATGTGTCTTGTATATTTATTTAAAGTCATCAATCCGATTGATATTTTTGTAAAAATCCAATCTTAAATTTTTTTTATAGTACATGGTGTTGGTAATTTAAAATCTCCATGTTACTCATTAATTGAAATTTTTTCTACTTTGAGTTGCTGGAATATTACTATAGGCTATACTACTAAATGTGTAGATGCGTCGAATATCTGTATTCTATAAATTTCTTTACCATAGAAATCCATCACAGCTGTTAGCCTGTTACAGATTCCACAATCACTTTTAGTAGTTTTGAAATGCTATAGAGTATTTCTTGAATTACTATTTTGTCGATGAAACCATAGGTAAATAACTTTTCAACATCTAGATTTGCATCTATATTATATAGATATGGGGATGGAGTTTTAAAACACACAATAGAGAAGTTCTCTATTACTGGACCTTAAATCTTGTATTTTATTATTATTTTTGATAATCCAACCGTACGGATAAAAAGTTTATGTCGAAATAACATTGCATACAAATTTTTATTATCTATACTATACTATTATAAGCGAAATAGGGTATAATTGGTTGGTTGGTCGGTCGGTTAACACCTTCCCAAAAAGTTTGTTAACACCTTCCAAAAAATTTAAAAAAAAAACTAAAATGCATATAAAATTTTATTTTGCAAAAAATAAACTACATATTTTACTTAATAAAGAACTCTTTTAATTATAATGCAACTAATATTCAACTACATATTCTTTCAGTTATATTTAATTAAAATCTCATATTTATTAACAAATTAATAAAAATTATAAATCTATACTATACTATTATAAGCGAAAACAAAATTTACCAATAAAACACAAAAGTACGTAACAAGATAGTACTATCAAAGGTCAAGAGTTCGAAACTCATTAGCAACATATTTAATTTTAATATTTATACGTTAACTTTCAAAATATTAGTAATGATCTAAAAGTTTAAATCATATTTGTACCCAGTTCTATCGTATAAATATTTTGAAATAGGGTATTATTGGTTGGTTGGTCGGTCGGTTAACACCTTCCCAAAAAGTTTGTTAACACCTTACAAAAAATACAAAAAAAAAACTAAAATGCATATAAAATTTTATTTTGCAAAAAATAAACTACATATTTTACTTAATAAAGAACTCTTTTAATTATAATGCAACTAATATTCAACTACATATTCTTTCAGTTATATTTAATTAAAATCTCATATTTATTAACAAATTATAAAAATTATAAATCTATACTATACTATTATAAGCGAAAACAAAATTTACCAATAAAACACAAAAGTACGTAACAAGATAGTTCTATCAAAGGTCAAGAGTTCGAAACTCATTAGCAACATATTTAATTTTAATATTTATACGTTAACTTTAAAAATATTAGTAATGATCTAAAAGTTTAAATCATATTTGTACCCAGTTCTATCGTATTAGTTCTAATCGTATTCGTAATCTCTGCTTTGGTGTTTGTATTTTCCAAAAGGATAAAATTTACAAGAAAGCCATGGTTAGTAATACAATTGCGATTAATTATTGCTTGATGATAAAACCATACACATATCATGGATACTCACAGATAAAAATAGGTTAAACAACTAAAAGATTAAGGACAAATAACTAACATGGAAAAACAGAAAGATTAAGGGCAAGTAACCAACCTGATTAACTGATAAAATTTCGAATATATAAGTTACGTTACCTGCGAGTTATCGATGATTTTTGTTAAATATGAGAATATTCAAATATAAATTTCTAATCCGGTATTTAATTTAGAAAAATTGAAATTTATACTATACTATTATAAGCAAAACAAGGTATAATTAATATATTAATTAATAATAATATATGATAGCCCGTGCTTTGCACGGGTTATAGGCTAGTATTTGAAATAGTGGAGCATCACTTTTATAATAATACTATTTTCTATATATGTTCAACGACACGGATTTATCATAATATTATTGCTATAAATTTATAGTTCTAAATAATTAAATTACATGAAAATTTGTATATTCACGTATTTTTATATGAATTTAACATCCGTACAATTGGATTGTTCAAATAATAATTAATTTATCATATTTTAAACCGCACTAATGGAGAACTTCTCTATTGTGTGCTTTAGATACTCTTTTCCCTATAGATATTTTAGATATTTGCTCATTTTTAACCCTCGTATAATTTGAAGGTTTGACTTATAATTACAAAATGTTATAATTTTTTCATAAGTTGCTATGGTTTCAGGTGGATGGTTACGTTTGTTACTCATGAATAAAGATGGTGATCGAGGAACCCAGTGTGAGTGTTCTTAAGAGTAAAACTTGTGTTCCACGCTGAAATGAAAAAGAGCTGATCGTGGTTTCATATAGTAAAACACTTGTGTAGTATTGTTTAATCTCCCACGCAGGTGCACAGAGGAAAATTTCGAGTATTCGCAAACTTTCAGAATTGTTGTATATAATACGACCTATGTACACGAATGCAAACAAGTTGGGAATTTGGGCCGACTAGCTACAATTATGTTAAAATTTAATTTCCACTATTTTGGTTTTAAATATATATTCATTTTTTATTTAAATACAATTTGAAGTTGATTTGACAGATATTAATTCGATTTGAAGTAAAAAAATTTAATTAGTTAACGTGTTTAAATAATTGCGAGAAATAACGTGCACATTTTCATTTGGTATATATCTATATATTATGGGAAAAGAGTTTCTACCTGATATTTTATAAAATTATCTACCCGTGTAGTCATTTAATAATAAAAAAAATTAAAACAATATTAAGGTTTTGTTTTTACGTGCTACGGGTGTGTATTAGTTTTTAAGCAAGTGTGATTGATTCATATTTATCTCACATACAAGTAATTTTTCTAGCTAGTTAATTTTGAAATTTCTCTTGCAAATCTTAATTTTTTCAAGCTATTGCTTGTAAATCTCAATTTTTTCCTGTAACTACCAAGTGTTTGCGATAATGTCTTATTAATTTCATTTGTAGATTTTTCATGATGTCTATCAAAGAGATTGATGCTGGGAATTACATAGTACCGCTTGAGAATGATCATTCAGATTTTACATATGTTCAAGAAGAATGCATAGAAGCACAAGATCTGAATGCTAACAAGTCTGAACAAGTACAACCAATACTTGGGCGAGTTTTTACTACAATGGATGAAGCTTATCATTTTTACAACACTTATGCACTGAGCAAGGGTTTTGGAATTCGTATAGGTGATTTGGCCAGGTCAAGAGTTACGAATGAGGTCATCAGAAAAAATTTTGTATGTTGCAAGGAGGGGAAAAAGTATCTAGGAGGGGAAAAAGTATCTAGGAGATAAACGACAAATGGGGAAAAATGTCAAACACCGACGAGATACTAGAACAGATTGCAAAGCAAAAATGGAGATATCGTTGAAGAATGGTGAGTGGCTTGTTGATAAGTTTTATGATGTGCACAATCATGACCTCACTCAGACTCCCATGAAAGTAATAAAGTACAGATCTCATTGTAAGTTCCATCGCACTGAATCATGCAAAAATTTAATTTCTAAACTACATCAAAATGGTCTAAAATATTCAGAGATTACAAAGGTGGTTAATGTTGTTAGTAGCTCTACTGAAGTGGATATTACCCCAAGACAATGTTACGACTATTTGAGGTCAGAAAGGAAAAATTATGTCGGAAAGGAATGCTATGGAATTGTGAAACATTTCCAAGAGAAGGCAGCTATTGATGACAACCACTACTTTACAATGGATCTAAAGACGGAACGTTAAGGAGTGTATTTTGGGCCGATGGAAGATCAATAACTTCTTATCAAAAATTTGGTGATGTAATTGTTTTTGATGTCACCTACAAGACAAATAAATTCAAAATGCCGTTTGCTCCATTTATTGGTGTTAATCATCATGGTCAGTCCATTTTATTAGGGGGAGCATTATTGGAGGATGAGACGGAGGATACTTTTACATGGTTATTTGAGCAATTTTTGACGTGTATGTTTAATGAGGCACCAAAAGCAATCATCACCGATCAAGATGCAGCTACGAAGATCTCAATTAAAAAAGTCTTTCCGAATACATATCACCGCTTTTGTGCATGGCATATTAACAAGCATGTTATTGAGAATCTTCAGTCATATCTTGCTCGTTACACAAACTTTTAGGAAACATTTTCAAGGTGGGTCAAGAGTAAATCTATTGAAGCTCCACGGGTTAGCTCAGCTGGTAAGAGCAAGTGGAAGCTATCCAGGCGGTCCAAGGTTCGACTCCCTCGGGAGATGCTTGGCACGCTTGCCCAAACTAGTTGAGTCCGGATTTACCCGGTTATGGGTAGGGGCAGTCCATAACCCGAGGTTTGAAATCCCGCAGTAATGTGGGGTAGTTCCTCGTTAAAAAAAAAAAAAAAAAGAGTAAATCTATTGAAGAATTCGAAAATGGGTGGACTAGTTTAGAGAAAAAATATGCTATCGAGAAAGGAAGTTGGTTGTATAACATGTACCACCTGCGACGCCATTGGGTGAAAGTTTATATGAAAGATGTATTTTTGGCAGGAATGACTACAAGTGGACGTAGTGAAAGCATTAATGCATTTTTCGATGGGTATGTCAACTCAAACACTATGCTCAGTGATTTTGTTATGCAATATGATAAGGCCCTTGCATCTCGTAGAAAGAAAAAAGAAGATGAAGATTTCGTGACTATTGATTCTTGTCCCATATTACTTACAGGGCATCCTATTGAGCAACAAGCGGGAAAATATTATACACGTAATATATATGAACTTTTCAAAAAAGAATGGCAAAAAAGTTTTAGTTACATCCATGAGAAGATAAGCAAAGATATTCACCTGATAAACTATATTGTTGGGCAACATGCTGTAGAAGTGTAGATAAATCTTTGTGGAGGACAGTTCAATATGATGCCTCAGCAAACCTAAAGGTAATATGTTCATGTGCGAAATTCGAAACACATGGAATTTTATGCAAACACATCTTATACTTGATGAGAAAAAAAAAGTTGGATGCAATTCCTGGTCATTACATCTTGCATAGATGGACTATTGGTGCTAGATATAAAGCGGACAACAGTGAACAAAAGAGTTGTGTCAGAGGTGATTATACAGCTACTCCAATGAATGTTATGTTAGTTCGAAAAAAATTCAGTACAGCATTTGAAAATGCTAAGGATTTTCCTGCTGAAATTGAAGACATTGATTCTTACCTTGATAAATTACTGGATAGACAAACTAAGAGAAGGTTAAGTAGTACTGTTGCTACAAAAGACAACATAAACCACTGTAATGCAGATTCGAATACAATTATTAATGAGTTACAATCTCATATTACTATCCGCGATCCTTCCACTAGTACAAAACATAAGGGTCGTCCGAAAGTTGCTACCAGAAAAAAATCAGGACTGGAATTGGCTGCTGAAATAAAGAAAAAAAAAAGACTTGCAGTTTGTGTGGTAAACAGGGACATTATAAAACTGGGTGCCACAAACATGAGGTATCAATTTTAGTTTACCTTGTCTAGCTATCATAAATGCAGGAGCAGTTGGGGATTATTACAGATTTAATATTCTGATTTCAGGTGAAAGATGGAGGTGGTACGTCGAGACGTAATCTCCAGCCGGCTTCAACTCAGTAATCATGACTAGAGCTGGAGTGGTACCTTTGCATGTTATGTTTCAGTTGTAGGCAAATTAGTTATTTGTTTCTGCTATTTGTCCTGCTCTGCCTTATTCTTAGATATTGTTTAAATGCTTATGTTGCATTGTTTCTGCTATCAACATTTTTTAAAATCTAAATGACTATAATCATGTCTGCAGAGCTGATATATATGTTATGATTTAGTTTATACTATTAGTCATGTTTATTTGTTATGGATGAAGATGGTTACTTATACACTACCAGTCGAAACAAAACAGATCCACAGAAATGTTCGGAGTGCAGATTCGAGCAAGTAGTGTGTTTAGTTCGACTATAAAAAGTTTACATTTATTTTGGCCTAGCTTGCACTAGCGGTATAAAGAAGTAACCTAAAAACAGGTTCTAGATTAAACAATCTGGAATACATAATTGATGTAACCTGGGAACCACATTGGCATCGTTAGGAAATTAAATACAATGTCAACAAAATTGTTATTAGCTTCTGGGGTTATGGAAGCAGTGGTGGCAGCAATTTTGGCTTTGAAAATAACAGTCAGGACTTGGGTGTGACCAGTACTGAGTATGCCAGTGGCGCCGCCACTGGTGGCATTGATACTAATGTGACCAGCGGTGTTGGGGTGCTACTGCAGGATATAACCCAGGCATTTCTGAGGATTTCAAGGATGACAATGATGAGCCTGATGACTTCGCCAGTAGAAAGGCTCAAGTACCTTCCTTGAAAAGGTTGGCTTTGTGGACCAATGGAAGGAGAGCAGCAATGTCTTTGTTCGATGACTTCTTATTAATCGTCTTATCTTTCATTGTCAACTTTTATTTAATACATTTGCCAACTGACTGTCATCTGATGCATTTTCATGTAGTAGTGTTTGTTAGTAACAATTTCAAGACACTAGAAATTCTAGAGTACTCTAGAAGTCTGGAATGTTGAGTGTAAACTTATTACATGTAATGCATTCTGAACTTGAGCTTGTGGGCACAATAATTATGCAAAAATTTTACATGTAATGAAGTTTGTTTACCTGTACCACTGCATGCCAGACTCTAATTATAAACAACATTGTGTTTTTGTCTGGTAGAAAAAACTTAAGGCACAAAATGAGATTTTTCTTTGCAAGTGTATTTCTTGTGATATTTTGGATTTAGTTCAAAAGTCTGAGAAAACGAATTTCGAGGATTTACATGATATTAAATTGCTATTCTTTGTGAATACTTTCATCCTACGAAATTTTCCTTGGGTTTTAAGGAGGTACCTTGTGGTCACTGATGCATGTAGTGCAGCACCATATACGCATAAAGGAGATGATATCAAACATTAACACTCCTGGAAGACGTGTACACAAACTGAATATCTAATTGGATTTACCAATTCCTCTGTGACGATTAGGGTCTTCCTATACCTTTGGTAAATGATTTGTTTTCTCATGAATCTATACACATGTATGTATTGGGCAAGAGACATGGATACAAACTTGTACAAAGATAACTAGACATTAATAGAAAAGAATTGAATTAAAAAATATTATTAAAATAAAAGTATTATTAAACGACTTAGTAATGAGATTGAAGGGGTAGATAATTTTCTAAAATGTCAGGTAGAAACTCTTTTCCCATATATTATATACTCTCCCAAACAGGTTCTTTACCTTTAAGGATGAGATTTTTTGCATGCATTTTAAGGTACATTTTTAAGGGCAGTTCCATAACTTATTTTTGGAATTTTATGTTTTTCATAAAAATATAATTATATTTTTATACAAAAACATAAAATTCTAAAAATAATTGATGGAACTGCCTTTAAAATACACTTTAAAACATATTGATTAGGTTTTATCTTATTCGATACATAGTTGTCTCTCCTTTTAAAATTCCTTTTCTCTATCAATCTCTTTTTTTTTTTTTGCTAAATTTTTCTCTATCAATCTCTTTTTTCTCTATCAATCTCGTTCTCTTAATCGGTGATGGTTTTTTACTCGGTTCAAATTCGTTGAGAATGACGCTAAACAATAGCCTAATTGCAATCCATTTATTCCTGGAAAGTAATTTGTTCATATTTACGATAATGATTAATACGTTTTAAGGGTTGAACTTGGATTTTAGTTGTTTTCTTGTTCCTCTGTTTCGATTTGTTTCCCTGTACTCTACAAATTTTTGTTACTAACACACACGTGCACGATTAATATTTTGTTTTTTTACTGATTTCCAGGATTGTCCAACACCAAATAAAGACGAGGCTTGCAAACGTACTGAATGCTTTTCCCAACAGGCTAACGTTTGGACCATGGGGTAATTGCAAAATGCTTGTAGGCCTACACTCGGCCCAATTTCTACATGTGTGCAAATGCAGACATAGCTGTGCTCAAACTTGAAATGGCTCTACAAATGCTTTTACGAGAGTCATACGTTGTGAATGCATGGTAAAATAAACACCACTCGGTTTGGAGTTATATCTTCTACCTATACTATAATATTATAAACAAATTAGGGTATATTTGGTTGTCGATTTGGTACATTTTTTTGGTACAACTGTTAGATTTTAAAATAAATAAATGAAAATCGTTGGATCTAATGCTAAAGAAATATTACTTTTCTAATATTTAAATCTATCTATACTGTTATGGAATAAAAAGTAGGGTTATCAAAGTGCGGCTAGGGTTCGTGAGCTTTGTGCTTTAATGGTTGCTCTTGCGTTTCGAGACTAAACGATCCTTGCAAGATGCCTACGTATCTTCGTATTGCTAGAGAATCAAGCCAACGTAGTTCTAGGTGATTGTGCCCTCGAGGCTATGGCGGCGAGAGCTCACCTAGGACGCAGTGGCTTGTATGTCCTTATTCGAGGATCAAGCCAAAACGTGGTGGGTAACGTATGGAGCTGTGTCCAAAACGTAGTTCTGAGATGAGGGGTCTGGCCCTTTATATAGGCTATAGGAGCCTTAGAATCGTAATAGGGTTTGGAGACTTGGTGGACAAGTCACCGTTATTGAGGAAGGTTCTGACTCCTTCCTTATAGGAATTAGTTTCCATGTTGAATTAGGTGCCTTGGAGGCTACACAATATCCCTGGGATATTCTAGAACGTTCCTGGTTTCTAGAACGTTCCCGATTTGTGGATCAGGCCCATGTTAGAAACAAGCTTATACCGGGCGTCCCCGGTTTGGGCTGTTCTTTTGGGTTTAGTCATTAACTACGAATTTAATGCCCAACTAGGGTTTCGGGCCTTATTTACGAGCCAATAAATACTATATTAATTATGTCTTTAGGGATTATTTTTCACCCATATCATATACTATTATATTAAAGCCAAAACATTGAAAGTTTTGGTTTTCGATTTGTTTATCCTATTTATTAAAACAAATAATAATATAATATAATTAATGGTAAATAACCGATTGCCTTTTTCACATTTACTTTTAGTTGAATATATTGCCATTTATATACACCTAAAAATTCAATCGTATCATATCTGTTAATCATAATTAATATTTCTTTCTAATTAAAACATGTTACCATTTTGATTTAAAACTAATGTTATAATCATTAATATATACCCGAAAATATCACACCATATTTTTTAATTATTAATAAAATATATTAAAAATCCGTATACATTGTTTATAATAGGGAAATATTAGTATAATCCGTAAAAATGAGTATATTAAATTATATTTCATTTAAATTAAAAAAATATTAAAAATAACGATTATATCAAAACATAATTGTAATTTTAAATAAAATTTATAACATAATAAAAGAAACCTGTGCATCGCACGCACATTGAAAGTTTGTCGGTTCAATTTTCAGTATGGTCATCCCAATTATTAAAATAAATAGTAAAATATTATAATTAGTGATAATTAGTCAATTTCTTTTTTTTTTTAATTAAAAGAGGTTTACTTTTAATTGATTGATGACATTACCTTTTATAAACACCTAAAATATCGTATCTTCCAATCAATAATATTTCTTTATAAATAAAACACGTTAACTTTTATTTTAATATATAATCTTGCAAAAATTAATATATACCCAAAAATATAACATTATATCGTCTAATCACTAATAAAATATAATAAAAATCTTTATACAACGAATAATGACCGTTAGATTTTTAGTAAAAAATCAGAACCGTTAGATCTAATGATTAGATATATTTTATATTTAAATTAATTTACTAAAATTTCAAAGTTCGAATTCTATCAATGACATATTTTTTTAAAAATTTTATAAAATAAGTTTTAAACCACATAATTTTGTAATCATTAATGTATATCCAAAAATATTACACCATTTTGCTATTAAAGTTTTACTACTTAATAATAACTCTTAGATATAATTATAAGGTATATTTTATGATTAAAGTACTTTACTATAAATTCAAGTTTCGAAACCCGTCAACGACTTTTTAACTTAAAATTCTAATATAAATTTTAAATCATACATATCATTTACTAAATTTATATTAAAATAATATTAAAATAATTTTTACAAAATAATGATTATATAAAAACATAATTATAGCATAAAATAAAATTTATAACATATTAAAAGAAACTCATGCATTGCACGGGTTATAAGCTAGTACTATAATATTATAAGCAAACAAGTATATATTTGGTTGTCGGTTTGGTACACTTTTTTTGGTACACCTAATAACAACCGTTAGATTTTAAGATAAATAAATGAGAATCGTTATATTTAAAATACTCTTATAGGTTCAAGTTCGAATCCCACCAACAACATATCTCTATTAAATATATATATTATTTTATAAACTACTCTCACAAGTTTAAGATTCAATTCCCGTCTACAACATATTATTAATTAAAATATTATCATTAAAAATATTATCAAACATGTATTATAATATTTTATTATCTTCTATAACTTATTTTCCTACTAACTAAAATATATATATATATATATATATATATATATATATATATATATATATGAAAATATGGATAATAAAACTAAAAATATTAAAAAAAATATCCGTGCATCACACGAGTGCTAAACTATATAGTGAAAATTTACGTAAAATCTGGAAAGCACTTACAATTTAGAAAAGTTTGTATAAAAAACGAAAAAAGATCCAAATGATTATATAAAGTTCACTTTTCTATTAAATAAAAATTAAAAAACAATTTTATGTAATATATATATATATATATATATATATATATATATATATATATATATACGTATGTATTTTAAAGTAATAATTCAAAATAAATAATTACATTTATATACATGAGATTTATAAAATTAAAAAAATAGTTTAATAAAAAAAATTTTAACTTAAAACATTAACAATAAAATTTAAATAAAAAATAAGCAACCGTGCATAGCGCGGGTTATAAGCTAGTATATATAATAAGTGTAAGAAGGATATTATCCATAAATTTGGTTTTGGTTTGGTCACTATACTGCTAAAATAATCTCAACCGTAGAATCTAATATTTTTAAAAATAAACGATCAAGATTATATCATATTAAAAAGAAAATTATAATCTGAAAAGGATATAATTTAAAAAGATTGTATTAGAATTGAATTTTAAAAAAATATATAATCTAAAAAAGAAAATTATAATCTAAAATGGATATAATTAAATAAGGTTGTATGAAAATTGAATTTATTTATTTATTTATTAATATTAAAGAAAATTTATATTTACTATTTGGACTCTATCTTGATATCTTAAAATCAGATTTGGATGATTTTATAACCCATGCGAAACCCATGAAATTATCTTTAGTTTTGTGATGTTTTAATAATTATTATCCAAATGAAAACATTCAAAATCTCAAGAGAAAATATAATAACGAATTTTTGCATTAATCCTATTCATTGTAGAAGATTTACATTGATAGTACTATTCAATTTAGAAAACCTAATTGTATATTATTCAAATTCTTGATATACACTTTCTTATATTTCAAATTATATACACTTTTTAGTTTACATATTAAAATATAACATATTTTTTATGCTAGATCCAACGGTTTTCATCTATTTTTTTTAATCTAACGGTTCTAATTATTTTGTCATACTGAGACAGACTATCGATTACCAAAATTTTGGACAAAATCCCTATTATACTTATTATTAAAACTGTATTTGGTTGTTAATGGAGCTATCTTCAAACAGTTTTGAGAAGGGTATTTTGAAAATCAAAACAATATATAAGTTGATTTCATAAATTGAATAGAATTTTCAACGTAAAAAATCGTCAATTTCTTCTATCTTTTTGTTTCTGCATAGTTCTAATTGAAAAATAATTATTAAATCATCAATAAATTATTTATTATTTTGTTAATTTCACGTTGATATGGGCTGAAAATAAGCCCTAAAGACACATTTAATGTGGCATTAATTAGGCCAAGAAAGGTCCAAACGTGGGGGCCACCAACTGGGCCTAAAACCCCAATTATAATATTAATTTCGTAATTAATATTGGGGGGAATAAACAGCTCAGCAATAAGAGTTGGATAAGGATATTATTTCCACCAGACTTAGCCACCAAGGCATCCAACTCAATATGGAAACTGATTCCTACAAGGAATAGATCTAGAACTTTCCTCAAAGACTTGTCTACCAAGTCTCTGACTCCTACCATAATTCTAACGCTCCTGCAGCCTATTTAAAGGGCCAGACCCCTCAACTCAGAACTACGTTTTTGGCTTGATCTTTGATATTCATCAAAGTACGTAGGCATCTTGTGAAGGCAGATTCAGCCGCGAACACGAGAACAGCCATTAAAGCTCGAAGCTCAACCACCCTAGCATTAATTACAAATCGTAACTAATTTTTATTCCACAACATTTGGCGCCGTCTGTGGGACGACAACATCAACCATAGTTCAAACACGAAGAACAACATCGACTGAGGCCATACCCCTTAGCTCTGCTCCACCTGCCATCTCTGATCCGCTCATCACCGCTGAAGAAGGACAATTACCCCCACCAACAGGGACGTTCATTCAACCTCTAACCTCTCAACCCTCAGGGATGATTCCCCATGTTGAGGGAACTTTACCTGTGACTATCCCTCAAAGCCAAGAAACTAACCCTCTTCAGATGGTGGTTTCTCCTCTTGATAGCGTTGGTCGTACGCTACCTCCGGGGGTACAGATCCACACCACGGATCTCCCTTTGAATACCAACCCGATGTATGGGTTGCCTAATTATCCCCCTCAACACAGGGAACCTGGACCGAGCGGTCATGCCTTACAGATCCGAGATCGAGAGTACGATGATTACTCTGGTCCCTATACTGATGATTCAACGTCTGAGGATGACAATGATGATCGTGATGAAGCCCCGAGGAGGCGACGCGCTAGTAAAGAACCTCGAAGGAGGTCCCAAAGAATCCATGATAGACCTCCACAAACGGCTGAGGAAAGGATTAAGGCTCATGCGGCTGGGATCCAAAGGCTGAAGGATGATATTGCTAGAGAGCAAGCAAGGCGAAGTCTGATTCAACCTCCTCCAGTTACAGGGAGGATTCCCATTATAAATCTGGAGAGGCCCTCAAGGAGACAACGAAGGGCCGAAGCCCCAACTGAAAAATCGACAAGGGTGGAGACCCCCAAAAGTAACCCTAGGGATCTGATGCCCCTTGGGGATCCTAATGATCCTACACCTCCGTTCACTGAAGAGGTAATGAATGCTCGCATCTCAACGAAGTTTAAGATGCCGACGATTAAGGCCTATGATGGAACGGGCGATCCCGCAAACCATGTTAGGACATTCTCAAATGCACTGCTGTTGTAGCCTGCGAGCGATGCCTTAAAGTGTAGGGCGTTCCCTCAAACCCTGTCTGGCATGGCTCAAAGGTGGTATAGCCGCTTACCTGCAAATTCAATTGGCTCATTCAAAGAGCTGAGTGCCGCCTTTGTCAGCCAGTTCATTAGTGGGAGAGTTCATGAAAAAAGTTCTGCATCCCTTATGTATGTGGTGCAGGGGAAGAACGAGAATCTGAGGGATTACCTCAAGCGGTTCACCAAGGAGACGCTGAATATCACTGATCTGGAAAATAAGGTGGCCATGGTAGCCCTGGAACACGGAACCACTGATCTCTTCTTTAAAAGGTCTTTGGCAAAACATCCTCCTGAAAATATGGCCGAGCTCCAACGGAGGGCCGACAAATATATCAAGGCTGAGGACAGCATGAAGAAGGAAACCACAGGAGGCAATGGCAAGGGTTCTAATGACTCGAAGAAACGAAAGCAAGAGCAAGAGTACGATGCTAGGGACAAGTATCCCCGGACTAGCAAGGATTTCGAGTCACCACCAAAGAAGGGTTTGGGACCGAGGTTTTTTGATTATGCAAGACTGAACGCCCCCAGGAGTCAGATCTTGCTAGATATTGAGAAGGATAAAGACTTTCGATGGCCGAAGCCACTTAGGGGTGATCCCACGAAAAGAAACAAGGATCAATACTGTAGGTACCACCGTGATGTGGGTCATGATACAGATGATTGTAGACAGTTGAAAGATGAGATTGAGTTCTTGATCCGAAAAGGAAAGCTAAGCAGGTTCACGAAAAATGATGATCGTGGAACCCAAAGAAGGGAATATGACAGAGAGACAATGACAGAAGAGATAACGATCGTGATCGTGATCGTAACCCACAGACCCGAGGGTCAGTTGTTAATATGATTTGGGGAGGCCCGACAGCGGCCGGTGTAACACCCCCAGATCCGGGGTCAGGGATCTGGTGGTTACGGTCTTACATCCATTCATAATACTTGACTTGAGTCCACAATAAATAAATCACATGCTGTGACCCCACAATAATATCCACTCACACACACAACAGTTATAGTCCCAGAGATGAAATTGAAACAAGTCCATAATATCAGAGTTTACGAATAAAATTATTACAAGCCAAATGATATGTTTAAAGGTTTTGCCGTTGATTAACGTTAATGTTACATATAAATAGATTGATAAACAAAAGCTGCCTATCTATGCTACCTCAGCAATGGCAGCAAGGACATCAGCGGGTAGTCCTCGAACGGCGGTAACCTGCTTGCGCCGAGTGCGCCTGGCGCGGGCCATCTGTCCTAGCTGTTGTTGTGATAATATGAACAAAGCAAGGGTGAGCGAAAGCCCACCAACAATAATATAACTGAACAGTGATACATATATACGACAGTTCAAAATATCCTTTGAAATCATATGCCATGCATTGATAAAGTTATTGCCAGTATAATATAAATGATGAAGTTACCAGGTAACTCAAAGTATTTGTTTGTAGAAATATCTGCTACATCAAAAGTAAGCGAGATATTCTCATTGTCATTAAAAGAGGAACTTGCATGAAAAGATTGCAATTCCAGTTATGAACACTTTTCCAGCTCTGCCAACAGTAATCATGTTGCAGGAAATAAATAAGTTTGGATGATGAACCAATGATGGAGTATTCACCGCGCCCGCTGTTCCAATCTTGATGATCAGTCGAGATCGTACAGCTCAAATTAGATTTACTACCGGTAGAAGGAAGAACTGACGGCTTTACTTGTATACCGCCTTACTAGCTCTCCCCGGCCAACGGTTGGGCCAAAGGGGATGGACCGGCGCTACTCGGCCTCTTACACGACTCCTAGTTCAAATAGAATTCATAATTCTGAATGTAACGTTCGTCCCCCTTTCCCCAAGTATAATACTTGTTGATAAGACTCTACAAAGTAGTCGTATCTAGTTGGAAAGGAAAATTCACCAATAACTTCCAAGCTATTGCTTGGTAACGAATATCAACTTGCTCCAACAATCTTACCCCTCGAAAGATGAGAAGGTAAACAATGACTTAATAAGTCAATAGCACCCGAGTTGCGAGTGAAGATAATACTTTATGACCGGGAAGTCGACAAGATAAATAACATTTTCCAAGTAAGGTTCCCTTATTATTAGGGAGATAGACTCAAAGAAGAATGATGTCTGAGAACCTTTCTTGATATAAGATTAATAATAATATGACTCCGAAATATTTTTCGTAATAATCGAAGAAGATAACCCTTATTGAGGTTATTCTAAGTATGGAATAAATATTCAGAGAATATTTATTGAATTAAAAATATTTAAAGAATATTTAGGAATATGAAAGAATATCTTTAATCAGAGTATTTTTCAAAATAATCCCTGAAGAAATATCAGGAGAATATTTATTGAATAAATATTTAAATGAATATTCAAAATAATATTCATTAATTAATAAGACCTGAAAGGAATATTTAAGACAATATTCATAATTAATTAGGAATTTAAATGAATATTCAAAGAGTAATATTCATTTAATGAATAATATTCTAAATGAATATCAAGTAATATTCATTTAGTAATCCAAGCCTTAAAGGAATATTCGAGATAATATTCGATAAATAAATCAAGCTTCAGATGAATATTAAAATAATATTCATCAAGTAATTAATATCCTAAATGAATATTCAAAAGTAATATTTATTTAATAAAATAATATTCTAAATGAATATCCAAATAATATTCATTTAGTAGTCTCATCTTTAGAAGAATATTCGAAATAATAATCGATAAATAATTCGACTCTGAATGAATATTATAAAATATTATTCGTCAAATAGTTACGTTCAAATAATTATTTGAAGTAAGGGTCGTTAAATAAATAATCTCGAACGAATATTCAAATAATATTCGTCGCCCGAATAATGGAAAATATTTACTTAGATATTTTCTTTCGAGGTAATCTCGATATGTCAAGAAATATTGACTCCCGGTCTATATTTGATGAATAAGATGTATACACCCTTCTCTGAGGGTCTTACAATAACCGGCTTATAATTGATACGATAGCTATCTAATTTATAAGCCAATAACAATCAGGGAACAAGCATAATGATATAACTTGAAAATAGGCATGCATGCTATGGCATATTATAACAGAAAACATACATATATATTCAATCACAACAACAGCCTAAAAGAAGGGGATTGAAACTTGCCTGGTAGTCGAGTACGGTAAGGGGTAGTGGTAGCGGGTCCCGGGTCAGCTTGGTGATCTATAAATAGCCAAGACATTCGGGATTAATCACTTAAAACTTTAAAGGTTAAGTTATACTTAAATCGAAACACGTTCTCGAGTTATCTCGTTATACCCCTTTTAGTGTATTTCTTTTATCATCAATCCGACCCGACATTCGTTCGTTAATACGACATATCACTGTACTTATACTTGGCATATACTTAAGTCATATAAGTCTGAAAGTCGATCGTTACGAACCAATATTATACTCTGAGTTTTATCGCTCGTTTTCTAAGTGTTTTAACGAAGTTATAAACGAGTCGTCTTTTAGGGGTTCGTTCGCGTTTAATCTCGATTCGAATATTTTTAATAAATCGAAAAACGATCCTTTTGACATACGGTTTTCTCTCACGCCTTCCTTTTTACCTCTAGTATTTATTTACCAAGATTCGTCATGACTTTACGTATTTTATCAGGGTTCAATTTTAAGTACGAATACTTGTTTACGGCTCCGAACCACTTTTATGAATTTTATCGTAACTCCTAAACCGTAAGTCCGTTTCACGTGATCTTTATATCAAAACGAAGCTTATAACATAAGCTATCCTAACATGGCAGAAAAGTTTCTGGACAGTTGGGCCTTGATGTGAAAAATAGCATACAAAACATGATATTGTAAAATCGGGCATTATAACGGCTATGTTTACGCGTTTTCCAAAGTTTTTACACTTTATCTCGATCTAACAAAGATCAATCCAACCACACAAACACATGATAATCATCATGACTAGTCTATCAACAACTCATCTTAACCATTACATGGTTCATAAACCAAATCATAATTATAACAACTACTAACATGGATCTAAACTTATAATAACATACTAATCACTAAATCATCCATAAATCTCATAAGATCTTAAAATAACACCAAGGGTTTTCAAGTATTATACCTTCCTTGGTGTGTCTAGGAGTCTAACAAGCCTTGATCTAGTCCTTGGATCACCTTAATATAGCTTAGAGCAACAAAGAAAACCAAGAAAACAAAGTTAGTTTCTAAGGATTACTATTCATCATCACTTTTGTAAAAATCATAGAAAATAGAAAAATAAGAGTTTGTCTCTCAAATTTTTACCACATCTTGGCCTCTTCATAAGCTTTGTTTTGAGTCCTAGATCATCAGATTTGAAGCTTCCTAGCTAGGGTTTTGAGCCCCCTTTCTCCTCTGGACAGAAACTGTCAAGCACAGATCAGTTTGGCTTCTTCAACTTTGAGCACGGATTTGACTAGGCTATGCTACTTTGTTGGACATGAAATTTTGAGCGAATATTACCCATAGAGTGGAGAGGCTATGGTTAAAATTTGGTGATTTTATCATGGATAGAAATGGAGATATGAATTTGTCTTTGGAGAGTGTTTCTGCTGGACAGTTTGAGAGAATGAGAGGAATGGAGTTTGTTTTGCTTGCTTTGATCTCATCCTTGTCCAAAATGCATTATTGATGATAATATCTATCATAAAGCTACTTTATTAAAGTGCTTTGCTCATATATGATGCAATTCAAGGGACAAGTGTTGTGATTTTGTGGTGGAAAGGTGTCATGCAAGCTAACTAAGTGATTTGGTTTCTAAAGATGCTAGTTACTTTGTAACTACTTAGTTACTTGATCTTATCTATTTGCACATGCATGTATCTTGGCTCTCTGCTTGTCTCTTTGTCCGGTTATTACTTAATTTGATTGATCGTTCGGAGGAATAACTCATTCGTTTCTAGTTAGGGTTTTACCGGAAACCGTCTTAATATTTATACTATCATCCTCCATTCTCTTTAATAATTCTTGAACCTATTTTCCTTAAATCCCTTCAATAATTCCTTAAGTCTTTCAGTGTCCAAGGAAATCTCGGGGAAAATAAAAGTGCTATTTTTCAGAATTCGACAGCTTTTACATACACTCTTTTTCCCCCTGGATCACTAATACGAACTCAGAATTTCGTTCCGAATACTTCTATATAGTGTCGTCTCATATTATTCTATACTCCCACCAAAACACTATTCATTCTTTATTCTTTACTTATTCCCTTAGGGTTGTACAATTGTCCGTATTCTCTTTCGATCGTCCCTTAACCTTTTTACGGAACTACTGGATTAATCGTTATCGATCTGGATGACATGAGAATATTCTCTTGCTTGGAATTGCCATATCTTATTCCCTTAGGAGATAGATCATTCTTACCTATGTTGTCACCCTTTAGCATTCTTCAAGACATAGAAATAATAAAGTCGAATTCCATTCATTCTTTTAAAATATCAACTATTACATTGTAGCCGTAGCCACTATTCATTCTTACATCATTAAATAAATAAAAGTTTTAATTCTACCCAAAATTTGGGTTCTTACAGTCTCCCCTCCTTAAAAGGATTCCGTCCCGGAATCAGGTAGAAGGCAATTGAGTACTTGTTGGTTATTTCACTTTCCAATTTCCCAGTCAATCCTTAATCAATCCCAATCCTTTTTCAGCACATCTTACTAGTGCTACAATACATCCTTTTTTTCTTTTTCATTAATCTCTGCTACTTTTCGTACAACACACTATTCATGTTATGCTCTTACCCAGTCATATACTATTTTCCTTATTGGTATCTGTGGTGACTTCGGTATCACTATCGCGTTACGAATTCGGAGATAACCTCACTCGTAATTATGCATTTTCTGATCGCTTTAATCTTCACAATCTCGATCAATATAGAGAAGTGGAAAGATTTATTGAGAGATCACTATGATCAATTGAACATTTGTTATATTGCATAGTTAGTACAGAAGGGGGCCAGCCTTTAGTACTTGACAAGCAATTAAACAAGTTATGGTATTCTACTTGGACTTCTATCACATAGACAGATAGTAATGTAGCAGTACCTCCCCTCCTTAAAGGGTTGTTCTTCTCAATTCATAAAGAAGATGAATAAGAGAGAAGAAAAGAAAAGAATTCTAAAGGATTATAGAAAGTTTTCATGATTGTAAAATATCATACTCAGAATTTACCTCTGAACTATAGAGGTTCATTAAGGAAGAAATTAATCATAATTATATCCAATACTATTTGATCGTAACCTCACGTGTCAACATATCTTGTTGCTTTGTCCACTATTCTCTGGACTTGTACCCTGGTTCCACCTTAGCAACACTTACTTTTGGAAAATCTTTGAACCTTTCAGGTTAAATCTTAGTTTCTCGCTTGACACCGTTGTTACTGACATTCCATGTCACGCTACTAGCTTTTTCATATCTATAATATTAACACTATCAGGTTGTCATCCCGAGAATTCATCGGAAAACCCATTTATTAATCCATTCCTAACATTCCTCGCTTCCTATTTCGTAGTTGCTTTCCCCGTCTTTTCTTTATCAATCACATCCTTCTTATTATCTGATTCTTATTTACTTCTGTTATTTACTTCCACCTTCATCTCTTTATTGAGACATCTTTTGCACTTGGCACCTCCTTATTGGTATCCCGTCAAATTTGCTCTATAATCATCACATTATTTCAAATTTAAAACCTCCGAAATGAATCTGGCCGATTTCTTTAGCTTAGATCCAATATAATCTACTTCTGTCAACTTGTTTCTCATCATTTATTCTTTTCTACCCGCGGTTTTTCACAGGTTGTCTTTCGTAAGTCAGACCAGGTCGTACACCTACCTGCTCGCACTCTTATCATCTGTTGAACATCTGCATTTTACTGGTGTAGCTTTGCCACATGAAACACGTTACTACCATGCTATAAGCTTTGGGGGTAAAATTGGCTCGAATGCCACCTTCTGAACACTTTTAAACTCTCAAGTGGCCTAATAAGTCTCGGGCTCAACTACCCTTCTCTCTAAGTCTCATTAATTCTTTCCACGGGAATACATTTAGCATCATGAATCATCTAGCTCATATTCTCTATCTTGTTTGCGCAGAAGTACACTAACACAAACTTGCTTGTCATTCATCAACATGCCACTTAGCAGCACTTTCTTTATCTTTACGTTGTCATCTACTTTCTTAGAAGAATCACCATCGATTGTTGTTTACGTAATGCGTTAATAGCTAACATTACGGGTTACAAATCCTTTAGGGAGACAAAGTAATCACTATTCCTTATCCCTAAGGAACACTTCCTGAACTTAATGTAGATATTACATGAAGTAGATAAAATTGCAGAAGAGTTTCAAGCATCGCAGCTAGGTCCGGTTGATGAAACTATCACTCATGCAGCTTCCATAAAAGACTGGAAACTTAACGGTTTACTTCGTCAATTTTGTATCATGGTCCTGGTTTGCCTCAAAACGGGACCTTCTAGGGTACGTCATATGCTTAAGACTCCATCAGGAATCGAATCTTTACTTAAACTATTATTACCTTCGATTCTTGCACAATCATCAAAAGGAATGTAAATTCCTCCACTCCGATATGACCTTCAAGGTCTTTCCAAATATCATTTTGTTTCTTCGGTATGAACATTTGTAATTATTCCTTTATACTTAGACTGTCGGCCACCTCATTGGCCTTTCCTGATAATAATAATTCCTTGTAATCCATGTTTTCTGGATACATTCCAACTCAAATTTTTCTACCTCATTCCCATCACTGTTGGGTGAAAGCATTCTCCCTTAAGCTCTGCTGAAGGAGAAAATATATCTATCAGTCTTTTTTTTTTCCATAAGTCATTGCTTCCACCTACCCGTGGGAACTTTATCACGTTTATTCCCACTCCTACTTAGGATACTACTTTTCTTAGTTCTTTCCTTATCTTAGGATAATCTCAACCTTTATAGGTTCAATCCATACTTTCTCAGGGTTTCATACATGCATCATCTGGTATATTGCTACTGTGTCTTACATTCTCTTCCAAACTTCTAGTTGGAAACTCAGAATATTAACTTTTTCTTGTAAGGTTTCTTAGGTCATCCTCATCATTCCTCCTGTATTTTCTAGGTACAGGGTATATCAAAACGTCATTGATCAATACTCTAATAATTCTATCTATGTTCTTTCCAGAACTCTTTTTAATAATCCTTACCGGTCATTGTTGCCTTAGCAAGTCCAACTCATATCATTTGAATTCATAATGTCGTTATTAGGGTTAATGCCATCCCTTGTGCATTCCCTAGGGTTTGTCTTAATTTATGGATATCCTATCCTTAATTCAACTTCCAAGGAATTCTTGCCTCATGTACTTGGCAATCAAATCATGTATCCTTAATAAGGGTCTCTTCTCAATCATTCTCATTTGATAATCGATCGGTGGCTTAATGCTAACCTCTTCTTTCAGATAGTTGTCAGCCTATTTGACCTTCTAAAAGACAACGTATGTCTATCTGCTCTCTTACAGAACTTGGTACTGGTAGCAAGGATGTTCTGAAAGATATTGGTCGAGTTCAACGTGAATTTCTTAGTGCTTATCGTTCTTCACAAAGGTACTTGCCTCAGACAAAATTCCTACAGCATACTGTTCAATTTCTGACCATTTCTATACTCTCTTCATATACCTTCATTGTTTACTTTCCTCCGTCATAATATATTCATGGTATTTATAATACCCTAACATCATACATCTCAAGTCATTATACTTCCATTTTTACTCGTAATCTTGGGCAATCATATACACATGAATCACTTTAGTACGGGTGACCCCATTCCAAAAAGTCTAGTAAATTCCCAATCCAAACATGGGTTGCAAAGGGTTCAGTAGAAGATTCCTACGATCTCATTAATATTTCCTTTATATCAAAAGCCCTTGCAGTCGGTGCTTACTTAGAAGCAACCCTGCTTTGTCCTTTCATTGCTGGTCTAGTCACTTGATAATCCTTTGTGACTTGGCCTCAACCGACTATACTAAAATAAAAATATATGGTTTTAGGGGTTGGCTAATTAGCATTACTTTTCTAGCAATTGCTGGCATAGTGCCTTCTACTTTGATACCTTTCTACCTTTCCCAAAACTTTACTCCATATAGGTCTTAATCGATTTCTCGGCACCATCTCTGGTCACCTTTCCTCTATTTTTATCTTTTCAACTATTCTTATCACTCCCACGTGCCACGCAAGCTTACCATTCCTGGCATAACAGCCTTTTCACTTAAGTCAATCCCGAAGTTTCTCAGTCCGGCTGGTTTCTTACTTACATTTCCTGTTTTCGTCCAATCTCACTTTATCATTGTATTTCTACAATCAATCGCGATAACCGGGGTCTGTCCACCAACCCATGTAGCGGCTACCTTACCCAATTCACGGGGTTTGTCCCAGTTTCTACCCTCTTCCATGATGTTCTGTGATAATCAGAAAGACAAGGTTTGCCAAAATTCGTTGAAATTCTTCCCAGAATTAGGGAAATTTTGGTCAATCTATCCATCGACTGGTAACACTAAGGAGACCAGTTTCGAAACCTGAAGAATAGTTCTATGAACCTCCTAGTAGGTAGAACCGTAAGCAGTCATAATTAACGAAATAATCGTCATCAGGTTGGAAATTTAACCCCTGGAGAGGAACCAATTATATATATCCCTTAGAAGGGAATCAACAGTTTTAAACTGAAACTTGTCGCAACGTCCTGATGCCTATACGTCCTGATACTCAATATTACCAAATGTCAGTCTACCTGACTACTAGTCTCAGAAGGAACATTACCGTCGGAGTTGGTTGTTCCACAAAAATTGGCACTACTAAGGCCATCCGAACCTGGTGAACCATGCTGTCCGAATGCATCCGCAAGTACTTTGTCGTGCTGCGCAAGCATACATCATAATCCTTTATGCGAAGCGTCGTTGGAAGCACAAAGTCTCGTTTTTCCATTAATCAATGCCAACTCTTGGTCATTACCAATTTCATCTTTTAGCTCCAGGAAGATTTTCTCACATTTTTCTCTTTAACTGCTGATCGTATTACTGGATCCATTATAATTCCGCGTCGGAGTAAACTTAAGGTAACTACTATAATCCATTCAAAGAAAGAAAGAATTTAATATTCCTCTGAGTCACATGCATCTAACGTTTCTGGTTCATCATTTCACTGAGTTAAATTAACCCTATACTTAGTCTTTGACAATAGTCTCATTACGAGTTCATCTTGACTCACTGGTCTTATCTTCCGGTAGGTTCTGAGATCATTGTCTTGCTTACTACTTCCTTATATAACTTTATCCAATCATGCTGTCACTTCCCAATGTTTTCACTTTCTAACTGATTCATTCATAAAATGGACATTTTCCTGACTAAAACAACTTCATCAACCTCAATTTGGTTCCATAAATTACAACCTATGACATCTGCCTTCTCATGGCGAATTATTACTGACAATATTCATACTTATTCTTTTATCAAATGATATGGCACTTACTGCCTTCTCAACTATTCCTAGGGACTCTGCTCCTCACCTTATATCGATGCCTTTGATAATCATACATCCTTCTAGCACTCTTTTCGTTAATATGAAAGTCTCTAATGATTCTCATCTATTCCCGTATAAGATCTCAAGTAATTCTTCCAATCCGTCTTACTTGCTGGTACTACCTCCAGTAGTCCAGCCACGAATCCAACATGAATCTTCAGTTCTCTTGCTAATAGCTTAGTTCTTTATGCCCACTTTTCTGAGCACTATACCTTAATCATCTCAGTCTTTCTGGCTACAGCCTTCATTCCTCGAGGGTAAGCTCCTTATCCTAACAAGATTTCCCTTATCTACTGGAACCTCTTCCGGGTCTCCAGTAGGATACTCTATTGAATTTACCCGCTGATCTTCAGCATATAATAAAGCATCATCGCGCTGCTGCTCGTATGCCTCAAGGTCTGCTGCCTTACTTGTCGATGCGATATCGAGCTAAGTTACTATCATGATACTTAAGAGTTCCCATAAGGGTTTTATACGTCATCACTACCTTAAGTAGTCCGACTATGAACTTGGCAAGAGTTGTTATTATCTTAGTGAATTTATTGTTTTAACGTCGCCTCATCTCTGGGGTTTATAACGTACGCTCTGATACCACTTCTGTAACACCCCCAGATCCGGGGTCAGGGATCTGGTGGTTACGGTCTTACATCCATTCATAATACTTGACTTGAGTCCACAATAAATAAATCACATGCTGTGACCCCACAATAATATCCACTCACACACACAACAGTTATAGTCCCAGAGATGAAATTGAAACAAGTCCATAATATCAGAGTTTACGAATAAAATTATTGCAAGCCAAATGATATGTTTAAAGGTTTTGCCGTTGATTAACGTTAATGTTACATATAAATAGATTGATAAACAAAAGCTGCCTATCTATGCTACCTCAGCAATGGCAGCAAGGACATCAGCGGGTAGTCCTCGAACGGCGGTAACCTGCTTGCGCCGAGTGCGCCTGGCGCGGGCCATCTGTCCTAGCTGTTGTTGTGATAATATGAACAAAGCAAGGGTGAGCGAAAGCCCACCAACAATAATATAACTGAACAGTGATACATATATACGACAGTTCAAAATATCCTTTGAAATCATATGCCATGCATTGATAAAGTTATTGCCAGTATAATATAAATGATGAAGTTACCAGGTAACTCAAAGTATTTGTTTGTAGAAATATCTGCTACATCAAAAGTAAGCGAGATATTCTCATTGTCATTAAAAGAGGAACTTGCATGAAAAGATTGCAATTCCAGTTATGAACACTTTTCCAGCTCTGCCAACAGTAATCATGTTGCAGGAAATAAATAAGTTTGGATGATGAACCAATGATGGAGTATTCACCGCGCCCGCTGTTCCAATCTTGATGATCAGTCGAGATCGTACAGCTCAAATTAGATTTACTACCGGTAGAAGGAAGAACTGACGGCTTTACTTGTATACCGCCTTACTAGCTCTCCCCGGCCAACGGTTGGGCCAAAGGGGATGGACCGGCGCTACTCGGCCTCTTACACGACTCCTAGTTCAAATAGAATTCATAATTCTGAATGTAACGTTCGTCCCCCTTTCCCCAAGTATAATACTTGTTGATAAGACTCTACAAAGTAGTCGTATCTAGTTGGAAAGGAAAATTCACCAATAACTTCCAAGCTATTGCTTGGTAACGAATATCAACTTGCTCCAACAATCTTACCCCTCGAAAGATGAGAAGGTAAACAATGACTTAATAAGTCAATAGCACCCGAGTTGCGAGTGAAGATAATACTTTATGACCGGGAAGTCGACAAGATAAATAACATTTTCCAAGTAAGGTTCCCTTATTATTAGGGAGATAGACTCAAAGAAGAATGATGTCTGAGAACCTTTCTTGATATAAGATTAATAATAATATGACTCCGAAATATTTTTCGTAATAATCGAAGAAGATAACCCTTATTGAGGTTATTCTAAGTATGGAATAAATATTCAGAGAATATTTATTGAATTAAAAATATTTAAAGAATATTTAGGAATATGAAAGAATATCTTTAATCAGAGTATTTTTCAAAATAATCCCTGAAGAAATATCAGGAGAATATTTATTGAATAAATATTTAAATGAATATTCAAAATAATATTCATTAATTAATAAGACCTGAAAGGAATATTTAAGACAATATTCATAATTAATTAGGAATTTAAATGAATATTCAAAGAGTAATATTCATTTAATGAATAATATTCTAAATGAATATCAAGTAATATTCATTTAGTAATCCAAGCCTTAAAGGAATATTCGAGATAATATTCGATAAATAAATCAAGCTTCAGATGAATATTAAAATAATATTCATCAAGTAATTAATATCCTAAATGAATATTCAAAAGTAATATTTATTTAATAAAATAATATTCTAAATGAATATCCAAATAATATTCATTTAGTAGTCTCATCTTTAGAAGAATATTCGAAATAATAATCGATAAATAATTCGACTCTGAATGAATATTATAAAATATTATTCGTCAAATAGTTACGTTCAAATAATTATTTGAAGTAAGGGTCGTTAAATAAATAATCTCGAACGAATATTCAAATAATATTCGTCGCCCGAATAATGGAAAATATTTACTTAGATATTTTCTTTCGAGGTAATCTCGATATGTCAAGAAATATTGACTCCCGGTCTATATTTGATGAATAAGATGTATACACCCTTCTCTGAGGGTCTTACAATAACCGGCTTATAATTGATACGATAGCTATCTAATTTATAAGCCAATAACAATCAGGGAACAAGCATAATGATATAACTTGAAAATAGGCATGCATGCTATGGCATATTATAACAGAAAACATACATATATATTCAATCACAACAACAGCCTAAAAGAAGGGGATTGAAACTTGCCTGGTAGTCGAGTACGGTAAGGGGTAGTGGTAGCGGGTCCCGGGTCAGCTTGGTGATCTATAAATAGCCAAGACATTCGGGATTAATCACTTAAAACTTTAAAGGTTAAGTTATACTTAAATCGAAACACGTTCTCGAGTTATCTCGTTATACCCCTTTTAGTGTATTTCTTTTATTATCAATCCGACCCGACATTCGTTCGTTAATACGACATATCACTGTACTTATACTTGGCATATACTTAAGTCATATAAGTCTGAAAGTCGATCGTTACGAACCAATATTATACTCTGAGTTTTATCGCTCGTTTTCTAAGTGTTTTAACGAAGTTATAAACGAGTCGTCTTTTAGGGGTTCGTTCGCGTTTAATCTCGATTCGAATATTTTTAATAAATCGAAAAACGATCCTTTTGACATACGGTTTTCTCTCACGCCTTCCTTTTTACCTCTAGTATTTATTTACCAAGATTCGTCATGACTTTACGTATTTTATCAGGGTTCAATTTTAAGTACGAATACTTGTTTACGGCTCCGAACCACTTTTATGAATTTTATCGTAACTCCTAAACCGTAAGTCCGTTTCACGTGATCTTTATATCAAAACGAAGCTTATAACATAAGCTATCCTAACATGGCAGAAAAGTTTCTGGACAGTAGGGCCTTGATGTGAAAAATAGCATACAAAACATGATATTGTAAAATCGGGCATTATAACGGCTATGTTTACGCGTTTTCCAAAGTTTTTACACTTTATCTCGATCTAACAAAGATCAATCCAACCACACAAACACATGATAATCATCATGACTAGTCTATCAACAACTCATCTTAACCATTACATGGTTCATAAACCAAATCATAATTATAACAACGGGGAAAAGGACATTTTCACCACTGTACTATTTTCGGAATTGCAATTGCACTACTGTATTATAAACGGACTACTGTACTTTAGCATTTTGAACAAATTCATCACTTTCGTCAGTAAAATTGTAAAACAGTAGTGGTGAATTTGTTATAATTTGACTGACGGAAGTGGTGAATTTGTTAAAAACGCTAAAGTACAGTAGTCCGTTTGTAGTACAGTAGTGCAATTGCAATTCCGAAAATAGTACAGTGGTGAAAATGTCCTTTTACCCTTATAACAACTACTAACATGGATCTAAACTTATAATAACATACTAATCACTAAATCATCCATAAATCTCATAAGATCTTAAAATAACACCAAGGGTTTTCAAGTATTATACCTTCCTTGGTGTGTCTAGGAGTCTAACAAGCCTTGATCTAGTCCTTGGATCACCTTAATATAGCTTAGAGCAACAAAGAAAACCAAGAAAACAAAGTTAGTTTCTAAGGATTACTATTCATCATCACTTTTGTAAAAATCATAGAAAATAGAAAAATAAGAGTTTGTCTCTCAAATTTTTACCACATCTTGGCCTCTTCATAAGCTTTGTTTTGAGTCCTAGATCATCAGATTTGAAGCTTCCTAGCTAGGGTTTTGAGCCCCCTTTCTCCTCTGGACAGAAACTGTCAAGCACAGATCAGTTTGGCTTCTTCAACTTTGAGCACGGATTTGACTAGGCTATGCTACTTTGTTGGACATGAAATTTTGAGCGAATATTACCCATAGAGTGGAGAGGCTATGGTTAAAATTTGGTGATTTTATCATGGATAGAAATGGAGATATGAATTTGTCTTTGGAGAGTGTTTCTGCTGGACAGTTTGAGAGAATGAGAGGAATGGAGTTTGTTTTGCTTGCTTTGATCTCATCCTTGTCCAAAATGCATTATTGATGATAATATCTATCATAAAGCTACTTTATTAAAGTGCTTTGCTCATATATGATGCAATTCAAGGGACAAGTGTTGTGATTTTGTGGTGGAAAGGTGTCATGCAAGCTAACTAAGTGATTTGGTTTCTAAAGATGCTAGTTACTTTGTAACTACTTAGTTACTTGATCTTATCTATTTGCACATGCATGTATCTTGGCTCTCTGCTTGTCTCTTTGTCCGGTTATTACTTAATTTGATTGATCGTTCGGAGGAATAACTCATTCGTTTCTAGTTAGGGTTTTACCGGAAACCGTCTTAATATTTATACTATCATCCTCCATTCTCTTTAATAATTCTTGAACCTATTTTCCTTAAATCCCTTCAATAATTCCTTAAGTCTTTCAGTGTCCAAGGAAATCTCGGGGAAAATAAAAGTGCTATTTTTCAGAATTCGACAGCTTTTACATACACTCTTTTTCCCCCTGGATCACTAATACGAACTCAGAATTTCGTTCCGAATACTTCTATATAGTGTCGTCTCATATTATTCTATACTCCCACCAAAACACTATTCATTCTTTATTCTTTACTTATTCCCTTAGGGTTGTACAATTGTCCGTATTCTCTTTCGATCGTCCCTTAACCTTTTTACGGAACTACTGGATTAATCGTTATCGATCTGGATGACATGAGAATATTCTCTTGCTTGGAATTGCCATATATTATTCCCTTAGGAGATAGATCATTCTTACCTATGTTGTCACCCTTTAGCATTCTTCAAGACATAGAAATAATAAAGTCGAATTCCATTCATTCTTTTAAAATATCAACTATTACATTGTAGCCGTAGCCACTATTCATTCTTACATCATTAAATAAATAAAAGTTTTAATTCTACCCAAAATTTGGGTTCTTACAGCCGGCACGACTCGGAACTCTTGAAAAGCGTATGCCAGAGAAGTAATGCACATCGTGGGAGAAGCCCCAAAACGTTCCAGGACCGAAATAGTTATTGGGTTTGATGATTCAGACCTCGAAGGGGTAAAATTCCCACATGACGACCCGTTGGTCATAACTCCTGTAATTGGAAACTCGGAGGTGAAACGAGTCTTGATAGACAATGGGGCTTCTGTTGATATCTTGTTTCACGATGCGTTTGTGAAAATGGGGTACACCGATTCTCAGTTGACCCCCACCAACATGCCAATCTACGGATTTAATGGAGTAGAGTCCAAGGTTGAAGGGACTATTCAGTTACCCATGACAATTGGACAAGAACCTAGAGAGGTTACTCAGATGCTGAATTTCCTTGTGATCAAGGCATCCTCGACTTATAACGCGATCCTAGGAAGGACTGGACTTCATGCATTCAAGGATGTGGCCTCCACATATCACATGAAGATTAAGTTTCCAACAAGGAATGGTGTTGGAGAACAAAAGGGTGATCAGAAGATGGCAAGAAGTTGTTACGTATCTGCGTTAAGGGTTGATGGAATCGGGGGGCAGGTGCTTCCGATCGAAGACATGGATGTCCGTGGTGATGATGAACACCGAGGAAAGCCAGCAGAGGACTTAATACCTATTCCTCTGGAGCTAGGTGACCCCGAGAAGGTGACTTATATAGGAGCCTCTTTGAAGGAACCCCTGAAGGGCAAGTTGATAGCATTCTTGCAAGAAAATAGCGATGTGTTTGCTTGGACAGCAGCTGATATGTCAGGGATTGATCCCCAACTCATAACTCACAGATTGAATGTCGATCCTAATCGGAAGATAATATAGCAGAAGAAGAGGAACTTTGCACCTGAAAGGCAAGAATCCATAAAGCAAGAAGTGGAAAAGCTCTTAGAAGCTGGGTTTATTGAAGAGATTCAGTTTCCAGAATGGTTGGCTAACCCTGTGATGGTCAAGAAAGCCAACGGTAAGTGGAGGATGTGCATAGACTTCACCGACTTGAATGACGCATGCACTAAGGATTGCTTCCCTTTGCCAAGGATAGACATGTTAATAGATGCCACAGCTGGACATGAGATGCTGAGCTTCATGGATGGTTTCAGCGGCTACAATCAGATTAAGATGCACAAGGATGACATCCCTAAGGTATCTTTCATAATTGACTTCGGTGTTTTCTGCTATCTTGTTATGGCTTTCGGTCTAAAAAATGCAGGAGCTACTTACCAACAACTGGTGAATAAGATATTCGCCCATCTGATTGGAAAAACCATGGAGGTCTATGTTGATGACATGCTAATCAAGAGCCTGTTCAAGGCAGACCACATTAAGCACCTCAGAGAGGCATTCGAAGTGCTGAGGCACCACAAAATGATGTTGAATCCAGCCAAGTGTGCCTTTGGCGTTGGATCAGGCAAATTTTGGGGTCTGATGGTTTCAAAGAGAGGCATAGAGGCCAACCCTGACAAGATCAAGGGAATCTTAGACATGGAGCCACCACGCTCTATAAGAGATGTGCAGAAGTTGACAGGCCGGGTAGCGGCTTTAGGAAGATTCATCTCCAAGTCTGGTGACAAATGCTTTTCTTTCAAGCATTGAAGAAGGTGAAAAATTTTGAGTGGACCCCTGAGAGCCAAGAGGCCTTTGAACAACTGAAGAAGTACATGGTTGAAGCCCCGTTGCTGGCCAAACCTAGTCCCGGGGAGACTTTTTATCTATATCTGGCGGTATCTGAGCAAGCGTTGAGCGCCGTTCTCATTCGAGAAGAAAAGAAGGTCCAGAAACCTATCTATTATGTGAGCAAGGTGTTGCACGGGGCTGAGCTGAATTACTCTCCCATTGAGAAGTTCGCCTTGGCTTTGATAACAGCCTCGAGGAAGTTACGCCCGTACTTCCAGGCACATAAGATTGAAGTCCTGACGGACCAACAGTTGAGAAACATATTGCATAGCCCAAAGGCTAGTGGAATGCTAATCAAGTGGGCGATCGAACTTGGAGAATTTGATATCACGTATAAGCCTCGAACAGCCATTAAGGCTCAGGCATTGGCTGACTTCGTGGTTGAATGCACCATTAGCAACCAAGAAGTCGGGGGGCAGGAGATAATAACAACCCCTGAGAAGCAAAATAAAGATGGGGAACTTGAACCTGACCAAAAGGAATATTGGGTGCTCTATTTTGATGGAGCATCAAAAACAAAATCTAGTGGTGCAGGCTTAGTATTGCAAAGCCCCGATGGGTTCACAGTTGAATATGCTTTGAAGTTGGATTTCCAGACAACCAACAATGAAGCTGAGTATGAGGCCTTGATAGCTGGTTTAGGCTTGGCCAGAATCATGAGAGACAAGAATTTCAAAGTTTGTGGAGATTCAAGATTAGTAATCTCTCAAGTAAATGGTGAATTTGAGGCCAAGGATGAAACTATGGCAAAGTATCTACGAGTTGTGAAAGCTGTCATGACTCAGTTTGACGAGTGTTATGTAGAACACATCGCGAGAGAATAGAACGTTAAGGCTGATGCCCTATCTAAGTTCGCTTCTTCCGAGATAAAAAACTATGCAGGGAGTGTTTACTTCCAGGTCTTGAAGGCCCCGACTATCAACTCGAAATTAGTAGCACCAATTGATGTGGGAAGCTGTTGGATAGATCCTATCAAAGCTCACCTAGAAGCCGGATGGCTCCCTGACGATGCCTCGGGGGCACGAAAGCTGTCAGTGAGAGCATTGAGATATGCCTTGATCGAGGGCGTCCTTTACAAAAGGTCTTTCGTTATCCCGTACTTGAAATGTTTGAGGCCCCAAGAGGCAAGAAAAGCTTTGGAAGAAGTTCATGAAGGTATTTGTGGGCAACACTTGGGGGGCAGGGCCCTAGCTCACAATAACTCGTTTGGGATTCTACTGGCCAGAGATGTTGGCCGATGCACAGAGCTATGTCAAGCGGTGCGATCGATGCCAGAAGCATGCTCCGATAGTAAGGCAGCCGCCTGAGATGTTAATATCGGTTAACTCCCCTATTCCATTCGCGATGTGGGGAATGGATATACTTGGTCCCTTCCCCGTAGCTTCAGCACAAAGGAAGTTTCTGCTAGTGGCCATTGATTACTTTACTAAGTGGATTGAGGCTAAACCTCTAGCCAAGATAACCACAAAACAAGTTGCCCAGTTCTTTTGGGAGAATATAATTTGCAGGTATGGAATCCCACGAATTTTGGTGACAGACAATGGGACACAGTTCAATAATGAAGAGTTCAAGAAGTATTGTGAGGAGAATGCAATTGAGTTTCGTTTTACCTCAGTGGCTCATCCACAAGCCAATGGGCAAGCTGAGGTAGCTAATCGAATTATCCTTGATGGACTGAAGAAGAGGGTCGAACGCTCTAGAAATGCTTGGGTAGATGAGTTGTTGCCATACTATGGGCATACCGTACCACTTGTAAAGTGACCACTGGAGCAACCCCGTTCCTGGTGGCTTACGGAGCTGAGGCAGTTGTGCCTTTGGAGATCATGCAAGCGTCACCTCGAGTTGAGGCCTTTGAACCAGAAACTAACGAAGAGGGCATGAGACTCGCCCTGGACCTGATTGACGAAGTCAGGGATGAGGCAAACGCTAGAAATGTGGAGCATCAAAAGAAAGCATCCTTTTATTGCAACCATAGGGTTAAGGAAAGGTTCTTTCGACAAGGCGACCTGGTTCTAAGGAAGATCGAGGCTTCCGGAGTTGGCCAGAAGGGAAAGCTGACCCCAATTGGGAAGGGCCGTATCTAGTCAAGAAGACGTTGGGACGAGGATCATATAAGTTGGAGACCTTGGACGGGGTTGAGGTGCCCCGTACTTGGCATGCCTTGAACCTCAAAGTTTATTATGTATAAGTTATCCTTGCATGGATTCAACTTTCTATCTATTTATTAGGAGAAGTAGAAATAAGGTTCGATAAAACCATTCCAGGGCTTAATGCCCCGAGTAGGACCATAATAAGTTATGTAAGGGTTGAACGCATTTCAAATTATTAATGCAAAGTTTGTTTCCCTTTAATGATTCTGTGATTTTGTTTATGTACCAAGCACCTGTTGAGTGTGAGTCTAGAAAGGCCAAGTACCGAAAATAAGTAAACAAACAAATGAGGAATCAAATGCATAAATAAAGACCCCGAATTGCCAACAGTTAGGTTACATCAACAAGACAGATAACAGTTTGGTCCCAAAGGACCTTGAATGAAATCTAGACAGATAAAGCCACATACGGCTAACAAGGCCATGCAAGGCCACGAACTAACTCCTGCTACTCCTCCCCAGAATCCTCTTCTCCAGACTCCTCTCCGCCAGACTCCTCTCCGCCGCTCTCCTCTTCCTCACTCTCCTCCTCCGAGTCTTCACCGGAGTCATCTCCGGGCTCTGCAATCACCATTGGCTGAACTCTAGCAACTTCGGTTCCTTTTTCCTCGGAAGATGAAGAAGAAGTAGAACTGCCCTCGTTCCGAATTAGTCTCTTCCCAGGGATGGGTTGGCGAACTGCTCCAACTTTCTTTGCAGGCGGGATTTTCATCCCACGGGAGCCAGAAGAAGATGAGTCTTGGCTAGCAGCTGGAACAGCCCCCTTTGAGTTGGATCCAGAGCGTCGATGACTGCCTTTGGAGCCGGACCCTGATGCCTGAGGAACAACTTTAGTTCCCGAACCAGAAGCTAGGTTAGCCGGGATGGCACCCCAATTTGGGCAAGGAAAATCAGCCGGGTTGACAACAGATGGATGCCTATGACTTACAGCGTTAATAGCCTTATCCCAACCAACAGACATGTTGAAGGGATGCACCTCATCATCATGATCATCAATGAGCTTAAGAAAATCTTCAGACCTATGGTAGGCCTGGATCACCTTGTCGACATCAGAAGCCTTCTTTTTGGCTAGAGAAGCAAGCTGTTTGCGGGTAGATGCGGCATTAGCTTCAGCACGAACAATTTGGGAGTGTAGATCGTCAATATCTTCCCTGAACCTTATTGAGTCATTTCTCAAGCTAACATTTTCGTCCCTAAAGGCCCGGCCTTGGGACGAAATAGTTTGAAAATAAGCGTTGGCCTGCAACCAAGGAAATGATTAAGCCATGAGGAATATGCAAAGTTTAAATCAACAACTATATCAAACTTAACAGAGGGAATTTTATACCTGATACAAGGCCTGGGTGCCCATGAGCTGAGACTCATCCATTTTGTCACCCGCATGCATTGTCGCTTGGTCGGGAGGAGTGATTGAAAGCTTGGACCAGTCTAGGGCCAAATGAGGACTCCCAAAGACCGAGTCTTGTTCACATATGCCCCAAGGAGGTATGAAAGGAGTCCGGACATCCCCGTCAGCGTTTCGGGATCGTTTACCACCTTGAGAACAACGCTCCAAGAAATGAGGGATGTGAGGCTTAGTTGGATTCAGCTTCTCCTCAGCCCTTTTCTTCATCCTCTTGGTAACAGTTGGCCGGTTCTCGGGACGATTATCAATCTCCTCAGCAGCTGAAATACAAAGAGAGAAATATCGGTATAAGAACAAACAGAGTTCATAATAAGTTCAAGTAAGAAAGTTACCCTCAATGGAAAGAAAGCTAAGGCCGGCCCAAATAAGATTCTTTTCATTTAGAAAAGTTTTATAGTGTGTGCGGCCGTCGTCAGCAAGAAGCCTATCTCGATCTAGCAATTCTGAATCAGTAAGGTCACACACGAAATGTGAACTATCCTCCACGGACCCGAATTTCTTCACAAAGAAGTTGCCCCAGTCACCACCCTTCCACTCAAGAACTACAAACTCCCTTTCCCAGAAATGCTGTGAATCTGGAAAGGAGAAGGGATTCACCATGTGTGGAAGTTTGGCTCGGTGCTTGAGGCTCACCCATCCTTTCTTGAAGTCAGAAGAGTTGCTGGCCCCAAAGATACTTCGAAACATTGTGGTTGTCGGGTGAATCCCCTTTTCCCGACACCTTATCAAGAAAATAGAAATGTACCTCCAGGCATTGGGATACAGCTGACAGGGGTGGATCTGATACTCCGCCAGCAGTCTAATGATAAAATTGTCAACCGGGAATCTGAACCCAGCATCTAAGGCACCCCAGTAAACACAGATCCTCTCAGGATGCCAGTTGCATGTTCTATCTGATGGATTTGGGAGACGAACCTTGATGGCACTTGGAAAGTGATAGGATTCCCTTATCATTTGGACATCTCGCTCCGACAACTTACTGGGACTATTAAAAGAATCTAGGCTAGAACAGTTGGGAAATGCATCCCTCATGATATTTAGAAGTTCAAGCAAGGATTCAAATCTATGTTCAACATATGTAGGAGGTTTGATTCTTTCTTTACCTTTGGCGGTCCTCATTTTACTCTTCTTCGACATAGCTTCCATCATGGAGACAGGGGGAGCCATTGGTTGATCACCTTCTGACATCTTGATACAGAAGCTGAAACTTGATCTTGGATTTGAAACCTGATCTTGAAGCTCAAACTTGATCTTGCAACTCGAACCTAGAGAACTTAAGAATTTGAGAGCTCAGAAATGAAGAAGTGAATTGATATGAAGGCTACTTCTCTTCTTTTATAGAAAGTACATGACCTGGTACATCAGGTTGAATCTCAGCTTGGTTCGTGTTTACAGGTCATCTATCGTTTATAGACGAAAAAAGGACAGAAATTATCCGCGTTATACAGAAAGAATCGTTATAATTCATATCTGTCGGAAAAGAAATAGCTGGAATATTTGCTACATGAATGTTTGCACTTAAGAAGATAAGCAACGAGTTTAGTCTTAAACACAAGGTTAGTAGTGCTAATCCTGAATTAAGGTGTAATACCGATAAAAGTCACGAATGACCAAACTGACGACCTGGAGATCAAGATCGAGCATCTGGATCCCTAGTATCGAGATCCAGCTTCTGGATCCTTGAAAGTCACGTGTGACCAAGATACTAAATCAGAGATCAAGATCGAGCTTCTGGATCCCTAGGATCGAGATCCAGCTTCTGGATCCTTGAAAGTCACGGGTGACCAAGATACTAAATCAGAGATCAAGATCGAGCTTCTGGATCCCTAGGATCGAGATCGAGCTTCTGGATCCTTGAAAGTCACGGGTGACCAAGATACTAAATCAGAGGTCAAGATCGAGCTTCTGGATCCCTAGGATCGAGATCGAGCTTCTGGATCCTTGAAAGTGGCCGACCACGAAACTCTAAGGAGCCGTAGCCGACCACGAAGCAGCCGACCATGACACCTGAAGGAGCCACAATCGACCACCTGGTAGCTGACCACGGCGTTTTGGGATGCCTCGGCCGACCACGAGCTAAACAACCACGAACCGGCCGACCAAGGCGCGCCAAGGAGCCCCGGCCGACCAGGTGCCGGCCGACCACCTGGGATCAAGGCCTCTCGGCCGACCAGGTGTCCGCCGACCACCTTGGTTCGAGGCCCTTCGGCCGACCAGGTGCTAGCCGACCACAAGCTAGCCTTCGATCCAGCCGATCGCGGGTTAGTTCGTGGTCCTGAATCTCGATTTTTCAGCGGATTTAGGGTAATTTCTGGACCTAAATCTCAATTTTTTCGGGTGGTTTTCAGTGCACCGTTTAGTGTCGTTTAGTGCCGTTTAGCACCGTTTATCGCCGTTTAGCGTCGTTTAACATCGTTTAAACGTCGTTTAAGGCTGTTTAGCACCGTTTAGTGTCATTTAGTGCCGTTTAGCACCGTTTATCGCCGTTTAGCATCGTTTAACATCGTTTAAACGTCGTTTAAGGCTGTTTGGCACCGTTTAGTGTCGTTTAGTGCCGTTTAGCACCGTTTATCGCCGTTTAGCATCGTTTAACATCGTTTAAACGTCGTTTAAGGCTGTTTAGCACCGTTTAGTGTCGTTTAGTGCCGTTTAGCACCGTTTATCGCCGTTTAGCATCGTTTAACATTGTTTAAACATCGTTTAAGGCTGTTTAGCACCGTTTAGTGTCGTTTAGTGCCGTTTAGCACCGTTTATCGCCATTTAGCGTCGTTTAACATTGTTTAAACGTCGTTTAAGGCAGTTTACCGCCGTTTAGTGCCGTCTAGCACCGTTCGATGTTGTTGGCATAATCTAACATCGTTGTAAATGCGTCGGTCGCTCCACGCTTTACATCAAAATGATATCAAAGATAAACCCTGACCCGAGTCTCGAGTTAGACAAGTAAAACTTCAAGGAAAGCCTGATCAGTTTTCCTAGAAGTTGGGGGGAAAATGATATGGGCTGAAAATAAGCCCTAAAGACACATTTAACGTGGCATTAATTAGGCCAAGAATGGTCCAAACATGGGGCCCACCAGCTGGGCCTAAAACCCCAATTATAATATTAATTTCGTAATTAATATTGGGGAAATAAACAGCTCAGCAATAAGAGTTGGATTGGATAAGGATATTATTTCCACCAGACTTAGCCACCAAGGCATCCAACTCAATATGGAAACTGATTCCTACAAGGAATAGATCTAGAACTTTCCTCAAAGACTTGTCTACCAAGTCTCTAACTCCTACCATAATTCTAAGGCTCCTGCAGCCTATTTAAAAAGCCAGACCCCTCAACTCAGAACTACGTTTTTGGCTTGATCTTTGATATTCATCAAAGTACGTAGGCATCTTGTGAAGGTAGATTCAGCCGCGAACACGAGAACAGCCATTAAAGCTCGAAGCTCAACCACCCCAGCATTAATTACAAATCGTAACTAATTTTTATTCCACAACACACGTGGGCTGTAATATCGTTCAAATCAAATTATAAAAATTCAAGATATAACACAAATATTAAATTAAAAGTGTAAAATCTTATATATATATATATATATATATATATATCAATTTCTATTAACAATTTGATATGTAAATTAATAACATATAAAAATTAATAATATTAATATAATTATAGATATCAAAAACGGGATTATAAGTTAGTAGAGTAAAGTGCACTTTGTGTACGTGCAGTTAGGCTGTCAGACCACTTTGGATACTGGACTTTAGAAAGTACCACGGGCTATACTGTACTTTACTTTTCATTACATAATGTGTATCGCCGTCAAATCTGTTTAGCTCCGTTAAAAAATCCAGGGGTAAAATCGTCTTTTTATCATCATCTTCTTCATCAACACCCTTTCCACCAGTAAAAATTTATTTATAAAACCATATCAAACTGACACAAGTTCAAAGCTCAAACAATGGCAACAAAGTTTGATGAAACATTCAAAGTACAAAGAAACAAAGTTTAAGACTAAAGCATTAAGAGGACATTACTCATCCTCGTGTTCGTTAGGAGTCTTGATAGGTTCAGCTTCGGATGACTTCTGCGTTCTACCTTCACCATCAGGGTCGTCTACTGTGAAAGCATCATTAGGATACATAGAATTGTAATTCATATGGGCTCATCGACATACCAAGACTTTTATTTACCACGCTTATACTCCAACATTATTTTAGCTCTAGTAACAACCTCTTTAGCGTCAACAAGGAAAGAAAGTCCTTGAGCTTGAAACTTCTTGACAAACTCATCGAACTCCTTTTGAATTTTCTTAACTTGCTTCAAGTTAAAAAATGCTTTTCCTCATGCATCCTAATGCGTTCTTCGCAGTCATTGTGGTCACCTCGAAGCTGAGCAAAAACCTTAGCATCCTCTTTATATTTTTCCCGAGCGAGCAAAGTAGCTTGGACAACCTATCAAGGATAAAGTTGACAAGGAAGTTATTTTACATTTGTATAAAAGAACATACATGTATGGTAAAGAAAGAAGAAATAGGCATACGTGATAGCTTTACAGTTTCATCATTTTAAAGAAGTCAAATAAACCATCGCTCCCAAGTATAATGAAGTCAAATAATGAAGTTAATTTTTATTATTCAAAATTGATATCATATTGTAGAGGAGAAAGAGACGATCTTAATGCAATTTAAATGAGCTAATTTGGTAGGAAATGAATTAGATATACAAGCTCCAAGTTCTAAATAAATTTTTAATGGTGGAAAGGGTGTTGATGAAGAAGATGATGATAAATTGACGATTTTACCCCTGCATTTTCTAACGGAGCTAAACAGATTTGACGGCGATACACATTATGTAACGAAAAGTAAAATCCAGTATAACCCGTGGTACTTTCTAAAGTACAGTATCCAAAGTGGTCTGAGAGCCTAACTGCACGTACACAAAGTGCACTTTACTCAAGTTAGTATAAGTGTAAAACGACATGGAGCTAATTTGCAAACATGCTATCAAGAGAATCATGGCTCCATTCAGATAGTCAGATCTATATTTTTCTTATAAATTGAAACTAATGCGATCAGACTTCACTTATCACTCTACATACAGTAAAACCTCGTTAAATTAATACTTGATAAATTAATAATATCTTTAAGTTAATAATTTTTCCGGTTTCAACTTGGACTAGTTCAAAAAATGATCAATTTTGATAATATAATAAGATAATAATTTTTTTGAAAAATCCTATATAAATAAATGGTCCCAATAATATTATAATTTAATAAGTCCTTTATGATCATAAAAATATATGTATTACCCTTTTGTAAAATAAGATTCTAGGTTCTTAAAATTTGAATCTATATAAAATTCATCCTTAACACTTTTTGTTGGATCCAAAAGTTCGAATGTGATATTTTCATAAAGCATTAAAAAGTTATTCATCAATGTTTTTTGTAGGGGTGAGTATTCGGTTCGGTTAACCGAATACCGAACCGAATAACGAAATAATTCGATTCGGTTAACCGAACCGAAATATTTCGGTTCGATATTCGGTTATTGTATTTCAGTTATTCGGTTATTTAGGTTTTTAACCGAAATAACCGAAATTACCGAATTAACCGAAATATATAATAAATGATAATATTTACATTTTATATGTATAATAATAATTATATATATATAAAATAATAATTTTTTATATCTAAAATAATAATTTTTATATCTAAAATAATAATATTTATATTTTATATGTAAAATAATAATTTTTTAAATGTAAAATAATATTTTTTTATATTTTACATGTAAAATAATAATTTTTTATATGTCAAATAATAATTTTTATATGTAAAATAATAATATTTATATATTTATATTTAATATGTAACATAAAATATATAAATATATATAATTCGGTTATTTCGGTAAAATAACCGAAATAACCGAAATAAATATTTCGGTTCGGTATTCGATTATAATATTTGGCCTTATTCGGTAATTCGGTAATTCGGTTCGGTTCGGTTATTTTACCGAATTACCGAATACTCACCCCTAATTTTTTGATGTCTTGAATGCTTCTTTATGTGCAAAAAATTTTAAAAATGTTGTTTTATCTTTGATATCATCTAAATATACATGAATCTTTCCTTTGAATCTCACTAATACTCATTGAGCTTGTAAAATAATGTATATTGAATTAATTGAATTAAGTAAAAACATAAATTGTAAAATTCATGCTATTTAATGTATTTAATTGGAAATTAATTTTCTTTGATGTCAAAAATTCTCTATAAATTAATAATTATTAATTTATCGATTAATTAATACCTCTCTAAATTAATAGGATTCTCCGATCATTACTATATTAATTTATAGAGATTTTACTACTTTGTTTAACAATAAACTAAAATTTAAATTTCAGGAACACCATATATGACCACAAGTATTTAGGTATCACTGACAAAAAACGGTTTTGCATGTGGGCTTACTTGATTTTAATTTTTAGCAGAGTTGATTTTAATTTTTAATTATATTAATGGACCAGATATGATTTAAATTAAAAAAAAAAAGCATGTCTTCAACAAATATAAGTATGACATGCTCATATTTGATCTATGATCACTCGTCAGTTGGAATCCGCAATTTGAGGAACATCCACAAAAAATAAAAAGGATGGTCAAATCGAGACTAGTAAATCGAAGAGTCTCCTTAGGTAGCCATCGATCGTGAATTATGTACCTTCTTATCATGACAAATCAAGTAATGTAGTCGCTCTTTACCTTGCAATTCCTCTCAATTTCTGTCCTATGAATGGTGATCAAGTATTCAACTTTATCGAATATCGTTAAGATAATTAAATTAGAAATCAAATATTCCGCTAAAAAATTGATCTTGAATTAGTCGAGTCGGTAACCATTTTAAAATAAAATTCTACTTGACAGTTGACACAAACAATCGAATTACGACCATCCGAAAATCAGTTGAATTGTAATCCAGTACTATCAATCTCATTTGATTTCACCTACTTGTGAATATTAAATTCAGTTGTAAATGCATCAACAAACATACCTTTTACATTACAAATCGAAAGTACAGCAAAACCGGAATCAGAACCTCCACACATTATAAAAAAAACATACTATAATAAACCCTGTTCGCAACATATCTATCTGTCATCCCCCAGTAAAAGAAAGCTCGATAGAATGCCAAAAGCAACATACATATATGGTGTTCTTGGCTCTTGTACTGGAGCATGCGCTTGTGGTCCTTTGTATTTCGGTTTAATAACTTGTCTTTTTAACAATTTTTAATGCTTCACCTTTTGTATTGCCCTACTTCGAGTATTTAAAACTGCAAACTTTAAACTTGTCTTGATTATTTTGTGCTACTCATTTGTCGATACCATTGTTTATGTGCACGCGTGGGTTCGAAAGCTTCGGGTATCACACACACTTTCTTTTTCTTCAGCATTTATGGTGTTTTGTGTTTATTTAGGTTGATACTTGTGTTCTATCTATCTGTCTTTCCAACTCATCGATATGCCAAAGTTTGGTCACTATAACCCATTACCGGTCTTCTAGTTGATTGGAACCGTAAACTTAGTATTTATCATCTTAAAATTACAAAATTGAACATTGGGAGACACCAAAATAAGTGAATTGCCATATCCAATGAATATAAATTTGTTAGCAATCCTCCGAATTAATCGAAATATGCAAAAGTTATCCCGAAAACAGGATTATTAAAAAAAAAAAAAAAAATTTTGGTCACTACTTTCCATCCAAGCTGCCATACACAATCGAACAAAGTTTTGCAACTTGTTTCAACCGTGATATTCCAAATTTTATGTTTTCAAAATTGATGGCAGTGCTTAATACTTGGATACGTTCGACAAGGCTGATAAAATCTTCGAAATCGCATTTCCAAAATGTTATTGTGGCCATTGAATACATGAAAATTTAATTTGACTGCCAATCTATTTTAATTATGTATGACCGTAGTTTGTCCGGTCACTGTTTAAAAACGATTTTTTGACACAGTTTAATAAAATGATGAATTATTTTTAGTCGGTTTAAATTTGACTACAATTGATCTTGCGTATTCCGATCTATTACGATCAATATTCATCAGATTTCGTAAAAAATATCACAGCGATCCAAAGTTATATGTACGGCTACCTACCGGGAGATATATAGCGAGATGAGTATGGAACATGAGTCTTTCACTAAGGCCATGTTTGTTTTAGGGGATTATAATCCTTGAAAAATTACACTATCTTTCTTAAATTTAAAGGATTATAATCCCATGGAGGTATATTGCTATCATCTTTTTGATTCATTTCTATGGGATTATAATACCTTCTTTCACAAGGTATTATAATCCCATGGGAGTGAACTAAAACAATGATCAAAATGTGAATTCTTGGGATTATAATCCCTTACATTTGGGATTTATAAGGTAATAATTTGGGGATTATAATCCCTTGAAACAAACATGGCCTAAATACTGTTGTGATTTAGAGTTGGATCATCTATTTATCAGAATAACGCAGACCAAACACAAATTAAGCTTAGATATATAATTAGCAAAATCCGGCTAAAAAACTCAGTACAACCCTCTAACATATATTTTTGAGATGAATGTCAACCTCAATGCACTTCCAATATTTATATTTAAAATGTTTACATTTTTATCTTAAGTATTTTTATCATAAAAATATGGTTTTGGTGTTCAAAGTTATGATCTAACCACCCACAATTAGTAGTTGAAGCACGAGGATAGTCTCCTGTTAGGTTAGCTAATTCACAGCAACTAATCTTTTGTTTAAGTACCCAGAATAATTAAGTCAATTTCTTTCATGAAATTATGTGGAAGGACACAAATATAAGGAGAGCTTACACCCTCTAAATTTAATTTCATTTTTAATCACTAATAATTAACAAAAAAGAAGACACTAATTAACCTCGTATCAAAATGACTTGAATAAAAGCTAATTAATTAGATCATTAAGTTTATACAAACACAGCATTCAGCCAAACTAATTAAAATGACACCGACTTGCATCACCTTAATTACACATGAAATACATTAATAAAACTTCTAGTAATCTAGCCACTTAAATTAATACAAGATTCGAGTCCACATTTCTTGAATCTTCGATCTTCTTCATTGTTTTTTTTTTATAATCAAGATAAAGAAGCTAGCCATGGTTAGTAGTAGATACTAATAAAGACAAATAGGCATTATTAGGCTACATGATTAGACAGTAATGGTTGGGTAAGGTGGTGAAGGCCCAATGGGTCGTACCCGACCCGTCAACCTGAGAAGAAGCTTCTTCTCCTTGATAGCCGGGTCTTCTAGTAACAACACTTTGTCCTTGTCTCGTACTCCAACCATGTGAAGATGGTCTTCATCTTCTCGTTCTTTTCCTTTGAACAAGATTCTCTGCTCTTTTGGCTCCAAACTTGTTATTACCGCTAATATCATCTTTAATTCCCCTGTTTAAAAACAACAATTAAAATCAGCTTTAATTCTCACTAGCTAGTAAATTTTGTTACATACTGGTAAGGACCAGACTTGAATATATCCTCGTTGAGCAAGCTGCTAGACTTGTTTAAAAAGGAAGGAAGTAGCTAGAGATAATGAATTACCAAAAGTGGAAGTTGATTGGATGGGAATATCATGGCATTGAGAAACGGTTGATACTTTAACAATAATAATCCCTTCACCGGAACTATCTGTTGATGATGCACAAGAAGATTCTCTCTTTTGCACAAGCATGCCACCGGGACGAAGCTCCCATTTGATTTCACCCACAGGCATGGAAGCGGCTTTGCCACTATTGCTACCGCCGTTGTCCGCACCACGTAGCTTAGATGAGTTGCTTCTGAAGAACCTCTTTGATCTCAACTTGATCATCTTGTTGTGAAAATGTGTTTGTTTAGTGGGAGGGAGTTGATATGATACTTGAGGATGGATGGGTGGATAATTATAGGGTGGATAATTATATACAAGTTGTGACATGCGTAAACGACAATACATGGTACAATTAAATAATTATTTCTTTACATGTATATAGGAAGGGAAAGGGCGATGCCCGATTAATTCAGTGTATTATATAGTTTATCAAATCATGAAAAAAAATTAGTCGTTCGTTTGAATATATTGTGAATCATACTAATAGAAAGCAGGATTAGTCGTAGATGAATATATTATAGCATTTCGCAATGGTATTAGTTAAAATAATATAAATATTAATTATGTAAAAGTTGTTATAATAATTAATTTTATTTTAAAAATAATATGATATTATTATTTTAAATTTTTATAAATATAATATATTATTTTAATATAATAATATAATATATTTATAAATTCATTATAGGTCACTAAAAGTTCAGCAAGTTGACTAATATTTTTATTATGAGATTTTTATTTTTAAAATTGTAATCTTTTTATATATCTATATTCTTTATTAAAAGCAAAAATCCCTCTTAATGGTATGGTATGGCATGCATACCTCGATACGCCACTATATATTAAATTAATTTAATTAATTAAAATAATATTATCATGTATTAATTTAATTTAATAGTGAAATTATATATTAGAAGTCTATTAACTAAAAATCGAAATAAAAGTCGAGAATATAATATTATATACAACTAAGGGCCCCATTAAATAATATTTAAAAAGTATCTATAATCAATTAATAATAATTGCAATTAACAATATAGTTACTCTTATATTACCCAGAGTGAAGTTATGTAAATTTAAATATTTATTATAATAATATTAAATATTAATTTAATTTAATATTGAAATATATACCAGGAGTCTATTAACGAACCATCAAAATAAAAGTAAAGAATATAGTATTATATACAACTTGGAGCTCCATTAATTAATATTTAAAAAGTATTTATAGTAGTTTAATAATAAACATAAATAAATATTAATTTAATTTAATACTCCCTCCTCGAACGAGGAGTCTATTAACTAACCATCAAAATAAAATTCGAGAATATAATATTATATATAATTTGGGGCTCCATTAATTAACAATTAAAAAGTATCTCTGATAGATTAATAATAAGACAAAATGACAGTTTGTAACCCTTATGTATATGGGTTTTGTCAAATTGATTCAGATTTACATTTTTTAGCACTTTGCAACCCCTATCTTCAAATCTTGCTTCATATTACAACCCCTCCGGTCTAATTGACCTATTTTACAAGCAAAAATGAGTCAAAAACCTCTATACATAAGGGGTAAAAACTGTCATTTTTGAAGATAGGGGTTGTAATATGAAGCGAGATTTGAAGATAGGGGTTGCAAAGTGCTAAATAACGTAAATCTGGACCAATTTGACAAAACCCATATACATAGGGGTTACAAACTGTCATTTTGTCTAATAATAAATATAATTAATAATATAGATACTCCTATATTATCGGACCTCTGTACTTTTAATTTGGTTAACATATATTATAATTATAAATATTGGGTCATGTTCCTTGGAAAACCCTTAAAAGAGAAAACTAAGAACTCTTACATATATTTCATAATAATACAATTTATTATATATAGATTAGGGGCAAAGTTGTCCAAAAATACAAGATAATGTTTTTTAGAAAATTCATATTTAATTGACAATTATAATCATATATCACAAAATCCTCCATTAAAATCAGAAAATTTTAGTTGTTAAAAAAGTAAGTTTAGTTGTAGAATTTTGTAAAACAAAAAAAAAGTTCAGTGTGCATAACTTTGAAATTTAGTACCAAAAAATTATTTTTTTACTACGAAACAAAAAAGGTTCAGTAGTAAAACCCTTTCATTTCGGGGATTTTTTTTTTTGTAAAATAAGTTTAATAAAATAAATTAAAATTTTTGAATAAAGAAGATTGAAAAAAATCAACCAAAAGTTATGTGCAATACAAATTTTAATAAAAATAAAAGATTTTAATTAATGAGTCAATGATTAAATTTCCTTATTTCAATTAATTGAACTAATAGTGTAGTTTTTATTTCCAACAATACCTTTACAAAAATTATTCAAAAATGAATTGAATCTGGACGATCGATTTAGAAGTAATTCAACGACTAATAATGGTATTCACTTATTTTTTAGTGTTTGATTTTCTCTTTATCTAGACACTATAAATCTATACTATTATATTAAAATCGAAAGACTGAAAGTTTGTCGGTTTGGTTATCCTAATTAATAAAATAAATAATTAGAATAATATAATTAATGGTCATTACTCGATTACCTTTTTCATGTTTACTTTTAGTTGATATTACCTTTTATAAACACTTAAAAACATCAATTAATCGTCATTCTGACTTAAGATTTTATAATATAAATTTTAAAGGTAATTTATATCATTAATTAAATTTATATTTAAATAATATTTAAAAATAATGATTATATTCAAACATAATTGCATAAATAAAATTTATAAAATATCAAAAGAAACCCGTGCGTCGCAGGATTATAAGGTAGTAGATAATTAAATATGGTTAACTGGAACTGGGTTTTTTTAACAACATTTTAGTATCAAGTAAGTAAGTGTCATTTAATTATTTAATTGAAATAATATGATAAATAATTTTATTTAAAAAAAATTAAAAATATAAATATTTAAGATAATTCATGAACAATAGTCATCGATGGCGACAAGTTTCGATCAGTGATGAACAACGAACAAAGAGCTTCGATATGGACATTGATGATGGTAGTGTGGTGGGTTATAGCGGTGGGGGGTGTGGTGGCAGCGGTGGTGGTGTGGTGATCTTCTCCGATTTGTGTTGATGAGTGTTAAAAGAAGCGATTTTAGGAATGTAAATTAGTGGGGTTAGATTTTTAAATAAATAAATAAATAATTAATATATTAATTTCTAGGTTTATATTATAAGAGGGTTTTTAGTTGATCCGTGTTTTAGGTTATCGACTAGTTCTTTATAAATTTTATTTATGACACGTTACCTAAGATTTTATCTGAAGATTTTATTTCAAATGTTGTAACAAGAGGATAAACAAAAGAAGGGAGGTAATGTAGGGCCGACAATTTCGGGTTTCGGGTCGGGTTTGTGTCTGGTCAGCAGATTCGGGTCGCAAATTTGATCCAATCCGAACCCGACCCTAAAATTTACTGGGTCAAAGTGCTCAACCCGAATTCGACACGAATGAGTTTCGGGTAACTCGACCCGAAAATTTAATTTTTTAAAATTTTAAAAATAATATATATATATATAATAATATATATTAAAAGTAATATATATATATATATATATATATATTAAAATATCTATATATATATCTATATATTAAAAATAATTATATATATATATATATATCAGGTCAGTTTCGGGTTACCCGAATCCAATCCGATTTTTTGGATCAATTTAGGATCAATTCGAAATCGATCCGAACTTGAAAAATATAAATTCGAAACCGATCCATGTGGGTTGGGTTCTTGTCGGATTCGTGTCTCGGATCCAAAATTGTCAGCATTACGTAATGCGTTAAAAGAAAAAATAATAGAGAAAAGAGAGGGAGGATATGAATGAGATTGGGGGGCCACATGGGGACTAAGTTTTTCTTGTGCTGATTTCATGGGGGCTGATGCACATGGGGGGAGGACAGGGGAACTGTTCTTAGTAGTAGTCGTATTGTTTTTAATTAAACACGCTTTGTTTGATTAAAGGGCCTAAAAGCATTGTCGGTTGGTCGTTTACTTTTTAAATATTTCAATCAAAATTGTGTTGTATTGCAACTTTTATGGACATCTGATAATAGATACTGATGCTTCCATAACTGTTAGGGATTAGAAAAAATGATCAGTTGATATACAGGACTCGAAACGATTATCTTCCTTTCTATCGTTTTAAATACATTTTGAGCTATAAAATGTTGACAAAATCAAAATGAATGAGACACCAATACAGAACTTGTATGTTCAGTCGTTTACATAATTTTGTTTGTTTTAGCTATTAATTTTCTTTTTTAGTACAAGATTTTAGTCGGGAGATAAATTACACATATTTCGAACATAATTAATCACTGTCATCACGTCATGTTTATTTGTAACGAATCAACCATTCCATCAAACTCATTTAGCAAGCTTACTGTTAAATGAGTTAGAACTCGTTGACATCTATTTAATCTTGTGTTGTTCAATGATTAGTTGTTTACAAAAATGTTTACATTTTTTTTTCCACTTGATCTGTGACGGGCATAATTTTTTTTTGATTAAAATACTCCCCTATAAAGGTAGAATATAAATATCCATGTTAAGGTAATTATGATCAAATGAAATTGAACTCCTCTATGGCTCCCTGCATGCGTTCCGGCTATGTCCCACTCCCACCCTAACCAGGTGCAAATATATAGTAATTGTTTGGTTGGGGAAGAAAGACCATAAAAATGTATACACAGGCAGCTATGTTTAAAATATAAGGGATGTAAAGTAGGAATCTTAAACTGCTAAGGTTCATCAAGTTCAAAGTAAGTGCTGTTTCCTTTAGAGCTAAATTCTAATTGGAAGCGGAACTTCTGAATGCTTGTCTTCTCTTGACATAAAACTTAAAGGCAAACGTTCATCTACAAACATTTGCCAAAGTACTGTTTATAAACGAAATGATACTAATAAAAACTTTAACAGTTACGTCAATAATTTCACTTAAATTCAAACTTTTAACTAAAAACAGAGGGTTTTCATTTGATTATATTTATAATATACTGAATTGGATCATTTTGAAGCAAGTCTCGTACACAAGTGTATTTGGTCCTACCACTGTAATATAAATGTAAAAATTACAAAATATTACTCCAACGTAAGATTGCAAATGAATGAAACTGTTAGTAAAATATTCGAGTTCGACTCTTCAAAATATTCGAAATGGGAATGCTCGTTTTGTTTTAAGATCAAAAAAATATTTTCATTTGCCAAATTATGACAACGAGACAACGACCATACCTACTATCTCGAATTTAGCAATGCCCCTACTCGTAGAACACTCTTCTACAGAATGACGGAACCAAACGATACAAGGTTAAAATTTATAAGATGCATAGAGGCCATGGGAATATATGTCATTTTTAATTATGATTAACGGGGAGGTTTATTTGTGTTGTTTTGTCAACTCTTTAAGTTACTTGTAAGTATTGGTTTTAGTTAAATTAAGGGTGAGTTAGGTGTGTAAATACATAAATTGAGAATCGGTGGGTGGCTAATCCACATTAAGGTATCAACCCATGTGCCCAAGACGTGGATACTCTACTTGTATAACTTCTCCTCTTTGGGTGTTTAGAAGTTAGATATTTTGGGTGAAATTAAAAGTTTGGGGTAGAGTAAAGGTTTGTCTAAATGAAACCTCAAATATGAGTGTTTAGTTGTTAAAGGTTTGAGTTAATGTGAGTGTTTGATTGTTAAAGGTTTGAGTTATAGGTTTGTGATCAAAAGCTAATTTTTAAAAAACTCATTTTAGGAGGTTTTTCAATTAGAGATTTGTTATGTGTCACACAAAGTTACTCAAAAAGCTATTTACCAAATACTTTTATTCAAAACAACTAATTTAAATCTGCTAGTCAAAACAGTTAATTCAATTCACTAATTAAAACAGTTAATTCAATCAACTACAACTAACAGCTATCAGCTAATTGTCTAACAGGACAATGTCTTTTCTCATTTCTTGTCTTGTTTCTTGTTTCTTCTTCCTCTTATATTAAAATTAAGGAAATAGAAGATCAAGAGCATTTACTTTGGAAATGCGGCTTTTCAAGAAAAGTATGGAAGGGTGTTTTTGATTGGTGGGATTTTTCAAACAAATTCCAGTTAGTGATGAATTGTGATATCTGGTCTTGGATCAAATGGTACAGTAACCTCAGATTGCGAGCGGGATGGAGTGTGTCGTTAGTCTGTGCAGTTTGGTCACTTTGGCTAAATAGAAATTTTAAAATTTTTGAGTCTAAGAATTATCAAGTTGAGGAAATACTATACTTGATTAAGCTGAGAGCTCAGAAATGGTGTGTGGCTTCTGGTTTGCTCAAAGAATGCAGGAGTAATCTTTGGTTTGTTAACCCAGTAGGTGCAACTACTCTAAGCTCCAAGGATTTGCATAAGGAGCTCACTGACAACAACTTCAAGCTGTTTGGCTTCTCAGATGGGTCTTTCATCAGGGATTATTCTGGTAAGACCTCAGCGGGTATAGGTGGTTTTATAAAAGATATTAATGGAAGGATCGCATTCATTTTTTCTGGCCCGGTAAAAGCATCTAACTCTACACATGCAGAGCTGAGTGCTTTACTTCACTTGGTTAAAGAAATTGGCTCTAGTATCCATCATTCAGATGAATGTCTAATTTTTTTGGATAGTGTTGAAGTCCTCAACATAGTATCCAAAATTAAGTCAAGTCACATTTATAGCCACCACTTAATTGACAAAGGTTATGAGTATTATATCAAGAAGCCTAATATTGTTTTCAAGTTTATTGGGAGAGATTTAAATGTGGGTGCAGATTATTTAGCTAAGCAAGGTAGAAGAAGGGTTAATTTGATCCAAGGTTGGTCTTAATAGCTGGGCTTCAAATTTTGGTTATGAGTTCCAGGGCGGTCTTGGTCTGCAGCAGTTTATAAAGAAGAATTGGCTAGTGAAGTGGTGAACGGGGAAGGTGCTTTAGTGAGTAAAGAGCTTGGATAGTCTGGCTGGCTTACAATCATGTTAGTTTGTTTTATTGTGATATTAAGGAAAATTTCTTGTGTGGATGTATCTCCGGTGGAGTCGAGATTGGTGCATTTTCATAATGGCCAACTTCTTTTCCTATTAATAAATTTACTTTGCCTTTCAAAAAAAAAATATTAAAATTAAGCTTCCACAATCTTTTGTAATAATAATATTAAATGTATATGAATACCATATGCATAGCCACACCTCTCTGTGATCCTAGTATTAATATTACGTGCACTCAACAGTTAAATTGTGCCCAAACACCGCAAAATTTTAAGTCACATAAGAGCATCTTCAACGCTCCTCATTTGCTAGCAATAATATCCATTTGGTATTTGAACAATACAAGTTATAAAAATCCTATAAAAAAAAAAAAGAACACTCTAAGGACAGATAACTGTTAGGCATAATTAGCATAATTATAGATAACGGAAACATATCCTTTATATTTGTTGAACCTCATCCATCATCTAAATATCTCCACATCATCTCCTGCTAGTTTCTTTGCCGATGCTCCATTCTTCCCGCCATCTTATAAACATATATGAATATATAATTTGGTCTGGCCACCATAACTTGAAGTTATGGTGCCACCCCGTAACTTGAAGTTACGGTGCCACCCACCACTACATGGATATATTTATTATAAGATAATATTATTTATAGAGGCGAAATTTAGGAGTTTGTTGAAGTTGCTCTAAGGATAAGGGTGAACTAAAGTATAGATAAGGGTGAACTACTTCAGTTAATATCTTATTTTGTAGGGTGAACTAAAGTATAGATAAGGGTGAACTACTTCAGTTAATATCTTATTTTGTTGTGCAGGTCGACGAAGCAATAGAGATGTATGAAATATAATCGTTAGAATATAGCCGTTTGAATTTCAAAATAATAATAAAAGCGTCTTCCAGTGTAACACCCCCTTCCCTAAATAGAAGGAGATATTACCTATAATCCATAAACCTGCAAACAGAGCACTAAAATAATCTCTAAATAACGATTAAACAATCTAATAATCTCCAAAATTAAAATAAACCTCCAAATTACAGTTCAAACCAATAAATACGAAAACCACAAATCTGTAAATAAATAATCCAGTCTAAATAATTCTAGAAGTCCATAAATCCTAAGCAACGAAATAATGGGTAGCACTCCATCACACAGTCCCAGATCCCCCTAAGCACCTGCCAGAAAAAGAATACGGCATGAGCCAAACGCCCAGTACGGATTTGGAATACAATATATAAAACAGAAAAACAGATATGAATATTTGACAGTTATAATAAAACATTTATTTTTAAAAATATGCATGGCTGAACCAACGAGTGGCTTGGATATTTCATACCGAGATCAGAACAGAACAGATACAGATACACACATCATAGGGTACCTAATGTGTGCAACAAATCGGATAACGTGTACGGCATATACAACGTCACCGCCAAATCAAATCACAAATCAAATCAAAATCTGGGTGCACCCACGTATCCTGAAACAAATATCAAAATGCGCAAAAGCTCGCCACCTGAGCTATCAGAAGGATACGCCGTGTAACACCCCCAGATCCGGGGTCCGGGATCCGGTGGTTACGGTTTCCAATTCTGTCCACAACAATTGAACTTTCCTTAACATAAAATAAATTACGTCTCTATAACCCAACACAACAATATAAAACACACCCGTTATAGTCCCAGAGATGAAATCAGAGTAACAATCAAATTTTTATTAATCACATTATGAGTTCTTACAATCCAAAAGAATTTCAATATAAATACATACTCTTTGCCTTCCATTTACATAAGTCATACTAGACCATATTCTTGGTACTGAAAGAATAAATATACCCTACCAATAGCTTCTTCTTCAGCTCTGGTAGTCTCATCGTCCTCGCCCGCGTCGAGTGCGCCTTGTGCGAGTCATCTGGTCTAGCTGTTGTTGTGATATAATAATAAAGCAAGGGTGAGCAATAGCCCACCAACAATAATATATAACTGAACGATAATGTATAACAGTTCAAAAGTATCTTTCAAACCATATGCCATGCATTTACGGAAATGATGCCAGTATAATATGAACGATGAAGTTACAAGGTAACTTAAAGTATTTGTTTGTAGAAATATCTGCTACATCAAAGTAAGCGAGATATTCTTATTGTTATTAAGAAGAGGAACTTGCAAGAAAAGGTTGCAATTCCAGTTATGACCCTTTTCCAACTCTGCCAACAGTAATCATGTTGCAGGAAATAAATAAATTTGGATGATGAACCAATGATGGAGTATTCACCGCGCCCGCTGTTCCAATCTTGATGATCAGTCGAGATCGTACAGCTCAATTTAGATTTACTACCGGTAGAAGGAAGAACTGACGGCTTTACTTGTATACCGCCTTACTAGCTCTCCCCGGCCAACGGTTGGGCCAAAGGGGATGGACCGGCGCTACTCGGCCTCTTACACGACTCCTAGTTCAAATAGAATTCATGATTCTGAATGTAACGTTCGTCCCCCTTTCCCCAAGTATAATACTTGTTGATAAGACTCCAAAAAGTAGTCGTATCTAGTTGGAAAGGAAAATTTACCAATAACTCCCAAGCTATTACTTGGTAACGGATATCAACTTGTTCCAGTAATCTTACCCCTCGAAAGATGAGAAGGTAAGCAACGACTTAATAAGTCAACAGCACCCGAGTTGCGGGTGAAGGGAATACTTTATGACCGGGAAGTCGACAAGATAAATAACATTTTCCAAGTAAGGTTCCCTTATTATTAAGGAGATAGACTCAAAGAAGAATGATGTCTGAGAACCTTTCTTGATATAAGATTAATAATAATATGACTCCGAGATATTTTCTGTAATAATCGAAGAAGATAAACCTTATCGAGATTATTCTAAGTATGGAATAAATATTCAGAGAATATTTATTGAGTTAAAATATTTAAAGAATATTTGGGAATATGAAAGAATATCTTTAATCAGAGTATTTCTCAAAATAACCCCTGAAGAAATATCAAGAGAATATTTATTGAATAAATAAATATTTAAATGAATACTCAAAACAATATTCATTAATTAATAAGACCTGAAAAGAATATTTAAGGTAATATTCATAATTAATTAGGAATTTAAATGAATATTCAAAAGTAGTATTTATTTAATGAATAATATCCTAAAGAATATCAAGTAATATTCATTTAATAATCCAAGCCTTAAGGAATATTTGAGATAATATTCGATAATTAAATCAAGCTTCAGATGAATATTAAAATAATATTCATCAAGTATTCAATATCTTAAATGAATATTCAAAAGTAATATTTATTTAATAAAATAATATTCTAAAAGAATATCCAAATAATATTCATTTAGTAGTCTCATCTTTAGAAGAATATTCGAAATAATAATCGATAATCAATTCGACTCTGAATGAATATTGAGAAATATTATTCGTTGAATAGTTACGTTCAAATAATTATTTGAAGTAAGGATCGTTAAAATAATTAGTCTCGAACGAATATTCAAATAATATTCGTCGTCCAAATAATAGAAAATATTTACTTAAATATTTTCCTCCGAGGTAATCTCGATATATCAAGGAATATTGACTCCCGGTCTATTTTTGATTAATAAGATGTATACGCCCTTCTATGAGGGTCTTACAATAACCGGCTTATAACTGATATATAACTATCTAGCTTATAAGCCAACAATAACATTCAGGGAACAAGTATATCAATTCAACTTGAAAGTAGGCATGCATGCAATGGCATATGTATATCAGCAATCATATATATATTTATTCAATCACAACAACAGCCTAAAAGAAGGGAATTGAAACTTGCCTGGTAGTCGAGTACGGTAAGGGATAGTGGTAGCGGGTCCCGGTTCAGCTTGGTGATCTATAAATAGCCAAGGCATTCGGGATTAATCACTTAACATATTAAAAGTTAAGTTATACTTAATTCGAAACACGTTCTCGAGTTATCTCGTTATACCCCTTTTAGTGGATTACTTTTATCACTGATCCGACCCGACATTCGTTTGTTAATACGACATGTCATTGTACTTATACTTGGGACATACTTAAGTCATATGAGTTCTAAAGTCGATCGTTACGAACCAATACTATACTCCGAGTTTTATCGCCCGTTTTCTAAGTGTTTTACCGAAGTTATAAAAGAGTCGTCTTTTAGGGGTTCGTTCGCGTTTAACCTCGACTCGAACATTTTTAATAGATCGAAAAATGATCCTTTTGACATACGGTTTTCTTTCACGCCTTCCTTTTTACCTCTAGTATTTATTTACCAAGATTCGCCATGACGTTACATAGTTTACGAGGGTTCAATTACAGTTACGAACTTTCGTTTACGGATTCGAACTACTTTTAGTAATTTGGTCATAAATCCTAAACCGTAAGTCCGTTTCACGTGATCTTTATATCAAAACGAAGCTTAGAACATTACCTATCCTATCATGGCAGATAAGGTCTCTGGACAGTAGGGGTTCGACATGGAAAATGGCATACAAAACATGGTATTGCAAAATCGGGCATTATAACGGCTGTAAATCGAATATCTACCAATTTCGAATCTTCCCATAAACATAGTATCCAACCCAAACAACATATACATGACTTATATACATGAACTGAGGCCAAGCAATGCCTTTCCGTTCATCTAGCTATTTACATCATTAATCCAAAATCCATACATAATCATGCTTATAATCTTAACATAACCATAACTAAGTTATAACTATCATAAACATGCTTAAATCTCAAACAAGGGTTAGGGTTTCAAGAGCTTTATACCTTCCTTGGAGTGTGTAAAGACCTTGCTAAGCTTTGCATAGTCCTTGTATACCCATAACCAAGCTTAGATCATCCTAGAAATCAAGAAAATCAAGAGTTGTTCTTGAAAATCACTATTCACCCTGGTCTTTGATGATTTCTTTGAAAATGGAAACAAGAGAGTTTGGCTTTGAAATTTTTAGGGGATCACTTTTAGGAAATGTAAGACTCACCATAATATTTACAAGATCAAGAGATGGTGGGAAGAGGGGTTTTGATTTTGGAATTAAGGGTATGGCCGAATGGAATTTTCAAGGGGGGGAAAGAGGTGCTTGGTTTATTTTGTTTTAATCTCATCCATTCTCATCTATTATCAAGATAATATCTTGTATAAATTCACTTTATTAAAGTGATGAGGTGTTGGATGAGGAAATACCATGACAAGTGTTGAAAATGTGGTGGTTTTAGCCTAACTACATGGTTGCCTTGCTAAGTACTTAGTTGCATTCTCTAGGGTGCTAGTTCCTTGATTCTAGTTTGGTTACTAGATATTTTATACTAGTAGCTTGCACAAGACTCTTGCTTCCTCTGCTTGTTTCTGTGTCCGGTTATTGCCCGTTTCGATTGATCGTTCGTAGGAATATTTCACGGATTTCTAATTAGGGTTTACCGGGAATCCTTTTTAATATTAATACTTTCATTCTCCATCTTTCATTCTAACTTTCCAATTTATATTCCTTAAATCCATTCGTTAAATACTTAAGGCTATCAGTGTCCAGGGAACTCTCGGAGAAAATAAAAGTGCGGTTTTTCAGAATCCGACAGCTTTTACATACACTTATTTTCCCCCTGGATCACTAATACGAACTCGGAAATCCGTTCCGAATGCTTCTATATAGTGTCGTCTCATATTATTATATACTCCCACCAAAACACTATTCATTCTGTATTCTTTACTTGTTCTCTTAGGGTGGTACAATTGTCCGTATTCTCTTTCGATCGTTCCTTATCCTTTTTACGGAACTACTGGATTAATCGTTACCGATCTGGATGACATGAGAATATTCTCCTGCTTGAAATTGCCATATCTTATTCCCTTAGAAGATAGATTATTCTTACCTATGTTGTTACCCTTTAGCATTCTTCAAGACATAGAAATAATAAAGTCGAATTCCATTCATTCTTTCCAAATATCAATTATTACATTGTAGCCATAACCACTCCTCAGTGGTTTCCTACCTTCATTCATAAATCAAATATAATAACATCCCAAAATATCAAATCCTTAAAGTTAATATCTCAATTCTTGGATTATAATAATATTTAATCCACTGTCCGGTCAAATATTATACCGAAAAGAATTTGGAATTTCTGAATTCCGATCGTCTCTGCATTCACTTATTTCCTCCGCGTATTACTAATATGACTTCGAAACATCCATATCACGTCCCGTACATAGGGTGGAGTGAAAAGTTTTCCCACTTACAAAATCACTATTCATCCACCAAATTACTATGCACGTACAGGAAACACTATGCACGTACGGGAAATACTATGCACGTTTGGGAAACACTATGCACGTACTCATTTCCCTTCAAGGATCCATTAGCTCCTTCCTGGATGGTAGATTATTCTTATCTAGGTCCTCAACCATCGAATTACTCTATTCTGACAATATACCAATGCATCAGGATCATTGTTCAAAGCAATATCCATTCATTACAATCATTGTTCTTTGAAACCACCATTCATTAGAGCTGGTGACCTTGTTGTCGGAATCATTGTTCCTCATTTTATCATTACTTAATAAAAAGTTTTAATTATATCCAAAATTTGGGGTTCTTACAGTCTCCCCTCCTTAAAAGGATTCCGTCCCGGAATCAGGTAGGAAGCAAAGAGTCGTTTGCCTGCCGTTCACTCTTTAGCTTCCCGGTAAATTCTTAGTCGTTCTACCCTTCCTCAGCACATTTTCTAGTGCTACAATTCATACTTTATCCTTTTTCCATCAACGTTGCTACTTTTCGTACAACTCACTATCCGGGTTATACTCTTACTCAATCTTATCCTTATTGATACCTGCAGTAACATTGGTATCACTATCACCCTACGATTCGGAGGTAACCTCGCTCGTACTGTGCATTTCCTGATCGCTTTAATCTTCGCAATCTCGATCAATATAGAGAAGTGGAAAGATTTATTGAGAGATCACTATGATCAATTGAACATTTGTTATATTGCATAGTTAGTACAGAAGGGGGCCAGCCTTTAGTACTTGACAAGCAATTAAACAAGTCATGGCATTCCACTTAGACTTCTATCACATAGACAGATAGTCACGTAGCATTACCTCCCCTCCTAAAAGGGTTGTTCTTCTCAATTCATAAAGAAGATGAATAAGAGAGAAGAAGAGAAAAGAGTTCTAAAGGATTATAGAAAGCTTTCATGATTGTAGAATATCATACTCAGAATTTACCTCTGAACTATAGAGGTTTATCAAAGAAGAAATTAATCATAATTATATCCAATACTATTTGATCGCAATCTCACGTGTCAACATATCTTGCTGCTTTGTCCATTATTCTATGGACAAATACTCTTGTTCAATCTTAGCGATACTCACATTCGAGAAATCCTTCAACCTTTCAGGTTAAATCTTAGATTTCTCACTTGACATCATTATTACTGACATCCCATATCATGTTACTAGCTTTTTCATAACTATAATATTGACACTATCAGGTTGTCATCCTGAGAATTCATTAGAAAACCCATTCATAACATTCCTTGCTTCTCATTCCATAGTTGCTTCCCCAGCCTTTTCTTTATCAATCACATCCTTCTTATTAGTTGATTCTTACTCATTTCTATTATTTACTTTCACCTTCACCTCTTTATTGAGACACCTTTTTGCACTTGGTACCTCCTTATCGGTATTCCGTCTCATTTATTCTATAATCATCACGTTATTTCAATTTAAACTTTCCGAAATGAATCTGGCCCGATTCCTTTAACTTAGATTCATATAATCTACTTCTGCCAACCTTGTTTCTCATTACTTGTTCTTTTCTATCCGTGGTTTTCCACAGGTTGTCTTTCGTAAGTCAGACCAGGTCGTATATCTACATGCTCGTACTCCTATCATCTGTTGAACATCTGCATTTTACTGGCGTAGCCTGGCCACATGAAAACCCGTTATGACCGTGCTATAATTTTGGGGGTAAGGCTGGCTCGAATACCGCCGTCCGAACACTTTAAACTCTCAAGTGGCCCAATAAGTCTTGGGCTCAATCGCCCTTCCCTCCAAGTCTCATTAATTCTTTCTACGGGAATACGTTTAGCATCACGAATTATCAACCTCATATTCTCTATCTTGTTTGTGCAGAAGTACACTAACACAAACTTGCTTGTCATTCATCAACATGCCATTTAGCTTATCAATAGCAGCACTTTCTTTATCTTTACGTTGTCATCTCCTTTCTTAGAAGAATCACCATCGCTTGTTGTTTACGTAGTGCGTTAATAGCTAACCCTACGGGTTTCAAATCCCTTAGGGAGACAAAGTAATCATTATTCCTTATCCATAAGGAACACTTCCTGAACTTGATGTAGATATAACGTGAAGCAGATAGAATTGCAGAAGAGTTTCAAGCATCGCAGCTAGGTCCGGTTGATGAAACTATCACTTATGCATCTTCCATAAAAGACTGGAAACTTAACGGTTTACTTCATCAATTTTGTACCATGGTCCTGGTTTGCCTCAAAACGGGACCTTCTAAGGTACGTAATATGCTTAAGACTCCATCAGGAATCGAATCTTTACTTAAACTATTATTACTGTTAATTCTTGCACAGTCATCAGAAGGAATGTAAATTCCTCCATTCCGATATGACCTTCAAGGTCCTTCCAAATATCATCCTGTTTCTTCGGTATGAACATTTGTAATTATTCCTTTATACTTAGATTGTCGGCCACCTAATTGGCCTTTCTTGATGATAATGATTTCTTGTAACCCATGTTTTCTGGGTACATTCCAGCTCAAGTTTTTCTACCTCATTCCCATCACTGTTGGGTTAAAGCATTCTCCCTTAAGCTCTGCTGAAGGAGAAAATATAACTATCAGTCATTTCCATAAGTCATTGCTTCCACCTACCCGTGGGAACTTTATCACGTTTATTCCCAATCCTACTTAGGATACTTCTTTTCTTAGTTCTTTCTTTATCTTAGGATAATCTCAACCTTTATAGGTTCAACCCATACTTCCTCAGGGTTTCATACATGCCTCATCTGGCATTATTGTTACGATGTCATACATTCCTTACCAAACTTCCATTTTTGAAGTTCGGAATATTACCCTTTTTCCTTGTAAGGTTTCGTAGGCCATCCTTATCATTCCTCCGGTATTTTCTGGGTACCGGGTATATCAAAATGTCATTGATCAATACTCTAATAATTCTATCTATGTTCTTTCCAGAACTCTTTTTAATAATCCTTACCGGTCATTGTTGCCTTAGCAAGTCAAGCTCATATCATCTGAAGTCATAATGTCGTTATTAGGGTTAATGCCACCCCTTGTGCATTCCCCAGGGTTTGTCTTAATTTATGGATATCCTATCCTTAATTCAACTGTCAAGGAATTCTTGCATCTTATAATTGGCAATCAGATCATGTATCCTTAATAAAGGTCTCTTTTCAATCATTCTCATTTGATAATCGATCGGTGGTTTAATGCCACCCTCTTCTTTCAGATAGTTGTCAGCCTATTTGGCCTTCCAAAAAGGCAACGCATGCCAATCTCTTCTCTTACCGAAGTTGTTAATGGTAGCAAGGATGTTCTGGAAGATATTGGTCGAGTTCAACGTGAATCTCTTAGTGCTTATCGTTCTTCGCAAAGGTACTTGCCTCAGACAAAATTCCTACAGCATACTGTTCAATTTCTGACCTTTTCTATACCCTCTTCATATACCTTCATTGTTTACTTTCCTCCGTCATAATATATTCATGGTATTCATGATACCCTAACATCATACATCTCAAGTCACTATACTTCCATTTTACTCGAAATCTTGGACAACCATATACACATGAGTCACTTTAGTACGGGTGACCCCATCCCAAAAAAGTCTAGTGAATTCCCAATCAAAACATGGGTTGTTCGGCAGAAGATTCAAACGATCTCATTAATGTTTCCTTTATATCAGAAGCCCTTGCAGTCGGTGCTTTCTTAGAAGCAACCCTGCTTTGTCTTTTCATTGCTGGTCTAGTCACTTTATAGTCCGTTGTGACTTGGCCTCAACTGGCCACACATAAAAATATATGATTTTAGGGGTTGGCTAATAGCATTACTTTTCTAGCAATTGCCGGCATAGTGCCTTCTTCTTTGATACCTTCTACCTTTCCAAAACTTTACTCCATATAAGTCTTAATCGACTACTCGGCACCGTCTCCGGTCACCTTTCATCCACTTTTATCTTTTCAACTATTCTTATCAATCCTGCGTGCCACACAAGCTTACCATTCCTGGCATAACAGCCTTTTCATTTAAGTCAATCCTGGAATTTCTCAGTCCGGCTGGTTTCTTACTTACATTTCCTATTTTCGTCCAATCTCACTTCATCATTTTATCACTACCGTCGATTGTAATGCTCAGGGTCCGTTTACTAACCCATTTTACAGCATCCTTACCCAAATCACAGGGTTTGCTCCAATTTTTACTCTATTCCATGACATTCTCTGATAATCAGAAAGACAAGGTTTGCCAAAATTCACCGAATTCCTTTCCAGACTCAGGGAAATTTTGATCAATCTACCCACCTACTGGTAACATTAAGGAGACCAGTTTCGAAACCTGAAGAATAGTTCTATGAACCTCCAAGCAGGTGGAATCATAAGCAGTCATAGTTAACGAAATAATCATCATCGGATTGGAAGTTTACCCACTGGAGAGGAATCAATTATATCCATCCCTTAGAAGGGAATCAATAGTTTCAAACTGAAACCTGTCACAACGTCCTGATATTCAATACTACCAAATGTCGGTCTACCTAACCCTTTATGCGAAGCGTCATTGGAAGCACAAAGTCTCCTTTTTCCATTAAGCAATGCCAGCTCTTGGTCATTACCAATTTCACCTTTTAGCTCCAGGAAGATTTTCTCACATTTTTCTCCTTAACTGCTGATCGTATTACTTGATCTATTATAATTCCGTGTCGGAGTAAACTTAAGGTAACTACTATAATCCATTCAAAGAGAAGAAGGAATTTAATATTCCTCTGAATCACATGCATCTAACGTTTCTGGTTCATCATTTAACTGAGTTGAATTAACTCTATACTCAGTCTCTGGCAGTAGTCTCATTACGAGTTCATCTTGACTCACTGGTCTTATCTCCCGGTAGGTTCTGAGATCATTGTCTTGCTTACTACTTCCTTATATAACTTTACCCAATCATGCTATCACTTCCCAATGTCTTTACTTTCTAAATGATTCATTCATAAAATGAACATTTTCCTTAATAAAACCACCTTATTAACCTCAATTTGGTTCCATAATTTACAACCTACGACACCTGCCTTCTCATGGCGAATTATTACTGACCATATTCATACTAATTCATTTATCAAATGATATGGCACTTACTGCCTCCTTCTCAACTATTCCTAGGGACTCTGCTCCTCGCCCTAAATCGATGTCTTTGATAATCATACATCCCTCTAGCTCTTTCTTTGTTAAGATGAAAATCTCTAAGGATTCTCATCTATTTCCGTATAAGATCTCAAGTAATTCTTCCAATCCTTCTTTCTTGCTGGTACTACATCTGGTAGTCCGGCTATGAATTCAACATGCATCTTCAGATCTCTTAATAATATCTCGGTTCTTTATACTCACTTTTCTGAGCACCATATCTTAATCATCACAGTCATTCTGGCTGCGACCCTCATTACCCATGGGTAAGCTCCTTATCCTAGCAGGATTTTCCTTATCTGCTGGAACCTCTTCCGGGTCTCCAGTAGGGTACTCCATCGAATTACCCGCTGATCTTCAGCATATAAAGCATCATCGCGCTGTTGCTCGTATGCCTCAAGGTCAGTCGCCTTACTCGTCGATACGATATCGAGCTAAGATACTATTATTATACTTACGAGTTCCCATGAGGGTTTTATATGTCATCACTACATTAAGTAGTCCGACTATGAACTTGGCAAGAGTTCTTATTATCTTATTGAATTTATTGTTTTAACGTCACCTCATCTCTGGGGTTTATAACGTACGCTCTGATACCACTTCTGTAAAACCCCCAGATCCGGGGTCCGGGATCCGGTGGTTACGGTTTCCAATTCTGTCCACAACAATTGAACTTTCCTTAACATAAAATAAATTACGTCTCTATAACCCAACACAACAATATAAAACACACCCGTTATAGTCCCAGAGATGAAATCAGAGTAACAATCAAATTTTTATTAATCACATTATGAGTTATTACAATCCAAAAGAATTTCAATATAAATACATACTCTTTGCCATCCATTTACATAAGTCATACTAGACCATATTCTTGGTACTGAAAGAATAAATATACCCTACCAATAGCTTCTTCTTCAGCTCTGGTAGTCTCATCGTCCTCGCCCGCGTCGAGTGTGCCTTGTGCGAGTCATCTGGTCTAGCTGTTGTTGTGATATAATAATAAAGCAAGGGTGAGCAATAGCCCACCAACAATAATATATAACTGAACGATAATGTATAACAGTTCAAAAGTATCTTTCAAACCATATGCCATGCATTTACGGAAATGATGCCAGTATAATATGAACGACGAAGTTACAAGGTAACTTAAAGTATTTGTTTGTAGAAATATCTGCTACATCAAAGTAAGCGAGATATTCTTATTGTTATTAAGAAGAGGAACTTGCAAGAAAAGGTTGCAATTCCAGTTATGACCCTTTTCCAACTCTGCCAACAGTAATCATGTTGCAGGAAATAAATAAATTTGGATGATGAACCAATGATGGAGTATTCACCGCGCCCGCTGTTCCAATCTTGATGATCAGTCGAGATCGTACAGCTCAATTTAGATTTACTACCGGTAGAAGGAAGAACTGACGACTTTACTTGTATACCGCCTTACTAGCTCTCCCCGGCCAACGGTTGGGCCAAAGGGGATGGACCGGCGCTACTCGGCCTCTTACATGACTCCTAGTTCAAATAGAATTCATGATTCTGAATGTAACGTTCGTCCCCCTTTCCCCAAGTATAATACTTGTTGATAAGACTCCACAAAGTAGTCGTATCTAGTTAGAAAGGAAAATTTACCAATAACTCCCAAGCTATTACTTGGTAACGGATATCAACTTGTTCCAGTAATCTTACCCCTCGAAAGATGAGAAGGTAAGCAACGACTTAATAAGTCAACAGCACCCGAGTTGCGGGTGAAGGGAATACTTTATGACCGGGAAGTCGACAAGATAAATAACATTTTCCAAGTAAGGTTCCCTTATTATTAAGGAGATAGACTCAAAGAAGAATGATGTCTGAGAACCTTTCTTGATATAAGATTAATAATAATATGACTCCGAGATATTTTCTGTAATAATCGAAGAAGATAAACCTTATCGAGATTATTCTAAGTATGGAATAAATATTCAGAGAATATTTATTGAGTTAAAATATTTAAAGAATATTTGGGAATATGAAAGAATATCTTTAATCAGAGTATTTCTCAAAATAATCCCTGAAGAAATATTAGGAGAATATTTATTGGATAAATAAATATTTAAATGAATACTCAAAACAATATTCATTAATTAATAAGACCTGAAAAGAATATTTAAGGTAATATTCATAATTAATTAGGAATTTAAATGAATATTCAAAAGTAGTATTTATTTAATGAATAATATCCTAAATGAATATCAAGTAATATTCATTTAGTAATCCAAGCCTTAAGGAATATTCGAGATAATATTCGATAATTAAATCAAGCTTCAGATGAATATTAAAATAATATTCATCAAGTATTCAATATCTTATATGAATATTCAAAAGTAATATTTATTTAATAAAATAATATTCTAAAAGAATATCCAAATAATATTCATTTAGTAGTCTCATCTTTAGAAGAATATTCGAAATAATAATCGATAATCAATTCGACTCTGAATGAATATTAAGAAATATTATTCGTTGAATAGTTACGTTCAAATAATTATTTGAAGTAAGGATCGTTAAAATAATTAGTCTCGAACGAATATTCAAATAATATTCATCGCCCAAATAATAGAAAATATTTACTTAAATATTTTCCTCTGAGGTAATCTCGATATATCAAGGAATATTGACTCCCGGTCTATTTTTGATTAATAAGATGTATACGCCCTTCTATGAGGGTCTTACAATAACCGGCTTATAACTGATATATAACTATCTAGCTTATAAGCCAACAATAACATTCAGGGAACAAGTATATCAATTCAACTTGAAAGTAGGCATGCATGCAATGGCATATGTATATCAGCAATCATATATATATTTATTCAATCACAACAACAGCCTAAAAGAAGGGAATTGAAACTTGCCTGGTAGTCGAGTACGGTAAGGGGTAGTGGTAGCGGGTCCCGGTTCAGCTTGGTGATCTATAAATAGCCAAGGCATTCGGGATTAATCACTTAACATATTAAAAGTTAAGTTATACTTAATTCGAAACACGTTCTCGAGTTATCTCGTTATACCCCTTTTAGTGGATTACTTTTATCACTGATCCGACCCGACATTCGTTTGTTAATACGACATGTCATTGTACTTATACTTGGGACATACTTAAGTCATATGAGTTCTAAAGTCGATCGTTACGAACCAATACTATACTCCGAGTTTTATCGCCCGTTTTCTAAGTGTTTTACCGAAGTTATAAAAGAGTCGTCTTTTAGGGGTTCGTTCGCGTTTAACCTCGACTCGAACATTTTTAATAGATCGAAAAATGATCCTTTTGACATACGGTTTTCTTTCACGCCTTCCTTTTTACCTCTAGTATTTATTTACCAAGATTCGCCATGACATTACATAGTTTACGAGGGTTCAATTACAGTTACGAACTTTCGTTTACGGATTCGAACTACTTTTAGTAATTTGGTCATAAATCCTAAACCGTAAGTCCGTTTCACATGATCTTTATATCAAAACGAAGCTTAGAACATTACCTATCCTATCATGGCAGATAAGGTCTCTGGACAGTAGGGGTTCGACATGGAAAATGGCATACAAAACATGGTATTGCAAAATCGGGCATTATAACGGCTGTAAATCGAATATCTACCAATTTCGAATCTTCCCATAAACATAGTATCCAACCCAAACAACATATACATGACTTATATACATGAACTGAGGCCAAGCAATGCCTTTCCGTTCATCTAGCTATTTACATCATTAATCCAAAATCCATACATAATCATGCTTATAATCTTAACATAACCATAACTAAGTTATAACTATCATAAACATGCTTAAATCTCAAACAAGGGTTAGGGTTTCAAGAGCTTTATACCTTCCTTGGAGTGTGTAAAGACCTTGCTAAGCTTTGCATAGTCCTTGTATACCCATAACCAAGCTTAGATCATCCTAGAAATCAAGAAAATCAAGAGTTGTTCTTGAAAATCACTATTCACCCTAGTCTTTGATGATTTCTTTGAAAATGGAAACAAGAGAGTTTGGCTTTGAAATTTTTAGGGGATCACTTTTAGGAAATGTAAGACTCACCATAATTTTTACAAGATCAAGAGATGGTGGGAAGAGGGGTTTTGATTTTGGAATTAAGGGTATGGCCGAATGGAATTTTCAAGGGGGGAAAGAGGTGCTTGGTTTATTTTGTTTTAATCTCATCCATTCTCATCTATTATCAAGATAATATCTTGTATAAATTCACTTTATTAAAGTGATGAGGTGTTGGATGAGGAAATACCATGACAAGTGTTGAAAATGTGGTGGTTTTAGCCTAACTACATGGTTGCCTTGCTAAGTACTTAGTTGCATTCTCTAGGGTGCTAGTTCCTTGATTCTAGTTTGGTTACTAGATATTTTATACTAGTAGCTTGCACAAGACTCTTGCTTCCTCTGCTTGTTTCTGTGTCCGGTTATTGCCCGTTTCGATTGATCGTTCGTAGGAATATTTCACGGATTTCTAATTAGGGTTTACCGGGAATCCTTTTTAATATTAATACTTTCATTCTCCATCTTTCATTCTAACTTTCCAATTTATATTCCTTAAATCCATTCGTTAAGTACTTAAGGCTATCAGTGTCCAGGGAACTCTCGGAGAAAATAAAAGTGCGGTTTTTCAGAATCCGACAGCTTTTACATACACTTATTTTCCCCCTGGATCACTAATACGAACTCGGAAATCCGTTCCGAATGCTTCTATATAGTGTCGTCTCATATTATTATATACTCCCACCAAAACACTATTCATTCTGTATTCTTTACTTGTTCTCTTAGGGTGGTACAATTGTCCGTATTCTCTTTCGATCGTTCCTTATCCTTTTTACGGAACTACTGGATTAATCGTTACCGATCTGGATGACATGAGAATATTCTCCTGCTTGAAATTGCCATATCTTATTCCCTTAGAAGATAGATTATTCTTACCTATGTTGTTACCCTTTAGCATTCTTCAAGACATAGAAATAATAAAGTCGAATTCCATTCATTCTTTCCAAATATCAATTATTACATTGTAGCCATAACCACTCCTCAGTGGTTTCCTACCTTCATTCTTAAATCAAATATAATAACATCCCAAAATATCAAATCCTCAAAGTTAATATCTCAATTCTTGGATTATAATAATATTTAATCCACTGTCCGGTCAAATATTATACCGAAAAGAATTTGGAATTTCTGAATTCCGATCGTCTCTGCATTCACTTATTTCCTCCGCGTATTACTAATATGACTTCGAAACATCCATATCACGTCCCGTACATAGGGTGGAGTGAAAAGTTTTCCCACTTACAAAATCACTATTCATCCACCAAATTACTATGCACGTACAGGAAACACTATGCACGTACGGGAAATACTATGCACGTATGGGAAACACTATGCACGTACTCATTTCCCTTCAAGGATCCATTAGCTCCTTCCTGGATGGTAGATTATTCTTATCTAGGTCCTCAACCATCGAATTACTCTATTCTGACAATATACCAATGCATCAGGATCATTGTTCAAAGCAATATCCATTCATTACAATCATTGTTCTTTGAAACCACCATTCATTAGAGCTGGTGACCTTGTTGTCGGAATCATTGTTCCTCATTTTATCATTACTTAATAAAAAGTTTTAATTATATCCAAAATTTGGGGTTCTTACACGCCGTGACCAATCACACTGCCACGGAAGTGTCTTGTCACTGGTGCCGCAATGACATGGCTGTAGTACCCCTACAGCTGGTTAACTCGGTATACCCTATATCGCTAAGGGTTCAAATAAAATATTTCGCAAAATCTTTAAAATCCAACAAACAAATATTCTCAATATTTACAACAAATATAACTTACAAAAATTCCAGAAAGATGTCGAAACAAGTATTTAAATATTTTAAAACAGATTTAAAAATCATTTCCAAAGAGTCAAAATATTTTTCAAAATCAGAACAGTCAAAACAATTAAAAACCAAGCGAATAGATTTGAGGATAATTACTCCTAAGATGAGTAGCGCTGAATAAAAAGGAAAGAGAATCCGTACCTCGAAAATAGCAACTAAAATACTAATGAATTTCGGAAACGATCCTCTAAATCTCCGGCCTGCGATCTAAATACAAAATATAATTTATTATTAATAAGCATTCGTTTTATACTATTCCATTTATTTATCAAAGCGATTTCCTCACCAATAGGTGGCCTCGGCAATTTTTTTTTATAAAAATATACATACGAAATCAATAGTAACTATTGATACTAGTAATGCTCCTGAATTTCCAGACTTTGTTTACGTAACATGTTGGTTAACAAAAATTGCCACCACTATTATTATAAATTTATATGGCCTTAACAGCTTACAAGACAATTAATTCCACATGATATACATATGGGACCTATTATACCATAGCATCTAGCATGACTCGGGTTCTGTACTAATTTACAAGAAATTAACAAGCCAATCGAATTGTACCATAAGACTGGTCAAATTACGAACTAATACATACATATAATAATGTAAAATTCAATGTACTAATATCATTATGGTTGGTTTTGGTTAACAAATCAGGAATACAATATAAAATAGCAATACATGGTACTTAGCATGCACATAATAACAATATTAATATGAAACTTGTTTGTAGCCTTATAGGCTATAGTCCAGATTCAAGAGATTTGTCACTTCAACATATGCAGGGTAAAAGACTCAAATAAATCACTAATTTTACTATTATAATAATAAACAAAAGAATCTGTTACTTTTCTAATTAACCTCTCTCGGATGCTTGTCTCACTCGGATGCAAAGACCGTGACCCTGTTCTTTGACCTCTGCCTCGGCGCGGCTACTCTTTTATAAATCTTTTAGGGTTTTGTAAAACTTAATAAGTTTATATAGACTCACTCACCCACCAATTACTAATAGGATATATTCTTAACAAATTTTAAAAATAATTCTGTTACAAGAATATAATTCTAATTCTATTATTATTATTATTATTATTATTATTATTATTATTATTATTATTATTATTATTATTATTATTGTTATTATCATATAAAATATCTAAAAATCCTATATATTACATATATACCCCCTTAAAAAGGATTCCGTCCCCGGAATCAAACGAAACTAAAACTCGTACCTGAATCGAATAAATGCGGATATCTCTCACGAATAGATGCCTCTAGTTCCCAAGTAGCCTCTCTCTCGGGATGATTTTTCCACAAAACCTTCACAAACGGTATAGTACTCTTCCTCAAAACTCGCTCCTCTCGAGCTAAGATAGCTTCTGCTTCCTCCTCGCAAGAAAGATCTTCTCTAATCTTATGTAACGGGTACTAAACTATGTGTAATGGATGATACTTATAGCCTCTCAAAACCGATACATGGAACACGTTATGTACATGAGATAACTGTGGTGACAACGCAACTCTGTAAGACACTTCCCCCACTTTCTCTATAACGTCAAACGGGCCAACATATCTCGGATTAAGCTTTCCCTTCATACCAAAGCGCTTAACACCCTTGCAAGGAGACACCTTCAAGAACACATGATCACCTGGTTCAAATCCACCAAACTTTCTATGTTGATCTGCATAACTCTTTTGACGTGACCGAGCTTCTTTCAAGGCCTTAGCCTTCTCTACCTTCTCATTAGTAACTCTAACTAGTTCTGGTCCTTCAATGACTCTCTCACCAACCTCATCCCAACAAGATGGTGCCCTACACCTCCTACCATACAAAGCCTCAAATGGTGGCATACCAATACTCCTGAATTTCCAGACTTTGTTTACGTAACATGTTGGTTAACAAAAATTGCCACCACTATTATTATAAATTTATATGACCTTAAGAGCTTACAAGACAATTAATTCCACATGATATACATATGGGACCTATTATACCATAGCATCTAGCATGACTCGGGTTCTGTACTAATTTACAAGAAATTAACAAGCCAATCGACTTGTACCATAAGACTGGTCAAATTACGAACTAATACATACATATAATAATGTAAAATTCAATATACTAATATCATTATGGTTGATTTTGGTTAACAAATCAGGAATACAATATAAAATAGCAATACATGGTACTTAGCATGCACATAATAACAATATTAATATGAAACTTGTTTGTAGCCTTATAGGCTATAGTCCAGATTCAAGAGATTTGTCACTTCAACATATGCAGGGTAAAAGACTCAAACAAATCACTAATTTAACTATTATAATAATAAACAAAAGAATCTGTTACTTTTCTAATTAACCTCTCTCGGATGCTTGTCTCACTCGGATGCAAAGACCGTGACCCTGTTCTTTGACCTCTGCCTCGGCGCGGCTACTCTTTTATAAATCTTTTAGGGTTTTGTAAAACTTAATAAGTTTATATAGACTCACTCACTCACCAATTACTAATAGGATATATTCTTAACAAATTTTAAAAATAATTCTGTTACAAGAATATAATTCTAATTCTATTATTATTATTATTATTATTGTTATTATTATTATTATTATTGTTATTATTATCAAATATCTAAAAATCCTATCTATTACATCCAGGTATCGAACCTATGACTTTGGGATGTTAAGCCCCTTAAATTACGATGACACCCGTGGTGGGTTAATCAGGAGTATCAGTTGTCCTTCTATGGGTGTACTTGTGTTGATCAGACCCAAGCTTAACTTATAAATGCATGTCGAAATTTTAATATAAGAATTTTCACGGGTTACTGGTTCTTTCAAGGAATTTAAGGGTTCGAGTTTTGGTAGAAATATTTGTATATCAGAAGCAATCCATAACATGGAACAATCAGGGTCAAGGTCATTTTAAGATTTCAGCCAAGCATATATAAAACAACTCTATGTTATCTATCACTGTGAATTTGAAAATAGAATGCAGATGAATAATTACGATTTTAATGTAATTAGGGTTGCTATTGGCGATTAATATGTGGAGGGCAGGGGCATTATCGATGTCTGTCCGACTCTAATGTAGTTCGAATTGCAAGACAAGACATGTCTCGTGATAATTGAAATAAATATGGTTATAGAATGACTAGTTGATAATGCCAAATGATATTTTTATAAATCATTCAAGTATGGGCCAAACAGAATTATCGATCATCTGTCCTTTTAATACTTCAGCCTCATGGAAGCTTCAGATATGAAAAACCAGATATTAGGTTTATTCCAGACATCATTATGCAATACTCGAATTATGGTACTAACTGGATTTATGTAATAAAAAGACTTGATATTAACGATTCATATATCCAGCTCGCCAGTCATCATTTTCAAGAATCTTTATCAGTAGAAAATCTCAATCAGGTTTTCATCATCAGCCAAAATACAAGAAAGATAACATGACAATAAAACCGAATGCAACATTTACAGCTATCTCTGCATCTTCTTCATTTTCATTAATTTATGCAATTTTCGCTCCGAACATGCTGAAATATTATCTTTAGCATCATATAATTAGCGCAACACGATATCATGTCTTTAACCGATGGAAATATTCAAGATGTCGGACTAAATGGATAGACTAACTGAATAAATTTTTTACTGGGGTTGTAAATAGCTAGTGATCACTAGCATTGTTTAATTGAAAGACAAGTGAAACAAAAACAGGGGACGAGCCACATTGCCCACAGCAAAATGAATCAGACATGATGAACCTAAGTATCAGTAAGATATTGTTGGGTTTTCAGCCCAATACAATGGTATGGGTCTTGGGTGATCCAAGACAAGTATGGATTTTGGTGATCCAAAACATATATGGATTGGGTAATAATTATATGTTTAGATAATTATTATAGATGGTATATTTAGATACCAAGTATGATAAGGATTGTAATTGGAAACCAAGTATGATTAGGATATCTTGGTGGCTAAGTTTGTGATGGCTATATATACATAGTCATATCGTATTTGTCTGTGGGGAGGTGAAAGCTTAAGAGATGTAGTCTTAATTATTGTTTGGGGATGCTTGAGCATTGTTGGCTCGAGTATCGGGTTGGGACACCTTTAAGGTGTTATTGTTTTGATGTATTATTGATAATTGTTTGGATTAATAATACAAGTTTGGGACGTGGGTGTTTCCACGTCAAGTATTTGTGTGTTCTTATTTTGTGCTTTGGTAGATCTTGTCAACTTATCGATTGGTTATGTGTGTGCTCTGTTTTGGTGATTGTGAATCTCGGATTGTGTAAGTCCCTTAACCTAACAACTGGTATCAGAGCCAGGTTCGGGTTCGTGATGGATGAGGTTGAGGGAAAGTTTGAGGTTCAATTGGTATGACAGAGTACAATGAAGGATTTGTTGACAAGGAGATTGCTACTAAAGCGGGTAGAGACAAAGTTACGTGCGGTATGGATTATTCGGTTGGCCTTGCACCGTGGATCAATCCTGTGCGGACTCGAGATGGAAGAAGATGGAAGAGGTCATCGCAACTATTTTAATGGCTTGATCAACCAGGTGAACTATTTGGATGATACTAGTGATTTTCTTCAGGAGACCGAAGGATTGTGAAAGCAAGGATCGGGTGACTCAACATGTGGAAGAGCACTCGTGGTGGTTGATGCACGTGATTTTGTAGATGGATACATCGTTATGGTGAAGAACGATGGTTTGGATGGTTTGGAGGGTCACTATACGGGTTTTAGCGACACTCAAGATTGGAGGAGCAAGATGAGGAGATTCTTGTTCGAGGGGAGGCATTGGCAGATGGACGTCGTTGGCTTGATGGTGACCGTTAATTCGGTTATGAAATTGTATTGGGTTGAAGGGGAGGATTGTTGGGTTTTCAGCCCAATATAATGGTATGGGTCTTGGGTGATCCAAGACAAGTATGGGTTTTGGTGATCCAAAACATATATGGATTGGGTAATAATTATATGTTTAGATAATTATTATAGATGGTATATTTAGATACCAAGTATGATAAGGATTGTAATTGGAAACCAAGTATGATTAGGATATCTTGGTGGCTAAGTTTGTGATGGCTATATATACATAGTCATATCGTATTTTGTCTGTGGGGAGGTGAAAGCTTAAGAGATGTAGTCTTAAGTATTGTTTGGGGATGCTTGAGCATTGTTGGCTCAAGTATCGGGTTGGGACACCTTTAAGGTGTTATTGTTTTGATGTATTATTGATAATTGTTTGGATTAATAATACAAGTTTGGGATGTGGGTGTTTCCACGTCAAGTATTTGTGTGTTCTTATTTTGTGCTTTGGTAGATCTTGTCAACTTATCGATTGGTTATGTGTGTGCTCTGTTTTGGTGATTGTGAATCTCGAATTGTGTAAGTCCCTTAACCTAACATATATATTTTATAAGATTTGGGAACGTGGGAATATTTACAGGGAAGTGTAAAATTTTGTTTTCTTCTTTCAGTTCCTAAAACTTACAAGTTGCTACTTATTAATGGAGTTCAATCATGGAGCTAGCTACATGTTAATTTTGGTAGAGGTCCTCAATGATTCTGATATGGAATCTTGTGGAGATCCAAATAAATTATTATCAAACCATACAAGAACTTTTGTTCGTTGTAGTATCATATATAGAATAGATGGCAATCTAAGAATAAAATCCTTTCAAAAATTTGTGGTATCTGTAAATGCAATCCTTTCAATAGTCTATGAATTTTATTTCATCATTAGATTTTAAGTAGCTGTGATAGATACTAACTTTCTGGTCACAGTTTGAGAATCTTTATTAATACCCCTTTTCTTGTATGCATTAGTTTTTATAATTTTATGTTCTGACGATATTAAAGATCACTTCTTTATTTATATTATTAAGGAGGAATTATTACATACTTCATTTAGGAAATATTTTAGAAAATGAGCTCCCAACTGTACTTGCTTAAAGAAAGATGAATTGCGGGACAGAAGCAACAGACCAGGCCTAAGTAAGGCTCGCAGCCTCGCATAATCTGCTAGCCTGCGTAATGTTTTTGTTGTTTTTTGTTCTTAGTATATTGTATGTATATAAACTGTTAAAATATAATATAAAGATCCAGTTGGACCTTCCTCTAACACCTTACGATGTTAAAGTGACTGGTTATTTAACATGGTATGAGAGGTCAAGCTGGCTGGCAGAGGACTCACTGGTTATTTAACATAAACAACCGTACTTAGGTTTCTACTGATGTGACATCCATGAAGTGGCTCTGTTGCTGGTTGAACAGAGGGATACAGTTTTTTTTTTTTTTTTGACAAGAACAGAGGGATATAGTTGAATATAACAAAATGAGTTGCTAAAATATTTAAGATCCTTTTGCAATGTGACTTTGAATAAGCTCCGGATAGAGTTCAGCCAAGTGTTTCTGTAGTTGACGATTACTTTTTTTTTTTTTTTTTCTGAATCAATTGCAGGAATTTAGATACTCATCTTACTTCCGTATTCATAATCCAACCCTCATTTTTATGTTACCAAATAGAGAGTATAGCATCCACTAGTCTATAGTATTATTAGGGTGCAGCAGACATTAAACAGTTTAATAAGTAGCTTTCAGAATTCGGATCAGCTTGGAAGGGAAGTAATGGTTTCTAGAGAAACAATAAAATCATTACTCACCTAAAATGGTTACTCGTCTCTAATAAACATTTGGCCCTGTGAAAGGTAGTGTGCTCGTGTAAATTGAAAATTTGTAAGAAAACATGGAACATGCTTGTTTGGTGAGATTGTGCTTATAATCGTGTCTAGCTCTATACAGTTGTACCTCAAGTATGTAAGCCCAACTTCAAAGTGGGAATCCATTCGCCTAAAGTTATGGGAAGTTTGATTTTGAATTTTTGTCCCCCTTTCACTTTCAATCTGCTGCTCCTTTGTTTATCCTGCAGTATGATCATTACAACTACCGATTCTCAGAATTTGCCGATGCCTCTTAAAGGTATTATTTTTGTATGCGTGTGTGTATGAAGCTAATGTTGCTCTTGAATATATATTTGAGTCGATAAATTGGAAAGCTGAGGTTTTGCAGGTTTAGCATGTAGTATGGTGAACTGTGGAGAAGGAACATGCAAGGCTTCAATGGAAACAATACTTGGGATTGAATGTGATTGTAAGCCTGGTTGGAAACAGATCCCTCTTGCTTCTTTTTCCATTCCTTCTTGTGTTCTACCTAATTGTAAGCCTCCCTCTTCATAGTATATGTTTATGCTTGATCATTTCTAAAAGCATCTCTTCTAGCAATTTTCTTAAACTCGAAAGTAAACAAAAGCATGTTCTACCAAAATCTAGCAAGTTATATTCATGTTATGCTCTAGCCATTTGACCCTCTGTTTCATTAATATTATTGTTAAAAGAAATAAGAAATGAACAAATAAAGATCATTTAACTAATTAGATTCAGAATCATGTTAAATTTCTAATTTAGTTGGCCAAAGACTCAGTAAAAACTGCCATCTTACATGTTTATTTCGTGGAACATACAACAAGATTCTAAAGATGCACACATGAAGATTATATTTAAATTGATTATCACATGTGGTATGGTTAGGTTTTCTGTTTTACACCATTGTTGGTGACACAGTACAGTAGCAATTAAGGTCCATGCTAAAATTCTGAAGAAATCTTAAGTGACACTAACATTTAGATAAACGATTGTAAAACTGCAGGCACAGTTGATTTTCATTGCGGAAGCAGAGCTCCACCACCACCAGCATCACTTCCTCTGCTCCCGACCATTAATACTTCAAACCGTAAATATTTGAAATTTTTGTTTAGCTTAGATTGGTAATATATGTAAATGCAATGGAAGAAACGATGATGGTTAATTACTTTTCAGCTTGTAATCTTGTCTGGTGTGGTAATGGAGACTGCGTCGTGAATGGAAATAGCCACTACTGCCAGTGCAACCAAGGGTCTTCCAATTATATGGGCGTATCTTCCTTTGCTTGTTTTGAACCATGTAAGTTGCTTGTTTTCTTGCATTTCAATATATAGAAAATCTAAAACGTTTTAAAGAAATTCTTACCTTCGAAAATGCAAGTGTGACATGTACAAAATTTTATAATACAGGCTACTTTGGAGAAGATTGTAAGAACCTGGAATTAGGACCACTACCGCAACTACCACCGCTACATCTGCCACCACCACTACATCTGCCACCACTGATACCGTCACTACAGCTGCCACCGCCACTACCACTGCCACCCCCATCCTCCGGTACAAGTTCTGGCTCGCCCAAAGCTGGTGGACAGGAACATGAAGCTGATGCTGAAGGTCTAATTATTTATTCACCATATATATGTTTTTGAGTAGATGCGTATTTTCTTGTTGAGTTTTATGCTCCTGCAAAAGCTTTCAAAATTTGCTAACAAAAACTCCATTCAATTCTTTCTCTTTTTTTTAAGCTGCAGAATCAAATGGAGCATCCAGTAAGTTGAAGAATTGCCGAGCACTGATCGCAGTGATAATAGCATTAGTTTTTTAAAAATGATATTAGCTAGAGAGGTGAAGAATCAAGAAAGGCTACACAAATTACAATTTACATGCGACTACTTGCAGAATATTATTCTTCAAAAATTTTGTTTTCCCCGCTAACTCTTCATTAATTTTTCATAATAGGGTTTAAGTATACTAGCTTAGAGCATTCACATCCCATCCCCCGTCCCCAACCTCAAAAACTTACTAAAAATAGTAAATCCCCAAATAAATATAGTAAATTCCCAAAATTATCAAAAAGTTTCTACATCCCATTCCCCATTTTCCATCCCCATATCCCTATATTCTTTTTTATATTACTTCTTTCTCTCTATTTCACTTACAATTTTAACTATAACTACAATTAAATATATTAAAAGAGGAAAGAGAAAGATTTGGGGACTTAAACATTTGAACCCCATATTTGGGGACTCATTTCTTGCCCCTAAAATTAGACCCTATTTTAGGGGATGGGATGAAGTAGGAAATTAGATCAAAAATGACAAATTCCCCTAAATAATAGGGATAGGGATAGGGATGGGGGATGGGATGTGAGTTCTCTTATAAGTGATGCATGGTAAATTTTAATTTTATATTACAATTATGTTTTTATATAATTATTTTTTTAGCAATTATTATAATATTATAAGAAAATGACCAAATTACCTCATAATGTTTATTTACCCAAAATATTCATTTCCAGAAACACTAACCAAAATACCCCATTTCAGGGTATCAAAAGTTATACTATTCACCAATGGAGCGTCAAGAATGATATTCCACTACCAGTAGAGTATCGGGCATACTGGTAATGTAGTATTTGACATGATACTTCATTGTCGGATACTCCAATGAAAGAGAAGTATCATTATGATACATTATGATACATTATCATATTTTTAATTATCAAAAATATCATACATGATTATATATATAACCAATTATATATATATTTAATATCAAATTATGAAAATAGTATTACATGTGATGTACATTTGTCATTCTTTTACTTAAATAAATATTTTTTTTACGTATAATGTTAATTAAAATATATATTTTATATTTATACATAATAGCATTTTCTTTGTGATTTGAATTACTTAGATATTCAATACAAAAACATGACATAAATAACATATTACAAATAGTTTACTTTTTCATAGGGCTGCAATTTGGTCGAGTCGAACTCGGTATTCACTAAATGAGTTCGAGTTATCCAATAAACGAACCGAGGTAAGTCGCTCAATTAAGTAAAACGAGCTCTAACCTCTGACTGAACTCGACTCGTTTAATGAAAGAGTCGAGTATACTCGCGAGCCAGACGAGCCGATATTAAACGAAACGGGTTTACTCGCAAGCTCAACAATTGAAAACATCGAAAACTTTAAAAATATTAACTAATTTTCATTATTTAATTAACTAAAATAAATTTTAATAATTTTTTTCATTACAAATTATAAACGAGTTCGAGTTTAAGTGAGCAGAGCCAGCTTTTCGAGTTTGGAGTCGGGCTTAGTCAGGTTCGGCACGTATTCGGCTCGACACGTTTAACTAAACGAGCTCGGACTATTCAAACTCGACTCGTTTACGAGCTCGAGTGGAGCCGAGCCTTGATAAACCAATTTGAGTACGAGCGGCTCGTGAGCCGCCCGACTCAAATAACAGCTCCAATTATTTATTTATTAAATTTTTATTTTTAAATTAACAAAATCAGAGTTAAACTTATTTTAAAATTAGACAATAATCAGTGTCATGTAACATGCATTGATAACATGTTTACATGACATCTATGATAATTATCGATATTATACATTTATAAATAAAAGAAAAGATTTTGAAATAATAGATAGTACAAAAAAAATTTAATTAATTAAATCACATGATCAAGTTAAAAAACACTTTTTTTAAAAAATAGGATAAAAAAATTATACATCAAATATTAGGATTAATCCATATCTAGATCGGGTTACACGTGAGATAACACACTCACAGAAACTTGAGTTAATAATAAATATTCAAAAGTTGATAATAAATGGGTGAAGGCCCTAAATACGTTTTTCTGAAAACAAATGGACCGAAATACCTAATGGCACGGGGCGCGACCCATTTTGACCACGGTACATGCATTCTGTACATGCGTGGGTTTGTCCACGTATGTACTACATGCGTGTGTGTGGGTTTTATGCAGCACCCAGCTTGGCAGGGTATTCTTTGGTACGTACACTGTTAGCACAAAATCACGCAAGCGCACATGATCACAAGTAATATAGAATGAAGCAGAGTTCGTTCCCACAGAGATTGTATAATTTAGTTCTTGTACCTAAGCATCAATGTATGATTATCGTTCAATGCTAAGACAATGGACAAATTGGTTTTGATTATCTAAATTAACTAAGAAGAATTAATTAACAACTAAATTAATTAACTAAGTGATTTCGAATTACTTATGAGATGGAAAACATGGGATCCTAACTTCAATACAAACTTCCTTTAGAGATCATGTCCTTTTATCAACACATGTGGTGGTTATGATAACTAATCGGACAACACGAAATAAGTATATGTTACCTTTCAGTACACACACACACACCAATCTACACAATATCCACATAAGATAGAAATCATGCAGGCACCGATTATGCTTAGACCCTATATGTCTATAGAATTTGAAAACATAATGGTTGAAGATCAAGTATCCATAAGATTACATAAGGTAGTATGAGACGGTTAGAAACACACCACAAACATGAATAACATTCATGGACTTATGCTAGCATGACAAGTTCTAAATCTAAAGATTCACTGTCGCTTCACTAAAGATTAACAAGATAGATGTTAGCTACGCATCTATATGAATTAAATACAACCATGCAAGGATATCGCAAATTCACCACACATATATCAAGTTAGGCAATCAACATCTAAATTCCATAAGTAAATCCGTTAGGACCCCATGACGGCGATTAGTTCATAATCGAACCGTTCGTCATCATGGGGTTTGATGAAAACATGATAAAGATGAAGAGAATAATGATGAGTAAATCAATGATAACAAGGTTTATAGAACAAAGTCGAATAATGATCAAGCATCCAAAAGATACGCCTAGTAAGAATACAAGAAAACTATGTCTAGATCTTCTTGTTGTCATGATCCTCGCCTTGGCTTCTCAATCTCGTGCTCAAAAGTGTGTATGTGATGTGAAGTAATCTGATCTCTGGTGTCTGGTGTGTGTAAATCTGACCTCCCAGCATGTGTATTTATAGCTCAATATTGCCTCTTCTCCAAGCAATTGCCATTCTTGAGTAGGAATTGAAATTGACAAGTTCCATCTTTGAATATGATATAAATTGCAAATTCCCTTGTCAAATAAGGTTTCTAGACTATTCCCACCGTCCAAGATTATTTCCATGTCGAATAGGAGAAGAAAACGGCAACATTCCTCTTTAAAATCTGAATTAGAAAAGTTTCTGGCGGCCAGTTTTTACCATAGCGCGGTCGCGCTAGTTCCCTTTGTTCTTTCCGCGCGGTCGCGCTCTACCAAATCTGCCAATTCTGCTTAGCGCGGTCGCGCTCCTCTGCAGTATAATTGTGGCGCGGTAGCGCTGCGCACATACTGTCTCTGCAGAATTTCTGTTAGAAACTAATTCTTCGCGCGCCGTTTTACACCACAACCACTTCTGTTCCAAAAGCCACAAAACACCATAACTACCTGCAAAAACTTAATTCCTGCACAAACTCCACAAAACACGTTAAACCACACAAATACTCGAGGATTAAGCGATCAATTCAAGCCAAAATAGAACGATCCAAATGGATAAAAATCCACCTATCACACCCCCAAACTTGAACCGATGCTTGTCCTCAAGCATAAAACAACAAAACTATCTATACTAGCTAGTACCACTTCCGTAGGTGATCACGGTTGCATTTGGCATATGCAACAAGCCCTTTAAACCCCTAGGCAGCCCTAGTGGACTAGTAAGGTCTCGTGAGGGCCTATAGTGAATGTACCCACAAAATCCAACTGACACAAACGACACAAACAATGCAATGCATGAATGCAACTAATTATGAATGCAAAGGATCCCCTCAAACTAACCAACACCACTTAGCAAGCAAATATCTCAACGAATGCAATCAATCCAAACAGAGCTCGACTAAATTCCGGTATACTAACAATACATGATCAGAACGTGCGTGTGTGCAATGCTCGACAGATATACTCCCAAAACCAGATGAAAATCATACATATTCTTTTCCAAGACAATCACAGGTTTATAAATAGAATGAACGTTAAACTCAAGATCACTTTAGATACACCTCCATACTCCTCTAAAGTAGATAGAAATTCATGCTTTATTACGACTCAAACATAATATGTACACAACACACATGCTTATTTGATCGTGTAATGGATGAGACCCCTAAAGGCTTATACAATAATACCCATGTAGCGAGCGTTGGGTTAGTGGATCCCAGACTATAAAAAGCCTTAGGTCACTAGGCACAAAGTCCCCAAGAACTTAATTGCTCGAGTATTAAAGAGCTCACCCTGATCAATTCTGCATACTCACACTCTCACAACACTCATTTTTTTTTCTACTTCTTTTTTTTTTCTTTTTTTTTTTTCTATTTTCTGTTTTTTTTTTCATATGGAATCTGGAATGAGAATTCTCAATTCCAACCCTAGACTACTCATAAACATGAGCCGGCTACTAGCCATTTGACGCCTAGCCAACAAAGACAAACACAAACACATTAGCATGAAATTCCTGTTTTCCCCCAAACTTATATTTTGGTGTTCCTTAATCATCAAGAGAATAAAGCAAATTCTATCGATAAACAAGTGATTAAATCCTAAATCCAAACAAGCATGACTCAACCTAGCCCAAGAGCAAACGACGAGACTGTGTAAAAATTTTGTTCATGAAACATGCACGTCAATTTCATCAAAATTTAAAATCAGCCCTCTATTCATCCTTTTCACACCCACATCAACATCTACCTACCTTATGGCATCAGCTCATTCTAAGGGATCATGAAAAATGCATGTAATGCAACTATATGAACTCACATACAAAACTCGACACACATGCAAACAGAATGCTCTATATGATAGGTATCATGCATGAAACTAAACTACACATACAAATATGATGCAATATGAATTCCTACATGCCACAAATATATCACAACATCTACTAATTCCCAAATCCACCCCCAAACTTAAAATTTTCAATGCCCTCATTGAAAGTAAATAAGGGAAAAGTAGAAACATACCTACTGACCACCTGGACCACCCTCCTGAGGAGGAGAATCCGGTGGAGGATATACACCATGGGCCCCAAAAACAGGCCAATCCACCTGCACTCCACTGGCAGCAAAAGCAGTGCCCAGCGCCTGAGTCAACTCCTGTGCAAAACGGCTCTGAGAATCATACATAGCATCCATGCGACGCATCAGCCGTCTGTACTGAGAGGCAACAGGAATATCCTCGGGAATCTGAGGTGGCGGAACAGCACCAGCAATCTCATAACCCAAACCCCTAGGATGTGGAATGCCGCCCGGCCACTCCACCATCCTCGCAATAGTCCCAGAATCAATAGCACCACTCGGCAACTGTATCGGCTCGTCCTCAGCCCACCTCACTCCAACCGTCATACACAAACTAGTAACCACAGAACCATATGGAATCCCCCCTGTAGTACTCGCTCTCAAAAACCTCAAGATATTTTGGCTAATTATGTAACCAATGTCAATATAAAAACCATTCAGAATCGCCCATAGCAAAATACCCCTCTCCACATTAACCTCGTGCTGATGTGTGGTAGGCAACAAGTTAGCACAGATAAACAAATTCCATGCTCTAGCATACCTGTTCAACGCAGAAGTAGGGAAATGCAAGTGCTCATTACTCCCTGGCTTCGTCTTCCACACAGTACCTGGCACACACAACCTAGTCAAAATAGCATCCAAGTCTACCTCTGTCCTGGACTTAAAAGTCCAATCCTCAGCACCTGCAGGTCTGGCAGGTAAAGCAAGCAAACGGCTGATGGCAGGCGGTGTATAGTCAACTGTCAAACCCCTAACCACTGAATAACCATTCCGTTCAGCCTTCGCATTCGCATAGAACTCGCGAACAATAGACAACGGAATATCCATAGCCAACTGACAAATAGGCTCCCAACCTCGCGACTGAATCATCGCCACAAGATCTCCATCCAAAGGACCAGCTAGAAACATCCTATCCTTGATTACCGTCTTAGACATCAACCTGTTATACTCCGCCCGGGCCTCCACGGAAACAAACTTTTCCCCGGGTCCCTCCGTACTAGAATCAGAATCAGATGAATGATGTCTACTAGAACCACCAGCAAAACGGGTCCTTTTTGGGGCCATTACACAATCTCCAACAAGCAGAAAATATACACAAATAGCAACCCACAGCAACCTAACAGCAATTCTCCCAAAATACGCAAACTACAATTCGTAGTAACAAGAATAACCAAGAAATTACCCCAAAAATGAATCTGTAGGAGAGGTAGCACTGCGTAGTAATCCTCCAATCGATGAATGAATACGAATCCCGAAGCTCCAAAGTGGTGGTTTAGGGTTTAAGTGTGTATGTATGTGTATATGAGAGGTATATAAAAAGATGAGGGTTAGATGTAGGGTCTGATTAACCACGAAATTGGGGATTTATAGAGTGATTAGGAGTGGGTTTGGGCTGAGATTAGGGTTTCAAAATAGGATTTTGGGCCAAAATCTGCTCCTGCCAAGGTTTTCTGCATTCCAGCATTCGAAGTAGCGCGGCCGCGCTCTAATTATACTGCCAGACAGCGCGGTCGCGCTGTCCCAATATTTTTTTTTTGATGAGTACAATATACAACAATGATACAAAAATCACATGGGTTGCCTCCCACGAAGCGCTCGTTTAACGTCATTAGCTTGACTTGCTGCTCGGTCGTTACATTTCTGCCAAATCCACGGAATCTGTTTCCCAAACCACTGGATCACCTGTAAAATAATGTTTCAACCGCTGACCATTCACCTTGAACGCCAAATCAGGTGACTTTTCAAAAATCTCAATGACTCCATGCGAAAATACGGTTTTAACAGTGAATGGCCCTGACCACCTTGACTTAAGCTTCCCAGGAAAAAGCTTGAGGCGCGAATTAAACAACAAAACCAACTGACCAGGCACAAAGACCTTAGGAATCAACTTCTTATCATGCCACCTCTTCACCTTCTCCTTGTAAATCTTGTGGTTCTCATAAGCCTGAGATCGAAACTCCTCTAACTCATTCAACTGCAGTAACCGTTTCTCACCAGCTGCTCTAATATCAAGATTCAACTTCTTAATCGCCCAAAAAGCTTTATGTTCCAACTCCACTGGTAGATGACATGCTTTTCCAAAAACTAACTGATACGGAGACATTCCCAAAGGTGTTTTGTAAGCTGTTCTATAGGCCCAAACAGCTTCATCTAACTTCAAAGACCAATCCTTCCTCGACGGATTCACCACCTTTTCTAGAATTCTCTTGATTTCACGATTAGATACCTCCACTTGACCGTTTGTTTGGGGATGATATGCTGTAGCAACACGATGTGTCACCCTATACTTTGCCAACAATGCAGTGAATTGACGATTACAAAAGTGAGTCCCCTCATCACTAATAATAGCTCGCGGAGTTCCAAAACGCGTAAAGACCTGTTTATGAAGAAAGTTCAGCACCACCTTAGCATCATTGGTTGGTAAGGCCTTCACCTCTACCCATTTAGAGACGTAGTCCACAGCTAGCAAGATGTACTGATTATTACAAGAAGAAACAAAGGGTCCCATGAAATCAATACCCCATACATCAAAGATCTCTACCTCAAGAAGCATATTAAGGGGCATATCGTTCCTTCTAGAAATATTACCAACTCGCTGACAACGATCACACCTCAAAACGAACTGATGAGCATCCTTAAAAATTGTAGGCCAAAAGAAACCTGCCTGAAGAACACGAGCTGCTGTCTTCTCTCCACCATAATGACCTCCATAAACAGTGGAATGGCAATCTCGTAACACACTTTCAGTCTCGCTATAAGGAATGCAACGTCGAATAATCTGATCAGCACCCTGTTTGAACAAATACGGCTCGTCCCATCGGTACCACTTCACATCATGTAAGAACTTCTTCCTTTGAGCATAAGATAAATCAGGAGGTATGATGTCACTGACAAGATAGTTCACAAAATCTGCAAACCATGGCTCTTCCACTTGTACCCCTAAAAGCTGCTCATCCGGAAAAGATTCATTAATCAGAGATTTAGCCTGTGAATTTTTACCATGGTCTTCCAATCTCGAAAGATGATCTGCCACCTGGTTTTCAGTTCCTTTTCTGTCTTTAATCTCCACATCAAATTCCTGGAGCAATAAGACCCATCGAATCAACCTAGGCTTCGAATCCTTCTTTGTCATCAAGTATCTGATAGCCGCATGATCTGTGTAGACAATGACTTTCGTGCCAAGCAAATAGGCTCGAAACTTCTCAAAAGCATAAACAACAGCCAAGAGCTCTTTTTCCGTGGTGGTGTAGTTCAACTGTGCGTCATTAAGGGTTTTACTAGCATAGTAAACCACATGAAATATTTTCTCCTTTCTCTGACCAAGAACAGCACCAACGGTATAGTCACTAGCATCATACATTAGCTCGAATGGCTCACTCCAATCTGGTGCAGTAATAACAGGTGCGGTAGTCAACTTCTTCTTCAAAAGCTCGAAAGCATCAAGATAAGCTTCATCAAAATTGAAAGGAACATCTTTCTCCAAAAAATTGCACAAGGGTTTAGAGATCTTCGAAAAATCTTTTATGAACCGGCGATAGAAACCCGCATGACCAAGGAAGCTGCAAATGCCTCTAACAGAGATAGGAGGAGGAAGCTTCTCAATAGTGTCAATTTTTGCTTTGTCCACCTCGAGTCCTTTGCTAGAAACCTTGTGCCCAAGAATGATTCCTTCTTGCACCATAAAGTGACATTTTTCCTAATTCAGCAACAGATTAGTCTCCACACATCTCTTCAAAACCAGACCAAGATTATGCAAGCACTCGTCATATGAAGAACCAAACACTGAGAAATCATCCATGAAAACTTCCACATTGATACCAATCATGTCTGAAAAGATAGCCATCATACACCTCTGAAAAGTAGCTGGAGCGCCACACAGTCCGAACGGAACTCGTCTGAATGCAAAGGTGCCAAAGGGACATGTGAATGTAGTCTTCTCTTGATCCTCAGGTGCAATGCAAATCTGATTATATCCAGAATATCCATCAAGAAGACAATAGTACTCGTGGCCTGCCAACCTGTCTAACATCTGATCAACAAACGGAAGAGGAAAGTGGTCTTTTCTCGTGGCTTTGTTCAACTTGCGATAGTCCATGCAAACTCTCCACCCTGTAACGGTACGTGTAGGGATGAGCTCATTCTTCTCATTAGCAACAACTGTCATACCCCCCTTCTTCGGCACACACTGTACTGGACTAACCCAAGAACTGTCTGAGATAGGGTAGATAATACCAGCATCAAGCCACTTCATGATCTCCTTCTTCACCACTTCCTTCATAATAGGATTGAGACGACGCTGATGCTCCACAGTAGGCTTGCAATTATCCTCTAGCAGAATTTTGTGCATGCAATACGAAGGACTGATTCCTTTGATGTCTGCTATAGTCCATCCAATGGCTGTCTTAAACTGTCTCAATATCCTCAAGAGCTTCTCCTCTTCACTATCTGTCAAGTTAGCGGCAATGATAACAGGCAAAGTAGATGCTTCACCCAAAAAGGCATACCTCAAGTGCTCTGGTAGCTGTTTCAGCTCAAGTGTAGGAGCTTCCTCAATAGATGGTTTGAGACGACTCTGTGACTTTTTAAGCTCCTCAAGCCCAAGTGACTCAACTGGCACTTCAAAACTCTTTCTCCACGGAATTGCCCTTAACTGCTGAATTTGCTCTCCTCTTTCTTCATCTTCAACTACAGAATCTCCTAGCAAAGCTCTCTCCAATGGATCAGCCAACAGTAACTGATCAAAGTTCAACTTCACTGACGACTCCACCAAGTCCACCTGACAACATTCCTCATCATCTGAAGGTAGCTTCATTGCATTGAAAACATTGAAGGTAACATCCTGATCTTGCACCCGCATCGTGAGTTCCCCCTTCTGAACATCAATCAAAGTACGTCTCGTAGCTAGAAAAGGCCGTCCTAAGATGATAAGAATCTTCTTATCTTCTTCAAAGTCAAGAATCACAAAATCTGCTGGAAAGATGAGTTTATCAACCTTGACCAAAACATCCTCAACGATACCCCTCGGGTATGTAATAGAACGATCAGCTAGCTGTAGAGAGATGTTGGTAGGTTTAGGATCTGGAAGACCAAGCTGCATGAAAACTGACAACGGCATGAGATTGATACTAGCACCCAAGTCACACAAACACTTGCTGAAAGACAAATTCCCAATGGTGCACGGAATAGTGAAACTGCCTGGATCCTTTAGCTTCGGTGGTAACTTCTGCTGTAAAATGGCACTGCACTATTCTGTTAATGCTAATGTATCCAATTCTTCAAGTTTCAACTTCTTTGAGAGAATACCCTTCATAAACCTTGCATAGCTCGGCATCTGCTCTAATGCTTCAGCAAAAGGGATATTGATTTGAAGCTTTTTTAATACCTCGAGAAACTTTCCAAACTGTCTGTCATTCTTCTGCTTCTTCAATCTGCCTGGATATGGAGGAGGTGGAAAGATTTTCAAGTTCTCTGTCGACTGCTTTGGAGAAACTTCCTTAGCAGAATTTTTAGGATTCTCCACCTCACTAACCAACTGCTCAGCTACTCTATCAGTCTGGACTTGTTCCTTATCTGCAGTAGGTGCCACCCGTTGCTCTTGAACTTCTTCTTCTTCCTCAATGGCTGAATTCTGATTGCCAGTCACCTTACCCGATCTCAAAGTAACTGATTTGACATGCTCTTTGGTTTCCCTCTTGCCTGGATTGGCTTCAGTGTCACTCGGAAGAACTCCAGATGGTCTGTTCAACAAAGCACTAGCAAGCTGCCCGATCTGACTTTCCATGATCTTCGTAGATGCCCCCTGACTTTTTACTATCATCCTCAACTCCTCAAGTTCAGATTTTTCATTAGAAGATTGACCAGCATTCCCATGAGATTGTTGCTGGAAACCTGGAGGCTGAAACTGTTGTCTAGGCTGGTACTGCTGCTGAAATCCTTGATTGAATGGCCTAGCTCTGAATTGCTGTTGCTGCTGATTACCACCTTGATTGTTACTCCAGCTGAAATTTGGATGGTTGCGATTATTCGGGTGATAGGTGGCTGGAACTGGCTGTTGTGGCCTCTGGAAGTTACTCACAAATTGTGCTGATTCAGAAGATGTGGCACATTGAGTTGTATCATGTGCGCCCGCACACAACTCACAAACAATAGCTACCTGCTGAACTCCCATGTTAGCCAAAGAATCGACCTTCATCGACAAGGCCTTCAACTGAGCTGCAATGGCTGTAGCTGTATCAATTTCAAGAACACCTGCTACCTTGCCTTGAGATAACCTCCCTGTAGGATTCTGATATTCATTAGCCGCCATCATCTCGATCAATTCATAAGCTTCTTCATAACTCTTGGCCCACAAAGCTCCACCTGATGCAGCATCTAGCATGGGTCTCGACTGTGCACCCAACCCATTATAAAAACAGTTGATTATCATCCAATCAGGCATCCCATGATGTGGACACTTCCTTAGCATCTCCTTATATCTCTCCCAAGCCTTGCATAGAGATTCTCCAGACTGTTGTGAAAACTGAGTGATAGCATTCCTGATAGCTGCTGTCTTCGCCATGGGGAAAAATTTGGTAAGAAATTTCTGTGCAAGATCTTCCCATGTAGTGATAGAACCTGCTGGTAAAGAGTGTAACCAACTCTTCGCCTTGTCCCTCAGAGAGAATGGAAATAGCCTTAACTTAACAGCATCCTCAGACACCCCATTGGTTCTGAAGGTATCACAGATCTCTATGAAATCCCGAATATGCATGTTGGGATCTTCGGTAGGAGCACCCCCAAACTGAACTGAGTTCTGGACCATCTGTATAGTGCTAGGCTTGATCTCGAAGGTATTGGCTGCGATTCCTGGTCTGACAATACTCGATGCAATGTCATTGATCTTTGGCTGCGAGAAATCCTTAAGAGCCTTAGTTGCTGCTGCTGGTTCTCCCATATCTTCTACAACTTGAATCACTGAAGCTTCTCTTTCTTCTTTATTTTCCAACTTCTCCTTATTCGATTGAGAACGCGTTCGCATACACGCTCAAGTACCTGAAAACACAAAACAACACAAGAACTATTAGTACCCGATCCGAGTCAGTGAACTTTAACGACCACTGATGTCAAGCACATAAACTATATCAAATCCCCGGCAGCGGCGCCAAAAACTTGTTAGCACAAAATCACGCAAGCGCACGTGATCACAAGTAATATAGAATGAAGCAGAGTTCGTTCCCACAGAGATTGTATAACTTAGTTCTTGTACCTAAGCATCAATGTATGATTATCGTTCAATGCTAAGACAATGGACAAATTGGTTTTGATTATCTAAATTAACTAAGAAGAATTAATTAACAACTAAATTAATTAACTAAGTGATTTCGAATTACTTATGAGATGAAAAACATGGGATCCTAACTTCAATACAAACTTCCTTTAGAGATCATGTCCTTTTATCAACACATGTGGTGGTTATGATAACTAATCGGACAACACGAAATAAGTATATGTTACCTTTCAGTACACACACACCAATCTACACAATATCCACATAAGATAGAAATCATGCTGGCACCGATTATGCTTAGACCCTATATGTCTATAGAATTTGAAATCATAATGGTTGAAGATCAAGTATCCATAAGATTACATAAGGAAGTATGAGACGGTTAGAAACACACCACAAACATGAATAACATTCATGGACTTATGCTAGCATGGCAAGTTCTAAATCTAAAGATTCACTGTCGCTTCACTAAAGATTAACAAGATAGATGTTAGCTACGCATCTATATGAATTAAATACAACCATGCAAGGATATCGCAAATTCACCACACATATAACAAGTTAGGCAATCAACATCTAAATTCCATAAGTAAATCCGTTAGGACCCCATGACGGCGATTAGTTCATAATCGAACCGTTCGTCATCAGGGGTTTGATGAAAACATGATAAAGATGAAGAGAATAATGATGAGTAAATCAATGATAACAAGGTTTATAGAACAAAGTCGAATAATGATCAAGCATCCAAAAGATACGCCTAGTAAGAATACAAGAAAACTATGTCTAGATCTTCTTGTTGTCACGATCCTCGCCTTGGCTTCTCAATCTCGTGCTCAAAAGTGTGTATGTGATGTGAAGTAATCTGATCTCTGGTGTCTAGTGTATGTAAATCTGACCTCCCAACATGTGTATTTATAGCTCAATATTGCCTCTTCTCCAAGCAATTGCCATTCTTGAGTAGGAATTGAAATTGACAAGTTCCATCTTTGAATATGATATAAATTGCAAATTCCCTTGTCAAATAAGGTTTCTAGACTATTCCCACCGTCCAAGATTATTTCCATGTCGAATAGGAGAAGAAAACGACAACATTCCTCTTTAAAATCTGAATTAGAAAAGTTTCTGGCGGCCAGTTTTTACCATAGCGCGGTCGCGCTAGTTCCCTTTGTTCTTTCCGCGCGGTCGCGCTCTACCAAATCTGCCAATTCTTCTTAGCGCGGTCGCGCTCCTCTGCAGTATAATTGTGGCGCGGTCGCGCTGTGGTCATACTGTCTCTGCAGAATTTCTGTTAGAAACTAATTATTCGCGCGCCGTTTTACACCACAACCACTTCTGTTCCAAAAGCCACAAAACACCATAACTACTTGCAAAAACTTAATTCCTGCACAAACTCCACAAAACACGTTAAACCACACAAATACTCGAGGATTATGAGATCAATTCAAGCCAAAATAGAACGATCCAAATGGATAAAAATCCACTTATCATACACGCATGCTCATGGGTGGTCTCTGTACACGCATGCTGAACAAGTGTGGGGGTCTCACGCTATTTTTTTTTTGCTAAATATGTATTTGCAAACACTATTTGTCGGGTCCTCCCCCTTAATTAATAACTTAATATCGAATAATCACCATTATATAATCTTATTGACCAACTAAAATAAAATTTCTCGAATAAAAATATATTACAAACCAGAGTTCTCATTACAAAGTGGAAATACTGAAACCTTGGTCATAATTATACAATACAAATATTATCCGAAATATTACACAACATTGTCCCCAAAAGATTTAAACATAGCTATCGATAATAAAAGACTGCTGATAAAACTAGAGTCTGAAATAATTACAAGTTGATCCTCAAAAACCTGCTAGGATACCTTCAACTCTAGATCTAACAACTTCTGTTATATCGAAACCCTGAAACATGTTTAGCGAGTTTTATGTGTCGCAAGCTCAATGAAACAATAATCTCTATCATTTAACAGATATTCACATTAAACAAGTAAATCCCAATACATGATCTTCAAATCATCATATAATACATCAACTCATCAAGTAATCATACTAAGAATGAATATATGCAACTCATATATGTGACTTGACTTTCCTTTACTTGGTTTACTTCTTTGTTGTGACTGATCAATTTTACTTTGGCTTTTCCCGACATCCAATGTTTAAACCCCATATTTATATTCTCAATAACTTTTATCTTTTCCTGGGATCCCTTGTTTATAGTTTCAAGGACTTACATTATTTTCCCCGCCTCAAGGGCTCTTGTTATTTATAGTCGACTTTATTTCCCGGGATCCCTATATTTGTTTTTCCCTAGCTAGCTAAGCCAATAATTCCCTAAAATAATTGACAGTCACAATGCCTTTATTTATTTGAATCTATATGCACAATATACCACCTAAATCCCAAGTCTTACTTCCTTCCATGTATTCACTTACATGCATAGTATCCTATCATGCAATCCACATTTATCACATGATAACAAAATTCATATTCATAACCCTATCACCATGTATTCACATATTTCATACATCACATAAGATTATACTTCAGATAATCTATTCACATAGCAATTATCACCTTTCACATATAACACATAGTGAATGTAAAGTAAACATAGATTAATGTTTACCTTAGCTTGCTTCCTCTTCTAGCGTGCACTACCTTGATTTGGTCTGAACCCCTTTCTGAGAATCTAGATACTTATAAACTCTAATTAGTTACCACAATCCATAATTTTGCGCTATATATATGATGCATATATTTTATTTAAGAAAATATGTTTATTAAGGGATTATGTTAATCTTTCTCTCTACGCTTATTCACTCCCATGATCATTAACTGTCTGATAATTACCATATTTTGTATGAACATAGTTCACACCTAGATCTACAACCTTCGTTCTTAAATTTATATGGAACGGGGTTCCTAATTTGTCCAAAATCTTGTCCCAAAATAGTTCCTTAGTTTCATTTCTTAAGAAATCCTTATTAAACCCCTATGTTCCGACATTTTTCATAACTCCAAAACTTAACATTTTCGCACGAAACCTTTTCCATTTCAATCTCTAACATAATACCTTTCTATCCTCAAATTTTCAGATTAAAACTATTAGTATAGCTAGGTCAAATGTTCTCTCTCAAAGTTGATGCCACGACAAGGTCCAAAACAGGGCATTTCCTTACTGACACAGCCATACTCTAAAATTCCCTATAAATCGTAGGATTATTATTTTAACACGAATCCACCTTTGAGATCCTCTATACTTATTGTTTTATCAACCCTCACAATTTCGATTCGAACTAAGGTTGGTAGCTAGGTGAAACAATTCCTTAAAGTTCCATGTTCAAACAATTTGCACCTTACGCGCTTATTGCACTAAAATGATCATAACTCCTTACTCGCTAAATGAAACGACTCGATTCTTTCGAGGGTGTAAACTAGACTCAAAGTAGGTTATAGACTTAGTAAACCCACTGCCTAGACATAGCCATGTACCAGCCGAACATATCTTCCAAAACAGGTCAGTCTCAGGAAAACTGGAAATCATCTTCTACTACGCACCATTCACTCTAACATTTTTAATAAATCCAAAAATGGTTTATAAATCACAAAACTCTCCAATATTCTTCCTTAATCATTTATAGACCTTACATAAATTTTTCAATTCGAATTAAAGAGTTTAACTAGGTGAAACATTTTACCAATTCAGTGTTTACCAAATTCATAGGTTATGGACAACCTATACGCAAACTAGACTCCGAGTACTATAACTTTCATTTACAAACCATAGCCAAAACGGGCTTTTAACGGCTTCGAATTAATCACCCCAAAACTGGGCAGAATCTGTCCAGATTTCTGAAATACTTATCTAATCCCTTCATTATCGTGTACCATCCCCTTAATCCACTTAATCATGCTACTAACCATCATCATCAACCAAGCTTCAAATACTCAGAAAATTCAGTGGCTATATCATCAATAAATATCCTTAAAACTTAAGAAAAAACAAAGATTTAAAAGATAGAAATGTATACCCTTGCACTAGTTAGCTTCCTTGCTCCAAACTTCTTGAAAACCTGGCTTTATCTCCTTGTTCCAGCCCTCCTCTTCTTAATCCAACACTTGATATATGTGTATATGTATATTAGGTATAATATATATTTATTTGGTGATTTTTGAACAAGTAACCAAAAAGGTAGAAATTTATCTTCCTCTCCCACTACTAGAAAAACTGCCTTAGACATCGCTTATTAGCCGATGTCTTTTAAAAATCCAAGCGATGTCTTTTCATGCGATGAGAAAAGTAGGGGCCTTAGACATCGCTTATTAGTCGATGTCTACAAGCCTTTTAAGACATCATTTTCCTTAAAGATCTGATGTGTTTTCCTTCAATTTATATCCTGACTATGATTTTAATTCTGCTATAATATGATATCTATATCATTTTTAACATATCACATATACAATAAAATGAGACATTAACATCGAGTACTTCTTTAAACTGATGTGCAGCTTAATATTTTACATCAGTCTTATATTAGAAGCAATGTGGTACCTCTCTTTTCACATCGATTCTATTATCAAATGATGTCTATTATATATTTTAACATCAGTTCTATTATCTAGTGATGTCTATTATATACTTTAACATCAGTTTTGTTACTAGGTGACTGGTATGTTTGTTTGTTTATGACATCAGCCCATTAGTTCTTTTGTGTAAAATGTGTTCTTTGTTTATATTTTACATCAGTAAAATGTCTTCTTTTGTGTAAAATGTTTTCTATTATATAAAACATTCATCCAAAAACTAAATTACCATACCAAAACTAAAGAACCAAACCAATATCGCAAAACCAAACATTCATTAATTTACCAAGACTCTAACTACATCATCCACCAATCCAAACATATTACATAAATCAAAACCAACTACTATACATATTTCCCCATCATAGTTTACCAATACATTTCCCCATCAACATCAACATTGATCTTGCTCTGTGTGATTTCCTATCCTCCTCCAGTTCCGTAGCAATCTTTTCACGTTCTAATTCATACTAACCAACAGAAAATACATTACTTAACAAAACAACCAACGGAAGAATTATGCATATACAAGATTGATTAACAAAAAACATAGTACCATTGACAAATAGATATTGACAAGATACTGAGGAATAAATATACAGGCATATATATCCACAGACAAACTAGTTGACCAAAACAAGTACGTATAATTTTTACCTTAAGCATGTCATTTCTCAGTTTTAGAACTTCTTGCTCCAACACTTCATCATGAGATCCCTGAATAAGAAAATACAACCTGAAGATGCATACACATATGACATATATGTAAAGCTATATATAGAAAGAGAAAAACAAGCATGGGCATGAAATGCATCAAAATAAAAAATAAAAAACAGATTTTTCTCTCAAAACTGTTAATTGCATACGGTATACGATTTCTCTGTCCCCTCAACACTATCTTAGACTTGATTATTGACCTACTATAGCATATTAATTTAGTCTATTTGTTTATGAGTTGCAAATCCATGGTTTTCTATCTATGTTTATCGGAAACCCTTGGGGTAGTAATTTTTCAATGAATCACTCAAGTCATCATAGTTCTTGTTTTATATTCATATATTCATAGTTTTTCAAAGCTGGTCTGCAAAGAAGTTGATCAAAAGTATATCACCATATTTATCCTAGAGTGTTGGTTTGATCATTAAATTCATAATAAAGTGTATTAAAAAACCTAGAGAAGCATGGAAAAAGAACTCAATATTGGAAAAAAATTGGAAATCAGATAAACCTCATTCACTTGAACACGATTAGTGATGCGCTCTCTACTTGCAAATTGAACGGTTCCCTTAGTTTCTTCTATGTGGACATGAATGTATCAATATTAATATGCTAAATCAGAGTGCATTTTATTTGATTACAAACAGACAATGTGTGCGTATGAAAATGAATTATTTTGCAGAGAGGTTATTATTTTGCATCCGAACACGAACCAAGGACATACAACCTGATAAACCTGCAGGAATTGGACCGGAGAAACCATTGTTGAAAAGAATGAGCTTAGTAAGATTACCATTATAGCACAACCTTTCTGGAATTGGACCTGAAAATGAATTGGACGATATGTCTAACCAAGGATTCCCAAAGTATTAGACATCTAACAACATTATTAACAATATACAGGAACTCGTTCACAAAAACCACAAGCTACATATTTAAGCTTCTTTCTCCAAGAAAGATATAATTAGACAATATGCTTAAACTAAAAGCTCACCACGAACCAAATGATCTTGAGCATTCAGCTAAAACAACCTGGATCATGGTTGAAGAACAATGAACAATAAACTCTCAGGCTAATACAAGCATCAATACAGAATATTGTATATTAGTAATCTCAAACCATATTCCTAACCTCGGTATTTTCTCCAAGAATCCCCTTGAGTAGTTCCATTAATTTATGGGGACTGGATATTGGTTTCAACTGCATGCATTTCTGAGCTAGACTGTACATGCTTTCCATACCCTGTAGCAAATAAAATATTTATTCCATTTAAACTTCATTAACAGAGAGACAAAAGATGAAAATCTGTATACCATTAAACTCAAGAGTCAAGAGCATTGGTTCTAAATTTGGGAAAAGGAATAACATTAGAACTGACCACAGTGAATGGTCGGATGTACAGGAAGTGTCCGATAAATAGCTCTACCAATGAAATGTTGCAGCAGAGAGGTTACTAGCATTACACAACATAACCTGCAACATTCTTTTCAGACCCTCCCTTGTATCCTGAAGCCCACACTGAAGCCAAAAGGAACTGCAATCCAGCTTAGTATTTTGTCCTCGCCATTTCTCCCACGCCTAGTCAAGACAGCAGAGCAAATAAGTTGATGTAGTGATTAACCAGTTTTACAAAATAATACCCAACTGATATTGTTCCATAGAGGTTATTATTTTGCATCCGAACACGAACCAAGGACATGCTCACTTCTAAGTTAATCATACACTAGATATAAACGTATCACCCTGCACACAAGAGTCAGTACACTCTTTAACAAATGAGGCATAAAGTGTATACTAACACATATATAAACAACACAATTTCAAATCTCAAGCAAGACTCTCAAGTATTCTTCTTTTGAAGACGAGTATACTAAATTTATTATAGCTAATGAACACCCAAAAAAATTCCAGAGACACACTAGGCACACTAGTATAACAATTTAGTCAAAATTACCAAACAAGAACACTTATATAAAAGCAATATCTCTAAGAGATATTGCCTTAAACCATATCAACTAGTGAAAGATAGAAACCTAAATGATTTGAGTAACTACATTTACAAAAGAAATGACAATTACCACAGATTTATCACAGGCTAGCACATAAAAAATATGTAATGACAGCTTATACATAAGGTAATCAACACAACTCATTCACAAATACTGATTAAAATAGAGAATTAACACAAGTAACATTACCAACTACTAACAAATCCAATCACAAACCAATCAGTAAAAAACTAATTATCACAAATTAAGCAATGTAACAACGATAGTAAAGGATTGGAGACATATATATCCATGGTGGTTACACACATGAATTTATATCCATTTTTACTAACCAAGAACACAAATAGGCGTATCAGACAAGAACTCTTCTGAGTTTCACCAGACTCACTGAGTTGCCACAGGGTCACCACCCGAGCCGATCGTGAGATGCATCAAAATCCTCAAATACGACTCCATTTAACAATTCGAATCAAACGAAGGGGATTTTGATGTATGATGTATAAAACATCATGAGGCGCAAGAATTTGAAGAGAATTGAACCGCAAAAATTCGAATTGATACAGTTCCTTGAACGGGGATTTTTAGGGTTTCGAGGAATCGATATTGTTAAATATAATTGATGTGTTTTAATCAGTGTTTAAGTGTTACAGTGGATTATCAGAGTTTAGCTGGAAGCAGTCAGAGTTTAGTGTAAACTCTGATAGACGGAAGCTGGACAGAGTTTAGTAAAGTCTGTCTGGGAGCAGCGCGTACGGAGTCAACAGAAGATATTAGAGATCAATTGAAGATTGATATGGAAGCGATATCTTTGAAGATTGGATAGCTATCAAAGAGATCGAGTTGACTTAGGAGACGTGTGATAATCTGTAATTGATATCATTGTATAGCTGATTATTAGGAATATCAATTAGAGATTGTATCGTAGCTGTATGTTATATAAATACAGTTAGGTTAACCCTAGAAGGGTATCGATAACGAATTATCTTTATTGTAACCTAGCAGCTCTTTGTGATATTTACATCACGAAGAGGGTTCGTAATACAAGAAGTTTTTTTAAGTGCATAAACGCTTTTACTTGTTAAACTCTCATATAAAGTTGATTATTAATTGTGTATTCGGCCTAACAAGTGGTATCAGAGCCAATCTGTTACTTTATTACAGGTTAAGATCCAAACACAAAAATAATCATGGCAGCAATTCCTCCACCAACACCTATTGTTTCTGAAAAGGCTCCTACTACTGTGAGTCGTTATGAACCAATCAGGGTTCCTATTCTGAGGCCATTAGAGTATGCTATGTGGAAGGTCAAGATGACTATGTTTCTGGAGGCTACAGATCCAGAATATCTTGACAGGATTTATGAAGGCCCTCACAATCCTACAAAGCTATCTGTTGCAGTTGCTGGTGAAGAAGCAAAAATGGTTCCAAATGAAAAGAAGGACATGACTCCTGAAGATCTATCATCAATTGCTAAGGATGCAAAAGTTAGGCATTTACTGCATAGTGCTTTAGACAATGTTATGTCTAACAAAGTCATTAACTGCACCACTGCAAAAGAGATATGGGATGCTCTTGAAGTCAGGTGTCAAGGAACTGCGGCTATTAAGAAGAATAGGAGAAACATACTCACACAAGAGTATGAGCATTTTGAGGCTAAACCTGAAGAGACCATGATAGAAACATTTGATAGATTCTGTAAACTGATAAATGATCTGTCATTGGTCAACAAAGAGTATGATCTAGAAGACTCGAATCTCAAGTTTCTTTTTTCTCTACCTGAAAAGTGGGATGTGAAAACAACCACTATTAGAGACAACTATGATCTTGCTGAAACAGAGATTGATGAAATCTATGGACTGCTCAAAACTCATGAATTGGAAATGGAGCAGAGAAACAGGAGATCAAGCAGGAAAGGAAAGTCTGTTGCTCTTAATGTTGAAGAGAAGCCTCATAAGAAAGAGGCAACAAAAAGGAAAATGAAGGGAAAAGCTTTTGTCATACAGTCAGAAAGTGAATCACCAAACTCTGATTATGATTCAAACTCTTCTGAATCATCTGACTTTGAGGATGATGAAGAAGAAATGAGGAAAATGGCTGTGTTGATGGTGAAGACTTTCAAGAAAATGGGCTTCAAGAATTTCAAGAAAGGAAAAAGGTTTTATAGGGATTCAAATGAAGACAGGAAAAGCTACAGGAAGTCTGATAAGAGAGATTCTAAAGGAAAGAAGGATAAGTCTGAAATTCAATGCTACAAGTGTAATGAGATGGGTCACTATGCTCCTGAGTGCAAGAAGGGTAAAACTGGAAAGGTACTCTACACTAAAGGCAGAGATTGGGCAGATACTTCAGATTCTGATGAAGAAGTAAACTATGCTCTCATGGCTACTACTGAATCAGAATCCTCTGAAAATCAGGTACCTCTAACTACCTATGCTTATAATATTGATGACATTGCTCAATTAAGAATTTATCTTAAGTCATTGCATATAAGTTATAGGGATCAGACTTTAGAAAATGAGAGGATAAAAGCTGAAAATTCTGAACTTAAGGTAAGAAATAAACTTGTTGAAGAAAAACTTGAAAACATGCAACAAGTTCAGAAAGAGAGAGAGATGATGCTGTTTGTAAAGAACAGAATTTGCTTCAGAAGTATAAACAACTAGAGTCAGAGTTGGAGGAAGCAAATAATAAAATTAGGACTTGGACTAATTCTGGAAAGGACACTCAACAGATTTTTCAAACAGACACTGTTGGTCTAGGTTATAATGAGGGAGATGAACTTAGATTTCAAAATCAAGTTAAAGTCAGAACTCATTTTGTTCATGGAACCAGTAAATTTTTGTCTGAAAATGAAAAGGAAGCTGTCAAAAGTAAACCAGTAAAAACTAGTGTTAAACAGGTTAATATTGGTTCAATGACAGATAAACAACTCAAACATAAACTGAAGGAGTTAAAATCTGTTGAGAAACAGAAAGTGTCAAACAAGAACAGAAATGGAAAAGTAGGCATCACTTCAGGAAATAAACCAATGCTTGCTAGTTATGCTCCAAGAAAGACATATCATAACTGTGGTAGTACTAAGCATCTTGCAAATTTCTGCAAGAAAAATAAAAATATAAACTCTTTACCTACAAAGTCTGAGGTAAAGAAGGATTTTGCTAGAACTAAGCCACAGACTTTATGTACACACTGTGGAAGCACTTGGCATTCCATTTATACTTGCAGAGAATACCATGCTATCTATCATAATTACTATGAACTGAAACCCAATATGAAATGGGTTAAAGTTGATACTGCAAGTGTAAACACTGATACTGTTAGCTCAAACTCTGATAATGTTAATTCCGCTGCAAAAGCTAACAAAGTTAAGAATGCCAAAGGATCCAATCAAGTCTGGATCCTTAAAACTAATCCTCAGTAATTGCTTGTGATTGCAGGGCAACAGGGAGGCAACCCTAGTCGTGGACAGTGGATGTTCAGGACACATGACTGGAAATAAAGCCCTGCTATCAGAATATGAGGAAAAGGCTGGCCCAAAAGTTTCCTATGGTGATGGCAATGTAGGAAGAACATTGGGATATGGCAATATTAATCTTGGAAATGTCATCATCAACAATGTAGCTCATGTCCCAGGACTCAAGCATGACTTGTTATCTGTGAGTCAAATCTGTGACAAGGGATATCATGTAGATTTTCAAACTGAATATTGTGAAGTTATCAGTAAATCTACAGGAAAGGTTGTTCTAGTTGGTCACAGGCAAAACAACATTTATGAAATCAAGCTTTTGATAGACTCTGTTGGAAAAGCTGTTTGCCTATCAACAAGAATGTCTAGTGAAGAGAGTTGGAAGTGGCACAAGAAACTCTCACATTTGAACTTGAACAACATCAATGAATTGATCAGAAAGGATCTTGTAAGAGGACTCCCAAAGGCTCTGTTAAATGTTGATGGCCTGTGTGACTCATGTCAGAAGGCTAAACAAAGGAAGTCATCTTTCAAGAGCAAGACAGAATTTTCTATCACTGATCCCTATCATCTTCTGCATGTTGATCTCTTTGGTCCAGTAAATGTTATGTCTATTGCAAGGAAGAAATATGCTTTAGTTATTGTTGATGAATACACTAGATTCACTTGGGTGTATTTTCTAGCAAAGAAGGATGAAACTGCATTAACTCTGATGGAGCATGTGAAGCTTCTGGACAAAGGATCAAGCAACAAAGTCAGAATCATTAGAAGTGATAATGGAACTGAGTTCAGAAATGCAACAATGGAAGAATTCTGCAAGGACAATGGAGTGAAACAAGAATTTTCAGCACCTGGTACACCACAACAAAATGGTGTAGTTGAAAGGAAAAATAGAACCTTAATTGAAGCTGCCAGAACTATGCTTGATGAAGCAAAATTGCCAACTTATTTCTGGGCAGAAGCTGTTCAAACTGCTTGTTTTACTCAAAATGCAACACTGATCAATAAGCATGGAAAGACACCATATGAAATGGTGAAGAAAAAGAAGCCTAACCTGTAATACTTTCATATTTTCGGGTGCAAATGTTTTGTTTTGAAGACTCATCCAGAACAGTTGACCAAGTTTGAGCTAAAGGCAGATGAAGGAATTTTTGTTGGTTATCCACTGTCAGCAAAGGCATTCAGAGTTTACAATCTGAGAACTAAAGTGATCATGGAATCTATACATGTTTCTTTTGATGATAAGAAGATAACTGGACTTGAAGACAAAGATGAATATGATCAACTGAACTTTGAAAATGAAGATTTAAACTCTGATGAAGGAAACTCTGATGAAATAATTCTAACAGACTCTGTTGAAACAAACTCTGAACCTCTACTGGTAAACACTGGAGAAACTTCTCAGTCACAACAAAGGGGAGAACCAGTTGAGGGGGAGCATGATCAAGATGAAGACTCAAACACTGATACTGAGTCAACTGAAAAATCTGGATCAAACTCTGATGCTTCAAACTCTGAAAATTCAAATTCTGACTCTGGGCAGTCAAGTTCAGGGGGAGTCTCAGAAAACGAAGATAGATCACAACAAAATCAGGAGAGCATGGATCAAGGGGGAGGATCACATGCTGATAGAAGTCATTTACCTTCTGCTAGAAAATGGACTAAATCTCATACACCTGATTTGATAATTGGTGATCCAGATGCAAAAGTAAAGACAAGAAGTGCTACTGCAAGTGAATGTCTGTTTCATGCATTCTTGTCTAAAAATGAACCAAAGAAAGTGGAAGAAGCTCTTCAAGATGCAGACTGGATAACAGCAATGCAGGAAAAGTTGAATGAATTTGAAAGGAATGAAGTTTGGACTCTAGTACCAAGGCCAAAGAACAGATCTATTGTTGGTACTAAATGGGTTTTCAGAAACAAGACTGACAGTGAAGGTGTTATCACAAGGAACAAGGCTAGACTGGTAGCAAAAGGCTATTCACAGCAGGAAGGAATAGATTATGATGAAACATTTGCTCCAGTTGCAAGATTGGAGGCAATCAGAATTTTTCTAGCTTATGCCTCTCACAAGAAATTCAAAGTGTTCCAGATGGATGTGAAAAGTGCTTTTCTGAATGGAAAGCTTGAAGAAGAAGTGTTTGTTGAACAACCACCAGGATTTGTGGACCCCAAATATCCAGATTATGTCTACAGGCTAGATAAGGCACTATATGGACTTAAGCAGGCACCAAGAGCATGGTATGAGACACTTGCTCAGTTTCTTCTAGAAAGTGGATTCAACAGAGGAACAATTGAAAAAACTCTGTTTTATTTCAATCAAGGAAGTGACCTCCTTTTAGTTCAAATTTATGTTGATGACATCATTTTCGGGTCTACTAATGATAAACTCTGTAAGAAGTTTGCCAAGCTCATGCAGTCCAGATATCAAATGAGCATGATGGGAGAGCTTAGTTACTTTCTAGGCCTACAGGTGAAACAAATAGATGATGGAATTTTCTTTAATCAAGAAAAATATACCAGAAATCTTCTCAAGAAGTTTGGTATGCTTGACTGTTCATCTGCATCAACTCCCATGGCAACAGCAACTAAATTGGACAAAGACACAGGAGTTTCAGTGGATATGACAAACTACAGGGGCATGATAGGATCTCTTCTATACTTGACAGCTAGTAGGCCTGGCATCATGTAAACCTGTCTTTGTGCAAGGTTTCAGGCAGATCCTAGAGAGCCACATTTGACAGCTGTGAAAAGAATCTTCAAGTATCTCAAGGGCACCATATCATTAGGTCTGTGGTACCCCAGAGAATCAGATTTCAAGCTACTTGGGTATTCTGATGCAGACTTTGCAGGCTGCAAGGTAGACAGAAAGAGCACTAGTGGAAGTTGTCAATTTCTTGGTGACAGACTTGTTTCCTGGTACAGCAAGAAACAGAAATCAATCTCCACATCTACAGCAGAAGCAGAGTATATTTCAGCTGGTAGCTGTTGTGCACAGATCTTATGGATGAAGAATCAACTGCTGGATTATGGATTGAGGTACAGTAATATCCCTATTTACTGTGATAATCAAAGTGCTATTGCTATGACAGGTAATCCAGTACAGCATTCAATGACCAAGCACATCAGCATAAGGTACCACTTCATCAGAGAACATGTGGAAGAAGGAAATATTGAACTACATTTTGTATCTACAGAACAACAGCTTGCAGATATCTTCACTAAACCATTGAGTGAAGCTACATTTACAAGACTGGTCAATGAACTAGGAATGGTCTCTGGTTCTGACTAGGAATGTTGGTTAGATTCAAACTTTACTTATGTGATGTATTAATCATATTTCCTGATTGGTTAAATGCTAAGTGAACTCTGTTGATTAAACTCTGTTATACAGTCTCTAAACTCTGTCAGCATGTCTGTATGTCATACACTGTTAACAAGTTTGATAAACTCTGTGAACTTTGAATTGATTTTTGTCTGAGTGAAAAACACCAATGAAGAAATATGTATGAAGCATGATTCTCAGCAATTAATCATGAATCTTTCTGAGTTATTGTGATCTAATCTTAGATTGTGTAGAAAGTTAACACAACATGATACTGGCTCATATTTATAGCATCTCTTAGTTTATTTTGTCCTAAACTCTGAGTCTATAAATACTATGTGCATTACCTTACATGAAAAACTACTGATGTTGATGAACTCTAAACTCTGTTAGTTATACTCTGATAGAATAAAATGCTCACTGCAATACCCCAAAGAAAATGTATATAGGTTGTTATACTCCTTTGAGATTATGTTGGATACTAGGATGACCCAGGAACCTATTGGTATATAATATGTGCTAAAATTCTCTGATTTTTGGTGACTAGTTAAATACTAGGATGACCCAGGAACTTATCAAAATGATAAGGGCTAAAATTTTTGAATTTTTGGTGACTGGTTCCAACCTCTGATTACTGGAATGAAAAATAAAAAAATATATATATGAAAATACAAATAAAAAAAATATAAAAAATGTATATAAAGGGGGTATAAAATAAAAGTTACTGTATAAAGTTTGATTACTTCAGAGTTTAGCTTTCATCATACAATCAGTGTTTACTATGACAGCTTGTGCATCCAGTGTTTATTGATTTACTTTATGGATTTTATGAAAAATTAGATGCTCTAAAAATTGATTTAGTAAACTCTGCTTCACACACACATATATTCACAACTGTGCAATTTATGAAAGGGTTTCGGTGATAAAGTTGGAGAATTGACAAACGCTGTTGATTCGTGATTTGTACTCTAAGGTAAATTTTCACTTGGACAATTTGAAAATATTGGAGTAAATAGGGTTCTTGACAACTGTTAATCAGTGGATTGTTGATGAATGTGTTCTTTATATGATTACTTTAATTAGTTTTCATATTCTCTTCTTGATTTATTTTCTTGAAGAACAGTTCATAAAACATAAATAAAAGTTGCAGAACACAATGAATAAGATTAGAGAAACATAATTTTTCATTGATAATAAGAAAGAGATTACAAGCAAACTTTACATCTTTTTGTTCTCTCTATCTGCTAATCTATTCAACAGGAAAATAAAAGGTCAGTCCAAACCACACCATTGTTAGCAAAAATTCTCAGATCCATCTTTGCCGCTTTATTTGGGTGGAAGTTGAAGGGATAAGGTTATTTTTGCTGACATATTCATTAACAATGGTTGGTGGTGTTGGATGAGGATGCCTTTGAGGAGAGCCACGCAAATGTTGCTTGGAGGGCAGCATCGATGTCGATCACCCTTGCAGGTTTCTCTCTCTCGATCTCTTCCAGACCGGCATCCATTTGCAGCCACAACGTCTCAAGCTGCCTTTCCCACTCAAACGCTTCAAATTCTTCACGCGTATAGCTGAAGATGTCCCTATTCTCGACAAGATGAAGGTTCTTTTCTTTGATGGTAAGGTTGGCCATTGTTTTTCAAGAGTATTTGGTTTGAAGGGTTTGTGATTTTACAGGGGAGACTGAAAGGTTAAAGGTTTAATGAAATAATCTGAGCAAGTCTCTAGGCCTTAAATAGAGTTTTGTAAGAACGAAGTTCTTAAACGCTTCGTATTCTGGTTATTAAAGGCAACAGGTAAACGCTTCAAATTCTGGTTTTACTTGGGTCCAGATATTTTAAAAGAGTATTATTTGATTTTTGTTTAAATCAAATATTTTAATGTTTTAATTTTCAAAATACTCTTCTTAAAAAATAAGCGCACGTGACCCACTTACCCATTAATGTGTCCCACTTACCTATTATCGTGTCCCACTACACACTAATCTAGGAACTGATTGAGTGTTTGTTACATAAGAGATTGGGTTTTTAATTACTTTAATCACTTTTGTGTCCAAACGATTGTGTTTTATTCTTACATCTCACAGTTCTCTTATTTTCACTTGGGCATTCACGCAAACACCTTTTCTACATACATTACTCTTGGAAATTCTTGCAAATTTCTTAACTCCATGGCTTCTAAAGCATTCACTGCTCTTGGTTTACGGTTTGTTCCTAACAACTATGAAGCTCCACTCTATCATCAACGCGTTCCAGAATCGTTTCATCTAATGCAGAACTTCTTGAGGGATTCAGAGATTGGACAGGCTCTGGTTGGACCTGCTACTCTCTCTACGTCTCAAATTGCTACATTCTGGCAGAATTCAGTTTATGTGGATGGAGGAGAGAATGGAACTCCTAACATCATCTTCACTTATGAAGACCAAGACTATGTGATTACTCCACAGACTGTACGAGATACAATGGGGTTTGAAACACATACTTCTTATACTCTGGTTAATGAAACTTATTTAAGAGAGATGCTACAAGAGATAGGTTACATGGAATCTCTTGACAAGCTCGGCGGTATAAAGAGACCAAATCTAAGAAAGGAATGGAACTTCTTCTTTGATTGCATTACAAGGACGTTCCAGAAGAAAGTCACCAACTGGGATGCCATTCCGATAGACAGTCTCCAAATCGGGTATTCTCTACTCTATGGTACTAATTTTGATTTTGGTCGACATGTTCTGATGAGCTTAGGTGATAAACTGTCAGAAACTACTACTGTTTATTATGCTCATTTTTGTCAAATGCTGTTTAATGCTTGTGTACCTGGTCTTGAAATTGATGATGCTGATGAAATTGATCCTTTTAGAGTCAATAAGAGAATATTCTCTGATATGACTAACAAGGATGTTGGTAAAGCAAATCTACCTGCTTTTGTCATGCCACTTGCTCTGCAAAATTTTCTAAATCCTGAAGCTGTTTATACTAGAAGGGTGAAAAGAATAAAAGTTCGGGCAAAAATGCCTAAGTCACCATCTAGTGAAGAGGATTCAGATAATGTACCTCTGGCAAAACGAAGAAAGCTGATATTCTCTGATTCTGTGGATGAAGAAATTGATACTCCAGAGGTTGTTTCACAGCAAACACCTCCTGTTGAAGTTGAGAAAGATGCAATACCTGCAGAGGCTGAAATACCTGCAGAGGATGAAGTGCCTGCAGAGGATGAAGTGCCTGCAGAAGAGGATGCTAGAGATGGCCTTTCTCCAATAAATTATATTCTTGATTCATTTATGCCATTCTCTGATCCTATCTCTGATATTGGTGTAGCTGATCAACCTACGGTTGTTCTTTCTGAAGCTGTGGCATCCCATACTGAGTTAATATCTGATGCTCACCAAACTGTTGAAGAAGGAGAAGAAATTGATCAGGCAACCAAGGTCGTTTCTCAGTCTATGCCTGTTGCTGAGCCTGAGCAACATGGAGAAAATCTGGACAAGCCGACAGAAGAAATTGCTAAACCTATTGCTGAAGATGAACCTGCTAAAGTTACAAGTGTTGAAACTGAAGGTGAAAGTAGTGCAAACTTTGATGCTGCACCAGTACAAACAGATAATAAACATACACCTTTCACTCAACCTTGTACTTCTCATGAAGTTGAGAGAGCACAATTTGCAAAGAATGCTGCTGAATGGTACAAAGAGGATTGTATTTTTCCACGAGGAAGAGCAGCTGAGTTTGTTAAGAAAACTGCTGATACTATCTCCAATCCAGAGATTCTTTCTTGCTTGAAAGCAACTGTAGTTCAAGTAAAAACTCTGGATAGAAGATTTGATGATACTACATTGGCAATCACTGCTTTGCGAAATGAGGTTGTAGCTAGAGAGATGAAAATGGAAAGAGAATCAAAACTAGTGACTACAAAATTCTCTAAAGCTCAAGACAATATCTTTGCCACAAACTGATGAAGAATTGGCTGCTAAGCTGTTTATTGAAGAGAATGAGGAAGGAGTTACGATTGAGGATATTGAAGCTGAAGAGAAGAGTTTACAAGAAGAACATTTTAAAGCTTTAAAGTCTGGTAAGGTACAAAGAGGAAAAGCTCCTAGACCTGTTGTTAAAGGTGTTGTGATCAGAGAAAGGGCTGATGTTAGTCAAAGATCTCTGTTTTCAAAGGAAGAAATGGCAGCAGAGGCTAAACTCAAGCTAAAAGGCATTGAAGGAGAAAGTTCACAGCAGAGAGTTATAACTTCTGTTGCATCACAAGCAATGATCACACCTTTACACTCTTCTAAGTTGAAATCGGTTTTTGGAAAAGGAACAATTTCTGATCCAAATGTATTATCTGGAGTCTCTATGAATGTTTCTGATGGAAAAGCTTTATCTGGTAAAGTTGGTAATAATAAGGGTGGACTAGGTTCACACAGAGACAAAAGGCAATATACTGGTCCTAGAGATCATTCTTCACTGGCTGTTCCAGGTCGTGGTGTTCCTCAAGAGAGTTTGGACAGACTGGAATCAGTACAGTTAGTTCATCAGAAGAGTTTGAACAAGGATTTTCTTTTGTACTTCATGGCTGATGGGACAGTATTTAAAGTTGGTGAGGATGATATTGGCTTGAAATGTTGGGAAGAACTAGAGTATGTTCTGTATCTTCTCAAGGTGAATAGTCGAAGGACTCAATCAGTTGCTAATGTGCTCAGAAAGAGAATGACTCAGAATCTGGCAATCAGAGGAGAGAAATATAATAGAAGATATGTTCTTAAGTACAGGGATTACAAAGGCAATCTCATTGAAATGAAGAAAGGTACTGCAAAGTTAAAGACTGATTTGGGAATCACAGTACTTGATTTCAATTCACAGTCGGAAAAAGTCAGATTTATCAGACTGGGTAATGAGATGAGAAGGAACAAGATTTATGATCTTAGGGCTGCTATCTACCAGACAGATGAAAGTGATCCTCAGCTCAGAGAAATCAAAGAAGCTATGAAGATTGAGCTTGAAAATGCAGAAAGAAGATTGCTGATTGATTATCTCAGAGCCATGCCAGATCTTGAAATGATAAGAGATTAAGGTCTGTAAGGATTTTCTTATTCTCTGTAGTTTTTATTAAGTAGAAGCTTAAACTCTTAATCTGTGTAAACACTGTATTTGTTTATTTGTTTTGACATCATCAATTATTGTCATTAACTTGTGCATTTTTGCTAATGAACAAGTTGGGGGAGATTGTTAAATATAATTGATGTGTTTTAATCAGTGTTTAAGTGTTACAGTGGATTATCAGAGTTTAGCTGGAAGCAGTCAGAGTTTAGTGTAAACTCTGACAGACGGAAGCTGGACAGAGTTTAGTAAAGTCTGTCTGGGAGCAGCGCGTACGGAGTCAACAGAAGATATTAGAGATCAATTGAAGATTGATATGGAAGCGATATCTTTGAAGATTGGATAGCTATCAAAGAGATCGAGTTGACTTAGGAGACGTGTGACAATCTGTAATTGATATCATTGTATAGCTGATTATTAGGAATATCAATTAGAGATTGTATCGTAGCTGTATGTTATATAAATACAGTTAGGTTAATCCTAGAAGGGTATCGATAACGAATTATCTTTATTGTAACCTAGCAGCTCTTTGTGATATTTACATCACGAAGAGGGTTCGTAATACAAGAAGTTTTTTTAAGTGCATAAACGCTTTTACTTGTTAAACTCTCATATAAAGTTGATTATTAATTGTGTATTCGGCCTAACAGATATTAAATATGAAATTCATGAAAGTAAATCGTAGACTACATGTTTTCGATGTCGGGGAGCAATATTAAAGCCAATTGAGTGGGAAAAGATCAGGTCGGAAAGAAAGAAATTGGCGGTAGGGTTTGAGAGAGAGCAGAAATTGAAATTCTTAGATTTTTTGTGATTAACTTTTTTAATTTGGGATGTTGTATTTTGTTTTTGTTTTCTTTATTTTAAATTGGGGCGAAGGCCAGAGGGGTGTTAAAAGATATGTTAAGGAGGGAACTAAAATTGAAATTTTTGGCTAAGGACAGGGAAAAAAGGAAGGGGTATAAGGGGTTTCATTTTTTTTAAAAAGGGCTTAGAAATCGCTTTACGGATTGACTGATGTACCGATATTAAAAAGACATCATTTTTTAATTCGGTGATGTAAAAACTGCTTTTAGCATCAGTGGTATTTCTAACTGATGTCTAATGTGTGATGTCTAATGCTATTTTTTTAGTAGTGCCCCCTTTTCTCTCCTTCTCTACTTGGCCAAGACAAAAAGAAAATGAAAGAGTGATGTTGCTTTGGTGTGTTATTTGATCAAGCTAGTGTCTAGCATGTGTGTGTGGTTGATTTTCTATCTTTCATTTTTCTAAGGCCAAAACTTGGCCACCAAGTCCACTTAGTCAACTTTCCACCAAAAGTTTTCTTACTTAATATTTTAATTCATATTTTTATAAAATTCGGCCCTAAGCCTCTTTGGAGCGGGATTTTGTTTCTCATATTTTTAGTATTTTCTTCCTTTTATTACCTTCGCATAAAGTATTTATACGCGCGATTCTGACTTACGGATCTTTTCCTATGATTCTCAGAAGTTCAATTACCTACTATAAAACGTTCTAAATTCCTAAATAAATACTTATGAGTCTAATCCTCAAATGTCGTAGAAGACTAAAGTCCCTCATATAATATCCTCTATTATAATATCCTATAATAATTTCACACCAAAATCACTATTGATCCTCTGGGTTGCTATTCATTTTCTTTGTACATTAATAATATTTTAACAAATTTTAAGCCTTATGAATCGTATTAGTCATAAACAATATCATTTAGTTTAATTAATCAAATATATTAGGACATGGATGTTACAACTCTCCCCTCCTTAATATATTTCGTCCTCGAAATAAAAATAGTACCTGGGTTGATAAATAAATGAGGATATTGGCTTCTCATCTTTTCTTTGATCTCCCAACTTGCTTTTTCCGTTGAATGGTTTCTCCACAATACCTTTACTAAGGGTATCTCTCTGTTTCTCAACTGTTTGGTTTTGTACCCCAAAATCTCTACAGGTTCTTCTATATAGCTTTTTCCGACACCTCTATTTCTTGATTTCTTAACACATGAGTAGGGTCAGATCGATTCCTTCTTAGCATACTAACATGAAAAACATTATGAATCTTGGAAAGCTCTACTGGTAAGGCCAATCTATAAGCAAGTGGTCCTATCCTTTCAATAATTTCATATGGTCCAACATACCGTGGACTCAACTTCCCTTTATTCCCAAATCTCATCACCTCTTTCCATGGGGACACTTTTAAAAATACTTTCTCTCCCACTTCATATTCCATCTCTCTCTTATGTTGGTCAACATAACTCTTTTGACGATCCTGGACTGCCTTCAATTTCTCTTTTATTGTGTTAACCTTGTTAATGGCATTCTGAAAAATTTTTGGACCTTCTAATATTATAGTACCCTCTTTATCCCAATACAATGGACTTCTACATTTCCTTCCGTACAGTATTTCATATGGAGCCATGCCTATACTACTGTGAAAATGATTATTGTATGCAAATTCCATCAAAGCAATATACTCATCCCAACTACCTTTGAATTCAAGTACACATGCCCTTAACATAACTTCTAACGTTTGAATTATCCTCTCTGATTGTCCATCAGTCTGTGGATGAAACGCTGTACTGAAATTCAATTTAGTCCCCAAAGCATCTTGCAAACTTTTCCAAAATCGTGAAGTAAATCTAGGATCTCTATCTGACATAATTGAAAGAGGTACTCCGTGTAACCTTACAATCTCATTTATATATCTTTTTGCTAAATGATCCAGTGTACAACCCCAACGAATAGGTAAAAAGTGAGCAGAATTTGTGAGTCTATCAACAATAATCCACATAGCATCATTCCCCTTCTGAGTCTTAGGTAGATTTGTAACAAAATCCATTGTAATCCGTTCCCATTTCCACTCAGGTATTGGCAAAGGATTCAACCTACCAGCAGGAGCTTGATGTTCACTCTTCACCTGTTGGCATGTCAAACACCTTTCCGTAAACTCAGCTACATCTCTCTTCATTCCGGCCCACCAATGATGAGGCTTCATGGTGTGGTACATCTTAGTTGCTTCAGGGTGCATCGCATATGGGGCATTATGGGCTTCATCCAAAATTTCTCTTCTTAGATTATCAATATCAGGAACAAAAATTCTATCTCCATACATTAAGGTATCATCTTGTATAGTAAAACTTGTATCCCTTCATTGTTTTTCTTTCTCAATGATTCTAAAATGTTTGGATCGCGTGGTTGCACTTCTTGGATTCTTTCCTTTAAGATCGGTCTTATGTTTAGCGTTGCTAATAAAACTCCTAGACTTTGAACACTCAAGTCTACATTCATCGCTTTCAAGTCTATCAAATATGGTAAAGAATTAACCTGAAGATTTACCACACTACTACTACTAGGCTTCCTACTTAATGCCTCAACAACTAAATTTGCCTTTCCTGGGCGATACTCGATAGTACAGCCATAATCCTTCAACAACTCTAACCATCGTCTTTGTCTCATGTATAACTCTTTCTGGCTCATTAAATACTTTAAACTCTTATAATCCGTAAAAATATGAAATGTCTCGTCATATAAATAATGTCTACAAATTTTCAATTCAAACACTACTGCCGCCAATTCTAAATCATGCACAGGATAAGAAATTTCATGAGTCCTTAATTGTCTCGAAGCATATGAAATCACTCTTCCATGTTGCATAAGTACACATCCTAATCCTTGTTGCGAAGCATCGCTATAAACAACCATACCTCCCTGACCCGATGGAGTCGCTAAAATAGGTGCTGAAGTCAATCTACTTTTTAACTCCTCAAAACTTTGTTGAGCATCTTCATTCCATTTAAAAGGAACATTCTTTCTAATTAACTTCGTCATTGGTCCAACAATCTTAGAAAATCCTTTTACAAATCTTCGATAATAACCAGCTAGACCTAGAAAACTTCTAACTTCAGTAACACTTCTGGGTGCCTCCCAATTCAGAATTGCTTCTATTTTCTTTGGGTCAACTTCAATCCCTCTACTTGAAACAATATGTCCCAAAAATATCACTTGATCTAACCAAAATTCACTTTTGCTAAATTTTGCATATAACTGGTTTTCTGTTAAAGTTTCTAAAACTATCCTCAAATGATTCTCATGTTCTTGAACATCCTTGGAATAAATAAGTATGTCATTAATGAATACTATCACAAATTTATCTAGATAAGGGTGAAACACTCTATTCATCAATGCCATAAAAACACCTGGGGCATTAGTCACTCCAAAAGTCATAACAAGAAACTCATAATGACCGTAACGTGTTCTAAAAGCTGTCTTTGGAATATCTTCTTCTGCTACCCTCAACTGATGATATCCAGATCTTAAATCAATCTTTGAAAACACCTTTGCACCGTGTAACTGATCAAACAAAATATCTACTCTCGGTAGTGGATACTTATTCTTAACAGTGACTTGGTTTAACTTACGATAGTCTATATATAATCTCATCGTACCATTCTTTTTATTCACAAATAATACTGGTGCTCCCCAAGGAGAAACATTAGGATGAATATAACCCTTCTCTAATAGCTCTACCAATTATTTCTTTAACTCCTTTAATTCTAAGGGTGCCATCCTATATGGAATACTTGATATCGGTTCTGTACCAGAAGGTAACTCAATAGAAAATTCTTCCTCTCTATCTGGTGGTAATCCTGGAAAATCATCTGGAAAAACATCAAGAAATTCCTTAACTATTGGAATATTTTCTAGCTTACTTTCCTCAACACTCGTGTCAATGACATGTGCCAAATAGGCCTCATAACCTTTCTTAATCATCTTAAATGCTCGTACAGCTGATATTAAACAACTAGGCACAATCTTACGATCTCCCCAAAATACAACTTTCTCTTTACTTGGAGTATCTATCACCACCTTTTTGGTATAACAGTCTACCTTAGCACGATACTTAGATAAGCAATCCATACCCAAAATTATATCAAACTCGAAAAAAGGTAATACTATTAAATCTGCATGAAATTCTACTTCGCTCATTTTAATGACACAATCTCTAATTACTTTGTCTACAATTACTACTTCACCCAATGGCGTATGTACATTCACATTATAATCTAGGATATCATTGTCTTTATGTGACTTAGATGTCATGTTAGTTGATATGAATGAATGCGTAGATCCAGGGTCAATAAGAACATAAACTTCCAAATCATTTAAGAAAACTTTACCAGTAATCACTTCGGGTGCTACAACAGCCACATTCCTGGTTAGTGCAAACACTCGAGCTTGTGGTTGTGGATTTGAACTCTGAGCTTCTGATCTAGCTACACCTCCTCCACTGTTAGCTTGTCCTCCTCGACCTCTTCTAAAAGAAATTCCACCTCCCCTATCTCCCATATTCTGTACCGTTTATTCTGACACAGCTGGTCCCAAGTTTAACTTTTTCGATAATTCCCTTTTAAAATGTCCTTGTTCTCCACAGAAATAACATCCTCCAGACACTCCTGTAGGTTTCGGTGGTAAATTTGGTTTTCAATTTCTATTGACATTTCCAGTGTTGAACGACTTTCCTCCCCTAGGTGTAATTGTACTACCCCTAGTAATTGATTGAGCAGGTGTACTAAAATTCTATCGCTTAAATGGTCTCCCACTGGATCCACCCGAGAATCCAGTTCTCTCTCTTTTCTGACCATGAAAATAACTAGGCTTCTCCTTAATCAAACGCTTTGCCCTAACAACTGCAGCCATTAAATCATTATAGCTACGAATATCACTAGGTGTGATCTTGCTCCTAATGTCGTACTTAAGCCCTTCTTCAAATCGTCTACATCTATCTCTTTAAGTTGACACCATGGAAGATGCATAGTGAGATAACTATGTGAACTTCACTTCATACTAAACCACACTCATATTCCCTTGCTTCAAATTCAAGAACTCTCTGTAACAGCCCCAGATCCGGGGTCCAGGATCCGGTCGTTACGGTCTCAATTTCCATAAATAATACTTGAACTTGAATCAAAATAGATAAACTACATGCTGTGACTCCGCAATAATAACACATCACACAACTAGTTATAGTCCCAGAGACGAAATTGGAATAAGTATCTAGTCATAGGATCCACAAGGTATAAGTTATTACAAACCCAAAATGATTACAGATTAACCTTACTAGTTTCTTACCGTTGTTTAAGATAAGTGATAATTATACATAAGTCTGGTACACAAAGTTGCCAGTCTAGCCTATTGATTGCTCCTACCTCAGCAATGGCGGCTATGACATCAGCGGGTAACCCTCTAACGGCTGACACCTGCTTGCACCGAGTGCGCCTTGTTCGGGCCATCTGATCTAGCTATTGTTGTGATATAGATAAATAAAGCAAGGGTGAGCAATAGAGGCCACCAAAATAGGTTGTAACTGATCAACAATATATAACAGTTCTAAAATATCTTTGAAACCATATGCTATGCATAAAACGAACAAGTTACTAGTATAATGTAAAAGATGAAGTTACAAGCTAATTCAATATATAACTTCCGTAAGAATATCTGCTATGCAAAAGTATAAGCCAGATATCAACATATATAATAAAAAGGGGAAATCTCAAAGTAGATATTGCAATGTCAGTTTGAACACTTTTCGAACCCTGCCAACACTTATCGGTCACCCAGCCGTAGATTTTCGATCGGGGTGCTCTCGATAATGTTGCAGAAAATATCCAATTTTAGATGATGAACTAATACTGGAGTATTCACCGCGCCAGCTGTCCCAACCTTACGATGATCAGTCGTAGATTGTACAACACAGAAATGTTTTACTACCGGTAGAAGGAAGAACAGACGGATTTACTTGTCCACCACCCCCTAGATCTCCCCGGCCAACGATTGGGCCTTGGGATGGACCGACGCTACTCGGCCTCTTACACGACTCCTAGTTCGAATAGAATCCATGACTCTGAAACGTAAAGTTCGTTCTCCTTTCCCCAAGTGTAATACTTGTTGATAGGACTCCACAAAGTAGTCGTATCTGATTGGAAAGGAAAATTCACCAATATTTCCCAAGTTGTTGCTTGTTAATGGATATCAACTTGTTCCATCAATCTTACTCCTCGAGTGTTGAGGAAGTAACAAAGACTCATTTTGATTTGTAGCAACTAAAGTCGCTAATGAAAATAATAGTTTCAAAAGTTTATGACCGGGCAGTCAACCATAATAAATAACAGTCTCTCAAGTAAGGTTCCCTATATTTTGGAAGTTTGAGGAAGCATTTAAATCTCCATAGAGGATAGATTTAAATGGAAAACAGAGTTTGGGAACCTCACTTTGATAAAATAATCATAATAAAACTCAGAAATATTCTTCGTAATTATTGAAGATCAAAGATAGATTTTAAATAATATAAACCATTTTCTAAAACCAATTTAAAAGTATTTAATAAATATTCAAATAATATTTATTGAATCATAAATATTCAAATATTATTTTTAGTGAAAATAATTTCTCATACATAACCCTCGAGAGAATATATAAAATAATGTTCAATAAATAAATCCTTAAATGAATATTCCAAAATAATATTTATTAAATAAATAAAACCTTAAATGAATATTCAAAACTAATATTCACTGAATAAATCCTTAAGTAGATATTTCAAAATAATATTCATTTACTAAATAATAATTGATCAATATTAAATCGATATTTTTATCAGAAAATAATCTCAAGTAATACAGAAATATCGACTCCTGGTTTGAATTAAAGAATGTGAATCATACGCCCTACACTAAGGGCCTTTGCAAAACCCGGCTTATAACTAATATCTCGTATCTAGCTTATAACCCAATAATCAAATCATTGCTCAAGTATCACAATATATATATTCTCGAAAACATATGCATGCTATGTACATAAATAGCAAAAATCATGTATAATCACAACAACAGTTTGTTAAAGGTTTGAAACTTGCCTGGAAATCCTGTGGGGGTAGTGTGTCTCGGGTCGGTCCAGTGATCTATAAATAGTCAAAATATCTGAGATTAATCACCTAACGCTTTGAAAAGCTAAGTATGTACCTTACTTAAACTAAACATATTTTCAAGTTATCTCGCTATGCACATTCTAACGTAACTCCCATAGACACCGTTATGATCCGACACTTGCTTGTTGTCAAGGCATGTCATTATACTTACATTTGATAGGTACTTAAGTCGTGTAAGTTCTAGGGTTGGTCGTTTATTTGAAAATATTATACTTCAAGATTTTTTTGTCCGTTTTCTAAGTGGTTTTTCAAAGTTATACTAAGTATACCTCAAAGGGGTTCCTTCGCACTTAACCTCGATTCGAACATTTTTATAAAATCGAAAAAGGATCCTTTTGACATGAGGTCTTCTTTTACGCCTTCCTTATGATCTCTAATATTTAATTATTAAGATTCTTAACTGAATTACTCATGCTAAGGGGATTCAATTGAAGTTATGAACTCACACTTACGGTTTCGAACAACTTTTGCTAAATCGACCATATCTCCAAAATCGTAAGTCTGAATGCTTCGATTCTCGTGCCAAAACGATCTATGACTCGAGGTCTTTAAGGACAGGTCATATAATCATCAAGATCAGAAATTTAACCCTACTGTTATACACGGTTTTTAGGGGTTAACGAAATTTCAGCATTACGACGGCTATGTTTACACGCTTTTCGATATTTTTTACTTCACCATGATCATACCATGATCAAACCAACAACTTATATACATGACATACATCTTAACAAGCTCAAGAACATACTCAACCATCTTTTGAATCATGGCTTTTAGATCTACTAAAACAACTACATAATCATGCATATATGCTTATAACAACATCATCATCATAACTCATCCAAACTCATCAAAAACTCAAAAGAAAAGCTAGGGTTTCTTGAGATGTATACCTTCCTTGGAGTGTATATGAACCTACTAAGCCTTTTATAGCCCTTATATAACCTTTATATAGCTTGGATCAACCAAAAAAATCAAGAAACAAAAGTTAGTTTCTTGAAGTTACTATTCACCCTAAACTTTGATGATTTTATTAACTAGGAAACAATTGGAATTAGAGGCTAAGATTCATAAGAGATCTTAGTTATGAATTATAGAACTCACCTAATTAATCTTGGAATTGTTGAATGGTTGGAAGTTGGATTTTGCTTCTTGAATTAAGTCATGGCCGAATGTAGCTTAAGGGGAGAGAATGGAGTTGCTTGCTCGGTTTCTAGTCTCATCCTTGCCTAAAGTGAATTATTGAAATATTATCTCATAAATCTAGTTTATTAAAGTGATTACATCACCCTCTAACACCTCATCATGTGCCAAGTGTTGTGTTTTTATGGTGATGATGATGCAAAGTGCTAACTAACTTGGTTTGGTTTCTAATGATGCTAGTTCCTTTATAACCAACTTAGTTTCTTGACTCCACCCACTTGCACATGCTCATCTCTTGGTTTTCTTCTTGTATCTTTGCCCGGTTATTGCTCAATTTTATTGATCGTTCGAAGGAATATCTCAAGTATTTATTGATAGGGTTTTACTAGAAACCTTTTTGGTATTTTTACTACCATCTTCAATCCTCCTTTATGATCCTTGAATTTAAATTCCTTAAATCTTTTCATTAAATCCTTAGATCCTTCAGTATCCAGGGAAATCTCGGGAAAAATAAAAGTGCTGTTTGTCAAAATCTGATATCATTTACATACACTTATTTTGTCCATAGATCATCGATACGAACGCAGAAATCCACTCCGAATACTTCTATATAGGGTCGTCTGATAATATTCCAAAATCCATAAAAACACTATTCATTTTTTATTCTCTCTTTATTTCCTGTACTTAGAAAGTGTTCTTGTGCTTTCTCGAACATTATCAATTTTCTTTTTGGAGTTACTTGACTTTTATTTGATATCGATTTGGATGACATGAGCTACCAGATATTGATTTGGATGACATGAGAATAACTTTCTTCCTTGGAATACCATATCTTACTTTCTAGGCGATTGATTATTCTTTTATAAGTTGTCAACCCATTACTCCATTCATAGCATATAAACACTAGAATCCATATCCTTTAAATATTCATTCATTAAAACCACTGATACATTGTAGTCGTAACCACAATTCATTCCTACACCAATACATAATAAAAGTTTTAATACGTCCAAGAATCTGGGTTCTTACACTCTCTCTGCTTTTCATCTCGATATATCTCAGGCATATACTTATCATTAAACTCTTGTTGAAAATCCTCCCAAGTAAGTACTGGCGGTTGAATCATTGCTCTAGGAACAGTTTCTTACCAGTCATAAGCATCAGCTTGAAGTAATGACACTGCATAATCAAACTTCTCTTCAAGAATACAATGCGTCATATTGAATATCCTCTCAGTCCTTTTCATCTAAGTCTCGGCCTCTGCCGGATCCACAGTACCATTGAAGTCAGTCGCTCCTAACTTCCTAAGTTCCTTATAGTTCCGAATTACTGGCTCGACTACATGTCCTTGCACCTCTTCTTCCTCTATAGGTTGCTCATGAGTATGCGTCGGTGGAGCATGTGAATCATCTCCCGACTGTTGTGGTTGTGGTTGTTGATTATCCATCTTCCTTTAAATAAAATATATAGATATGTCAGACACCGTATAACTATACGTCTTTTAAAACACATATATACAGCAATTTCTTAAGGAAATATAATAACTACTATACTCGGGTAGTGCTAGTGCACTTCCGACCGAGCGTAGCTCTGATACCAAGTTGTCGGGTCCTCCCCCTTAATTAATAACTTAATATCGAATAATCACCGTTATATAATCTTAGTGACCAATTAAAATAAAATGTCTCGAATAAAAATATATTACAAACCAGAGTTCTCATTACAAAGCGAAAATACTGAAACCTTGGTCATAATTATACAATACAAATATTATCCGAAATATTACACAACATTATCCCCAAAAGATTTAAACATAGCTATCGATAATAATAGACTGCTGATAAAACTAGAGTCTGAAATAATTACAATTCGATCCTTAAAAACCTGCTAGGATACCATCAACTCTAGATCTAACAACTTCTGTTATATCGAAACCCTGAAACATGTTTAGTGAGTTTTATGTGTTGCAAGCTCAATGAAACAATAATCTCTATCATTTAACAGATATTCACATTTAACAAGTAAATCCCAAAACATGATCTTCAAATCATCATATAATACATCAACTCATCAAGTAATCATACTAAGAATGAATATATGCAACTCATATATGTGACTTGACTTTCCTTTACTTGGTTTACTTCTTTGTTGTGACTAATCAATTTAACTTTAGCTTTTTCTGGTATCCAATGTTTGAACTCCATATTTATATTCTCAATAACTTTTATCTTTTCCCGGGATCCCATGTTTATAGTCTCAAGGACTTACATTATTTTTCCCGGCCTCAAGGGCTCTTGTTATTTATAGTCGACTTTATTTTCCGGGATCCCTATATTTGTTTTTCCCTGGCTAGCTAGGACAATAATTCTCTAAAATAATTGACAGTCACAACGCCTTTATTTATGTGAATCTATATGCACAATATACCACCTAAATCCCAAGTCTTACTTCCTTCCATGTATTCACTTACATGCATAGTATCCTATCATGCAATCCACATTTATCACATGATAACAAAATTCATATTCATAACCCTATCACCATGTATTCACATATTTCATACATCATATAGGATTATACTTCAGATAATCTATTCACATAGCAATTATCACCTTTCACATATAACACATAGTGAAATGTAAAGTAAACATAGATTAATGTTTACCTTAGCTTGCTTCCTCTTCTAGCGTGCACTACCTTGATTTTGGTACTGAACCCCTTTCTGAGAATCTAGATATATATAAACTCTAATTATTTACCACAATCCATAATTTGCTTTTTATATATATGATGCATATATATTATTTAAGAAAATATGTTTATTAAAGAATTATGTTAATCTTTCTCTCTACGGCTTATTCACTCTGATGATCATTAACTGTCTGATAATTACCATATTTGGTACAAACATAGTTCACACCTAGATCTACAACTTTCGTTCTTTAACTTATCTGGAACGGGGTTCCTAATTTGTCCAAAATCTTGTCCCAAAATAGTTCCTTAATTTCATTTCTTAAGAATTCCTTATTACACCCCTATGTTCCGACATTTTTCATAACTCCAAAACTTAACATTTTCTCACGAAACCTTTTCTATTTCAATTTCTAACATAAGACCTTTCTATCCTCAAATTTTCAGATTAAAACGATTAGTATAGCTAGGTCAATTGTTCTCTCAAAGTTGACACAAAATTCTGCCACGACAAGGTCCAAAACAGGGCATTTCCTTACCGACATAGCCATACTCTAAAATTCCGTATAAATCGTAGGATGATTAGTTTAACACGAATCCACCTCTGAGATCCTCTATACTCATTGTTTTATTAGCTCTCACAATTTTGATTCGAACTAAGGTTGTTAACTAGGTGAAATAATTCCCCAAAGTTCCATGTTCAAACAATTTGCACCTTATGCGCTTATTGCACTAAAATGACCATAACTCCTTACTCAATAAATGAAACGACTCGATTCTTTCGAGGGTGTAAACTAGACTCAAAGTAGGTTATAGACGCAGCAAACCCACTACCTAGACATAGCCGTGTACCAGCCGAACATATCTTCCAAAATAGGTCAGTCTCAGGAAAACTGGAAATCATCTTCTACTCCGCACCATTCACTCTAGCATTTTTAAAAAATCCAAAATGATTTATAAATCACCAAACTCTCCAATATTCTTCCTTAATCAATTATAGACCTTACATTAATTTTTCAGTTCGAATTAAAGAGTTTAACTAGGTGAAACATTTTTCCAAAGTTCAGTGTTTACCAAATTCGTAGGTTATGGACAACCTATACTAAAATGGCCATATCTCCTAGTTCGTTAATCCAATCGACTCACCGTTTATGGCTACGCAAACTAGACTCCGAGTACTATAACTTTCATTTACAAACCTTAACCAAAACAGGCTTTAACAGCTTCGAATTAATCACCCCAAAACTAGGCAGAATTTGTTCAAATTTCTAAAATACTTATCTAACCCCTTCATTATCATGTACTATCCCCTTAATCCACTTAATCATGCTACTAACCATCATCATCAACCAAGCTTCAAATACCCAGAAAATTCAGTGGCTATATCATCAATAAATCCTTAAAACTTAAGAAAAAACAAAGATTTAAAAGATAGAAATGTATACCCATGCACTTGTTAGCTTCCTTGCTCCAAACTTCTTGAAATCCTAGCTTTATCTCCTTGTTCCAGCCCTCCTCTTCTTAATCCAAAACTTGATATATGTGTTAGTGTAGGTGCCCTAGAGGCAATACATTGTTTCTTTTAATAAACCTTTATGTCATTTGATCATTCAATAAACGTATTTATTATGACTTTAATTACTGCGATATATTTGTTAGCATAATAAATGTCCTTAGAATCATGATACACATTGTATAGTTTATGTACATGACTTGAACTTGAGATTATATAATATATCATGTTCTTAAAGGTCCCTAGTCGAGTATTATTATATAGGACAATAATAATACATAGATAGACTAGTATGTTGTTTGACAGATAACCACATCTCATTGGTTATGAGTATGGAGATACTAAAGTCAATACATAGGTACATGTAGGAGTACATGGTACTGGACAGACCCACAGTGAGATTCTTCATGTTTAATAAAGTCATAAGAAAGACTCACAGTGATAATGGTGTAATGATCCTTTGACTTGAGATCATTATATTTCTATATGAGGATTAATATACTTTGACTACATTAAAAGTTACCTTTGACCGGGTGATGATAATAGTGGACATCGGGTATATCATGAGTCGTATGAGAAATATGAATAATAGATAATGGATTTAACCCTCCTATAATTAGGAGAGATATTATTGGCCTCTTGATTGAGTGAGACTATAAAATGCATGGCCGTGCTCAAATAATGATTTGATTTTTAATAGTCTACTCATGGATCAAGTAAACCCGGATTAAATGTTAAAGGGGATGACTAAATACATGCCTCGAGTTTAATCTATAATATATATGGTTAAAAGGATTATATTACACGGAAACATTAATCACGAAAAGTTTTATCGAATCACGATTTAATTATTGTTTAATTGGGTAGCAATGATGTATTACTGGATACCGCACATTGTTTATAATTTTATTGGAGAATAAAATTAATGCCAATTAAATAATAGTCTATAGGGTCACACACATTGAGCACTTAAAGGAATAGTTAATTTAAATTATGGATTTAAATTAATTGATGATTATTTGAATTTTATTATATTAATTAAGTGAGACTTAATTAATTGAGATAATATAAATTCGAATTAGAGGAGTATTTCTGCCCATAATAATTAAGTATGACTTAGTTATTAATTAAATAATAAAAATTTGTTTTATTATTTAATCTTATACCTACAAGGGTTGGGTTTTTGCTATTATGGGCCTATTAATCAGTCATTATAAATAGATAATGATAGGTTAAGAGGCTATTACGTCTTTGATAAAAACCATAAAAACATATAACTCGAATCATCAAGAGGGAGGCTAGTACGTCCATTTCGTAGTCAAGTTCATGAGACGTTCTTGAAGGTGCTCGTGTGGATACCATAGAGGTGTTTTCCGAGAGGTAGACACAAATCGTGAAAGCTAGGATCTCCGTTGAGTTCGTGAAAGTCAAGATCTTAATAGGTATGATTCGTTATCTCCATAATCTACCCAGAATTATACATGGATCTTGTGTTTGGGTTTCGAAATTTTTGTTTTATTTACGTATATCAACTGCGTTTTATGCCTCGGAACCCTATATATATATATATATATATATATATATATATATATATATATATATATATATATATATATATATTAGGTATGATATATATTTATTTAGTGATTTTTGAGCAAGTAACCAAGAAGGTAGAAATTTACCTTCCTCCCCCCTTTTTCTCTCCTTCTCTACTTGGCCAAGACAAAAAGAAAAGCAAAGAGTGATGTTGCTATGGTGTGTTATTTGATCAAGCTAGTGGCTAGGATGTGTGTGTGGCTGATTTCCTATCTTTCATTTTTCTAAGGCCAAAACTTGGCCACCAAGTCCATTTAGTCAAGCTTCCACCAAAAGTTTTCTTACTTAATATTTTAATTCATATCTTTATAAAATTCGGCCCTAAGCCTCTTTGGAGAGGGATTTTGTTTCTCATATTTTTAGTATTTTCTTCCTTTTATTACCTTCGCATAAAGTATTTATACGCGCGATTTTGACTTACGGATCTTTTCCTATAATTCTTAGAAGTTCAACTACCTACTATAAAACGTTCTAAATTCCTAAATAAATACTTAGGAGTCTAATCCTCAAATGTCATAGAAGACTAAAGTCCCTTATATAATATCATCTATCATAATATCCTATAATAATTTCACACCAAAATCACTATTGATCCTCTGGGTTGCTATTCATTTTCTTCGTACATTAATAATATTTTAACGAATCTTAAGCCTTATGAATCGTATTAGTCATAAATAATATCATTTAGTTTAATTAATCAAATACATTAGGACAGGCATGTTACACTATTAAAAAATTTATAACCAAATGGTCAATTCAAATTATGTTTTTGTACTGAGTCTGGAGACCTGAATTTTAAAAAATTAGGATAAGTTAGGGCTTAGGGTTGACTCGTATATGGTTTATTCGTCGTTCTGAATATTTCTAAAACCCAAAATGGAAATGTTGAACCCCAAAGGTTAACTGTTGAACTCCCAAGACAATACATATAAAATTAAAAAATATTAATTAAAAAACTGAATATTTCTTACTGAGTCCGGCAGCCTGATTTTTAAAAAATCGGGGGCCAGCCCCGATTCTTTAAAAATCAGGATAAGTTAGGGTATAGGGTCTAGGGTTTTTGAACCCTAAGTTCATATATGATTTATTCGTCATTCTTAATATTTTTAAAACCCAAAATGAAAATGTTGAACCCCAAAAATTAACTGTTGAACCCCCCAAAAATACATATAAAATTTAAAAATAACAAGCATGGGCTTCTATAGTCAGCAAAAAGTATCCATTGTACACGCATGAGGTTCATGCGCGGGGGAGTACAAGCATGAGGTTCATGCGCGGGAGCCTCGGGAGCTGTCTTACAAGACCAACACACATCGTAACCACCAGCTTAGCAGCTTAATTCAGAACACGTATGTATAGCATACAATGTTGATGGGAAAATAGGGCCACCTTCTCCGTCAAACAGTATTTCGGTCATCTTCTTGTGAATAATGGGTATTTAGGGTAATTTCTCATAATAAATTGTATAAAAATATTATTGGATTAAAATTCAAAGTCAATTCAATAAAGGTCAATATTTTAGAACATAGGACATTCTATAGATAAAAATTTAGAATATGTAATTTTTGTTCACATATTGATTATACATCACCTCAACCGCTTTCCCTGTTGCATAGATAAATTTTTTGTTTCTTGTGGTATCAAGAATTTTAAAATATAACTGATATACGAATAAATATATCATCCTTATGCAACTAACACTTAAACTAGATTCTCGAGTATATCTTCGAAGAGAAAAGGATTAAATCAAGAATTTTATTCTTCATCACATGTGTTCAATGGATTCTATAGCAGAAGTAGACTAATTTTGATAAAATAATGAACAATTTTGCCTTAAAATTTGAATTTTGTAGATGGAAAGCTTTAAGGAGAATTAAAAAGAAACAAAAACCTATTTTTTGAACTTTCTGTTCTCTTACTTTATTCTATATTTTTTTTGGTTAAAATATTTAGACCCAAAATTACTGCAAGTACAAATTATTAAATACATTCTGCATGTAACATAACTTTGTATTCATTATGCGAATTAGTCAAATTGTGTTTGACAAAACACAATTATTCGCATAAAATTTGGCAAAGTAGTGGTTTGGTGAATCTATTTATAAACTGTGTCCACTCCTTTGATTTTGTATGTGAGAATACAAATTTTAGAATACTTTTGATTATAGATACAATCTTATTATTTTAACGATATAATAACCCTAAGTTTTTTAATATACTTTGATTATGACTGCTATTCTTACTATTTTAACGGTAGAAAGAATATCAAAATCGTGGAAAAAATCTCAAAATATAGGATAATTGTGGATATAGAATTGATCTTTTAAAGCAATATTTTGAGGTTTAGGACAAAAATTATATGATTTTAAAATTATTTTCAAATCAAATCAGGTGATTATTTCTACCTTTTTCATACAAAATTAACTGTGTCGAAGCCTGCTTTTTGAAAGAAAAAAACTTTGAGGTGAGTTTATTGCTAAGTTTTCAATGAAATTAAAGAGATATTATTTTTCAAAAATCATTGAAGCTATGGCGACTGTCGAAACATCCAATTTGTTAGATTTTTTAACAAATGTTGTTTTTGTAGTTGACTCCTTTTAGAGTATTGAAAATTTTAATAATGTAAGTGAAGATCTTTCCGTGTTGATAGTATTATCGAAGAAAATAAGTTAATTCAGAAGTTTTCTCGAAGAGAAGGAAATATAGTGACTTATATCTTGGCGAGATATTTAAAGAAATACATATTAAGGGGTATACTAATATTATCTGAAAGTATTGAATGGTGAGTATTATTCACATTGATGGTATGTTCTTTTATCATTACTCTAAAATAAATTGTGTTCATATGATCTACGCATAAATAAACTGATCCATAATTAAAATAGTGATATTATAATATATTAATATGTATGAACAAAAAATATATAATTATATTAAACATAGGATTCTCAATGGGGCGAGTTCGGGGCAGGGATTACCACTCCCAAACCTATTCCACATAAAAAGTTTTTTCCCCATACATCCCCGCCTAGTTTCCCCGCGGGAATTTTTTTTTTATTCCCATCCTCACCCCCATAGGGCAACACTATGTCCCAGGCCCATCCCGTTTTCTTTCCATCCCTGAAAGGCATATGACTCAGCCTATTTGTAGTTAGAGGATCCTAATCAACTTAAACCAAATTGTAATAAGTAAATATACATATGAACTGTCACAGGAATCTCAAGAAGTATTATCTGTCAGAAGAAAGAAGAAAAGTCAATCTATAGTTTTGATGTCGTACACTGGAAGACGATTCAGTTATCTGATCAAGCCCCAGTATAGCATTGAAGTGAATGGATTCATTGGAACAGTGACAGAGATTTTTCGAGTGATAGTTTGAATGTCAGTTACAGTACAAGAGAATTGAGAGAAGAAACAAACCACAACCTAAAGTGAAAAGTGAAGAAGCATCATTGAAGTTAGTCGTTCATGAACCAGACAGTACATCGAACGTCAACACAAGTCAGTGGTAATTCTTTATTACCTTCAGTGGTTTGTAAGAATTAGATTAATTATTTATTGATTTAATTAAATTCATTTATAATTGATATAAATCATTTAGTTGATTTAATTAAATGAATTAATTCTAGAAGAATTAATTAATTTATTAAATTAATTATTGTATCAATTAAATATGAATTAGTTAATCATTAATTAATTAAATAGATCAATATGACTTAAAGAAAGAAGGTTGAATTATGTCTTGGAGAAGAAAAATTCGGTATGACCTAAATTAAGTCATACCGACAGTATTCAGGATTATGTCTTACCGAGCCATTCAAGATTATGTCTTACCGACCTGATTAAGTCATACCGACTTCCTGCCAGCTGTTTTAAGTCTTACCGAATTTTTATTAAGTCATACCGATCAGGTTTATGTCTTAATGGAGGTTTGTGTAAGTCTTAATGAAGAAAAACTAAGTCTTGGAAGCAGTTTAAGTCATGCTGGAGCAGTTAAATATCCTACAGAAAGCTAGCAAGACTTATGACTGATACAAAAGAACAGAACACAGCAGATTAAGTCATAACCAAGAAACAGAGCAGAAAATATCAAATTCAGCAGAAAAGAATTCTCTCTCAAAAACACCAAGAACACAAAAGCTTAAACAATTCCCAGAAATTCAAGTTCTTCATCTTTGTAATATTCTATCCGCTAGAACTTGTCTATTTGTGATTCTTGTACTACTAGCGAATTAAGTTTCCTAGTTCTTATCTTGATTATTATTAACTAAATTAGAAAAGTTCATGTCGAATTTTCTAATTAGTTATTAACATCTTGATAAGTTGTTATACTGATTTTGTAACACCACATCAAGTTAATATACTGTTATATTCAACTTGAAAAATTGTGTTAAATAATTCCGCACAAATTTGTCTTTGCTAAAATATTATCTAACGGACAAATTTCGATAAAAAAGTAAAGATTGTATTCAACCCCCCCTTTTACAATCTTATCGGACCTAACAATCCCATTTAATAATTAATTTTTTAAACAAAATATATTAATTTTTTTATATATAATATATTATAGAACATTAAAAGTAAAACAAAATCTTAAAATTTGAAACACATTTTACATTATTTTAGGTGCATACTATACAAAATTATTATAAACATATTATAATTTATTATAAACATAAAATATCATATGGTAAAAAGTATATTTCATTATATTATAATTTATAAATTACATTTAATTCGGGGCAGGACGGATTTTCCCTGCGAGTATCGTATAAATACCATACCCACTTCATATTTAAGTGGGGCAAAAATTTAATTCTCTTTACTGCCCTATTCCCCATTTAAGGAGGCGGGGCGATCATATTCGGAACGAGTTCCCCATTTTTACTATCCCATTGAGAAGTCTATTAAAAAATAGCTTTTAATTGTAAAAATACACAAATTTATATTAATTTATAGATTTTAGTGGGTGCATTAATCTTGTGGAAAACTGGTTTACGTTATATTTTGGAACCTTTTTTTTTTTTTTTTTGCATTCATGTAAAAGGAGGAAAGAAAAATGTAAAATGAGTACTTCGTAACTTGTTTTTGCTGGGACGTACATGAATATTGATAATTAAAAAAATTGAAATATGATTAATGGAAATATATGCTTACACTTACAACTTTGTAAGTTGTATGGAAATGAGTAATGAGTAGGTTTTTATTATTTTCTTATTAAATATTGTAAAAAAAGAAGGATGTGGTGGGAAATTAAACTTTTAATTTGTAATAATTAATAATATGCTTTTGGTTTCATTTACATTATATCGTTATTTAAATGTTAATAGATTGTTATAGAATTATGGAATCTTTCATCTAGTATTATTCGAAATTTTTTGACCTCCATGTAGCATCATTTTACTTTGGATTTGAGCTCCAAATATCGCTTTATTTTTTAATGATTCTGATAAATTTGTTCAAATTCTTTGATTTTTTGTCCTGAAAAATATTGTTGGGCATCTTTTGCCCACCAAAAATCATGAAATTTGATCAAAATAATTAGATTCATTAACATAGTGGTATTTTGGAATTGAAACTAAAATTAGAATGATACAATTTAAAAAATCAAAAATTTCGAATGAAATCAAATGATAAATTTCATAATTTTATAATGATCAACTAACATTTGATTAACAAAGTGATATAAAATGAAGACAAAAATATAATGATGACATTTGAAAGTTAAAAATTTCAAGTGATATGAAATGACAAACTAATTATATGGTGATAACTAATGAAATATTCCTTCATTTCAAATTTGAATTTAAACTTTGGCTAATCAAAATTTTTGATTAACCTACAGTTAGCACCCCTAGTTAAATTTTGAAATGGAGTGATGTTGGGTATTCAATTTTTTTATAAATAACCTGTAATACCATTTTATATATACGGAATTTATTGAAAACAGATATTCATTATACGATTTCTAAAACTATTTATTAAAATAAATAATTAATTATACTATTCATTTGAATTTTTTTCCTCATATTCTGGGTACGTAAAATTTTTCCCTTATAATATTACAACTGAGAATAGGCCATCTATTATATCATTAATAGCACAACAAGGGGATTTGTGAGACATTTTATTGAACATGAAATTACTAATTTAACCTTTCTAATGATATAAATGATAAAAAAAATAGTTTCCAATGAGGATTGAACCCTTGACCTCTCACTTGTAAGTGAGAATCCTTACCACCATGCTAGACATGAATTTTGAAAAAATTATAAAACTCATTATTATTATATCATAGGACAACCCTCATATATTATATTAGTGATAAAAAAAATTCTTCCTAGAGAGAATTGAACCATTAATCTCTAACTTAAAAAAAAAAAAAGAATCCTTACCACTATACTTGACATAGATTTTGGATATATTGTAAAACTCATTATTAATATATCGTGGGACAATTTAATTATCATGAAATTACTAAATTATCCCTCCAATATTATATTAATGATAAAATAATTATTTCTAATAGAAATTTAACCCTTGACCTCTAATTTAGAAGTTAGATTCCTTATCACTATGCTAGATATTAGTTTTGATTATATTATAAAACTTTGAGAATATTTCGAACAGTACATTGTTATGTAGCAATTTTTTTAATTTAATAGTTGAAACAAGATACTTAGATTTAGAAGATAGATACTATAATTTGTGTACTAATTTATATCTTATGAATATCTTTTTAATTCGGGTCAAATGCACAAATCGATTGTGGATGATCAGGTAGTCACTACTAATACAAATTCTATATGCTCATAACTCATTCATTTGAACGTTCGTTTAAAGAGATTAGCACACTGAAATTTATTTATTTTAGTTGTATATACATCAATCATCATGAATAAATAATTTCTTAGATATGTTTTGCATACTAAGCATTTACATGTTGGAAGCACCATTTAATTACAAAATAATATAAATACATATTAACATGATTTACTAGCAAAACTCGTGCGGTAAATTACATGCACATTAACTATCTATATATTAACATATTTAATTATAGTGGAACAGAAAATACATCGATCTATTATTTCTTATGACAATATGGGTTTGGGAAGTTCTTCTACTTGCTCTCTCCATTTTCTAAATTCAGGTTCAGCCCATTCTGGTAATATCAGCTCAAAAAAACTGAAGCACTAATTTGGATCACACGGTTGATCTTCAAGAAATTTGGAATCAATCTCTTGTATAAATTCTTCAGTCGTATCGATCTTTTGCTAATATGCAAGTTCATAACAGTCATTATTTATGTAAATACTTTTATACTCCTAATTCATGCAAGTAGTAATCCTTGAAATGAGATTAACACATTGCAAATGATACATATTTTTAGCTGTGTAGTTGATATACACCGTGAACACATAATTTCTCTTGGACTTATTTGCATTCTGAGTATCAACACATTGAAAATATCATTTGATTTTTTAAAATAGAGCAACACAATTACATATTAATATAACTTCACTAGCAAGTCCATGACTTGCACGGGCTATAAAGCTAGTTTAGAAAATAAAATAACAACAAACGAACTCTTAGTTGATATGACTTGGTTCGATTTTCCTCCAACACATTAAAATGTTGTGAGTGGGACTTGCCCTTTTGAGAGTGGTGGGAAATAACCTATACACGTGACTGCAAGGTTCATGCGCTGATTCACTCGATGGAATTGTCAATTCGCTTTGGAGGGCATATGATTATGTAGAGCTATAAATGTGGATTTATATAATTTATGTGAGTTGGCACTCTTTATTGAAAAAAATGATGCATGATCTGAAATATATATGATTTATCCTGCCTGACCACAAATTTGTGCAAAAAAAAAAACAATTTTATTTTGTCAGGGAAAAGAAAACAATAATTTAATTCTACTTGATTTTGGAAAAGAAATAAAAATTAGAACGATCCTCAAAAGTTTTTTTTTTGCATGTTTTAACTTGGACCAGAGTTATGGGTCGTCCTCTTGACTTGCGGATTTATGATAAATATATGGGCCACATACTACTGGGCCACTAATTAAACAGCACTATTCCTGACTCTCATTTTTATCTTCCTTTGATTTTTTTTTTAACATCTGAACCGCAGCGTCTACCCTTCGGGCCCATATCCTCACGCAATAATCTGGGCTCTGTCCCAAAATTGCATAATCACAACCTGTGACCAAAATTTTTTTGCCCGGCTGTGATCAAACTCACAGCTCTCTTGCAAGTAAATGAATGGCTGTGAGAAACTGACACAACCAGTGCTAAACAAAACATCCCCACAAACTAACTTCATCTTTTTATCCTTAAAGGTTCAATCTTTTACTCCCATTCAAGATTCTAAGGTACGAACAACCAGTTTTTGTGTGTGTATATGCATATTTATCTTGATGTTTTAGTTACTCTCAAGATTCTCTCTGCTGATAGCAAAATGTCATTTTGATTTTGAGGTCATACTTGTATCAGTTTTCAGGGCTTTTCTCAATTGTACTTGAATTTGCAATTTATATATAAAGAGAGAGAGAGAGAGAGAGAGAGAGAGGAGGGGGGGAGAGAAAGGAAGAGAGAGGGGGGGGGGAGAGAAGGATAGGGAGAGTCAGACAGAGAGAGGGGGAGAGAGAGAGAGAGAGAGAGAGAGAGAGAGAGAGAGAGAGAGAGAGAGAGAGAATGCAAGCTCCAAGTATTTTACCTCAAAGGGGTGAGCCTTTGGTGGGAGCTTATTTGGATTATGAACTTGGTTCACCTCATAATAATATTAGTATAAGGAGAAGAAAAAGACTAGCCTGTTATAGAAGAAGCTCAGCTGGGTTATTTGTATCAAGTACATATAGGAGGGATGCTAATAAGCACTGTTTAAGGAGACCTTCTTTTAATTTGGGATGTTTTCTGTTTTCCAAGTACTCCACAGTAAAATTTTATATGTTTTGCGAGCCGGTAAGAAATTACAGTAGGGCAAGTTTTGCCTCAGCCTGGGCATTGGAAGGACAAGAAGTTGAGGGTGTAGATATAGAAGGAGATTCAAAGTCGTTAGATAGGAAGACGGATGAGAGTGTGGGTTTAAATGGTGTTCATGTGAAGAGTGTTGAAGGGAGTGACTTGGCTAAGGCTAACAGTGATGACGACAAACCACAAGATTATTCTACGAAAAGTAAAGAAGATTTTGGCAAAGGGAGGAGCAAAAGAATTGATGTTCGTGCATTAGGGTCACATTTACAGCTCGCCAAAACTCCGGATGATGTGGAGGAGGTTCTTAAGGATATGAATGACGTTCCTCTCCAGGTGTACTCGTCGTTGATTAGAGCGTTTGGCAGAGAGAATAATGCTGATTCTGCAGTGGCTCTTTTCAACTGGCTGAAAAGAAAAAAGAAAGATTCAAGCGGTGTTGGGCCTAACCTTTTCATATATAATAGTTTATTAGGCACGCTGAAACAAACTGGGAAATACAAGGAAGGGGAAGAGGTCATGAATGATATGGCTGCGGAAGGCATAGAGCCCAACATTGTGACTTACAACACTTTGATGGGGATTTACTTGGCTGAGGGTCGGGAAGTTGATGCTCTTAAACTTTTTGAGGAGATAAAGTTGATGGGCCTATGTCCATCCCCCGCTTCATACTCTACAGCTTTATTGGCTTATCGTAGACTAGAAGATGGATTTGGAGCCTTAAAGTTTTTTCTTATTATAAGAGAAAAATACAAAAACAATGAACTAGGAAATGACCTTAATGAGGACTGGAAAAATGAGTTCGCTAAACTAGAGAATTTCATTGTTCGAATATGCTATCAGGTGATGAGGCAATGGCTTGTCAAGACTGAAAACCTAAGCACTAACGTATTGAAACTTTTAGCAGATATGGACATGGCTGGCCTTCAGACTGGTAAGACAGAATATGAGCGCCTTGTCTGGGCATGTACTCGTGATGAACACTATGTCGTGGCAAAAGAATTATATAATAGGATCAGAGACATGGATTCTGAGATAAGCCTGTCAGTCTGCAATCATATAATCTGGTTGATGGGTAAGGCTAAAAAGTGGTGGGCGGCGCTGGAGGTTTATGAGGATTTGTTGGACAAGGGGCCAAAACCAAATAACATGTCATATGAATTGGTAGTTTCTCATTTCAATACTCTACTAACTGCTGCTAAGAAAAGAGGAATTTGGAGGTGGGGTGTTAGATTGCTGAACAAAATGGAAGAGAAGGGTATAAAACCGGGAAGCAGAGAATGGAATGCAGTTCTCATTGCCTGCTCCAAAGCATCAGAAACTTCTGCTGCTGTACAAATATTTAAAAGGATGATAGAGAATGGTGAAAAGCCGACAGTTATATCCTATGGTGCATTGCTCAGTGCTCTTGAAAAAGGGAAGCTTTACGATGAGGCCCTCCAGGTGTGGAAGCACATGCTAAGAATGGGTGTGGAGCCGAATTTGTATGCCTACACAATTATGGGTTCAGTTTATGCCGGACAAGGAAAATTTAGTATCGTTGATTCCATCATCCAAGAAATGGTCACATCCAAGATTGAGCCAACAGTTGTCACATTCAATGCAATTATTAGTGCGTGTGCTCGAAATAATTTCGGGGGCTCAGCATATGAATGGTTTGAGCGTATGAAAGTACACAATGTTGAGCCAAATGAGGTTAGTTATGAGATGTTGATTGAGGCACTCACGAATGATGGTAAGCCAAGGCTTGCTTATGATATGTATGTAAGGGCTTACATCAGTGGCCTGAATCTCTCTGTAAAAGCATATGATGCAGTAATTGAATCTGCACTGACTTACAATTCTACAATTGACGTGAGTTCCATGGGTCCCCGCCCAATGGAGAGAAAGAAAAAAGTTCAAATCAGAAAGAATATGTCAGAATTCTCTAAACTAGCTGGTGTACCTAGGAGAGGTAAACCATTTGAAAGAACAGAACTTTATGCTCCAGAAACAATATTATAGTTCATCAAGCTTTTTAGAACATGTATTACATTGGGTGTTCACCACACTTTGTATTTTGCCATTCCGATGAATTTCACCGGCCTGTTTATAAGATGAAGTTCTTTTGTTATTCTTTTTTTTTTTTTTTGGATGTATACGTAAGTCATGCAAATTTTAGTAGCAAATGTACAAGTCAAAATACTGGACCTAATTTCTGAATTTGTGTCAAACAATAGAAAGCATGAGATGTAGAAAATGATATACGGTAGCCTTTTGTCAGTAGGGTTTGTTGACAATTCTAAAGATCAAAACTTTATATGAATGAGTGAAAGATCTTTGCATTCTGCAGACTTAATGTGCAGTACTGATTCGGGTGCCAGGTGATACTTGTGCACTTGAGTGCTCTTGAGTTTGACATTTGTAGCAGGTACCAAAAAGCTTTAACACCAGCTCGGTGGAGAAAGGGAGAAGATAAAATGGAAAGCCTCTGCTGGAGCGAACCATCAGGAGGTATAAGTCATGTTTCTTGTCCTCTTAGGAATGTTTATATTAATTTTAATCATGTCTCAGTAAAGAAAGCTGGCAACAATGACTTGGGCAATGATAGCTTTAAACTCTTAAACATTATACAAGTTCGAAAAGCATCAAGGAAATAGTTATTCTGTGGGATTTCACATCCTACACCATTATACAAGATTATACTTGCTGCCAGTTGAAGTTTCTATAAGTGGCTTCGATCACTCTACTTTAGTGTCTGCTTTTATCTTCCACAGAGCATTCATTGATGTCCTTCATTTGCACCATCTAATTGCATTTTGTCTTTTATACTAAAGCGGCTAGCATTATGTACAGTGAAATCTTGTTTTACTTTTTTTCTCTTTTTTGTCATCAGCACAGCTATTTGTGATGGATGCTTGCGATCATATTTCTATTCTGGTTTTAAGTCTGCATGGAAAAGTACGATGAGCTCCTTTTTTTCCGGTCATAGGTTGATCCAAGGATCAAAGAAGAAGAACGATCTATTTTGTATTTTTTCGGATTTTAAATTTGCGTGGAAAAGCATGATGAACTCCTTTTCTCCGGACAATGCGGTCATAGGTTGATCCAAGGATGAAAGAAGAACACACTATTTTGTTTTTGTTTATATTTTACTTGTCAGTGTAAGAATCATATAAATAATATAATCATATAAATCATATTTCTATAAATAAAATAAAATAACAATTTGAACTACATTTTTTGTATGCTTTAAATTTTCAGTTATATAAGATCCAAAATATGAAAAGCGTTAAAAGGTCCAAGAAAAAAAGTCAGTTTTTGATTAGCAATTACACCAAGTCAGTTTTTGATTAGCAATTACACCAAGTCCACCCTGCAACTATTTCTCATCCGCATTCTTCAAATTCAGTTTCTGATTAGCAGTATATATACATGCAATTATTTCTCATCCGCATTCTTCAAATTCAGTTTCTGATTAGCAGTATTTAAGTACATGCTCCAATGTTCTTCTATAAATTATCCTGTAAAATTTAAACATACACAACAAATTGGAAACTAGTTATTATTATTATTATTATTATTATTATTTGATTCCATATACCTCTTGAATTCTGGCACAAAATTTATGCATGCATGGCAACACACAGGTCACTGGTTTTCACAGTAACAAGGCGGTCACCGGAGCTAATACGTCCGGAAAAGCCGACACCGCGCGAGTACAAACTCCTCTCGGACATAGATGATCAAGAAACTTGCCGTTTCCAAGTCCCCATCATCCAATTTTACCAAAACAAAAATAATGTCGTTGACGTACTCAAGAATATGGACCCTGTGAAAGTCATTAGGAAAGCACTTTCCAAAACTCTTGTATTTTATTACCCGTTTGCAGGCCGTCTACGGGAAGGTGCTGGCCGAAAACTGGCTGTGGAATGCACAGGAGAAGGAGTGTTGTTTGTAGAAGCCGATGCGGATGTTACACTTCAACAATTTGGTGATGCACTTTACCCACCATTTCCATGTGTAGAGGAACTTCTTTTTGATGTACCTGGCTCTGCTGAAATTCTTAATACTCCTCTGCTCCTTATTCAGGTATTTTTTTAATTAGTTTACACCGTACCAACGTACAGATTTATTCACCATTAACTTAATTCTTGATATCATTAGTCTATGATTTCTAACTCAACTGTCTCTACATTTCGATAAAATTTATATAGGTAACTCGGCTCAAGTGTGGAGGATTTATATTGGCCTTGCGCCATAACCACACAATATGCGATGCTGCTGGATTTGTTCAATTTATGACTGCTTTAGGTGAAATGGCTAGAGGTGCAAGTGTCCCTTCTATACATCCGGTCTGGCAAAGAGAATTACTTAATGCAAGGGATCCACCTCGTATTACATGTACACATCGCGAGTATGATATTGTGGCTGACACGAAAGAGACCGTAATTCCTATGGCTGAAATGGTCCAACATTCGTTCTTTTTTGGCCCAGCTGAGATTCTTGCCCTGCGTCGATTGGTTCCTCCTCATTTCCGCAAATGTTCTACCTTTGAAGTGCTAACCGCTTTTTTATGGCGAAGTCGTACTCTTTCCCTGGAGCTTGATCCTGAAGCGGAGGTGCGCTTGCTCTGTGTTATTAATGCACGTGGCAATTTTAATCCTTCTCTACCTTTGGGATATTATGGAAATGCTTTTGCGTTCCCAGCAGCACTGACAACAGCTGGAAAGCTTTGCCAGAGTCCAATCGGATATGCATTGGAACTTGTGATGAAAACTAAAGAAGTTTTTAATGAAGAGTACATGAAATCTGTTGCTGACTTGATGGTTCTGAATGGACGGCCACATTTCACAGTAGTGCGAACTTTTTTTGTCTCAGACCTAACACGTGCCGGATTTGGAACTGTTGATTTTGGATGGGGAAGACCTGCATATGGTGGTCCAGCCAGAGGGGGGACTGTGAATAGTTTTTACATACCATTCAAGAACAAAAAGCGTGAGAAGGGAATTGTGGTGCCAGTTTGGTTACCAGCATCTGCAATGGAAAAATTTGCACTTGAACTTGATGGCCTGTTGAAGAACAATGATCGATTGGTCACAGAGAATACTTCACCTCCTATTAAGTCACCGCTGTAAAGTTTGAATGGGCTTGTGTGCTCTGAAGCTTGGTGTGAGAAATCGTTTGCTAAAATAAAATGAAGCTTACATATTAATTGATTGATTATGCGAGTTCTTTTTGCACAAAATCGTATGCTACTGATCCGAATGTTTTACAATAACAGTATGAATACTATTACCATTAATATAAACATGGATTAACAGAAAAGAAGCTGTAAAACCTAGTGTTTAATTTAAATATATATAGAATCTCCTGTCAAAAAAAATTATATATAGAATTTAAGCATAAGGGATGCTTTACACTCTTGCTTACAACCACAATTGTCCTGCAGCTTAGTGCCAATAGTATTCTTGCTGTATATATAAACTTGCATCGAAGCAGTAAAAGCTCGTTATAAACTAATCCAAGTATAGCAACACTTGGAGTCACAACGCAATCTACATTTAGCACAACTGTTCCAAGGCTAGGTGAGCACAAATGCTCTAATGAGAGCATGTAAACTCCATTTTATTTGTTTTTGCCGTACTTTAACAATTTTACAGTCCGTAGACTAGGCTTTTGAAGAATTTCAGTAGCCTGGGAGAGTGAAACGACTGTTTAATTCTTCTTCCGAGCATCTTTGAGTTGTCCTCTATTGCGGAGTGAAAGGAGGTACCACAAAGCAATAGCGTCAAGAATAAACTCAGGTGTAAAGTTTGCCAAAGCCCACAAGACAGAATGAGGCCAGTAAGGAGTGCATTGGTGCTCATAGCCTACACATCTTATGGCAGCCTGAACATAAATATCCGATGATGGAACCCGGAAGGAAGATTTCCTTATTGATGCCATTTTTGTTGCTACCAAACAGGGGACCTGTAACAAAGACAGAGCTGATTAAAATCAAGGTATAGTAACTTGACAGTCCATAATATTTAGAGAGCGAAAGCATCAGTCTCTTTTTACAATATATATGATAGGTCGATAGAGTTGAAAATAATTCTGTAAACCATCTGACAAGTGTATATATGCTATCTGTGAAGTCATAGGTCACATTTTGAAAAAAAAAATATTCTTTTAAAAGAGTAAGACTGTGTATATATAGGAATCTTTCTCAGTTGATGCCGAAATCTTTTACACCGTACGACCTTTAACAGAAAAACTTTTGCAAACGAGCTGTGTAGAGTAATACCTGACACTGCACATCAATACCGCTGTTTTTGTACTCCACATAAAGAGATTTTGAGAACTGATCAACATATCTGAAAGATACAAACACTCAACCTTTTAATCATTGTTGGGGAATTTGGGTAATTACTTGGATTTTTCTGAAGTCGTGTGAACACTTTCAGATTGAAGTTATTTGTGGTTCACCCAAATAATTCAATCGGATAAAATCAGAAATTCTGCAAGAAGAGAGAATGTGTTTTTGCTGTGAATTTCAAATGAACCTATGCAGAAAATGATCAATGTCACACCTATTTATAGATGCCAACAGATGTGTCTTTTGCCAATAGACACATCTCAAGATATGTCTTTTGCCAAAAGACACATCTCATTTCCAACAGTCATGTCCAATGCCAATAGACACATCTCAAGATGTGTCTTTTCCAATAGACACATCTCATTCTAACAGATGTGTTTGATCCCAATAGACATGTCTCATAAGCAATAATTCTGAAATCATAACGAACTCGAACAAAGCATGCACTCCGCATTCTCCCGACTTGTTCGATGTAACATTACGATTACATTGATCAACTAGCCAACCCAATTACACTAAAATATCCAACAATCCTCCCCCATTTTAGCGTAATCCATGATTAACTAAACAAAATCACAACAAACAACAAACTTATGCATAAATGAAATATCGTGACGATTGAATTTCACATTAGTATATTACACATTCCAAATATTCGAATACCAAGGTGTCACTATGGATTGAACCTTGGTTATTCATAGTGAATACATTAAGATAATATACACATAAATTTACATTCTCAAATGTTCTTACTTGACACTCTGTTTTACTAGCCTAGTGTCCTAATCCTTCTTAAGCATATCAAAGCCAAGTCCAAGCTTCTTGAAGCGGCTAAACTTCATGCTCAAATAGGTAGTTCTTTTATTCTCGCACCTGCATATGCAATTTTTCAAAAGAACTATTAAGAAGATAAACTTCAACCTCCTTAACTTGCAGGTCTGAACACATACCTTGGGATGATGCTTTAATGTGTTCCAATCTCTAGATGTTAAGCTTTCCACATTGAATTCAGCACCTAATGTCATATTAGATGGGAATTGGGTATCTCAACATGAGAGGTTATTCGATGGACTTTAATCCCATCCCCACAGCCGACTTGTGCACAAGATCTCTACTCAACCCTTTGGTTAGATGATCGGCTAAATTATGTTGAGTTCTTATAAACTCCACTGATATAACACCATGCGTGATAAGCTCACGAATCATGCTATGTCTAACACCTAAGTGTCTAGACTTGCCTTTGAACACTTGTCTATAAGCATTAGACAAGGCAGACTCACTATCGCATCTGATAGATATCGGTGATATCGGTTTAGGCCACAATGGAATCTCATAAATCAGATTTCTTAGCCATTCAGCTTCTTTACCGGCTGATAATGCTACAAATTCAGATTCCATCGTTGAATCAGTAATGCAACTCTGTTTCTTTGATGCCCAAGTGATAGCACCTCCCCCAAGAAGGAATACCCATCCACTTGTGGAAGAATGATCTTCCTTATTGGAAATCCAACTTGCATCTGAATGACCTTCAATAACCGAAGGAAATCCAGTATATGTCAAACCATAATCCATGGTTCCTTTTAAGTACTTGAACACTCGGCTCAAGGCTTGCCAATGATGTGAACTTGGTTTGCTAGTATATCTACTAAGCTTTCCAACAGCATAGGCTATATCTGGCCTAGTGCTTATCATGGCATACATGAGACTACCAATAGCCCTTGAATATTCAAGTTGTGATACTGCAACACCTGTATTAGGTAGGAGTTTAATACTAGGATCAATAGGAGTGCTAACAGGAGAACAATCCTTAAAGTTAAATCTTTTCAGAATCTTCTCAATATAATGAGATTGAGAAATTGAAATGCCATTGTTCTCACGCTTGATTCTTATACCAAGAATCACCTCAGCCTCCCCCATGTCTTTCATATCAAAATTAGAAGACAAGAACTTTTTGGTTTTATCCACTTGATTTTCGTCAGTACCAAAAATCAACATGTCATCCACATATAAACAAATTATAACTCCTTTACCAGAAGCATCAAATTTGCTATATACACACTTGTCTGCTTGGTTAAGAAAATAACCGTTAGACAAGACCACAGTATCAAATTTATCATGCCAATCCTTCGGTGCTTGTTTCAGACCATAAATTGATTTCTTCAATTTACACACTTTGTTTTCACAACCAGGCATAACAAACCCTTCGGGTTGTTTCATATAAATCTCTTCATCTAATTCACCATTCAAGAATGCAGTTTTCACATCCATTTGGTGAATGACAAGGTTCTGTATAGCAGCAAGTGCTATTAACAACCTAATAGTAGAGGTTCTAGCAACAGGAGCATAAGTATCAAAATAATCAATCCCTTCTTTTTGTCTAAAACCCTGGATTACCAATCTGGCTTTAAACTTATCTATGGTACCGTCCACCTTCATTTTCCTTTTGAAGATCCATCTGTTTCCCAATGCCTTACAGCCAGGGGGCAGATCACTCAATTCCCAAGTATTATTATTCATGATAGAATCCATTTCATCTTGGATAGCTTCTTTCTAGAATGCAACATCCCTAGATTTCATAGCTTCGCTAAATGTATTTGGATCCTCCTCAATAGCAAAACAATATTGGTATTGATATTCAATTTCATCTCTAGAGCCTTCTACTAGATAAAGATGAAAATCATCTCCAAAAGACTTTGCTTTTCTAGCTCTAGTGCTTCTCCTTGGTTCAGACGGTTCATTAACATCTTCAGTAGAAACTGAGTTCCTACTAGAAGAATTCTGAAGCATGTCTCTTGGTCTAGGTATAGATGTAAATCTGTTTTCATCAAATATAGCATCCCTTGACTCGATAATCGAGTTCACAGATACATAGTCATTAGATTCTAACACATAGAATCTATATGCTATGGAATGCTCAGCATAACCAACAAATATGCAATCTATACCTCGTTCACCCAAGTTTCTTCTTTTGGGTTCAGTGAGTCTTACAACTGCTCTACATCCCCAAACTCTCAGAAAACTCAATTTTGGTGACTCTTTATACCAAAGTTCATAAGGGGTAATCTTATTCCTCTTGCTAGGAATTCGATTCAATAAATAACAGGCTGTTAACATAGCCTCACCCCAAAAACCCTCACTCAAACCCGAGTAGGATAACAAGGAATTAACCATTTCTTTCAAAGTCCTATTCTTTCTCTCTGCCACACCATTTTGTTGTGGTGTATAAGGAGCCGTGGTTTGATGTATTATACCAGTAGATTGAAAATAAACCGGATCATAATACTCACCTCCTCTATCAGTACGTAGATTTTTAATCATGGTACTCTGATGTAGCTCTACTTCTTCTTTATAAATTTTAAAGAAGTCAAGAGCTTCATCCTTAGCATGCAATAAATATACATAGCAATATCTAGTAGCATCATCAATAAAAGTAACTACATACTTTTTATTTCCTAATGATGGTGTAGAATGGAAATCACACAAATCACTATGAATTAGTTCTAAAACATCAGACACCCTATTAACCTCTTTAAATGGCATTCTGGTTATCTTCGTTAACATGCATGTTTTGCATTTTTCATTATCAAAATCAATGGCAGGTATGAGACTCATTTTTGACATATCCTTTATTCTTTTGTAATGTACATGTCCTAGTCTAGCATGCCATAATTCAGATTTATTCAAATAATTGCTAGTACTAGTAGAAGCCATGCAAGCAGATTCATCAACAAATGGAGTATTTACATTCAACATAAACATACCATTACACAAATAGCCAAAGCCAACAAAAGAGCCATGTTTTGACAATATATATTTGTCACTTTCATAAACTTGTTTATATCCACAATTGTTCAATACAACACCAGACAAGAGATTCTTCCGAATCCCAGGAACATACAACACTTTATTTAACAATATACATTTGCCAGAAGTAAAAACTATCTTGACATTTCCTAGTCCTTTGATCGGTTCAGTTGCAACATTTCCCATCTTTAAGATAGATCCATCTTCGATTGGTTGAAAGTCTATGAACCAACGAAGATCTTTGCATACATGACTCGTTGCTCCTGAATCAATCCACCAAGCAACATTGTCATCCTGCACATAAAATGCCTCAGATATTAGTGATACATAATTCTGACCAGAATTATAATTCTGTATTAAAATCTGACCTTGTTGCTTTTCTGGATCCTTGGATCCACTTGGACCAGCAATCTGCTTCTCTTGCTTGCCTTTACCAACCCGACAATCCTTCTTGAAATGTCCAGGTTTGCCACACTTCCAACATGCCATCTTAGGCCTTTTATTGGAAGAATTGTTGTTGTTTCCTTTAAACTTTCGTTTATCACCCTTGCCATTCTTAGAATTCTTGGAAGATCCACCATCTTCAACCATATTCACAGAAGAGTTACCGACTTGGTTCTTTCCCTTAGGATTAATCTCAATTTCTTGAGTCCTCAAAGCCTCTTCAATTCTGAAGTGACTTCCAAGTTGAACCAGAGTCATATCATCTTTATTATGTTTCAAGGAGTGTTTAAAATCCTTCCATGATGGTGGTAGTTTGTCTATAACACCAGAAACTGAGATAGATTCATCCATCTTCATATTGTGTTGGGCAAACTGCCCCAGAATCCTTAACAATTCATTGTATTGTTCCATCACTGGTCTAGAATCGACCATTTTATAATTCATAAAATTACTAACCAGAAACTTCTTACTAGAAGCATCTTCTGCCATGTACTTGGATTCAAGAGAATCCCACAATTCCTTCGCTGACTCAACATTTTGGTATATATCGAAAAGGGAATCAGACATACCGTTTAAGATGTGGCCGCGACAGATGTAGTCATCGTTTTCCCACTTGCACCGCTTCCTAGTCTGTTCAGCGGTTTCATTTTCGATCACTTCTGGAATGGGGGTACTCAGAACATACACAACTTTCAGCGTGGTCAACAGAAAATGCATCTTTTTCTGCCATCTTCTAAAATCCTGGCCCTCAAACTTGTCCAGTTTTGCAAACTTGCTTGTCATGTCTTTTGCAGATTCTGCGTTCGCCATCTTCAGAAACAAATAACTTCAATCTTTGTTGGGGAATTTGGGTAATTACTTGGATTTTTCTGAAGTCGTGTGAACACTTTCAGATTGAAGTTATTTGTGGTTCACCCAAATAATTCAATCGGATAAAATCAGAAATTCTGCAAGAAGAGAGAATGTGTTTTTGCTGTGAATTTCAAATGAACTTATGCAGAAAATGATCAATGCCACACCTATTTATAGATGCCAACAGATGTGTCTTTTGCCAATAGACACATCTCAAGATATGTCTTTTGCCAAAAGACACATCTCATTTCCAACAGTCATGTCCAATGCCAATAGACACATCTCAAGATGTGTCTTTTCCAATAGACACATCTCATTCTAACAGATGTGTTTGATCCCAATAGACATGTCTCATAAGCAATAATTCTGAAATCATAACGAACTCGAACAAAGCATGCACTCCGCATTCTCCCGACTTGTTCGATGTAACATTACGATTACATTGATCAACTAGCCAACCAAATTACACTAAAATATCCAACAATCATTGCATGTTACAATTCTACATATTTAAAGAAAGAATCTGAAATTATAGTTCTGCGGAGTTGTTCTAATGTTTTGGTATGAGAAATATTGCAGCTTTCTGCTACTATTTTTTTTTTTATAAGAATGAAGTGAAGTATACACACCCGGAAGCATGGTTAAAGAGATGAGAAGCTGCAATCAGAAAGGATGTGTAGATGGAAATAACAATTACTCCCTCCGTCCCATGGAGTTGTTTACATTTGTTTTTTGCACGGAAACCAAGATAGTGGGTGTAATATTGTTAAAATAAGTGAGTTAGTGGGTGTAATAGTGATTTTATTGTTAAAATAAGTGAGTTAGTGGGTGTAATAGTGTAAAGTGTTGAAAAAGTGGAGTGAAGTAGTGGATGTAATAAAGTATTTTATTGTTAAAAGCTACTATTTTAGGAAACGTAAAGAATTGGTTGGGACATCCCAAAAACAAAAAGGAAAGTGTAAAGAAATGGATGGGACAGAGGGAATAACAATTAAGACAAGTATATAATTCTTTCTTACCCTTTTGTAGCAGCATAAACAGTGCAAAGAGGATAAGAAGGTAAAATGGATCCACCACTAGCAGAACCAATGTTAACTATTGCACCTCTCTTCCTCTTCAGCATTCCAGGCAACACTGCATGAGTGACCTTTGTAGTCCCCTCAACATTTATTTTTATCAAATCATCCATCAATTTTTCATCCAATTCATGTACATACCTTGCATATGGGTAACAGCATCCCACATTATTAATTAAAACTCCAACATCCAATTCATCACTAACTTCACCAATCCTTCTTAGCCCATCAGATAAATCACCGGAAAAATCTAGAATGACAGTTTTGATCATTGTTTTTCTATTTTTAGCCAAGATCGCATCAGAAACATGTTTGAGCTTATCCGGGTTCCGACCAACAAGAACGAGATTCAGGCCTTTTTGGGCCAACTGGAAGGCAAAAGCTTTGCCAATACCGTCAGTTGGCCCTGTGATCAGTGCCCATGAACCGTAGTTCTTAAGGCTCTTGGCAGGTCTCAGAAAATAAACATAGACCCATCTGAGAAAAGAGAACAGTAATTTGGAAACAGAGAAAGAACCAAAAGCTAGAAGAAGAAGAGGAAGCCACAAGGGCAGAGACTTTAGTTGCTCTATAAAACAGAGCTCCATAAGCATATTGTAAAATGTAAGTAATAAATTTCGATTGTTAGGCGTTTATATACGTAGTGAGTGGTTTTTATTTGAATGATCAATTTCTTCATTCTTCAAATTTATACTTGATGTTAAATCTAACTACTATATTTATTAAATAGATTTTTCCAACTAAATTTAGCAACCAGAATCCTATTCAGCTACTGCATGTGTAGTCAATGCTTGTACTTGTAATGGTAATGAGGCAGTTGAGCGTATGGTAAGAGGTCGAGAGGACTCGGTAATAAGAGATCGAAGAGTAGAAATACCATTAGCGATCACATACATCCATAGTAAATCTATACTCTTTATTAAAAGAAGAATCCCCTTTTAATGGTATCGTAATAAATTATTTTAAAATTTTAACTCTAAACTTTTTTTAATAAAATAAATCTTGAAGTACCAAGTTGTATATAATACTATATTCTCAACTTTATTTCGATTTCTCAACTTTATTTCGATTTCTAGTTAATAGGTTCCTAGTATATAACTTCACTATTAAATTAATATTTAATATGCACCAAGTTGTATATAATACTATATTCTCGACTTTTATTTCGATTTCTAGTTAATAGACTCCTAGTATATAACTTCACTATTAAATTAAATTAATATTTAATATTGTTATTTTAATTAATTAAATTTACATATCTTCATTCTGGTAATATAATATAAGAGTAGCTATATTATTAACTATATTTATTATTAATCTATTATAGATACTTTTAAATATTAATTAAAGGAGTTCTAAGTTCTTTTAATACTATATTCCTGATTTTTTTTATTAATTAAAAGAGTCCTATATGCCAGTTTGGTTACCAGCATCTGCGATGGACAAATTTGCACTTGAACTTGATGGCATGTTGAAGAACAATGATCAATTGGTCTCAGCGAATACTTCACTTCCTAATAAGTCAGCACTGTAAAGTTTGCTTGGGCTTGTGCGCTCTGAAGTTTGGTGTGAGAAATGGTTGCTAAAATAAAGTGACACTTAGGTATTAATCCATTAATTGTGCGAGATCTTGTTGCACAAACTGTATGTTACTGATCCCAATGCAATGTAATACGATAACAGCATGAATTTAAAAAAAAGTTACGTATAAAACGTATTTGGATTGAACTGAAAAGAAGCCATAAACATACTGTTTTATTATATACTGTAGAACTTAAGCATAAAGGATCCTTTACACTCTAGCTTAAAACTACAGTTTTCTTGCAGCTTAGTGCCGAACATAGTCTTGCTATATATATACTTGCATCTAAACAGTGGAAGCTCGTTATAAAATAATTCAAGTATAGCAACACTTGAAGTCACAAGGCAATCTACATTTAGCTCAATGTTCTAATGTGAGCATCTAAACTCCATTTTATTTGTTTTTGCCACACTATTACAGTTATACGGTCCCTAGACTAGTGGCACACCAAATAACATGTTCACCAGGCATTTGAAGAATGTCAGTAGCCTGGGAGAGTGAGAAGACTGTTTAATTCTTCTTCCGTGCATCTTTGAGTTGTCCTCTTTTGCGGAGTGAAAGGAAGTACCACAAAGCCAGAGCGTCAATAATAAAGTCAGGTGTACGGTTTGCGAAAGCCCACAAGACAGAATGAGGCCAGTAAGGGGTGCATTGGTGCTCGTAGCCTACCCATCGTAAGGCAGCCCGAACATAACCATCAGATGATGGAACCAGGAATGAAGATTTCCGTATTGATGCCATCTTTGTTGCTACGTAACAGGGGACCTGCAACAAGACAAAGCTGATTAAAATCAAGGTATAGTAACTAGACAGTCCATATTATTTAGTACTTCATTAGAGAGCGAAAACATAAATCTCTTTTACAATATATATAATAGGTCAATAGAGTTGAAAATAATTTTGTAAACTACCTGACAAGTGTATATATGCTATTTGTCAAGTCATGGATCACATCTGGAAAACAATTTATTTTTTTAAAAGGGTAAGACTTTGTACATCACAATCTTTCTTAGTTGGTACGAGAATCTTGTGCACTGAGTACGACTTTTGTAAAAAAGCCTAGACTCATGAGAATGTGTAGAATAATACCTGACACTGCACATCAATACCGCTGTTTTTGTACTCCACAGAAAGGCATTTTGAAAACTGATCGACAAATCTGAAAGATACAAACATTCAACCTTTTAATCATTGCATGTTACTATTCTACATATTTAAAAAAGAATTTAACATTCCCGTTCTGGGGAGATGTTCCAATGTTTTGGTTTAAGAAATATTGCGACTTTCTAGTTTCTGCTACTATTTTTAGAAAAGAGAAGTAAATCCCACCCGGAAGCATGGTTTAGAGAATTGAGAAGCTGAAAACAGGAAAGAAGTGTAGATGGAAATAACAATAAACAATTAAGACAAGTAGAATTCTTGCTTACCCTTTTGCTGCAGCATAAACAGTGTAAAGAGGATAAGAAGGTAATATCGATCCACCACCAGCAGAACCAATATTGACTATTGCACCTCTCTTCCTCTTCAGCATTCCAGGCAACACTGCATGAGTGACTTTTATAGTCCCCTCAACATTTATTTTTATCAAATCATCCATCAATTTTTCATCCAATTCATGTACATACCTTGCATATGGGTAACAACATCCCACATTATTAATTAAAACTCCAACATCCAAACCATCTATAACTTCACCAATCCTTTTAAGCCCATCAGATAAATCACCGGAAAAATCTAGAACAACAGTTTTGATCTTGGTATTTCCTGATTTAGCCAAGATTGCATCAGAAACATGTTTGAGCTTATCCGGGTTCCGACCAACAAGAACAAGATTCAGGCCTTTTCGGGCCAACTGGAAGGCAAAAGCTTTGCCAATACCATCAGTTGGCCCTGTGATCAATGCCCACGACCCGTAGTTCTTGAGGTTTTTGGCGGGTCTCAGAAAATAAAAATAGACCCATTTGAGAAAAGAGAAGGATAATTTGGCAACAAAGAAAGAACCAAGAGCCAGAAGAAGAATAGGAAGCCACAAGGGCAGAGACTTTAGTTGCTCTATAAAACAGAGCTCCATAAGCATAATGTACAACGTAAGTGATGTATATTCAATCTTTAGGCATTTATATAGGAGATTCTTCGATATAATGAGTGCCTCCAGTTCTTATTTAAGAGTATCATTAATTTTCTAATTAATAAAGTTTTAATTCTTTTGATGTTAAATATTAGTTGTTCTATTTATTAACTAGATTGTTCCAACTAAACTTCCAACTGATATGAGCAACTAGAACCTTATTTAGCTACTGCATGTGAACCCAGCCATAGCTTGTACTTGGGACGGTACTTTGGCAGTTGAGTGTATGGTCATTTTATTATTAACAACAAACTTTTTCCGTATTAAGCTTATCAGATACATCTCTTATTTTGGTAATAAGAGATCAAAGAGTTGAGATATTAGCGGTGAAATTGCTTGTAGAGTCGTTGCTTGAATTAGCGGTGAGGGAAGGTTGTTGAGCTAACGGGGACTGCTCATAAATGTTAGCTCCATCTTACATATTCGTACAGACTACAGACTCAACTCAAGTTTTAGTAGAGGAGGCATTGAATACAAGCAAGCAACGTGAACTTTAGTAGCTTCAGTAATTAAGATCCCGGGCCTTTTTCTTTTCTTTTGGGTAGGAGGGACTAATGAGAACTATTCCTTGTTACGAAGAAACACTAGATATGATCAACTAGTACATGGCTAGCCTCTCTAACGCAAGCTAAACATATCTGGCCTAGCATGTATCCTGGTCCAGCACTCCTTTGATTAAGCTTAGTTATGTTAAGCTCCTTAATTTCTGTAATAAACTTAATAGTTAATACACATTCATGTGATTTTCATCATGGTTGTAGTTGAAACATATTTTGTTGAGGTAAGACCCCCAAGCTTCATGTTGTTTATCATCTGAAAATTAAGAAAAGCTTCGCAACAGTTTTCGTAGACATGTAACATGGAGGAAGTATCTAGGTAAGAACTTATGTTCTGGGATAACATTAATACAAGCGCATGTGTAAGTGTTTCGTGTGCCCTCTTTCCCAATTACATTTTACATGGATGGATAATATATATTGTAACTCATCTTATACCTACATATAAAATAGGGAAAAAGGACAGCTTTCTTGCACTATGCGACCCCCACATTTTCTGTTACAATTTGAAGCATTTTCCATCCATCTTACTCTTTCTTGATCACTGCTGCTGAATTTCCTCAGCGAAAGCAACACCACTTCTACACCAAACAATGACAAATTATAAAGCTACTCGTCAAAGCTACTAATCTATGGTAAAGTATTTAATAATAAGTGACTTTTAGATTTTCTGGTGGCATATGAACAAAGAATACAATTACATGTCAAGTTGTCATACAAAAGAAATACGGGGTATAAAGATAAAGGTTCACAGGGCTTATGAAGCTATTTACATTCTTAGAGGTGAATCTTGCCGGGTTTTTAAGCAAATACACCCTCTATGTTTTGAAAAATTGACACATAAAACTCAGGGCCAGTTTCTTTGACCGGCAAACAAGCAGTTATAAGTTTGTTTCCACCCAAAATGCACAAAAAGGAGTATGGTATGTAGTCCATAATTACAGACAATCATCTACCGGCAAAAATTTGGCTGGAAAGTTTGTCTCACATATTTAAAATAGCATGGGTGAAAATATAGTTCTGCAACAAACATGACTAAATGTTTTGAGAGTAGAAAAGGCTTTAAGATACAAATTGCTAGAACAGCAGGAAACTTAAGAGTATGTAATTATATTATTAATATACCTTTGGAAGGTTTGCGTGAGATTCAGGGACCCTACTAGGTGGGGCTCCATTCGCAGCAGTTTTATTAGTTTTCTTGTCATCCCTAGCCTTGGCAAATATGACTGTGAATCCATCAGCGGATGAAGGATTACTAACATCCCACTCGCCGAATTTTGGCAAGGGACGGCCCTTATCTTGCTGCATACATATATGGACAGTAAAAGCGTTAAGAATATCACAATTTTTCTTAGTAATATGTAATTGTTGATTGTCAACTATAGTACTATTGTATAACTGATGAATCTGCAAAAGTTACTTCCAGTTGATGGGAGAATGAACTAGTAAAACACATTCAGAACAGTCTTATTTTAAAACCATTTTTCTTTATAAATAATTAAATATTCTCACGATAATGTTATCTCCTGAGCAAGAGTGCATGAATAGTGCAATTGATGTTTACATAAAAAAAGAATCGACTCAAGAAATAAGAATTATGTAATCTGGATTACACACCACCCTTAATTCTTTAGAGTGCAGTATAATTCATGCATTACATATAGGGCTGAAAACAAATAGAGCCGAGCCAATCACTTTTGGTAAAGGAGCTCAAGTGTCAGATTCAAGATTATTCAAAACAAAAATGTGCAGACTCTGACTAATCAACCTCCCAATTTGTTTACAGATGTATAAGAGTAGTTTTAGAGAAGCTACAAGTGAACAAGCTGAGTTTTTTCATAAATAAAATAAAATAAAATAAAAAACTTAACCTAAAGCTTTTTATAATGGAGCAGAGCTGAGATCAAGAAAATCAAACAGATTGTGATGTTCTACTCTCAAACTCATGATCAGTCGATCTTCAACAGAGCATAACTTATCAAGTTCAAACTCGTGATCAATCAAACTTCAGCCAAGCATAAATGCATAACATATCAAGCTCATCAACTCAAGCTTGTTCGCGATGAAACATATGTGAATTAAAGTGACGACTAAGATCAGTTTTAAAATTGATTAAAAAATTTATTGATTACACACGATCTTAAAAGGCTCAATATATGGTTCATATACAATATGAATTCCGACTTGAACCTCATATATATCACAACATATCCATTTGTGTTCACCAATGATCAAGTACCTTTAAAACTTATAAGTTTCTTATTAGATAAGTGTTAGTTTTACAAATACTGCTCCTCCTTTGTAATCAAAGGTCTAAGGGTTCTATCTCTGTGGATCCAAACGTATGCATGAGCATTTTTTTTGTTTAATAGACTTTACCCTGAAAAGAAAATGTGTATAGCAATGTACAAATCGACCGATCGATTGAAGTGCACAAAACAGCCTTACAATTTAACCTTTATCTTGTCATGACCAAAAATCCAAAATTCAGGTACCTTTTCCATTACTAAATAAAAGATTGCAAACAATTGAAACCTAGCTAATTAACGATACTAATTTTATACATTAAGGATTTATTGGTATTAACATAGGACAACATGCAACATAAGAAAAAGTCTAAACATGATAATCGATTTATATTCATATTAAATCTTCATACAATATTTTTTTATGAAGAAAATCCTATCACGTTGATGGATGAAAAGAGAGATGAGCTTACCGACGTCATTACATATATAATGAACGAGGAAGATATGGACACAAGAGATCGAGAGAGAGAGAGAGAGGAAAAAAAGAAGATAAAAACTGAAAATGTGGGCAGCAAAAATTATAATGCTCAGAACGACTAATAAAGGGGCTTAGCCAGTTAGCCCTTAGCTTCAACGGCGCATATTTGTATCCTTAACAAAAACTAATAATTTACTACACAGTTAAATAAAGGGAAAATTGTTCTGAATACTTAGAGCATCTCCAAGAGACTCTTAAATGAGCTCTTAACTTGAGATTTGAGGAGGGAGGTGAAATTTTTTGCTCCAAGAGACTCTTAATGGCTCTTAAAATCACTAAGAGTGTCTTCTCTCTCCTCACTTTTAAGAGCTTCAATCTCACTCTTAAGTATTATTATATTATATATTCATCAAGACAATCTCTTTCTCTCTCCACTATCTTTTGTCTCATGTGAATTCAAGATACATTTAATAATAAAATAATCAATAAAGAGTGAATGTAAGAAGCATTGTTGAAGATGAACCTACATTAAATCCCTAAGAATCAATATTTTATAATATATTTAAGAATGATTTAGGAGTCTCTTGGAGATGCTCTTAGTCAGGTTCTCTAGTGGATGCTAACCCTTTTTATCACAATTTGATTAAAAATAGTTCAAAATGTTACAGTATAAAAAAATGGTTCTTATATCACTCAAAAACGCATCTTTAATTTACGTTTTTATTTAAATGCATCTTTAATTTATGCTTTTATTACTTTTAAAATTTTAAAACAAATATTTTGGAAAAAACAAAAATAAAAATTTTGAAGATAAAGATGCGTGTCTGGCTTAAACGCATTGTCAATTTGCTTTTTCATCTAGTAACGCTGCACCATGATGTGCACGTCTTCATAATTATCAACAAGCCCAATTGTCAGGTCCAACAACAAATATGGTGACTTTCAGGAATTTTATAAACGCATAGTTAGTTGCGTTCAGGGCCATTTTTTTGGATAATGATATTTTAAGCATTTTAACTTAAAATTGTGACGAAAAGGGTCTTTTCTCTTATCTTGTACATCTTAATGTATATAATCAAATTTTTATGATTATCCCTTAAAAAGAAAAAAATTATAATTATAAAAATTCTCATCTTATATTTTAATTAAACCTCCGGAACATTAATTCCATAAATAAATAACTAAATAATAAGTTGTATCATAATTCAGATGATTAAAAATATGTGAATATACAATTATTATAAAAAGTTTGATTTTACTTCTTTACTCTTACTATTCTCAAATTTTAAATATTCTAAAAATATTTATCATTTTAAATTATAATGATCCAACATAACAATAAAAATAATGTGTTAAATAATATTATAGAGAATATTTTTTTAGATTTAAAGTAGCGGAGTATCACTTCCGTAAAACTATTACTTTTTAGTTAGATTCAAAGTAGGGCAATTTCATTTTTGTAATGCTTAATTTTTTTTTTTCCTATTCAACAACATAAATCAATAATAATCACTTTAATATAAATGTATAGTTTCGAATTATTGTCTACACGAAAATTTATATATTAGTTTACTTCCTCATGATATTAACATCAGTATAACTAAAGGCAACCGGTCCCTGGCAAACGCATGCCAGGGACGTCTTATTTAACAAACGGTTTCTGAAACGGTTTCTGAGTCGTTGGATCGACCATCCAACGGCTGTTATTTAAAAAAAAACAACACCGTATCGCATAAACTTTCTGCGGTACGGAGTAATTACCAAAATGCCCCTATGTTTTTACATAAAAAATATATTGTTCACCGTACCGCAAAAAGTTTCTGCGGTACGTGAACAGTAGGGATATTTTGGTAATTTGTCCGTATCGCAGAAAATTTATGCGGTACGGTGCAAATTTTTTTTTAAAATTAGAGCCGTTGGATCAACGATCCAACGGCTCTGAAACATTATGTTGGTTAAACAGTCTGTGGCAACCGTTTGCCACATACCGTTCCTCATAACTAAATTATTTTATTAATATTTTTTTAATTCTGTCGTCCATGAATCATGATCTTTGATGGATTATCGTTGGTCGGAAATAAAAGTGACTTGTATTTGACTTTTTATACCTTGACATATGTTAGAGCATCACCAACAAACTCCTCACTTCATTCTTAAATCAAATTTTGAGGAGATTTATCAAAATTTTCACTCCAATAGAATCCTAAGTCTTCTCTAAAATTTGACTATCCTTTCCTCTCCTCCTCGTAACAATTTGAACTACATTTTTTGTATGCTTTAAATTTTCAGTTATATAAGATCCAAAATATGAAAAGCGTTAAAAGGTCCAAGAAAAAAAGTCAGTTTTTGATTAGCAATTACACCAAGTCAGTTTTTGATTAGCAATTACACCAAGTCCACCCTGCAACTATTTCTCATCCGCATTCTTCAAATTCAGTTTCTGATTAGCAGTATATATACATGCAATTATTTCTCATCCGCATTCTTCAAATTCAGTTTCTGATTAGCAGTATTTAAGTACATGCTCCAATGTTCTTCTATAAATTATCCTGTAAAATTTAAACATACACAACAAATTGGAAACTAGTTATTATTATTATTATTATTATTATTATTTGATTCCATATACCTCTTGAATTCTGGCACAAAATTTATGCATGCATGGCAACACACAGGTCACTGGTTTTCACAGTAACAAGGCGGTCACCGGAGCTAATACGTCCGGAAAAGCCGACACCGCGCGAGTACAAACTCCTCTCGGACATAGATGATCAAGAAACTTGCCGTTTCCAAGTCCCCATCATCCAATTTTACCAAAACAAAAATAATGTCGTTGACGTACTCAAGAATATGGACCCTGTGAAAGTCATTAGGAAAGCACTTTCCAAAACTCTTGTATTTTATTACCCGTTTGCAGGCCGTCTACGGGAAGGTGCTGGCCGAAAACTGGCTGTGGAATGCACAGGAGAAGGAGTGTTGTTTGTAGAAGCCGATGCGGATGTTACACTTCAACAATTTGGTGATGCACTTTACCCACCATTTCCATGTGTAGAGGAACTTCTTTTTGATGTACCTGGCTCTGCTGAAATTCTTAATACTCCTCTGCTCCTTATTCAGGTATTTTTTTAATTAGTTTACACCGTACCAACGTACAGATTTATTCACCATTAACTTAATTCTTGATATCATTAGTCTATGATTTCTAACTCAACTGTCTCTACATTTCGATAAAATTTATATAGGTAACTCGGCTCAAGTGTGGAGGATTTATATTGGCCTTGCGCCATAACCACACAATATGCGATGCTGCTGGATTTGTTCAATTTATGACTGCTTTAGGTGAAATGGCTAGAGGTGCAAGTGTCCCTTCTATACATCCGGTCTGGCAAAGAGAATTACTTAATGCAAGGGATCCACCTCGTATTACATGTACACATCGCGAGTATGATATTGTGGCTGACACGAAAGAGACCGTAATTCCTATGGCTGAAATGGTCCAACATTCGTTCTTTTTTGGCCCAGCTGAGATTCTTGCCCTGCGTCGATTGGTTCCTCCTCATTTCCGCAAATGTTCTACCTTTGAAGTGCTAACCGCTTTTTTATGGCGAAGTCGTACTCTTTCCCTGGAGCTTGATCCTGAAGCGGAGGTGCGCTTGCTCTGTGTTATTAATGCACGTGGCAATTTTAATCCTTCTCTACCTTTGGGATATTATGGAAATGCTTTTGCGTTCCCAGCAGCACTGACAACAGCTGGAAAGCTTTGCCAGAGTCCAATCGGATATGCATTGGAACTTGTGATGAAAACTAAAGAAGTTTTTAATGAAGAGTACATGAAATCTGTTGCTGACTTGATGGTTCTGAATGGACGGCCACATTTCACAGTAGTGCGAACTTTTTTTGTCTCAGACCTAACACGTGCCGGATTTGGAACTGTTGATTTTGGATGGGGAAGACCTGCATATGGTGGTCCAGCCAGAGGGGGGACTGTGAATAGTTTTTACATACCATTCAAGAACAAAAAGCGTGAGAAGGGAATTGTGGTGCCAGTTTGGTTACCAGCATCTGCAATGGAAAAATTTGCACTTGAACTTGATGGCCTGTTGAAGAACAATGATCGATTGGTCACAGAGAATACTTCACCTCCTATTAAGTCACCGCTGTAAAGTTTGAATGGGCTTGTGTGCTCTGAAGCTTGGTGTGAGAAATCGTTTGCTAAAATAAAATGAAGCTTACATATTAATTGATTGATTATGCGAGTTCTTTTTGCACAAAATCGTATGCTACTGATCCGAATGTTTTACAATAACAGTATGAATACTATTACCATTAATATAAACATGGATTAACAGAAAAGAAGCTGTAAAACCTAGTGTTTAATTTAAATATATATAGAATCTCCTGTCAAAAAAAATTATATATAGAATTTAAGCATAAGGGATGCTTTACACTCTTGCTTACAACCACAATTGTCCTGCAGCTTAGTGCCAATAGTATTCTTGCTGTATATATAAACTTGCATCGAAGCAGTAAAAGCTCGTTATAAACTAATCCAAGTATAGCAACACTTGGAGTCACAACGCAATCTACATTTAAGAAGTACCACAAAGCCAGAGCGTCAATAATAAAGTCAGGTGTACGGTTTGCGAAAGCCCACAAGACAGAATGAGGCCAGTAAGGGGTGCATTGGTGCTCGTAGCCTACCCATCGTAAGGCAGCCCGAACATAACCATCAGATGATGGAACCAGGAATGAAGATTTCCGTATTGATGCCATCTTTGTTGCTACGTAACAGGGGACCTGCAACAAGACAAAGCTGATTAAAATCAAGGTATAGTAACTAGACAGTCCATATTATTTAGTACTTCATTAGAGAGCGAAAACATAAATCTCTTTTACAATATATATAATAGGTCAATAGAGTTGAAAATAATTTTGTAAACTACCTGACAAGTGTATATATGCTATTTGTCAAGTCATGGATCACATCTGGAAAACAATTTATTTTTTTAAAAGGGTAAGACTTTGTACATCACAATCTTTCTTAGTTGGTACGAGAATCTTGTGCACTGAGTACGACTTTTGTAAAAAAGCCTAGACTCATGAGAATGTGTAGAATAATACCTGACACTGCACATCAATACCGCTGTTTTTGTACTCCACAGAAAGGCATTTTGAAAACTGATCGACAAATCTGAAAGATACAAACATTCAACCTTTTAATCATTGCATGTTACTATTCTACATATTTAAAAAAGAATTTAACATTCCCGTTCTGGGGAGATGTTCCAATGTTTTGGTTTAAGAAATATTGCGACTTTCTAGTTTCTGCTACTATTTTTAGAAAAGAGAAGTAAATCCCACCCGGAAGCATGGTTTAGAGAATTGAGAAGCTGAAAACAGGAAAGAAGTGTAGATGGAAATAACAATAAACAATTAAGACAAGTAGAATTCTTGCTTACCCTTTTGCTGCAGCATAAACAGTGTAAAGAGGATAAGAAGGTAATATCGATCCACCACCAGCAGAACCAATATTGACTATTGCACCTCTCTTCCTCTTCAGCATTCCAGGCAACACTGCATGAGTGACTTTTATAGTCCCCTCAACATTTATTTTTATCAAATCATCCATCAATTTTTCATCCAATTCATGTACATACCTTGCATATGGGTAACAACATCCCACATTATTAATTAAAACTCCAACATCCAAACCATCTATAACTTCACCAATCCTTTTAAGCCCATCAGATAAATCACCGGAAAAATCTAGAACAACAGTTTTGATCTTGGTATTTCCTGATTTAGCCAAGATTGCATCAGAAACATGTTTGAGCTTATCCGGGTTCCGACCAACAAGAACAAGATTCAGGCCTTTTCGGGCCAACTGGAAGGCAAAAGCTTTGCCAATACCATCAGTTGGCCCTGTGATCAATGCCCACGACCCGTAGTTCTTGAGGTTTTTGGCGGGTCTCAGAAAATAAAAATAGACCCATTTGAGAAAAGAGAAGGATAATTTGGCAACAAAGAAAGAACCAAGAGCCAGAAGAAGAATAGGAAGCCACAAGGGCAGAGACTTTAGTTGCTCTATAAAACAGAGCTCCATAAGCATAATGTACAACGTAAGTGATGTATATTCAATCTTTAGGCATTTATATAGGAGATTCTTCGATATAATGAGTGCCTCCAGTTCTTATTTAAGAGTATCATTAATTTTCTAATTAATAAAGTTTTAATTCTTTTGATGTTAAATATTAGTTGTTCTATTTATTAACTAGATTGTTCCAACTAAACTTCCAACTGATATGAGCAACTAGAACCTTATTTAGCTACTGCATGTGAACCCAGCCATAGCTTGTACTTGGGACGGTACTTTGGCAGTTGAGTGTATGGTCATTTTATTATTAACAACAAACTTTTTCCGTATTAAGCTTATCAGATACATCTCTTATTTTGGTAATAAGAGATCAAAGAGTTGAGATATTAGCGGTGAAATTGCTTGTAGAGTCGTTGCTTGAATTAGCGGTGAGGGAAGGTTGTTGAGCTAACGGGGACTGCTCATAAATGTTAGCTCCATCTTACATATTCGTACAGACTACAGACTCAACTCAAGTTTTAGTAGAGGAGGCATTGAATACAAGCAAGCAACGTGAACTTTAGTAGCTTCAGTAATTAAGATCCCGGGCCTTTTTCTTTTCTTTTGGGTAGGAGGGACTAATGAGAACTATTCCTTGTTACGAAGAAACACTAGATATGATCAACTAGTACATGGCTAGCCTCTCTAACGCAAGCTAAACATATCTGGCCTAGCATGTATCCTGGTCCAGCACTCCTTTGATTAAGCTTAGTTATGTTAAGCTCCTTAATTTCTGTAATAAACTTAATAGTTAATACACATTCATGTGATTTTCATCATGGTTGTAGTTGAAACATATTTTGTTGAGGTAAGACCCCCAAGCTTCATGTTGTTTATCATCTGAAAATTAAGAAAAGCTTCGCAACAGTTTTCGTAGACATGTAACATGGAGGAAGTATCTAGGTAAGAACTTATGTTCTGGGATAACATTAATACAAGCGCATGTGTAAGTGTTTCGTGTGCCCTCTTTCCCAATTACATTTTACATGGATGGATAATATATATTGTAACTCATCTTATACCTACATATAAAATAGGGAAAAAGGACAGCTTTCTTGCACTATGCGACCCCCACATTTTCTGTTACAATTTGAAGCATTTTCCATCCATCTTACTCTTTCTTGATCACTGCTGCTGAATTTCCTCAGCGAAAGCAACACCACTTCTACACCAAACAATGACAAATTATAAAGCTACTCGTCAAAGCTACTAATCTATGGTAAAGTATTTAATAATAAGTGACTTTTAGATTTTCTGGTGGCATATGAACAAAGAATACAATTACATGTCAAGTTGTCATACAAAAGAAATACGGGGTATAAAGATAAAGGTTCACAGGGCTTATGAAGCTATTTACATTCTTAGAGGTGAATCTTGCCGGGTTTTTAAGCAAATACACCCTCTATGTTTTGAAAAATTGACACATAAAACTCAGGGCCAGTTTCTTTGACCGGCAAACAAGCAGTTATAAGTTTGTTTCCACCCAAAATGCACAAAAAGGAGTATGGTATGTAGTCCATAATTACAGACAATCATCTACCGGCAAAAATTTGGCTGGAAAGTTTGTCTCACATATTTAAAATAGCATGGGTGAAAATATAGTTCTGCAACAAACATGACTAAATGTTTTGAGAGTAGAAAAGGCTTTAAGATACAAATTGCTAGAACAGCAGGAAACTTAAGAGTATGTAATTATATTATTAATATACCTTTGGAAGGTTTGCGTGAGATTCAGGGACCCTACTAGGTGGGGCTCCATTCGCAGCAGTTTTATTAGTTTTCTTGTCATCCCTAGCCTTGGCAAATATGACTGTGAATCCATCAGCGGATGAAGGATTACTAACATCCCACTCGCCGAATTTTGGCAAGGGACGGCCCTTATCTTGCTGCATACATATATGGACAGTAAAAGCGTTAAGAATATCACAATTTTTCTTAGTAATATGTAATTGTTGATTGTCAACTATAGTACTATTGTATAACTGATGAATCTGCAAAAGTTACTTCCAGTTGATGGGAGAATGAACTAGTAAAACACATTCAGAACAGTCTTATTTTAAAACCATTTTTCTTTATAAATAATTAAATATTCTCACGATAATGTTATCTCCTGAGCAAGAGTGCATGAATAGTGCAATTGATGTTTACATAAAAAAAGAATCGACTCAAGAAATAAGAATTATGTAATCTGGATTACACACCACCCTTAATTCTTTAGAGTGCAGTATAATTCATGCATTACATATAGGGCTGAAAACAAATAGAGCCGAGCCAATCACTTTTGGTAAAGGAGCTCAAGTGTCAGATTCAAGATTATTCAAAACAAAAATGTGCAGACTCTGACTAATCAACCTCCCAATTTGTTTACAGATGTATAAGAGTAGTTTTAGAGAAGCTACAAGTGAACAAGCTGAGTTTTTTCATAAATAAAATAAAATAAAATAAAAAACTTAACCTAAAGCTTTTTATAATGGAGCAGAGCTGAGATCAAGAAAATCAAACAGATTGTGATGTTCTACTCTCAAACTCATGATCAGTCGATCTTCAACAGAGCATAACTTATCAAGTTCAAACTCGTGATCAATCAAACTTCAGCCAAGCATAAATGCATAACATATCAAGCTCATCAACTCAAGCTTGTTCGCGATGAAACATATGTGAATTAAAGTGACGACTAAGATCAGTTTTAAAATTGATTAAAAAATTTATTGATTACACACGATCTTAAAAGGCTCAATATATGGTTCATATACAATATGAATTCCGACTTGAACCTCATATATATCACAACATATCCATTTGTGTTCACCAATGATCAAGTACCTTTAAAACTTATAAGTTTCTTATTAGATAAGTGTTAGTTTTACAAATACTGCTCCTCCTTTGTAATCAAAGGTCTAAGGGTTCTATCTCTGTGGATCCAAACGTATGCATGAGCATTTTTTTTGTTTAATAGACTTTACCCTGAAAAGAAAATGTGTATAGCAATGTACAAATCGACCGATCGATTGAAGTGCACAAAACAGCCTTACAATTTAACCTTTATCTTGTCATGACCAAAAATCCAAAATTCAGGTACCTTTTCCATTACTAAATAAAAGATTGCAAACAATTGAAACCTAGCTAATTAACGATACTAATTTTATACATTAAGGATTTATTGGTATTAACATAGGACAACATGCAACATAAGAAAAAGTCTAAACATGATAATCGATTTATATTCATATTAAATCTTCATACAATATTTTTTTATGAAGAAAATCCTATCACGTTGATGGATGAAAAGAGAGATGAGCTTACCGACGTCATTACATATATAATGAACGAGGAAGATATGGACACAAGAGATCGAGAGAGAGAGAGAGAGGAAAAAAAGAAGATAAAAACTGAAAATGTGGGCAGCAAAAATTATAATGCTCAGAACGACTAATAAAGGGGCTTAGCCAGTTAGCCCTTAGCTTCAACGGCGCATATTTGTATCCTTAACAAAAACTAATAATTTACTACACAGTTAAATAAAGGGAAAATTGTTCTGAATACTTAGAGCATCTCCAAGAGACACTTAAATGAGCTCTTAACTTGAGATTTGAGGAGGGAGGTGAAATTTTTTGCTCCAAGAGACTCTTAATGGCTCTTAAAATCACTAAGAGTGTCTTCTCTCTCCTCACTTTTAAGAGCTTCAATCTCACTCTTAAGTATTATTATATTATATATTCATCAAGACAATCTCTTTCTCTCTCCACTATCTTTTGTCTCATGTGAATTCAAGATACATTTAATAATAAAATAATCAATAAAGAGTGAATGTAAGAAGCATTGTTGAAGATGAACCTACATTAAATCCCTAAGAATCAATATTTTATAATATATTTAAGAATGATTTAGGAGTCTCTTGGAGATGCTCTTAGTCAGGTTCTCTAGTGGATGCTAACCCTTTTTATCACAATTTGATTAAAAATAGTTCAAAATGTTACAGTATAAAAAAATGGTTCTTATATCACTCAAAAACGCATCTTTAATTTACGTTTTTATTTAAATGCATCTTTAATTTATGCTTTTATTACTTTTAAAATTTTAAAACAAATATTTTGGAAAAAACAAAAATAAAAATTTTGAAGATAAAGATGCGTGTCTGGCTTAAACGCATTGTTAATTTGCTTTTTCATCTAGTAACGCTGCACCATGATGTGCACGTCTTCATAATTATCAACAAGCCCAATTGTCAGGTCCAACAACAAATATGGTGACTTTCAGGAATTTTATAAACGCATAGTTAGTTGCGTTCAGGGCCATTTTTTTGGATAATGATATTTTAAGCATTTTAACTTAAAATTGTGACGAAAAGGGTCTTTTCTCTTATCTTGTACATCTTAATGTATATAATCAAATTTTTATGATTATCCCTTAAAAAGAAAAAAATTATAATTATAAAAATTCTCATCTTATATTTTAATTAAACCTCCGGAACATTAATTCCATAAATAAATAACTAAATAATAAGTTGTATCATAATTCAGATGATTAAAAATATGTGAATATACAATTATTATAAAAAGTTTGATTTTACTTCTTTACTCTTACTATTCTCAAATTTTAAATATTCTAAAAATATTTATCATTTTAAATTATAATGATCCAACATAACAATAAAAATAATGTGTTAAATAATATTATAGAGAATATTTTTTTAGATTTAAAGTAGCGGAGTATCACTTCCGTAAAACTATTACTTTTTAGTTAGATTCAAAGTAGGGCAATTTCATTTTTGTAATGCTTAATTTTTTTTTTTCCTATTCAACAACATAAATCAATAATAATCACTTTAATATAAATGTATAGTTTCGAATTATTGTCTACACGAAAATTTATATATTAGTTTACTTCCTCATGATATTAACATCAGTATAACTAAAGGCAACCGGTCCCTGGCAAACGCATGCCAGGGACGTCTTATTTAACAAACGGTTTCTGAAACGGTTTCTGAGTCGTTGGATCGACCATCCAACGGCTGTTATTTAAAAAAAAACAACACCGTATCGCATAAACTTTCTGCGGTACGGAGTAATTACCAAAATGCCCCTATGTTTTTACATAAAAAATATATTGTTCACCGTACCGCAAAAAGTTTCTGCGGTACGTGAACAGTAGGGATATTTTGGTAATTTGTCCGTATCGCAGAAAATTTATGCGGTACGGTGCAAATTTTTTTTTAAAATTAACGGCTCTGAAACATTATGTTGGTTAAACAGTCTGTGGCAACCGTTTGCCACATACCGTTCCTCATAACTAAATTATTTTATTAATATTTTTTTAATTCTGTCTTCCATGAATCATGATCTTTGATGGATTATCGTTGGTCGGAAATAAAAGTGACTTGTATTTGACTTTTTATACCTTGACATATGTTAGAGCATCACCAACAAACTCCTCACTTCATTCTTAAATCAAATTTTGAGGAGATTTATCAAAATTTTCACTCCAATAGAATCCTAAGTCTTCTCTAAAATTTGACTATCCTTTCCTCTCCTCCTCATACTTAAAGAGTCTTGTTAGTCACAGAGACATGTCTGTACTCATATAATAATAAGTCTAAGTATGTGTAATGCTATGCATTACCTACATGACCTCTTAACTGAGGAAATCTCTAGTTTTAGAGTTTCTACTTGTTGTAGTACTTGTAATAGGCATCAATTTCTATCTGTGTAATTGTAATTAAAAGTCAGAGAATAATGCTTGAAAGAAGTTCCAAGGATCATGGCTCAAGCTTGAAGATCAAGACTGTCAAAATAAACACAGTTAGATTTTGGAGAATGAAGATTTGCCTAAGTACCAATTCGAGAAGTGTTTTGCTCTATTCGAGAAGTCTAGCCTTCGAGAAGTTAGGGATTCGATATCTCAAAAGACACTATTCGATATCTCTGGATACTGTTCGATATCTCATTCGATATCTCAGAGATTCGATATGTCTACTACTCTATTCGAGAATTCAGAAAGTCAACAAGTCAAAGCATCATTCGAGTTCTCTAGGAGTCAATAAGTCAAGGTTCATTCGATATCTTAAAGACTGAGAAAACTATTCGATATCTCAGGGATACGATAAGTTAAATGCTCTATTCAACAACTCAAGGATTCCTGATAAGTGCATATTTTTGCATATTTTTATTGCCTATTTATTGTTTGAATTCGTATTTTAATAAATTATTTTGTTGCATTTCAGGAAAAATTCGAGAAAACTGAAGAAATGGCAAAATAAAGAAATAAATGATAAAAGAAGAAAAGGAAGGACCAAAACAAGAAGAAAAGGAAAAGCAAGGGGTAGTGGTGCATTTTGTTATCAAAGAAAATGGATGGCCAAGATTTAGCCAACACTAAACCAAATCAATGGCTAGGATTTTCTCACACCAACCAAAAACCCTAATTATTTCCTATAAATAGGCCTCATATTCACTTGTTAAAAACCATTACCTTATATACTAGACTTATGTTGTAGTAGTTCATCTCCAAAAATTGTAGTTGTAATTTTCTATTTTTCTTGTAAACACTTTTATTTTTATGCAATTTCAAGTTTCAATTTAATTCTCACATCCCTCATTCATTTTATTTTCCTTATTCTTTATTTCGTTATTTTCGTAAATTCTCGGGTGGATAAAGTAGCAACGCTAACCACACGGGATTGAAAGTATCGATTTGAAGAATTTGTTTTCGTAGTTTTAATTTCCGTTTTAATATTAGTTACGCCCCTTTAAATTTCAATTTTATTGTGGGCATTTAATTCTTAATCAACATTCTAGTAGAATACAATTTTAATTTTGTAGGTAATTGCTTTATTTTTGTATAATAAATAATAAAAATAATAATAATAAAAAAATTTAGTTGTATTAATTTTAGTTAATTCGAAACAGCTTTTCATATTCACCTGTTTATTTCATGGTATTGTCATTTTATTCCTCTAAATAATATACTAACCCAGCTATCTGTTTTCATCTTCCACGGATATACACCAAATCCCTCTGTTTGTTTCTGTCGATTAAATACAAGAAGCCCCTGTTTTCCCCTTCTTTCCTTCGACTAAACCACAACCCTCATACCTATCTCTCCCTTTCGTTTCAACCCCCTATCTTAATCGTCCCAAAACCGCCAACTCCCCTGCATTTTCTTCATCTTCAACCCCTCACCGATACACTATCTCTTTTCCTCCCTTTTCTTATTTCGATCGAGTCTCGTTACCCTTCGTTTCCTTCTCCTTTCTCTTCGCGAAACCCAGCTCTCTGTTAATTAAACCACAAACTCGGACCTTTGATTCCTATCACTGTTAACTCAAACCCCTGCCTCCCTTGTTCTCGTTTAAATGCATATTAACACCCCTCCTCCTTCGATTTCTGGTTATACAAATTCTTGTTTGAAGTTTATGTTGTCGTTTAGTCCACTTGTTAGCTGCGAGTTTAATAGTTACAGAGTTGTTTGAAGCTTATGTTGTTCGATGTTGTTATGTTTAAGCTCATGTCTAAACGGGTTTTGCTGTTTAAATCCGTCCCTGAGTTGCGAGGCTTCCGAATCGTTATTAAGTTGCTGCGCGTTTTGTTGCTGATTATTGTCTTTGTTTTTGAGTTTGTTTTATTTCATGTTTCGTCTATGCTACTGTGTTGCCAAGTTGCTCGTCTGTGCGGAGTGATGCTGTGTTATGAGTTTGTTGGTTCAGTTTTTGCTCGAGTTCGCTGCTAAGTTTCTATTTATTTGTCCGAATTAACAAGTCGTTTTTTGAGTTCTTTGCCAAGATATTGTTACATATTTGTGACTTGTTGCTGGCAAATACCGAGTTGTGCTGAGTTTTCAGAATTATAGATGCGTTTTCTTGGAGTTTTATTTTTTGTTCTATCTGTGATTGTGAATAGCTGCGTCCTGGTTTTAGTGTTGTTGAGTATAATTTCGTTCGGTTATTATTCAATTCTCTGGTCTATTCCTCTGAGTCGACTAAGTTGGAGATGCTGTGTAGTCCGAATTTAAATTGTTGAGTTTTAAATGACTGAATTGAATCGTGTTGTTTTAGTTCGAGTTGAGTTCACTGTTTTACGATTGTTTGAGTGAGGTTATTGTTTGTTTAGAAGCTGAATGGGATGTTTATTAAAATTATAGTTGGTGTTCATTTGCTAAGTTCTTTTCGATTTTGTTCGAGTCTGAGTATGTCTGTGTTGAATGATTAGATTCCGAGTTCTGCTGAGTTTTTTTTTGGGAATGGTCTGTATAAGTTTTGTTTCTTTGATATTTGTTTTTTTTAAATCGTTGAAATTATTATTTTTATTATTTTCATTATTATAAAAATCCTGTAAATAGAATCAATTTTTTTTATTCAAATTAAAAATTCAGTTTTCGTTAATTTAAAAATTAGAATAGATTTTCTTCTACGAGTAGTTTAAATTTTCTTTTTGGAAATTAAATAGTATAAAATTTAACTCTCAAAACCCAAATTTTAATTTTATTTCAGAATTTTTAGAGTGATTCATTTTTCTTCACTTTTAATTAAATTAATTTAGAAATAGAAAAAAAAATGATTAATTTTCTTTTAAATAAAAATCAAATTTAGATTTAAATAGTAAAAAATTGCAAAATTCAGTTTTTAGTTTAGAATAGAATAGATTAAATTGATTTTCCTTTAACAATAATTTTAATTTTCTTTTATGAAATAATTAGTAAAAATCCAAATTCCCAATTGTCCTAATTCGCCTAAGTTAGAAATTAAGGTTTTGCGAAAATATTATTCCCTGTGGATCGAATCATAAATACTAAAACGATGATCGTGCTTGCGATATTAAAATGATTATTTTCAGCACATCAATACCTGAAGAAAAGAGCTATTCGAGAAGTGATTCGATATGTCAACTTTACAATATTCGAGAACTCGGAGTTATCTAATCCTAGTTATAACGCCCTAGAAAGTATCGTAATTATTATTATAATTATTTAATTATTTAATATTAATGAAGATTATATGAGGTGAATTTTTTTTAGGGATTGAATATATGTGACAACATGTTTACATGTTTATATGATGATTTATCTGTGAAATGTGAGTGTGTATTTTTATTTGAATTGTTATGATTAAAATCTATTTAAATTATGTATTATTGATCTTTGGAAATTTTTATAAAATTATCGGAGTATTTAAAAATCCTAAAATCTTTTGCAATATCATATTTGTATATTTATTTAGTTTTTAAAATTATTGGGTGAATTATTTTTAGTGTTTAAGCATTTTAAATTTTTTTTAAGAGTTTTATTGCATTAAAAGGGTATTATCTTGTAAAATCATATTTAATTCAATTTTGACCCCAAAAATATTTTAAAAATATGGGGAGGTAGCTAATTTCAATCTTTATATTTTAAAAATGATTTTGTGTTTTTTTTAAACATTACCCATTTATTTTCTATTTTACAAAATGAATTTGAATTGTTTTTAATCAGAAATTTTCAAAATATTTCTTATCCTTTTAAACCCCCCAAACCCAGTTTCCCCAAATCAGTCCCGGCCTCTCTCGATTGTTCTACATCTTTCTATGTCCCTCTCAATCTCGTTCTCTCACAAACTCTCTTCACTTCCCTCGATTTCTCTCCCTCCCTCCTCACATCTCTCCCCTCCCCTCTCTTTTCTTCTCCTTTCGAGCTGTGTGTGTACGAGTGTGTGTTCTGTGTGTGTGTAAGTATAAACAGTAGTGTGTGTATATGTGCGAACGGTGGTGAACTCGTGTGGAAGCTGTGATGTGTGTGAGTGTGATTATCAATCGTGTGTGTGTGTGTTTCACCTAGTGGGGGTGAAAGTTATCTGTGATTCTGAGTTCTTGTACCGTGTACGTCGACTTCGAGTTATTGTTACTCCTGTACATTGTTTATCTCCCTATGTTAGTTCATTTTCGGGCTGATTATTGCTGTTGTGGTTGTTTGGGCTGGTAGTGTGCTCCGTGTGTGTGTTTGTACTTCGTGTATGTTGAAAACCGGAAGGAGTTTTCAGATTCCTTCATAACCTGAGTTTAGTTTAGTGTTCTTGATGATGGTTAGCTGTTGGATGTTGTTTAATTGCTGTTTATCCGTGTTGATTGTGACTGAAGGGGTGTATTACGAACTTGCAGGCTGTAATTCAAGTGTACGAATGGGAGGCCGACTAAGAGCCAACGCACATGTAGATGGATTCTTGAGGAAAGGAGATAATTATCGGAGATGACGAGTATGCTCGTGTAGAAGTTGACAAGTGTTACAAGAGAGACGAGGGTATGACCGAATAAGGGACAATGTATAAAGAAGTAGAGACTGATGTAAAGTGAGTAAAGAGTCGAGATATTGGAATTGGAAACTTCATGTATTGAGGCAAGTTTACTATACCTCACTTATTGTTCAAGTGATGTGAAACCTTCTGTGTTATTTATTTGTTCATGTGATATCCTTTCCGGCAAGCATTTATTTCATTCATATTTATTTTGAATGATGTGAACCTGTCGTTATTATTTGTAAGGTTTTCTTCTAATTAAATCGTTTTGCTAGGGTCTACACCCCTTTCTTTTGTTTCTAATGACTCGAACCTTGTATTTAAGTTCAGATTCCCTGAATTGCTTATGAGCTGTTGTTTAAATCCTTATACCTTACTGCTATCCCTTTTTAATTATTGTTAAATCCTTTAAACCTTATTGATTATTCCTTATAAATTATTGTTGAAACACCCGGGCCTTACTTATCCTTATGAACCATTATTTAACTTATGTACCCTATTTATTACCCTGTTTCTTGTTGAACTATAACCCTTGACCTATAATTTATTCCTTGCTTTATTTTAGCCTTTTTCCTTATGTTTATTTCTTTAAACCATATCAGCGTAACCAGATTTCATAACCCTTAATTTAAATTCTAGAAATCCCTAACCCTTGTGTTGTTCTTTATTAATTAACGACTCTTCGTTAGATTATGACCAATGCAGTAACCCAACTTCTCAATTGAACTTCATATTTCTTTATTCCATTAATTCCTTGTAAATGGCTGTTCCATTTCTATAATCTTAATAATTGCTTCGTTCTTTAACTGATTTATGTTCTCTTGTTGATATATGATTTTGTTCTGCTGATATATGATTTTGTCAAGTTTAAAGTAGAGTGATTGTAGAACCGAAATTGGATAACTTGAGTGAAGCAGAGTAAAGCTAGATGGGAAGTAAAGTGATTGTGTGAGAGATAATGACCTATGCGAACATAGTTCGAAGAATCACGAATATTAAGAGTAAAAGACAATTGACCAAGATGGAATGAGATGGTAAGAAAAGGAAGACAGAGAACCAAGAAAATTGCAGGAATTGTGTTAGCGGAGGATGTGAGATTTGGTTGGAAAGGAATCTAAGATATAGAAGATTTTGAAGAAAACCAGGAATGCGGGACAAGATAGTCACCGACAAAATCTGAATTAACATCGACGATAAGACCTCCATTGTCAGAAGGAAGGAATTCGAAAGGAAGCGGAAAGAATGATGTGGCTAGTGAACGACAAAGTTAGAAGCCAGAAGTGGTACTCCATAAGTGCGGGAAGATAAGACGTTTTGTCAAGGATAGTATCGGGTCAGTCCCAATGAATACTACGATAAGAGGAACAGGACCCTCCCCTGTTAATCGCTCCGGGGCTAGAGGTTTCGAAAAGGGTTACGAATTACGTTATTAAGTGTGGATATGATTACAGTTAGGAAAAAAAGATATGATTCTAGGATCGAATCGATTAACCGATTACGAGGTGTAAGCAAAGTATAACGACAAGAAAGCGAAGTTATGATTCCCAAGGAATGTAGAAATTGTGTTTCAAGATCCAAAGGCCTAGATTATTACGAATGAATTGTTAGAGGAAAGTAGGAAGTACCAAGCGGAGCTGACGAAAGCAGAGGGTGAAGCTGATAAATGTAGAAGATAAAATAGTTCAAGGAAATGAGTTATTGATAAATATGGGAGTTATAATGTGTAGAGTTTAAATTTTGACGATTTGTTAGATATGTTGAGTAATGGTTCGGAAGTCGAGTTTTGATATTGGGGGATATTAGAGTTGGAATTTAATTGCATTGAAACTTTGATTTTGAATGGTATTGAGGGGCAACGACCCCGGTATAGTTTGTATTGTGAATAAGATATATACGTTTCAAGGTAAATAGTTATTAGTTTCGAAAAGGTTACTCAGTGAAACAATGGGATTGAGGATGGATAGAAGTTTCCCAGTTATTCCCTCCTTGAGTAACATTGTACGTTGAAAGGGAAGTAAGAATGATTGGGGGATTTCTTGATATTCTTTTTCTCAAAGTTTTATCTGGGGCAATTTGAATTGTGAGTAGGAGTGTGGAAGTGGTATCAATTGTTTTAGTCGCGTGGATTTCATTTTAAAGATTTAATTATTTACCTGTTTACTTCAAGTCAAGACAAGATTTCTTCGCTTATATATTTACTGCAAGCCAAGGTAAATTTCTTCGCTTATATGTTTCCTACAAGTCAAGGCAGGTTTTGTGTTAGTGTTGTATATGAATGAATTGTTTATGGATGATTGGAGTAGAAGTTGAGGTACTTTCATACAGGGCATAGTCCATTATACGAATAGGTCATGTCCAATTTTCGGTAGAAAAGGGATCGTCGCGTACGAGTGATCAGTGACTAGAATTAAAGAGACATGTTTGAGTAATACCGTCATTACGTTTTCTTAAGATTGATTCTGAGGAAAGAATCCTATTAAGGGGGGAAGGATATAACGCCCTAGAAAGTATCGTAATTATTATTATAATTATTTAATTATTTAATATTAATGAAGATTATATGAGGTGAATTTTTTTAGGGATTGAATATATGTGACATCTTGTTTACATGTTTATATGATGATTTATCTGTGAAATGTGAGTGTGTATTTTTATTTGAATTGTTATGATTAAAATCTATTTAAATTATGTATTATTGATCTTTGGAATTTTTTATAAAATTATCGGAGTATTTAAAAATCCTGAAATCTTTTGCAATATCATATTTGTATATTTATTTAGTTTTTAAAATTATTGGGTAAATTATTTTTAGTGTTTAAGCATTTTAAAAAAGATTTTAAGAGTTTTATTGCATTAAAAGGGTATTATCTTGTAAAATCATATTTAATTCAATTTTGACCCCAAAATTATTTTAAAAATATGGGGAGGTAGCTAATTTCAATCTTTATATTTTAAAAATGATTTTGTGTTTTTTTTAAACATTACACATTTATTTTCTATTTTACAAAATGAATTTGAATTGTTTTTAATCAGAATTTTTCAAAATATTTCTTATCCTTTAAACCCCCCAAACCCAGCTTCCCCAAATCAGTCCCGGCCTCTCTTGATTGTTCTACATCTTTCTATGTCTCTCTCAATCTCGTTCTCTCACAAACTCTCTTCACTTCCCTCGATTTCTCTCTCTCTCTCCTCACATCTCTCCCCTCCCCTCTCTTTTCTTCTCCTTTCGAGCTGTGTGTGTACGAGTGTGTGTTCTGTGTATGTTTAAGTATAAATAGCAGTGCGTGTCTATGTGCGAATGGTGGTGCGTGTGTGTGTTCTGTGTATGTTTAATTGCTGTTTATCCGTGTTGATTATGACTGAAGGGGTGTATTACGAACTTGCAGGCTGTAATTCAAGTGTACGAATGGGAGGCCGACTAAGAGCCAACGCACATGTAGATGGATTCTTGAGGAAAGGAGATAATTATCGGAGATGACGAGTATGCTCGTGTAGAAGCTGACAAGTGTTATAGGAGAGACGAGGGTATGACCGAATATGGGACAATGTATAAAGAAGTAGAGACTAATGTAAAGTGAGTAAAGAGTCGAGATATTGGAATTGGAAACTTCATGTATTGAGGCAAGTTTACTATACCTCACTTATTGTTCAAGTGATGTGAAACCTTCTGTGTTATTTATTTGTTCTTTCGATATCCTTTCTGGCAAGCATTTATTTCATTCATATTTATTTTGAATGATGTGAACCTGTCTTTATTATTTGTAAGGTTTTCTTCTAATTAAATCGTTTAGCTAGGGTCTACACCCCTTTCTTCTGTTTCTAATGACTCGAACCCTGTATTTAAGTTCAGATTCCCTGAATTGCTTATGAACTGTTGTTTAAATCTTTATACCTTACTGCTATCCCTTTTTAATTATTGTTAAATCCTTTAAACCTTATTGATTATTCCTTATAAATTATTGTTGAAACACCCGGGCCTTACTTATCCTTATGAACCATTATTTAACTTATGTACCCTATTAATTACCCTGTTTCTTGTTGAACTATAACCCTTGACCTATAATTTATTCCTTGTTTTATTTTAGCCTTTTTCCTTATGTTTATTTCTTTAAACTATATCAGCGTAACCAGATTTCATAACCCTTAATTTAAATTCTAGAAATCCCTAACCCTTGTGTTGTTCTTTATTTATTAACGACTCTTCGTTAGATTATGACCAATGCAGTAACCCAATTTCTCAACTGAACTTCATATTTCTTTATTCCATTAATTCCTTGTAAATGGCTGTTCCATTTCTATAATCTTAATAATTGCTTCGTTCTTTAACTGATTTATGTTCTCTTGTTGATATATGATTTTGTTTTGCTGAACTATACCATGCTTAGTTTAAATCTTACTGTTTTGTTGTTATGATCCCTTATATCAATTGCTTCCCTGACCTTCAGTTATTTATAATGGTAAATGAAAATGTTTTAATTAATTAAAGATATTTTTAAAATTCCTTATACTAGGCTGATCTGTTATCAGTGAGTATAAGGACTTGAAAGTGAAATGTTTTAAGTGTTAATAAACTTGTTTATAGATTGGAGAAGCGTAAGAGGCTAGGGGTGGTTCCCCTAGTCCAGCACTTTTTATTTAGCGTAAGAGGCTAGAGGTGGTTCCCCTAGTCCAGCATTAAAGGCCAATGTGTTGCCTAATTGGGAACCCAATTTCAAAGGAATGGGAACTTTACGTGGCTGATCACCCGTATTGTCCGTAATCAGGAGAATAATAAAAATACACTTCAATGTTTTTAAAAGTTTTATGAAAAATATGTTTTGATGATATATAGAATGGTTCAAAGGAAAGAAATGTTTTGATAAAGAGTTATGGTTTAAATAAAATTGGAAGTTTTATTTTATGAAGAGTATTGATGTATTCCCTCGAGATAGTTTGATCATTGATATTGTTCATCAATGAAATATTGAAAAATAGATGTTCATTATATTATTAGCTTGCTGAGCGTTCTTTGGCTCACTCTTGTTTTTTTTTACCTAACCTCTGCAGTTAGGCTTAAAGATGATCTACCTACATTTTTCAATTCGAATGAGAGCAATGAGGCATTCTGTTCAAAACAGATTTCAGAACCAGCGCGGGCAGGCACGGATTGGGTATGAGCTTCAGATTAGATGGTACCATAGTTGAGATTAGATCAGAAATATAAGTTGTAATAATTTGTGTAATTTAAATTCTTGTTTCATACCATAACCTGGAATCGATCCTCGGTGAGAAATCGTTGGTGTATTAAGTTTTAATTGTAATTGTTAACTGGAATTTGGTTTGGGTTGAATTACAGGTGGATAGTTCGATTTACGAATACTTCATGCCGAATTTTTCTAAAATTCCCCTGTATCAAAGTCTATTTTATTATAAAAAGTATATTTTCAGTATTGGGAAGTCGGGGCGTTTCACTAGTTCTCGAACCAATCAATTAGCCACTTGTCAAATACATTCTTGGAGACAAACTACTGAAGAAATTGTACAAGTTAGAAACCCGCAACAAGCTAAAGCACTTTATGGACCACAAACTGTAAAGTACTTTGGAAAGCCTACAAGGAAGCTTAGAGAGATGTACAAGAGACAAAGAGCTAAAGAAGTGGATCTGAACAGAACCTCAAGAAGTCAAATCTGTAGCCGTTTGGATGCTTACTCAAAAAAGATAGACACACTAGAAAGTAAATTTGTTTAGTTACCTTATTTACAGTAAGTAGGCTATATTCATGTTCTATAAGAATACAGCCTCACTTCTCTAGCAGTAAAGTTTTTCACATACATATTCAAGACATACATCTCTCTGAGAAAAACGAAGCTGAGAATAATACCATTTGTATTTACAGGTTGTAGCAAATCTTTATCTAATAAAATATTAGATTAAAGTGATATTGTGTCTTGTGTTGTTCATTTTCCGCACCTATATTTCTGCACACACATAACACATATCTTGCTACGTACATTAACCAGATTCAAGAACAAGAAAAGTTCAAGAATCCATTCACCCCCCCTCTGTATTCTTTTATGTGTTCAATACTCAACAAGTGGTATCAGAGCAGGCTGTTTATTTAAAAATAGAAAAAGATCATGAATACACCAAAGACTACAGGAACAGTGAAGGTCCCTAAGTTTGACAAAGAGAATTACAACCTCTGGAAGATTAAAATGTTGTTGTTCATCAAAGCTGCTAACCCTCTATATCCTAAGATACTCAAGAATGGTCCCTTTGTTCCACAACAGGAGATTCCTGAAAAGACTGTTGAAACTGTAACCATTCCAAGATCCTATGTGCCTAAAGAACCATCCAAATGGACAGAGACAGAAAAAGAGATGGTTGCTCTTGACAGTCATCTCATGTTATTAATCATAGATTCTATGGAACTGTCAATGTTTGCTAACATAGCCTCTTGCAAAACAGCAAAGGAGATGTGGGATCATATTGAGGTGTTATGTGAAGAAACAGAGGAGGTTAGAGAAAACAAGAAATAGATACTGGTCACACAGTATGAAGCTTTCATGGCTCAGACCAAGGAAAGCATTACTGACATGTTTGAAAGGTTTCACAAGCTGGTGACTGAGCTAGAGATGAATGGGAAGGTTTACAGCACCAAGGAGTTGAACATGAAGTTTCTATTATCCTCACCAAACCATCTAGAGCAAAGGGTCATTTCTCTAAGAGAAAGAGATTTGAACAAATTCACATATGATGTGCTCTATGAGGTTTTAAAGACTCATGAGCTTGAGTTGCTTCAGAAGAGGGCTATCCAAGCCAACCAAGGCAGAATGATAAACACATCATGTGCCTTGATTGTCAGCAAATCTGTTCAAGACCTAGAAGCATCTACAAGTCAGCTGAGGATAGAGGAGATAGTAGATGATGAAGAAAATGAAGGTGAAGTGACTGAACCTGTTGAGGAGAAGGAAGAAGAAGAGTTCTATACTCTTGAAGAGCTAGATGGCATGGAAAACACTTCATATGCTTTCATGGCCAGAAAATTTCCAAACATCAGATTCAAGAGAAACCAACCCTTCAAACCTATACCCCAAAACCATTCATTCAACAAGAGCAAGACACCTGTGAAAGCAAACAAGAATAAATTCAAAACCAGCCATGTGGATAGGTCATCTGTAAGGTGTTATAGATACAATGACCTAGGGCATTTTTCCAGTGAATGCAAGAAGCCTAAAAAGAAGGATAAGGAGTTCCTAGAGCTTAAAGCTAAGTATGAGGCCCTTCTGAAAAATCAAACACAAGGCAAGGCCTACATAGCTGAAGGGAAGTGTTGGGATGACTCTGATAGTGATGGAGAAGGGCAAGAATTCTGCAACTATGCCTTGATGGCTGATTCCAAGGATGAACAATCTCCATCTGACTCCAAGGTACCATCTCTCACTACCATAGATATGTCTGTTTCTGAATATAAATGTATGGTTGAACAACTGTCTATTGAAATGTTTAATATTCATACTAGTATGACTGCTGCTAATGAAGAGATTGCTAAACTATCTATTAGAAATGAACTGTTAAACAAGAAAAATGAGGAACTTGAGCTAACTGCTATGCAAGTAGATAACCTTAAGAAAGAAGTTGAATATCTACAGAATAAGGTTTTATGTGCTAGTAAGGTTGAGAAGGCTCTTAGGGATTAACTAGCCGAAAATGAATTCAAACTAAAAACTTTTAAGAACTCATCTAGTCTATTGCAGTCCTACCATGTGAGAAACCAAGCTAAACCCAAGGCTGCCATTGGACTTGACTATGACACTCTTAAACAGAAAAAAGGCTATGCTGTCATTGAAGATGACATAGCTGTTCAGAAGGAAGTACCTCACATTTTGAAAAAGACTGAGTCTCCAATTTTTAAAGAACCAACATTTGAGATTGATGAGGATGCCTTACTCATTAAACAAATGCTGAATGATGAGGATGAGGCACAGTCTACTGAACAACCAACATCCTCTAAGGGTGAGAGTGTCAAGCCAAAAGCCAAGGAGCCAGTAGGAGGTAGATCTAGACCTGAGAAGTTTGTGAAGTTTGTTTCGGTTGGGAAAAATGAATCTAAGAAGAAAGTGGCTAATAAGAAACATAACAGGAATGGTAAACTAGGGATAAACAAGAATAACAATTATGCTTATGTGCCAAATGCCCCTAGGAAAGTTTGTCAAAACTGTTTTAGCACTAATCACTTAACTCATGCATGCAAGAAACCAACTGGTAGTGTAGCTAAACCATTCTATGATTGCTCTGTGCCTTTAATACATAGAGATTCACCTTTTTGTGATAAACTTGATTGTATGCCATGCAATATGAATGTTATGACTAGCTATTTCAATTTGAGAAGACAATTCATGGATGGTTACCTCAGTCACAACATTCACACACACTACACAAGGCCAGAGTCTTTAAGTCCTCCTAGAGCTAGGAAGGTACCTCTATCACCTAAGTCTGAGAACTCAGTTTCTAAGACTTCTAGCAGTGACAAGAAGACAAGCCCTAAGAAAGTGATTAAGCATGTTGTTTATGATAAATCTCTTTCTAAGCCAAGTGGACCCAAACTTGTTTGGGTACCAAAGGAGAAGTAATACCTATGTGTTTGCAGGGCAAAGAAAATGAAAAGAAGGTCATGTGGATTTTGGACAGTGGATGCTCAAATCACATGATTGGTGATATGGCCCTGCTATCACAATATGAGGAGAAGGCTGGTCCAATGGTTGCTTTTGGAGATGACAGCATGGATAACACATTGGGATATGGCAAGTTAAAAGTTGGTAATGTCATCATTAAAGATGTAGCACTAGTCAAGGGACTCAAGCATAATCTGCTAAGTGTTGGTCAGTTTACTGACAGAGGATTCAAAGTAAACTTTGACAAGGATGAATGTTTGATCACCCACAAGAAGACTGGTGACTTTGCTCTATCTGGAGTAAGGAAAGGAAGCCTTTTTGTAGCCAATATGGACTCTGCAAGCAAGGACAAAGTTTGTTGCTTCTACTCAAAAGCATCAAATGAAGATTGTTGGCTGTGGCACAAGAAGCTATCACACTTGAAAACTGATGTTAAGACGATGTATAATGTGATCATAGACATCAGTTTTAGACGATGTTGAAGATATCTATTGCATTGGTTACCTATTTTTAAAACCGATGTCTGAGGTCCCACAGACATCGATTTTAGACGATGTTGAAGATTTTTATTAAATTGGTTATATATATATATATATATATATATATATATATATATATATATATATATGTAGTATTCAATCATTTATATACCAAAAAAAACCAAATAAGCCAAAACTCAAATAAGGCATCAATATAACCACAACCATGCATTAATCCAAACTTTCATTACATAATCCAACCAATCCTAACGGCCATAATCCAAATATTTCTCCCGACCATAATCCAAAATATGCATACATTAAAAGATTTACATGTAGCTCTGACCTCGTAAAATTGATCAAGTGATTAAACGGGTACAACTAAAAATAAAATGTAGCAACCTGGGAATACAAATTTCTAAGTTGAACAGTTGTAAGTGAAGCCTGCTTGGCTATGATGTTGCTAGTAGCCAGAATTTCTCCCTGATGCTTGTGAAGAAGAGAAAGTGCATAGATATTATACAGAACTACAAGTTGCCGTTTAACTCCCTTTCCATGAATTTCTTGTTTCAATTTATCAATGAACCTGCAGAAAGAGAACAAAAGTAATAGTATCAGATCTACAAGAATATTTACTTGTGAACTAACAGACTATTGTTTTGCTACTGACCATAGTTACTTGTGCAACTTTACTGGGCATAATTCCCCTTCTTTATAAGTCCTTAATAAGTCCATCCAATTCCAAATCCTTAATAAGTCCCTTGATTAGTTCAAAAAGTGCTTCAACCTACAAAATTTCCATTTATCCACTTTCTCATCATCCACTTTGTCCAGAGATGGAGGATCCCTGTGAGAACCCCAAATTTTGGATATAATTAAAACTTTTTATTAAGTAATGATAAAATGAGGAACAATGATTCCGACAACAAGGTCACCAGCTCTAATGAATGGTGGTTTCAAAGAACAATAATTGTAATGAATGGATATTGCTTTGGACAATGATCCTGATGCATTGGTATATTGTCAGAATAGAGTAATTCGATGGTTGAGGACCTAGATGAGAATAATCTACCATCCAGGAAGGAGCTAATGGATCCTTGAAGGGAAATGAGTACGTGCATAGTGTTTCCCGTACGTGCATAGTGTTTCCCATATGTGCATAGTATTTCCCGTACGTGCATAGTGTTTCCCGTACGTGCATAGTGTTTTCTGTACGTTCATAGTAATTTGGTGGATGAATAGTGATTTTGTAAGTTGGAAAACTTTTCACGCCACCCTATGTACGGGACGTGATATGGATGTTTCGAAGTCATATTAGTAATACGCGGAGGAAATAAGTGAATGTAGAGACGATCGGAATTCAGAAATTCCAAATTCTTTTTTCGGTATAATATTTGACCGGACTGTGGATTAAATATTATTATAAATCCAAGAATTGAGATATTAACTTTGAGGATTTGATATTTTGGGATGTTATTATATTTGATTTAAGAATGAAGGTAGGAAACCACTGAGGCATTGAAACAAGCGTTCTAGAAACCGCTAAAACGTTATAACGAGATTAATCAATAAAGCGAACGAATCCTAGATTACGGATTAAGTTCGTATCGAGATTAAATATCTTACATGGTCATCACGAGGATTATATTAAGGATTGGGGAAGGTATTATGAATATCGAGAAATTTCCCGGTAAACCCTAGAGGTGAAACTACTTAGTTATTCGTCCGAACGATCAATGAATTGAGCAATAACCGGATAAAAGAGCAAGTAGAGAGCAAGGTGCATGCATGTGCAAGTAAGAAATATCTACTAACCAAACTAGTACCAAGGAACTAGAACACTTAGAGAATAAACCAAGCACTTAGCTTCCAAACCAAGACAAACCAATACTCATCCACTTAGTGATGCAAGCAATGACCTCCCACCTTTAATAAAGTAGCTTTATGGACTAGATATTCTTTAGACATATCAATAATACATTTTGGATGAGAGTAAACCAAGCAAACAAAGCAACCAACTTCATTCTCTCCAAAAATGGAGCATTCGGCTTCTTCTTAAAATCCAAGATCAAAGTCCCACTTCCACTCCTTGTTTGATCTTGCAATTTTTATGGTAAGTCCTATATTTCATAAAAATGATACCCTAGAAATCTTAGCCTCAAAATCCATTGTTTCCATTTTCAAAGAAATCATCAAAGTCTAGGGTGAATAGTGATTTTCAAGAACAACTCTTGATTTTCTTGATTTCTAGGATGATCTAAGCTTGGTTATGGGTATACAAGGACTATGCAAGGCTTAGCAAGGTCTTTACACACTCCAAGGAAGGTATAAATCTCTTGAAACCCTAGGCCTTACTTTGATATCATGCTTATTCTTGATGATTTTAGAGTAATATGTTCTTAATGATGTTATAAGCATGATTAGTTAAGTGGTTTAGTGAATCAAGAAGCATGATGATTTTCAATACCAAGATCAGTAGCTTCTGGACTCTTAGAGATGCTTATTAAGTGTATAAATTGTTTAGATGCCCGGTGTGGCTTGGTTGATGCGATATGATTTTTAGAATGCTCGATTCATAGCCGTCGTAATGCCCGATTTTCATTAACATTAAGAAATCGATATGGTCAGTGGTCATAACTCTCTGTTCTTGACAAAGCAATGAACCCTACTGATAGGTTTTTAAACATAGATCACTTTGGCGAAAGAATCGAAGCGTTTCGACTTACGGTTTAGGAGTTACGGTCGGTTTACTAAAAGTAGTTCGAATCCGTAAACGAAAGTTCGTAACTGAAATTGAACCCTGATAAAATACGTAAGTCAGTGGCGAATCTTGGTAATTAAATACTAGAGGTAAAAAGGAAGGTGTGAGAGAAAACCTCATGTGAAACGGATCGTTTTCCGATTTTATAAAAATGTTCGAATCAAAGTTAATCGCGAACGAACCCCTAAAAACCCGCTTGATTATAACTTCGGTAAAACACTTAGAAAACGGGCGATAAAACTCGGAGCATAATATTGATTCGTAACGATCGACTTTAGAACTTGTATGACTTAAGTATGTCCCAAGTGTAAGTGCAATGACATGTCGTATTAACGAACGAATGTCGGGTCGGATCGATGATAAAAGGAATCCACTAAAAGGGGTATAACGAGATAACTCGAGAACGTGTTTCGATTTAAGTATAACTTAACTTTTAAGATGTTAAGTGATTAATCCCGAATGCCTTGGCTATTTATAGATCACCAAGCTGACCCGGGACCCGCTACCACTACCTCTTACCGTACTCGACTACCAGGCAAGTTTCAATTCCCTTCTTTTAGGCTGTTGTTGTGATTGAATATATATATATATATATATATATATATATATATATATATATATATATATATATATGTTTTCTGTTATACATATGCCATAGCATGCATGCCAACTTTCAAGTTATATCATTATGCTTGTTCCCTGATTGTTATTGGCTTATAAATTAGATAGCTATCGTATCAATTATAAGCCGGTTATTGTAAGACCCTCAGAGAAGGGTGTATACATCTTATTCATCAAATATAGACCGGGAGTCAATATTTCTTGACATATCGAGATTACCTCGAAAGAAAATATCTAAGTAAATATTTTCCATTATTCGGGCGACGAATATTATTTGAATATTCGTTCGAGATTATTTATTTTAACGATCCTTACTTCAAATAATTATTTGAACGTAACTATTCGACGAATAATATTTTTTTTATATTCATTCAGAGTCGAATTATTTATCGATTATTATTTCGAATATTCTTCTAAAGATGAGACTACTAAATGAATATTATTTGGATATTCATTTAGAATATTATTTTATTAAATAAATATTACTTTTGAATATTCATTTAGGATATTAATTACTTGATGAATATTATTTTAATATTCATCTGAAGCTTGATTTATTTATCGAATATTATCTCGAATATTCCTTTAAAGCTTGGATTACTAAATGAATATTACTTGGTATTCATTTAGAATATTATTCATTAAATGAATATTACTTTTTGAATATTCATTTAAAGTCCAAATTAATTATGAATATTGTCTTAAATATTCCTTTCAGGTCTTATTAATTAATGAATATTATTTTGAATATTCATTTAAATATTTATTTATTCAATAAATATTCTCCTGATATTTCTTCAGGGATTATTTTGAAAAATACTCTGATTAAAGATATTCTTTAATATTCCTAAATACTCTTTAAATATTTTTAATTCAATAAATATTCTCTGAATATTTATTCCATATTTAGAATAATCTCAATAAGGTTTATCTTCTTCGATCATTACGAAAAATATTTCGGAGTCATATTATTATTCCTCTTATATCAAGAAAGGTTCTCAGACATCATTCTTCTTTGAGTCTATCTCCCTAATAATAAGGGAACCTTACTTGGAAAATGTTAATTATCTTGTCGACTTCCCGGTCATAAAGTATTCTATTCACTCGCAACTCGGGTGCTGTTGACTTATTAAGACGTTGTTTACCTTCTCATCTTTCGAGGGGTAAGATTGTTGGAACAAGTTCATATTCGATACCAAGCCACAGCTTGGAAGTTATTGGTGAATTTTCCTTTCCAACTAGATACGACTACCTTGTAGAGTCTTATCAACAAGTATTATACTTGGGGAAAGGGGGACGAACGTTACATTCAGAATCATGAATTCTATTTGAACTAGGAGTCGTGTAAGAGGCCGAGTAGCGCCGGTCCATCCCCTTTGGCCCAACCGTTGGCCGGGGAGAGCTAGTAAGGCGGTAGACAAGTAAAGCCGTCAGTTCTTCCTTCTACCGGTAGTAAATCTAAATTGAGCTGTACGATCTCGACTGATCATCAAGATTGGAACAGCGGGCGCGGTGAATACTCCATCATTGGTTCATCATCCAAACTTATTTATTTCCTGCAACATGATTACTGTTGGCAGAGCTGGAAAAGTGTTCATAACTGGAATTGCAATCTTTTCATGCAAGTTCCTCTTTTTAATGACAATGAGAATATCACGCTTACTTTTGATGTAGCAGATATTTCTACAAACAAATACTTTAAGTTACCTTGTAACTTCATCGTTCATATTATACTGGCATCATTTCCGTAAATGCATGGCATATGGTTTGAAAGATACTTTTGAACTGTTATACATTATCGTTCAGTTATATATTATTGTTGGTGGGCTATTGCTCACCCTTGCTTTATTATTATATCACAACAACAGCTAGACCAGATGACTCGCACAAGGCGCACTCGACGCGGGCGAGGACGATGAGACTACCAGAGCTGAAGAAGAAGCTATTGGTAGGATATATTTATTCTTTCAGTACCAAGAATATGGTCTAGTATGACTTATGTAAATGGATGGCAAAGAGTATGTATTTATATTGAAATTCTTTTGGATTGTAAGAACTCATAATGTGATTAATAAAAATTTGATTGTTACTCTGATTTCATCTCTGGGACTATAACGGGTGTGTTTTATATTGTTGTGTTGGGTCATAGAGACGTAATTTATTTTATGTTAAGGAAAGTTCAATTGTTGTGGACAGAATTGGAAACCGTAACCACCGGATCCCGGACCCCGGATCTGGGGGTGTTACAGAAGTGGTATCAGAGCATACGTTATAAACCCCAGAGATGAGGCGACGTTAAAACAATAAATTCATTAAGATAATAAGAACTCTTGCCAAGTTCATAGTCGGACTACTTAATGTAGTGATGACATATAAAACCCTTATGGGAACTCTTAAGTATCGTGATAGTAACTTAGCTCAATATCGTATTGACGAGTAAGGCGACAGACCTCGAGGCATACGAGCTGCAGCGCGATGATGCTTTATATGCTGAAGATCAGCGGGTAATTCGATGGAGTACCCTACTGGAGACCCGGAAGAGGTTCCAGCAAATAAGGAAAAATCCTGTTAGGATAAGGAGCTTACCCTTGAGGAATGAGGGTTGCAGCCAGAAAAACTGTGATGATTAAAGTATAGTGCTCAGAAAAGGGAGCATAAAGAACTGAGTTATTAGCAAGAGAACTGAAGATTCATGTTGGATTCGTAGCCGGTCTACTGGAGGTAGTACCAGCAAGTAAGACGGATTGAAAGGATCACTTGAGATATTATACGGGAATAGACGAGAATCCCTAGAGACTTCCATATTAACGAAGAAAGAGCTAGAGGGATGTATGATTATCAAAGACATCGATTTAGGGCGAGGAACAGAGTCCCTAGGAATAGTTGAGAAGGAGGCAGTAAGTGCCATATCATTTGATAAATGAATTAGTATGAATATGGTCAGTAATAATTCGCCATGAGAAGGCAGGTGTCGTAGGTTGTAAATTATGGAACCAAATTGAGGTTAATAAGGTGGTTTTATTAAGGGAAATGTTCATTTTATGAATGAATCAGTTAGAAAGTAAAGACATTGGGAAGTGATAGCATGATTGGATAAAGTTATATAAGGAAGTAGTAAGCAAGACAATGATCTCAGAACCTACCGGAAGATAAGACCAGTGAGTCAAGATGAACTCGTAATGAGACTACTGCCAGAGACTAAGTATTGGGTTAATTTCAACTTAGTAAAATGATGAACCAGAAATGTTAGATGCATGTAATTCAGAGGAAAATTAAATTCTTTCTTTCAAAGAATTATAGTAGTTACCTTAAGTTTATTCCAATGCGGAATTATAATAGATCAAGTAATACGATCAGCAGTTAAAGAGAAAAATGTGAGAAAATCTTCCTGGAGCTAAAAGGTGAAATTGGTAATGACCAAGAGCTAGCATTGCTTAATGGAAAAAGGAGACTTTGTGCTTCCAACGACGTTTCGCATAAAGGGTTAGGTAGACCGACATTTGGTAGTATTGAATATCAGGACGTATAGGTATCAGGACGTTGTGACAGGTTTCAGTTTGAAACTATTGATTCCCTTCTAAGGGATGGATATAATTGATTCCTCTCCAGTGGGTAAACTTCCAATCTGATGATGATTATTTCGTTAACTATGACTGCTTATGATTCCACCTGCTTAGAGGTTCATAGAACTATTCTTCAGGTTTCGAAACTGGTCTCCTTAATGTTACTAGTAGGTGGGTAGATTGATCAAAATTTCCCTGAGTCTGGAAAGGAATTCGGTGAATTTTGGCAAACCTTGTCTTTCTGATTATCAGAGAATGTCATGGAAGAGAGTAGAAACTGGAGCAAACCCTGTGATTTGGGTAAGGATGCTGTAAAATGGGTTAGTAAACGGACCCTGAGCATTACAATCGACGGTAGTGATAAAATGATGAAGTGAGATTGGACGAAAACAGGAAATGTAAGTATGGAATTAGCCGGACGGAGAAACTCCGGGATTGACTTAAGTGAAAACGCTGTTATGCCAGGAATGGTAAGCTTGCGTGGCACGTGGGATTGATAAGAATAGTTGAAAAGATAAAAATAGAGGAAAGGCGACCGGAGACGGCGCTGAGTAGCCGATTAAGACTTATATGAAGTAAAGTTTTGGAAAGGTAGAAAGGTATCAAAGAAGAAGACACTATGCCGGTAATTGCTAGAAAAGTAATGCTAATTAGCCAACCCTTAAATTCATATATTTTTATTTTAGTGTGGCCAGTTGAGGCCAAGTCACAACGGACTATAAAGTGACTAGACCAGCAATGAAAAGACAAAGCAGGGTTGCTTCTGAGTAAGCACCGACTGCAAGGGCTTCTGATATAAAGGAAATATTAATGAGATCGTAGGAATCTTCTACTAAACCCTTTGCAACCCATGTTTTGATGGAGAATTTACTAGACCTTTTTGGGATGGGGTAACCCGTACTAAAGTGACTCATGTGTATAGGGTTGTCCAAGATTACGAGTAAAATGGAAGTATAGTGACTTGAGATGTATGATGTTAGGGTATCATGAATACCATGATCATATTACGACTAAGGGAAGTAAACAACGAAGGTTTATGAAGAGAGTATGGAAATGGTCAGAGATGGATCAGTATGCTGTAGAAATTTTGTCTAAGGCAAGTACATTTAAGAAGAACGATAAGTACTAAGAGATTCACGTTGAACTCGACCAATATCTTCCAAAACATCCTTGCTACCATTACCAAGTTCTGTAAGAGAGCAGATAGGCATACGTTGCCTTTTGGAAGGCCAAATAGGCTGACAACTATCTGAAAGAAGAGGGTGGCATTAAGCCACCGATCGATTATCAAATGAGAATGATTGAAAAGAGACCTTTATTAAGGATACATGATCTGATTTCCAATTATAAGATGCAAGAATTCCTTGGCAGTTGAATTAAGGATAGGATATCAATAAATTAAGACAAACCCTGGGGAATGCACAAGGGGTGACATTAACCCTAATAACGACATTATGACTTCAGATGATATGAGCTGGACTTGCTAAGGCAACAATGACCGGTAAGGATTATTAAAAAGAGTTCTGGAAAGAACATAGATAGAATTATTAGAGTATTGATCAATGACATTTTGATATACCCGGTACCCAGAAAATACCGGAGGAATGATAAGGATGGCCTATGAAACCTTACAAGGAAAAAGGTAATATTCCGAACTTCAAAATGGAAGTTTGGTAAGGAATGTATGACATCGTAACAATAATGCCAGATGAGGCATGTATGAAACCCTGAGGAAGTATGGATTGAACCTATAAAGGTTGAGATTATCCTAAGATAAGGAAAGAACTAAGAAAAGAAGTATCCTAAGTAGGATTGGGAATAAACGTGATAAAGTTCCCACGGGTAGGTGGAAGCAATGACTTTTGGAGAAAGACTGATAAATATATTTTTCTCCATCAGCAGAGCATAAGGGAGAATGCTTTCACCCAACAATGATGGGAATGAGGTAGAAATGTTTGAATTGGAATATATCCAGAGAACAAGGATTACCAGAAATTATTATTATCAGGAAAGGCCAATGAGGTGGCCGACAGTCTAAGTATAAAGGAATAATTACAAATGTTCATACCGAAGAAACAAAATGATATTTGGAAAGACCTAGAAGGTCATATTGGAGTGGAGGAAGTTACATTCCTTTTGATGATTGTGCAAGAATCGAAGGTAATAATAGTTTAAGTAATGATTCGATTCCTGATGGAGTCTTAAGCATATTACGTACCTTAGAAGGTCCCATTTTGAGGCAGACCAGGACCATGATACAAAATTAACGAAGTAAACCGTTAAGTTTCCAGTCTTTTATGGAAGCTGCATGAGTGATAGTTTCATCAACCTGACATAGTTGCGATGCTTGAAACTCTTCTGCAATTGTATCTACTTCATGTAATATCTACATCAAGTTCAGGAAGTGTTCCTTATGGATAAGTAATAGTGATTAATTTGTCTCCCTAAAGGAATTGAAACCCGTAGGATTAGCTATTAATGCACTACGTAAACAACAAGCGATGGTGATTCTTCTAAGAAAGTAGATGACAATGTAAAGATAAAGAAAGTGCTGCCATTGATTAACTAAATGGCATGTTGATGAATGACAAACAAGTTTATGTTAGTGTACTTCTGCGCAAACAAGATAGAGAATATGAGGTTGATGATTCATGATGTTAAAGATATTCCCATGGAAAGAATTAATGAGACTTGGAGGGAAGGGCGGTTGAGCCCGAGACTTATTGGGCCACCTGAGAGTTTAAAAGTGATCGGACGGCGGTATTCGAGCCAGCCTTACCCCAAAAACTTATAGCACGGTCATAACGGGTTTTCATGTGGCCAGGCTACGCCAGTAAAATGCAGATGCTCGATAGATGATAAGAGCATGAGCCGGTAGATATACGACCTGGTCTGACTTACGAAAGACAACCTGTGGAAAACCACGGATAGAAAAGAACAAGTGATGAGAAACAAGGTTGGCAGAAGTAGATTATATGAATCTAAGTTAAAAGGATCGGGCCAGATTCATTTCGGAAAGTTTAAATTGGAATAACGTGATGATTATAGAATAAATGTGACGGAATACCGATAAGGAGGTACCAAGTGCAAAAAGGTGTCTCAATAAAGAGGTGAAGGTGAAAGTAAATAATAGAAATGAGTAAGAATCAGATAATAAGAAGGATGTGATTGATAAAGAAAAGGCTGGGAAAGCAACTATGGAATGAGAAGCAAGGAATGTTATGAATGGGTTTTCTAATGAATTCTCAGGATGACAACCTGATAGTGTCAATATTATAGTTATGAAAAAGCTAGTAACATGATATGGGATGTCAGTAATAATGATGTCAAGTGAGAAATCTAAGATTTAACCTGAAAGGTTGAAGGATTTCCTGAATGTGAGTATCGCTAAGATTGAACAAGAGTATTTGTCCATAGAATAATGGACAAAGCAGCAAGATATGTTGACACGTGAGATTGCGATCAAATAGTATTGGATATAATTATGATTAATTTCTTCTTTGATAAACCTCTATAGTTCAGAGGTAAATTCTGAGTATGATATTCTACAATCATGAAAGCTTTCTATAATCCTTTAGAACTATTTTCTCTTCTTCTCTCCTATTCATCTTCTTTATGAATTAAGAAGAACAACCCTTTTAGGAGGGGAGGTACTGCTACGTGACTATCTGTCTATGTGATAGAAGTCTAAGTGGAATACCATAACTTGTTTAATTGCTTGTCAAGTACTAAAGGCTGGCCCCCTTCTGTACTAACTGTGCAATATAACAAATGTTCAATTGATCATAGTGATCTCTCAATAAATCTTTCCACTTCTCTATACTGATCGAGATTGCGAAGATTAAAGCGATCAGGAAATGCACAGTACGAGCGAGGTTACCTCTGAATTCGTAGGGTGATAGTGATACCAATGTTACTGCAGGTATCAATAAGGATAAGACTGAGTAAGAGTATAACCCGGATAGTGTGTTGTACGAAAAATGACAAAGTTGATGGAAAAGGATAAAGTATGGACTGTAGCACCAGTAGATGTGCTGAGAAAGGGCAGAACGACTAAGAGTTGACCCGGAAGCTGAAACGACAGATAAACGACTCTTGTTTTTTACCTGATTCCGGGACGGAATCCTTTTAAGGAGGGGAGACTGTAAGAACCCCAAATTTTGGATATAATTAAAACTTTTCATTAAGTAATGATAAAATGAGGAACAATGATTCCGACAACAAGGTCACCAGCTCAAATGAATGGTGGTTTCAAAGAACAATAATTGTAATGAATGGATATTGCTTTGGACAATGATCCTGATGCATTGGTATATTGTCAGAATAGAGTAATTCGATGGTTGAGGACCTAGATAAGAATAATCTACCATCCAGGAAGGTGCTAATGGATCCTTGAAGGGAAATGAGTACGTGCATAGTATTTCCCGTACGTGCATAGTGTTTCCCATACGTGCATAGTATTTCCCGTACGTGCATAGTGTTTCCCGTACGTGCATAGTATTTCCTGTACGTGCATAGTAATTTGGTGGATGAATAGTGATTTTGTAAGTTGGAAAACTTTTCACGCCACCCTATGTACGGGACGTGATATGGATGTTTCGAAGTCATATTAGTAATACGCGGAGGAAATAAGTGAATGCAGAGACGATCGGAATTCAGAAATTCCAAATTCTTTTTTCGGTATAATATTTGACCGGACAGTGGATTAAATATTATTATAAATCTAAGAATTGAGATATTAGCTTTGAGGATTTGATATTTTGGGATGTTATTATATTTGATTTAAGAATGAAGGTAGGAAACCACTGAGGCAGTGAAACAAGCGTTCTAGAAACCGCTAAAACGTTATAACGAGATTAATCAATAAAGCGAACGAATCCTAGATTACGGATTAAGTTCGTATCGAGATTAAATATCCTACATGGTCATCACGAGGATTATATTAAGGATTGGGGAAGGTATTATGAATATCGAGAAATTTCCCGGTAAACCCTAGAGGTGAAACTACTTAGTTATTCGTCCGAACGATCAATGAATTGAGCAATAACCGGATAAAAGAGCAAGTAGAGAGCAAGGTGCATGCATGTGCAAGTAAGAAATATCTACTAACCAAACTAGTACCAAGGAACTAGAACACTTAGAGAATAAACCAAGCACTTAGCTTCCAAACCAAGACAAACCAATACTCATCCACTTAGTGATGCAAGCAATGACCTCCCACCTTTAATAAAGTAGCTTTATGGACTAGATATTATTTAGACATATCAATAATACATTTTGGCTGAGAGTAAACCAAGGAAACAAAGCAACCAACTTCATTCTCTCCAAAAATGGAGCATTCGGCTTCTTCTTAAAATCCAAGATCAAAGTCCCACTTCCACTCCTTGTTTGATCTTGCAATTTTTATGGTAAGTCCTATATTTCATAAAAATGATACCCTAGAAATCTTAGCCTCAAAATCCATTGTTTCCATTTTCAAAGAAATCATCAAAGTCTAGGGTGAATAGTGATTTTCAAGAACAACTCTTGATTTTCTTGATTTCTAGGATGATCTAAGCTTGGTTATGGGTATACAAGGACTATGCAAGGCTTAGCAAGGTCTTTACACACTCCAAGGAAGGTATAAATCTCTTGAAACCCTAGGCCTTACTTTGATATCATGCTTATTCTTGATGATTTTAGAGTAATATGTTCTTAATGATGTTATAAGCATGATTAGTTAAGTGGTTTAGTGAATCAAGAAGCATGATGATTTTCAATACCAAGATCAGTAGCTTCTGGACTCTTAGAGATGCTTATTAAGTGTATAAATTGTTTAGATGCCCGGTGTGGCTTGGTTGATGCGATATGATTTTTAGAATGCTCGATTCATAGCCGTCGTAATGCCCGATTTTCATTAACATTAAGAAATCGATATGGTCAGTGGTCATAACTCTCTGTTCTTGACAAAGCAATGAACCCTACTGATAGGTTTTTAAAAATAGATCACTTTGGCGAAAGAATCGAAGCGTTTCGACTTACGGTTTAGGAGTTACGGTCGGTTTACTAAAAGTATTTCGAATCCGTAAACGAAAGTTTGTAACTGAAATTGAACCCCGATAAAATACGTAAGTCAGTGGCGAATCTTGGTAATTAAATACTAGAGGTAAAAAGGAAGGTGTGAGAGAAAACCTCATGTGAAACGGATCGTTTTCCAATTTTATAAAAATGTTCGAATCAAAGTTAATCGCGAACGAACCCCTAAAAACCCGCTTGATTATAACTTCGGTAAAACACTTAGAAAACGGGCGATAAAACTCGGAGCATAATATTGATTCGTAACGATCGACTTTAGAACTTGTATGACTTAAGTATGTCCCAAGTGTAAGTGCAATGACATGTCGTATTAACGAACGAATGTCATAGCATGCATGCCTACTTTCAAGTTATATCATTATGCTTGTTCCCTGATTGTTATTGGCTTATAAATTAGATAGCTATCGTATCAATTATAAGCCGGTTATTGTAAGACCCTCAGAGAAGGGTGTATACATCTTATTCATCAAATATAGACCGGGAGTCAATATTTCTTGATATATCGAGATTACCTCAAAAGAAAATATCTAAGTAAATATTTTCCATTATTCGGGCGATGAATATTATTTGAATATTCGTTCGAGATTATTTATTTTAACGATCCTTACTTCAAATAATTATTTGAACATAACTATTCGACGAATAATATTTTTTTTATATTCATTCAGAGTCGAATTATTTATCGATTATTATTTCGAATATTCTTCTAAAGATGAGACTACTAAATGAATATTATTTGGATATTCATTTAGAATATTATATTATTAAATAAATATTACTTTTGAATATTCATTTAGGATATTAATTACTTGATGAATATTATTTTAATATTCATTTGAAGCTTGATTTATTTATCGAATATTATCTCGAATATTCCTTTAAAGCTTGGATTACTAAATGAATATTACTTGGTATTCATTTAGAATATTATTCATTAAATGAATATTACTTTTTGAATATTCATTTAAAGTCCAAATTAATTATGAATATTGTCTTAAATATTTCTTTCAGGTCTTATTAATTAATGAATATTATTTTGAATATTCATTTTAATATTTATTTATTCAATAAATATTCTCCTGATATTTCTTCAGGGATTATTTTGAAAAATACTCTGATTAAAGATATTATTTCATATTCCTAAATACTCTTTAAATATTTTTAATTCAATAAATATTCTCTGAATATTTATTCCATATTTAGAATAATCTTAATAAGGTTTATCTTCTTCGATCATTACGAAAAATATTTCGGAGTCATATTATTATTCCTCTTATATCAAGAAAGGTTCTCAGACATCATTCTTCTTTGAGTCTATCTCCCTAATAATAAGGGAACCTTACTTGGAAAATGTTAATTATCTTGTCGACTTCCCGGTCATAAAGTATTCTATTCACTCGCAACTTGGGTGCTGTTGACTTATTAAGACGTTGTTTACCTTCTCATCTTTCGAGGGGTAAGATTGTTGGAACAAGTTGATATTCGATACCAAGCTACAGCTTGGAAGTTATTGGTGAATTTTCCTTTCCAACTAGATACGACTACCTTGTAGAGTCTTATCAACAAGTATTATACTTGGGGAAAGGGGGACGAACGTTACATTCAGAATCATGAATTCTATTTGAACTAGGAGTCGTGTAAGAGGCCGAGTAGCGCCGGTCCATCCCCTTTGGCCCAACCGTTGGCCGGGGAGAGCTAGTAAGGCGGTAGACAAGTAAAGCCGTCAGTTCTTCCTTCTACCGGTAGTAAATCTAAATTGAGCTGTACGATCTCGACTGATCATCAAGATTGGAACAGCGGGCGCGGTGAATACTCCATCATTGGTTCATCATCCAAACTTATTTATTTCCTGCAACATGATTACTGTTGGCAGAGCTGGAAAAGTGTTCATAACTGGAATTGAAATCTTTTCATGCAAGTTCCTCTTTTTAATGACAATGAGAATATCACGCTTACTTTTGATGTAGCAGATATTTCTACAAACAAATACTTTAAGTTACCTTGTAACTTCATCGTTCATATTATACTGGCATCATTTCCGTAAATGCATGGCATATGGTTTGAAAGATACTTTTGAACTGTTATACATTATCGTTCAGTTATATATTATTGTTGGTGGGCTATTGCTCAACCTTGCTTTATTATTATATCACAACAACAGCTAGACCAGATGACTCGCACAAGGCGCACTCGACGCGGGCGAGGACGATGAGACTACCAGAGCTGAAGAAGAAGCTATTGGTAGGATATATTTATTCTTTCAGTACCAAGAATATGGTCTAGTATGACTTATGTAAATGGATGGCAAAGAGTATGTATTTATATTGAAATTCTTTTGGATTGTAAGAACTCATAATGTGATTAATAAAAATTTGATTGTTACTCTGATTTCATCTCTGGGACTATAACGGGTGTGTTTTATATTGTTGTGTTGGGTCATAGAGACGTAATTTATTTTATGTTAAGGAAAGTTCAATTGTTGTGGACAGAATTGGAAACCGTAACCACCGGATCCCGGACCCCGGATCTGGGGGTGTTACAGAAGTGGTATCAGAGCATACGTTATAAACCCCAGAGATGAGGCGACGTTAAAACAATAAATTCATTAAGATAATAAGAACTCTTGCCAAGTTCATAGTCGGACTACTTAATGTAGTGATGACATATAAAACCCTTATGGGAACTCTTAAGTATCGTGATAGTAACTTAGCTCGATATCGTATTGACGAGTAAGGCGACAGACCTTGAGGCATACGAGCTGCAGCGCGATGATGCTTTATATGTTGAAGATCAGCGGGTAATTCGATGGAGTACCCTACTGGAGACCCGGAAGAGGTTCCAGCAGATAAGGAAAAATCCTGTTAGGATAAGGAGCTTACCCTTGAGGAATGAGGGTTGCAGCCAGAAAAACTGTGATGATTAAAGTATAGTGCTCAGAAAAGGGAGCATAAAGAACTGAGTTATTAACACCATAGTGTTAAGATTCCCACTGTCATATAGTTTATTTCTAAGACAGTAGGGAAAGAAGCAATAGATATGTAACATGCAGTTCCCCTTACTTTTTTCTTGTTTTGGCAATAATCCTTTACCAAAATTATTTATTATATACATGTGAGAGGCTAGTATTACCAATACTCATGCTAATATATATCTAATTTTCCCCCGAGCTAATAGCTAAGCATATAAATAGCTGAACTACTACATACTGACAGATCAACGGAAAAAGGTTGCTAGTGACGGAATTGCTATCTTAATATCATTCCTGTAAAATTAAGTAAAACGTAGTCTGACTTAAGTCATAATCTGTTGAATCAGGGAGGGAAGAAGTATACCTTTGGAGCATTATCTTTGTCAATAGCAAGAGCTCTGATACCCTGCATGCTTGGACAAGTACATAGCATCATTACAGAGGTTGAAAGTAATTCGTGTTGCTAGATCTGAATACTTAAATAGATGGTTATAAATGTATTTGCCAAAGATTTATAAACTTGACTACCTCATACATGTCACCGGACACCGCAGTTCAAAGTATATTCATTGCCACTCTGAATTCTTTCCTCAAACATTCAGAAACTAATGAAAGGCTTAGAAGCTGCAAAGTGCTTGAGTTTAAAATTTTAGAATAAACTAATGAAGAAATAATTACAAATTGTGGCCATTCCATTTGGTATTTTTCCCCTGAATGTTTATGTTTTCTTATAAGAAAAATGTTAAAGAAAGAAGAATGTTATAACCTAATTTGATAGGAACAAACCTGAGACATAAACTCATTGCCTGAACCAAAGCGAGAATATCCTGCTTGAGAATTTTGATTCAGGTAGCTACTCGGAAACCCACCTTGCGCAAAAACTCATTGCCTGAACCAAAGTGAAAATGTGACGTTATTGTTATCAATGTCTTCATTCTCAATAAATGAAAGAATTTGGTCATACCATTTCCACTAATCGATTGAGCATCCCCTGAACTTAAGATATATTTACTAGGGATGAGCATCGGGGCACTTCGGGGCCGGGGAGTGCTATCCCCGCCCCCATCCCCAAATTCAAACCCAATCCCCGTCCCCGGCCCGCTCCCCGTCGGGGATTGTTTTTTATTCCCCGTCTCCGGCCCACACGGGTAACGGGGATCCCCGCGGGAAATCGGGGAATTTCATTTTAAATAAAAAATAATATCTTAAATAATTTTAAACACTAAATAGTGAGTTTGAAATAATTTTTTATTGTGATATTTTATGAAATTAGCAACTATAGCTAGATTAGATGTTACGTTACCACGTTTTTTCATCACCATTAATCGCATAATAAGTATATCTTCAGATTCACAAGCATATATGTTACTTCTTAAAATTTCTTTTTGAAATCTAAACATTACAAAGCAGTAACTAATATATATGATTATTAATATATATGATTATATATATTATAATGTGGTGAAATCGATTCGAGGATTGAAAATCGGGTTGGATGGAGAAAATCGGGGCGGGGGTCGGGGATCGGGCCGGGGAGACATAAAATCCCGGTACCGGCCCGCTCCCCGGTTTTTTTGAAAATTATCCCCGCTCCCCGGCCCGTACCCGAAAAAATCCCCGATTCCCCGTCCCGTTCGGTGCGGGGAACGGATCGGGATCGGAGGGGCCTTGGTGAATGCCCATCCCTAATATTTACCCTTCATAAGAAAGAAAACAAAAAATTATCAAATGGAAGCAAACATTTAACCAAGGTGTATTATAATAGTTAAAACTACTTTAATCAACTTAGGTGAGCCTTGTTGCAGAATCCACCGGGGGACAACTATATTAATCAGTGCACAATATAGGTAACCAAATGAAAAAACCTGTGCAGTGCAATATAGACAAAAAAGAATCGACTTGAATATAAAAATAAAACGGGGTAACTGGAAGGTTTAATAGGATCCAGGATCATTAGGTGAAGTTCCCCTTATAGGCAGCCATACCCTTACTCTTGATAATAAGAAACATGCCCCTTGCGGCTCTTTCTTGCAGCTTCGCGATTTTGGGCAAGTCTACGAAGTGTCTGTAATATATAAATTGAACAAATGCACAAAAAGTTAAAAATATCAACTAAATACATGTAATCATGTTACAAAGAAAGGATATACAATATCAACAGGCCAGAAAGTAATAACCTTTTGATCCATTGACTTCTCACTAGCATAAGAAACCACCATACCTTGACTGGTTGGAACTGCAACCACGAAAAAACCAAAAGAAAGTACGTTAACTTGAAGAACCAAATATAACTTGAAGAACCAAATATTAAGTTAAAATGAAATGGTTAAAAGAACTTATTTAAAGTAGGTAACAAACAATGGAATGAACAAGAATTTGTTAGAAATACATAGAACCGTAAGAATAATTCAGTTAAAGTTTGTGGTTAAGAATATCACCCCAGGAGCCTTGTCGTCGATATCCTCATCTGTAGATGTATCAGTCCTAGGACTTACATTACTCATCATGTTCTTCCTCAAAAATAGCATCCGCATGATGCCAAAGATTTTTTAACAAAGTATCACTGCCTACAGATTCAGAAGTCGAGGTATATGTATATAAACAATTAATACAAGAATCCATTATAGTGAAGGGAACAGAGCAACTCCTTCAGTCAAATGCTCCTATACTAGTGAGAAAAACAGAACAGCATATAAACAATGAGGAAAGAATCATTACCCAAACAACAGACGACAGCCGTAATCAACATCTCTGCAACTTCATACATTTTGCAATCAGTTCCACTAGTAAGAATGATTTTTCCGTCATTGGATTCTCTATACCAACTATAAAGGCTTTTTCCTTCATAACCACCAAAATAATATCCTTACCCAGAATAAGTAGTTGGAGATACCTTCCTCACATGAATAATTGAAACTACTGGCAGAGCTGTAACATTATACCACGACTTAGCTAAAGAAAACTTAAAAGAAGTGAAACTAGAAACAAAAATTCTGAATAATATTAAACTTAGATAAATGACAGTGATAATCCACAAGCATCAGCCACATTGTGAGCTTCGTATATATTTCCAGGATTCTCCAATTTGCGTTTACCTCTTGCTGCAGTGCATGCTTTATCTTCTTCTTCTTTAGCAACCTGTAAAAGGAGAAAAAAAAACTTATACAACTAGTGTTTAGAGAAACTCATGGACATTTACGATAAACTTCGTTTCATTACTAATAATAACCTTGACATTATAGATAACAAAATCAGTATATCAACATACCTTGTTAGCAATATTATTGGAGAGCCAGTCTAGACCCTCATTGAGCCCTTCTCCAGATGTCGCACATGTGCTCTGGGTAAACAAGACAACATGATTTAGTACCATCAATTTATACAACACATGTACAAAAAAAGAAAAACGAATCATAAAGTTAGGGTTTCAAGTAATAAAACCAAATTTTAAAATTGAATCCACTATTAATTCGATCTTACATACAATTGCAAGCCTACCCACTTACCAATTCGAGATTTCGAGCTTTGAATAGATCGATTTGAGCGATTAATTGAACAAATCCATTTGGCTTTGAACAAATCAATTAGTGAGATTTTGAGTTTTGAGATTTGGGTGTTACAAACGGTGATGTTTGTGAGTTTCAATATGTGATAAAGCAAGCTGTGAGATTTCAATTGTATTATGAGAGTTCAATTGTAATTAGGGTTCTTGACGGTGGGTGAGTGAGAGAGAGGGGGCGAGAGCTAAAGCGAGAGAGACGGGAGAGAAAGTAAGAGTGTTGTGTTTTTTGTTTTTAATTCATTTTGTTTTTGTCTGAAAGAGAGATAGTTGAAAATGGGGGAAGCAAAAATTGATTAAGGGGGGGGAAATAATTTGGTATAAAGGGGGGAAAAGAAATTGGTATTAAGGGGGAAACCAATTTAAGTCGCGCCTCAATTTTTTCAATTTTTTCAGCATAACTAATACATCGGTTCAGACGGTTAGTGATGTCTAACAACACAAAGACATCAGTTTTTTTTGGCCGATGTTAAAAAGACTTTTAACATCAGTTTTATTTTAATCGATGTTAAAGGCCATGATGTCTATTAACAGATTTTTAGTAGTGCATACCCACACTTGAATTCTGTCAAGAAGGAGTGTGTAAGGTTTGTCATCAGGGAAAAATGAAAAGGTCAAGCCACAAGTCAAAGATAGTGACATCAATCACCAAGCCCCTACAATTAATTCATATGGATTTGTTTGGGCCTGTCAATATTATGTCACTCTCAAGAAAGAAGTATACCCTGGTGATGGTTGATGACTACACAAGGAATACATGGGTGGAATTTCTAGCATCAAAGGATGAGGCTCCACAAGTGATCATTGAGCACATAAAGAAAATTGATAAGGAAGCAAAGGCCAACAATGCAAGTGTGATTGCATTGAGAAGTGATATGGAACAGAGTTCAGAAATGTCTTAATTGAAGCATTTAGCAAAGAGAATGGCATTTCTCAACAATTCTCAGCTCCAAGGACTCCACAACAAAATGTAGTTGTTGAGAGAAATAATAGAACTCTGATTGAGGCTGCTAGAACAATGTTGCTTGATGCAAAGATGCTTACACGTTTCTGGGCTGAGGCTGTGAGCACTGCATGGTATATCCAGAACAGAACTCACATCAACAAAAACACTGGAAAGACACCTTACAATTTGATGACTAGAAAGAAGCCTACTCTTAAGTATGTTCATACTTTTGGAAGCAAATGCTTTGTGTTGAAGGATAATTCAGAATATGTTAGAAAGTTTGATGCAAAGGCATTTGAAGGAATTTTTCTTGGCTATTCTATGGAGAGAATTGCATACAAAGTTTATGTCATCAGTCAAAAGAAAGTTGTGGAAAGCACAGATGTGACATTTGATAACAGCAAACTACCTGGATTAGAAGAAGCCAATGATGAAGATAGAGATCCATTAAAGTTTGAAAATCTAGATGATTCTGATGAAGAGATTGAAACTGAAGTTGAAACTATAGTTCAACAAACTCAAGTGAGTGATGAAGCAAAAGAAGAATTTGTGCCAATCAACAGTGAAGAGACAAGCATCCAAGACACACCTGTGAATAGTGGCAACTTCATAGGGGGAAGAAATGAAAATGGTCATGACTTGGATGATGAAGCAACATCAAGGTTGAGAAATCAAACTGAGCATTCAAGGAAATGGGAGAGATCACACACTGCAGAGAAAATTATTGGAGATCCAAATGCAGGAGTGAGAACAAGGAGAGCAACTCAAAATGAGTGTCTCTATGGTTGCTTTCTATCTCGGATTGAGCTTAAGAAACTTGATGATGCACTGTTGGATCCAGATTGGATTATTGCTATGCAAGAGGAGCTGAATCAATTTGAAAGAAACAAAGTATGGGAACTTGTCCCTGCACCAATGAACAGAACCATTGTTGGAACAAAATGGGTTCTGAAGAATAAGATGGATGAAGATGGTGTAATAGTAAGAAACAAAGCAAGGTTGGTTGCAAAAGGATACTCTAAACAGGAAGGCATTGACTATGATGAGACATTTTCCCCGGTTACAAGATTGGAAGCCATCAGAATCTTCTTGGCATTTGCTGCTCATTCAAACTTTAAAGTCTATCAAATGGATGTCAATAGTGCATTTCTGAATGGGGAGTTGGAAGAAGAAGTTTATGTGCAACAACCACCTGGCTTTGAGGATCCACATTTCCCAGAATTTGTCTACAGATTGCTTAAGGCACTATATGGACTTAAGAAGGCTCCAAGGGCATGGTATGACACATTGTCACAGTTTCTCCTTGAAAATCAATTCACTAGAGGCACATTGGACAAGACACTGTTTTATAAGAAGCATGGTAATGATATTATCCTAGTTCAGATCTATGTGGATGATATAATATTTGGCTCTACAAATGAGAAGCTGTGTGAGAAATTCTCTAAGCTCATGCAAAGCAGATATGAGATGAGTATGATGGGAGAATTGACATTCTTTCTTGGATTACAAGTTAGTCAGAGGAAGGATGGTATCTTCATCAGTTAAACCAAGTACATCAATGACTTATTGAAGAAGTTTGACTTAGAAGACTGCTCACCTGCAAAGACTCCCATGGCCACTGCCACTAAATTGGATGAAGATGCTAAAGGCAAGAAAGTAGATATCTAAGTCTACAGAGGCATGGTTGGTTCTCTACTCTATCTCACTGTAAGTAGGCCAGACATCATGTTTGCTACATGTCTGTGTGCAAGGTTTCAGTCAAATCCAAAGGAATCACGTATGATTGCTATTAAAAGGATCTTCAGATATCTAAAGGGCACTCCAAACTTGGGTTTATGGTATCCTAAGGACACAGGGTTCAATCTGGTTGGTTATTCTGATGCTGATTATGCTGGATGCAGAGTGGATAGGAAAAGCACCTCAGGTAGCTGCCAGTTTCTTGGACAAAGGTTAGTCTCTTGGTACAGCAAGAAACAACAATATGTGTCAACTTCCACAGCTGAGGCTGAATACATAGCTGCTGGAAGTTGCTGTGCTCAAGTGCTTTGGATTAGAAATCAACTTGGAGATTATGGACTTGTGTTGGAAAGAATTCCAATCATGTGTGACAACACAAGTGCAATCTCTATAGTTGCCAATCCTGTCAATCATTCTAGGACAAAACACATTGACATCAGATATCATTTCATTAGGGAGCATGCAACTAATGGAACCATTGAGTTGCATTATGTCTCCACAGATAACAATTAGCTGATATATTCACTAAGCCATTGGATGAAGCCACCTTCACAAGGTTGGTTAGTGAGATTGGAATGTTGAATTCTTCAGAATCTGGCTAAGTGAAAATCTCAACTAGATTGTTGCAGCAGTAAACACTTACTTTATCTAAATTCTCAATATTTTTGAAGTAAGTGTTGGCTGAAATATTATTTATAAATATTTCAGATTTGTTGCATATATTGAAAATCATATTCAGTTAGCTTGAAATTTCTATGAAATTTTAAGATTATTACTATTTAATTTGTTAGAATATTCTTCATTGAATAACTCTGGTGAATTTTAAAAGGATAGTGAAAATAGAATTTTATGAGTGTAAAGTATAGTTCGATAAATCAGACTTCTCGAATTATTCAATTCTTACTTATGCTCGACTTCTCTAACAAGTCTATTCAGAACCCTCTTGATTTCTCGAATAGAGACTTTTAGAGAAATCGAACAGAGACATGCTTGACTTCTCCAATATGGTAATTGAGATCTCTAATGACTGAGTTCTCGAATACTGTACTTGAGTTCTCGAACCATTCGAAAAGGCTGAATTCTCACTGAATCTTAACCTTTTTGGATTTTTATTAAGAATTTTAAATCACTCATAAAAACATATTTTATTTAATTTGGAATTATTTCTAAGTTAGATAATTGCCAGCTGTGAGTTACAAACTGCTTGAGATATCGATTAAGCCTTTCTTGACTTATCGAATAGTTGATTTCTACTTCTCGAATGCCTGACTTGTCGATACAAAACATATGTCTAATCGATAATTCAAGTACTTCATACTTATACATTTCTACATCTATTTGATTCATTTCATTCGATTTCTCAAGCATATAAAGTTCCAAAACCCCTGAAAAAACTAAGCTCAAAAAGCTAAATTTCTTCTTCGAACTTCATTCTCTTCTCTCTCTCTCTGTGTGTAACAATGGCAAATACCCAACTCACAATTCCTACCCACACTATTACTAGTGATGTGGAAGCACCCAATGCTAATTTCAAGTGCTTCTTTCGCTGGATGTCTGAGTCATACATCAAGGATGCACTCTCAGCCAACCCAACTCTGTACCTAGATCTTCTAGAACAGTTTTGGAGGACAAACACTGTGGAAGTTGTTGCTCTCGAAAATGCAGTAACCTCTTATATCATCTACTGCAAAATACAAGAGAAAGAGGTTACTATCACTACAGAGGATATGAATCAAACACTAGGACTTCATCAAGACCTGTATCACCCTCTGGTATCTGATGATGATTTGATTACATTCTTCGACTTTATCAGATATGCTGATACAATTAAGATTGGAAAAATGAACCGGAAGTGTCTCAAAAAGGAATGGAGTTTTGTGTTCGCCACACTGCTACAGGTGTTCACTGCTAGAAAGTCGAGTTTTGATCAAATCAGTGCACCTGCACAGCAAATAGCATACTCCCTGGCATATGATAGGAAAATTAATGTGGGTAATCTAATTATGCAGGAGCTATATGGGAGACTTGGTAAGAACTCAACCAAGAGAGGTACTGAAATTTTCTTCCCTCGTTTTATTCAATCTGCTCTTAATTTTGTAGATAATAAATTGATTGAATTGCCTGGGATAGATAGAAATAGAATAGGCTATCCGAAATCCATGACCAAACTCATTTTTGGTAAATTGGAGACTAGGAATGATGTGGATGTGAGACTTGAAATAACTCCTTATAGGCAGAGTTTATTTGAGTTTTACCCCCACAACATGCCAACATTTGCCTCTAAGTCTGAGTTAACACAATCCAAGCAAGTAGAACAAAATGCTAACCCAGGGCCTGCTAACCAACCCCCTCAACTAAACACTGTACCAACACACAGAGCCACCTGCATCATCCTCTCAACAAGGTGGTGTTACTAAAAAGGAGAAGAAGAAGAAGAAGAGAAAACAGATTGAATCTGAGCCCTTGAATATCTTGATAGAAGCAGCATTGGCTGTAGAATTAGGTCTAGAAAGTGAGGAACCTGAGTCACCCTTACAGAGACCAAAGAAGAAGAAATCTAAAGCCACCTCTTCAGTCACACAAATGGCTGAAGTTGTAAAATCAGGGGCACACAGCTCACTAGATGTATCCTCTCAACAGGGTGCATCTATAGAATCAAGCATCCTCCCCAATGCACCTACTTATAATGAGTCAGCACCTGGGAGTCATAAGGCTGGCACAACACTGAGTGGAGAGCACATCACACTTGAAACTCCCTCTATTTCTCAGGGGAAGTTGCCAAAATCACATCTACAAGACACTTCTCTTCCAGAATCTATCACTAAAATTTCTTTGGAGCCCGCAACTCAAGCAATTGAGGAGCAAGGCATTGATCACCAAGAATTCTCTTCTCTTGGTGAGCCAATGGACTCAAGTGACTTAGTACATGACACTTTGCTCACCACCCAGGAACCACATTTAGATGGTGAGGGAATGCAAGATGGGGCATATCCTGATGACACCATCACAAACACAGAGGATTCACTAGAGACTCTGTGCCTGTGTCAACTACTATTGTAACTCATCCCACTCCTGTGGAGACAACAGTAGTAGAGTCAATCCATCCGGTTACAGAAGTTGCATCTGTAACTGAGGAGTGTAGCTTGCCTAGCTCTAGCTCTGACTTTTTGTCACAATGGCTGAACCCTGTGCAACATGACAGTCCTTCAGGATCAGGGTCTGCTCCACCATAATTTACGGTTGAAGCACTTCAAAGCTTAGTTGTGGATCAGATTCCTAAGTTTATTAAAATAGCCCAAAACCTGGTCATATCCAACATATCAAATCCAGACTATGAAGCCATTCTACTGTGTCACAGAGATGATGTAGAGATGCAAAAGGAGAAAATAGCAGATGAAGTTGAGTGAGATGGCAATGTAGATGCCTGGCTGCAAGGAAAATATGACATTACTCTCAATGAAGCTCTTCAATACCTAAGAGAGGAATACATCACTTCACTGGGCTCTAATGCCAAATCTCTGACTCCTGGTGAAGTGTATGAGGCTATAAATGATTCTTACAAGGGATTCCTCAAGGCTGCTCACTATCTTGGGAAGGGAGTTAAAACAGAAGTCAATAAAGTATGTGATACAACAACCAAGGAAGTAAGTGCAATCAAGAGAGAATTTGCTGCCAAATTTTCCACTCTGGATCCTGTTCTCAAAACTATACAAGAATGCAAATCTACCTGCACCAAGATGGACAATGGCTTGGCTTTGCTTCATGGAACTGTCAGTAATCTAGCAACTCAATTTCAAAATCTATCTGGTCATAAAACTGATGCCAATGCCATGTTGAGGACTCTTTTTGCAAATCAATATGGAGATAAGCTGGTGACTGAAGTCCCTGTTCATGAATTGACCAAATTTGAGGTATTGAAGCTCAAGGAAGAATCACTGTCTGGTTTTCAATCTACTGAGTTATTCAATAAGGTGAATGCTCTGGAGAAAGAAGTGACCTCTCTCAAACAGTCAAATGCTCATCTTACAAACACAGTTGCAACTCTTACTGAAAAGTTGGACACTCAAGCCACCACCACAGCTGAGGTTCTTCTTCACCAACAATTGATGTTTTCTGCTATGATGAAGCACATGGGACTCCCTCTGCATGATGAATCTATCAATCCCACCTCTTCTAACCCAAAGGCCCCTACCAAAGCCTCTGTGCCTGACAACAAGCCTAAGGGGGAGAAGAGGACCTTAAGGAACTCAAAACCTAAGGGGGAAAAACCTAAGGAGAAAGGTATTGTCATCACTGAGGGTGGTCAAGGTTCAAAAACTAAAAATCATGTTCAAGGCAAAGGGAAAGCTAAAACTAATGAACCTCCATCTTTTCTGCCAGTTGTTACTCTACCACCTGTGCATATCACTACTCCAAGTGGCCAAAAGCAAACTGCCACTACTACAGTGGTGGCAGGTTCCATGCCAAGTGATCTAGTCCAAACCTCTAGACATGAAGATGATCAGCCAGTTGAAGTTAGTGTAGTTACAGAGGCCAAACTGATAGAAGTAGCAAACTCAGAGATCTATCATGATGATGCCTTCTTAAAGTTTCTGCAAGTCTCTAAGGCAAAGGTTAGAGGAGACACACTGCAGTACAGAAGAAGTCTTAAAGAACAAATCAAAAATTTTTCAGTGATACCAAGGAAGCTAAATCAAATCTATCTCAAGGAGATTATGATGGTGTCAAATGGAAAAATATGGCATCTATCTTATGACACCTTGAAGGCTCTAAAATTCACAGAGATTGATGCTATCTTGGAGCTGATTGAAAAGAAGGGAGAAAACAACAAGAGCCTAGACTCTGAACTAGAAATGGTCAACAAACTAGATTGCATGAAGTGTGCATTAATCCAAGAACCATTCTCTATCAGTCTGGCACAAAGATAGAAGATGTCAATCAGCTTGTCATTCCCAAGGATCTCACTATCAAAAATCACAGACTTATAATTGACATCATTGAACAATTGCAAAAGAAGAATGGGATAAGGACTGCTGAAGAGTTAGAAGCATTGAATACTCTCAGATCTTTCATAGCAACCGGCTCTATCCCAGAGATGGCTAAAGCAAGGAGGAATAAGTATGATAAAGATGAAGACAAGAGTGATTGGAGGAGAAGACATCATAGGAGTGATAAGGATGTTGAAGACAAGAAGAAGAAGAAGGATAGCAAAGACAAGAAAGGTGATGATGACCAAGGCAAAGTCTATGAGAGGAAAAGTGGAAAACAGCAAGCCTTAGGCATTGCTAACTGTAATCTCACCATAACACAAGACTCTAAGTCTAGGGTGAATATAGTTAGTAGTGACTTACCAAAATCTACACCCATGACCTCTGCAACTGCTACCTCAAGAAGAGAAGAAGATACAAATCAAGAAACCATCTGTATGTTTCCAAAAGCAAACTGCTAATGGTATACTACAGTGGTCTACAAGCAAAGGTCATAAGTTTCTGCCAAGCATTGGAGTGAAAAAGGTTAAATTCAAGCATGTTGTAAGAAGAGTGAAGTTACCCAAGTCAAGGGCCCTAACTATCTATCCAGGACTGAAACTCCAACCACTAGATGAAGACTTTGATGAAGACCAACTTCAATTTCTAAGAGCTCAAAGAATCTACTATGCTGCAATTGTGAATGACTGCCTTGAAATCAAATACATTGATGGAAAACAGATGAAATTCAAACAAGGGGTTGTCAAAATTGGGGCAAGCTATATGAGATAGAAAGAATTATTGCATTATTGGATTTTGAAGACAAAGTGGAGAGAGTATGAAAGCTGGAGTTGATTGACTTTGTGAAGATAAAGAGAGACTATGCTGAGAAGATAAGAAATGGGTGCTTTGAGAAATGGCTAGAAATGGAGAAGGAGATTGATAGGCTGGAAGTTGAAGCAGAAAAGCTAAGGGCGAAAGGATTGTGTAGAGTTCAATTCAATCCCTATGTTGTGAAGTATAGGAGAAGAAATGGAGATCAGGTCAATATAAGAATGAACCTACTCAATCACTATCCTGCCGACATTCTGAAGCTAGTACTTGAAGACTTCAAGAACTCTATTCTGCTTGAAGAACTAGATGCTATGACAGAAATCATAAGAGCTATGGATGAGAATGCAAGGAAGGAAAAAGAAAGAAAACCGAAGGCATGTGATGATCTACTAGTCAGAGCTATGGAGAAGGAATCAAATGAAAATGGCTAGTATTTCACCATATTGTGTAAGATTACTCACCTTGTAGTTCTATTCATGTTCTTAATCAATTTTCATACATGTACTGTCAAAGTTCTATCTTTATGTATGTTAGGCTTGTTATCAGACATGAAATTGTGACTAAGGGTCTTACTCACAATTTGGGGGAGATTGTTAGTCACAGAGACATGCCTGTACTCATATAATAACAAGCCTAAGTATGTGTAATGCTATGCATTACCTACATGACCTCTTAACTGAGGAATCTCTAGTTGTAGAGTTTCTACTTGTTGTAGTACTTGTAATAGGCATCAATTTCAATCTGTGTAACTGTAATTAAAAGTTAGAGAATAATGCTTGAAAGAATTTCCAAGGATCATGCCTCAAGCTTGAAGATCAAGACTGTCAAAATAAACAAAATTAGATTTTGGAGAATGAAGATTTGCCTAAGTACCAATTCGAGAAGTGTTTTGCTCTATTCAAGAAGTCTAGCCTTCGAGAAGTCAGGGATTCGATATCTCAAAAGACACTATTCGATATCTCTGAATGCACTGTTCGATATCTCATTCGATATCTCAGAGATTCGATATGTCTACTACTCTATTCGAGAACTCAGAAAGTGAACAAGTCAAAGCATCATTCGAGTTCTCTAGGAGTCAACAAGTCAAGGTTCATTCGATATCTCAAAGACTCAGAAAGCTATTCGATATCTCGGGGATACGATAAGTTAAATGCTCTATTCGACAACTCAAGGATTCCTGAAGAAAAGAGCTATTTGAGAAGTGATTTGATATATCAACTTTACAATATTCGAGAACTCAGAGTTATCTAATCCTAGTTCTCGAACCAATCACTTAGCCACTTCTCGAATACATTCTTGTAGACAAACTACTGAAGAAATTGTACAAGTCAGAAACCTGCAACAAGCTAAAGCACTTTATGGACCACAAACTGTAAAGTACTTTGGAAAGCCTACAAGGAAGCTTAGAGAGATGTACAAGAGACAAAGAGCTAAAGAAGTGGATCTGAACAGAACCTCAAGAAGTCAAATCTGTAGCCGTTTGGATGCTTACTCAAAAAGTATAGACACACTAGAAAGTAAATTTGTTTAGTTACCTTATTTACAGTAAGTAGGCTGTATTCATGTTCTATAAGAATACAATCTCACTTCTCTAGTAGTAAAGTTTTTCACATACATATTCAAGACATACATCTCTCTGAGAAAAACGAAGCTAAGAATACTACCATTTGTGTTCACAGGTTGTAGCAAATCTTTATCTAATAAAATATTAGATTAAAGTGATATTGTGTCTTGTGTGTTGTTCATTTTTCGCACCTATATTTCTGCACACGCATAACACATATCTTGTTACGTACATCAACCAGATTCAAGAACAAGAAATGTTCAAGAATCCATTCACCCCCTCTGTAATCTTTTGTGTGTTCAATACTCAACAAGTCTCTCTCTCCTCTCCTTTCCACATTTTTTATTAATATGTAGCAATTATGAAACTCAACAGAAATTCTTTAAAATCATGAAAATTGAAATTTTAACTCATACGCATGAACAAATTTGGTAAACTTTTTAATTGTTTAAAGTGAACTAGTCAAGCTTTCGATGGGTTTTTTTTTAAAAATAGTGGCCAGGTGAAGTAGTGGTAAACAAATAGTCGGTATAAGTTTAAAATAAATTAAAAACAATTAAACATAAAATTGAGGAGTATTGTTGGAGTCAAAATCTCCATTTCCTATTAAATGATTTAAGAACCCATATTTTAATAATTTTATTGAGGAGTCTGATCGTTGAAATTGCTCTTAGTAACGTTAACATGTCTATTTAAGATTTTGGTTTATTGTGTTAGGAGAAGGTGACCTTATTGATCGGGAATCAATCAATTTACATACGATTTGGTTTAGTGGTCGATTTTCTCGGACAATAAACTATTTTTTTCAATTTATTTTCAATGGATTTAAAAATGTGTGATAAACAATATGTGTTTTTTTTGTAGTGTAATATCCAAATTAAATTTGAAAATTTAATTCTTTGGGACTTTTGATAATGTAGGTATACGTTTCATCGTCATTTCTTGATTGCTTGTTCCATTAGTAGCATCTGTTATGCCCTAATTTGGAATAAGTCCTAAGCAGGCCTAAATGGGATAGAATAATATTGCATCGCATATAATGGGCCTAGGAAATGAGAATGGGTCACTAAAGTTCATCATCACAGAGAAATTCATTACATTATTCTGTAAGGTGACATCGCTAGCGAGCCCCAAGGGACGGGGTCGCAGTTCACAAGGTCTAGCGAGGCCTAGAGGTCCAGCGTGGCCTAGAGTATACTTATTATGAAGGCTTACGGTCAGACCCAGCGAGGTCGCGTGAGTGCGATTATCTCCATACATCGTGGATCACCTCGCATGACTAGCCCAGCGAGGTCACATGCGAGGTCATCTAGTTTCTTCGTCAGTTTCACTAGTGAGGCTATTTAATTAGAGCATCATGCTAGCCATGGGTAACCTTTTATGGGCCATGGTCATGAGCAGGATAAATGGGTAAAATATATCAGCCCAAGGAGACGTCTAGTGGATTTGGGTCAAGTTGAGCCCATATAAACCCTAGCCCGTCTAGATAACTTCTTCTCCAAGAGAACTACATGTGGCTTGATCCCTATAAATAGGGTACGTAGGCATCTTGTAAAGTTTGAGAAACAGTTCACCCCTGAATATCAATAGACAAGATCAGCCACAAGCAATTACAAATCTCCTCCGTGTTCTTAGCAGAATATCCGTATTTTGCTCCGTGATTCCAGCAACCTCCAAAATATTGTTATACAATTTTCTCCCTATAACATTTGGCGCTAGAAGAAGGGCTAGTCGTTGAATTGGGAGAACAATGACTAAATCGAACAAGAAGAAAAACGGAGTGGGGCAGACCCCGGGGTCGAACAAGAAAAACAAAGACGACACACAGAGGAAGGATTCACCAGAGAGCGAGGCACTTGGAGATGAGACCAAGGATGAGTTTGAGAAGGAAAAAACACCACCCCCTGTCCAGAAGGTGACATTAGGTAGCGAAGTCATGTCTTTTCTAAAGGGGATTGGAGACACAGTGGCATCCGTGCAGGAAAGGATGACTAAGATGGAGAAGCGACACAGCTCTAGGGGTGTAAAGAGGAATGCAAGAACGAGACCCCAATCCCATCAGGGGGAAGGAAATAAAGGCCCCACCAAGAAGCTAATAGATGACTTTGACGATGTGGTAACAGATCAAACGAATCTTGATTGGGACGAAGAGGAAGCTACTATGGAAGAAAAAGGGGGCTCGCATGGTAAGCCCGCCTCATCTGAAGGACAATCAGTAAGTGTCTTTGACCGTCTTGGTAGGAATCTGACTGAGCACGATCTTCGCCTCAAGTTAGAAAGGGTTAACAATGGTAAGGAGGGAGGATCTAAAAACAAAAGCAAGGGTTCTTATCGACCAGTGTCTCCACTTCGAGATCGTGAGCGGTCATATCGTCACGATGACAGACCCCCCTCTCACAGAGAGAGTGAGCGGTCCCATCGTCGTGACGACAGACCCCCATCTCATCGAGACCATGAGCGATCCCAACATCGCGAGGAGGATCTTAAAAAGAAGGATCTCAAAAATGATCATGAGGAGTCTAGTGCCCCTAAGAAGACTCAATCTCATCATGAAAGTACTGGAGAGAAGGGAAAGGAAGACAAGGAGGCCAAAATTGGGGACTACAAGTTGGAAGAGCTAAAAAAGGCCTTGGATGCGATGAATAATGAGAAAGGGATTTTTAGTACTATGGGCTCATCTTCGCCCTTCACCCATGAAATTCGAACTGCTCCACTTCCTGCAGTGTTTCGAGGCCATCATTCTGATATGACCTATAATGGCGATACTGATCCAGCAGAGTTTGTGATTCGATTCAATAATGAGATGGATGTTTATTAGGTCTCGCAGCTAGAGAGGTGTAGACTGTTTGCGGCCTCGCTGAGGGGAAGTGCTCAGCAGTGGTTTTCAAAGCTTGGGGCTCTAGTTACCATTGATTCTTGGGAACAGTTTGTAGACATCTTTATCAAGCAGTTCCAATCCTCGATGCTTTATGCACCCCCTATGTCCACTTTGGCTAACATTAAGCAAAGGGAAGGAGAGAGCCTGCAAAAATATTTTAAAAGATTCAATGCCGAAGTCCCTAAGGTGCGAGGAGCAAATGATGAGGCTGTAAAGAATTTTCTCATTGCAGGATTGCGAGATGGAACGAAGCTTTGGAAGAAATTACAAGCATCCGCACCCAGTACGCTCGCTGAGTTATACAAAGAGGCAGAACCTTTTCAGCGGGTTGAGAAATCAATGGAAGAGTTAAGAAAGAGCAAAGGAGAAAGTAGTGGAAGCAAGAGTAAGGGAGTAAAGAGAAAGGACTCTCGGAGCCCCAAGTGAAGACAAGATCGTAGTCCAAGCCCGAAAAGAAGGGACCGCGATCCCCCAAGGCGTTCCCTACCTTGGGCTCATCCAGCTAGAGATGAAGACAAATTCACCCCCCTGGTTGCCTCCGTTGATCATATCTATTCAGTCAATGCTAACAAGGGGATGTTTACAAAACCTCCTATCATGGGTGCACAAGAAACTTGGAATACAAAGAAATATTACGATTTTCATGAACAAACGGGGCATGATACTGCAGATTGTTGGCACCTTAAAGAGCAAATTGATCGTTTAATTCGAGAAGGAAAGTTAACTAAGTGGGCAGTTCGGGAAGTAAAGAAACATCAAGGAAACTCTGGCAAATCAGGATTGGGATATAACAATGTCCCTCTTGTTGGACAGAATGTGGCACCTCTCAAGGAGAGGGAAGAACGAAGCAATAGTATCCATGTAATCATATGAGGGCCTCATATTGGAGGAGACAGTAACAAGGCCAGAGAGAGGTATGCTCGCGAAGCCAGAGATCGACCCCTCACGAATGTTCATCATCTGCAGGAAAGGCCCCCAAAGCTCTTTAAGGGGGAGGATACAAATATTATGTTCACAGAAGAAGATGCGAAGTGGGTCCACCATCCTCATTCTGACGCTTTGGTAGTTCGAGTTCGTATTGGATCTCAGAATGTATATAGAGTCTTAGTGGACAACGGAAGTGCTGTGAATGTCTTAATGTATGATGTTTATAAGAAGATGAGATACGTGGACAAGGACCTTATTCCTACAGTGGGGCATCTTTATGGATTCACTGGAGCTTCGGTCAGTGTGAAAGGCCTCATCAAGCTTCCTATTACTTTAGGGGATGAGCCCTGCATCACCACCCAAGTTGCAGATTTCATGGTCGTGGATCAACCATCGGCTTATAATGCTATAGTAGGAAGGCCAATACTGAAGGAGATGAGGGTGGTTACTTCTATTTACCACCTCGCGATGAAGTTCCCCACTCTGCAGGGTGTGGGTTGTGTTAGAGGAATTCAGCATGAATCTCGGGCGTGCTACAACAGGGCCATTAAATCAGCAGAAAAGGGGAGCAGCTCTATGACAGAAAAAATGGAGTGCTAGGAGGAAGAAAGGGCTCGCAAAGATGCTTCGCGACCCCCGGTTGGGTGTAATATAATATCTATCGAAGAGTTGCCAAAGGATTTGTAAGAACCCAGGTTTTTGTAATATTTCTAAAATGATCATAAACAACGATTGGTGGAAGTCATGTAAAATTTTTAAGATCATATTAAATGAATGAAGAAGTATTTATACTTTTATGAATAAAGTATCGTTGTACAAAGAAGAAAGGGAATGCAGAAACCGTCAAATTACGTAGATTTTCACTTTTATTAAATATTGGTATAAATATGGGATATTGAGGTTAATAAAATCTCTAAGCTAAGTTAAACACCAAGGCAAGGAATTATGGAATTTATTAGAAGAATTTTAATGACAAATGTTCAAGAACGATGAAAGAAATTTCTACACGACGAAACGTTTTTACAAGAAAATCTCCAAACTTGCATATGGAATTAAATGGTAAGGATTCGTTGATTATTAAGGTGAGTAATATACATGCAAGTACCATGCAATATTCCATGCAAGTGCCATGCAAAATAATTAGTTTTAAATCAAACTAATTATTTCAAATTCAATCAAATTAGAGTGAATAGTAAAGGGGACAAACTTTCTTGATTTAGGGAGACAAATTGGAAAGTGGGTGTCCTACACTTTTACTATGGTATGGCTGCATCCTTGAGTGTAATTTAACTTCATAATTCAGTTGCTAATCACACCCAAGCATCCAAGAAAAACAAGAAACTCTCTCACCCATTTTCAAGAAATTCCCGACCAAACTCTATAGGGGTGTCCTTCCGATTTTTTTTCACCCACTTCCCCTCATCGGAAAATTATGAAAAAAAAATCCAGTTCTTCTATACATCAATACGGAGTTGCGGATTTAATTTCGTAATTTTTCAAGGTCGTTTGATTGGTCAAATAAATTCGACAAGTTGCTGCTCCTCTTCCACTTTTCTGGATACTTTCCAAGATAGCCAAGAAAAATGAATTTTGTCTCCAAGCTCTACTCGTCCTAAAATCATCAAAATATTTCTGGGATTACTTCATGATATATCCAGGGTGAGGATTTAATTTCATGATTTTACACTAAGTATAGCTTGCTCAAATAAAATCAAGAAGTTCTTGAGTAAAGAATAACTTCTTATGAACCTTTGTTTAGATCTTGAAGTTTGAGGGTTATAATAGCTTGTGGACTTGATCTCAAGCCTTGTTAAGCTTGGTTAAGGTTGTTAAGACTCCAAGGAAGGTAAAATACTCACACCCACCTTAAACTTCATGAGTTATAAGTTGATTTGAAAGATTGATGCAAGTATGTACATGTTTAAGGGGTTTGTGATGTTTTAACATTTATAAGTATGGGTAAATTTTGAGTAGTAATAAATGGATATTACCATTGGCATTATAGACCCTTGATGATGTTTATATGATCTTGATGGTGTGTGGTTGAATTAAGTGGTTAGATGGAGTTCATGGATATTGGTAAGATTCGATTTATAGTCGTTATAATGCCAAAATTTTGTTAAACCACTTGTGCAGAATCACCCGAATTATATGAGTGTTGTTTTTGGGCAAAATTTCTTGGAAACTTGTAGATCTGACCTTGTAGAGTAATTGAGAATTTGAATCTCATAAAAAGGATTTACGGTCTATGAGTTATGCTTGTTTTAGTGAAACCGGTTAAAACGGGTGAATTGTTAAGATGGACTGACTTTACAAAGCCAAACGAGCCCTTTAAAATTGGTCTGTTATTATGAAATTTTTACAGTAGCTAGGTGGTATGTCCAGGAAGTTCTCTGAAAAATTTGAGCTTAACAGGGTAAATGGTCGATTTTATAAAAATTCGGGAGCGAAGGTTGTTCAAAGCAAATCGCCATTAGAATAAAAACTTGGAAAGTGAATGGAGATTTGGTTAAGTGAAATGGTCTTGAAAAATGGAATTAATATGTAATGCATGTTATAGGGAGTATTTGACCTATGCGAATATGTTAAGGAGGTGAAGAGTTTATTTGGTTCGTTATCACGTTTTACGAGTTGAGTACTCGTAAAGAGTCGATAATTCAAGCTTAGAATTAACGATGCCTTTATGCTTATGTTATAGATTATTGGACCATCCCTCGCACCCCGACTACTCCGAGATTTCAAGGCAAGTTTTCGAAACTTGTACTTCATGTATTTTCAAACTGTTGTTGTTGTGGTATAACTGTTATGAACTGTTTTAAAATTATTTTTGCGAATCAACATGAAATATATGGTTTATTTATGTTGATTTATAAACCTGTTTAGCAAGTACGTATGCATGAATACATATATACATGTATGCGATGTTGTGTTAAAAGTTCCAAGTAGGGTATGATAACACCCTTTCTTAGTAGGGGAGTCGGAGATATTTCGTCCGGATAAGGATATAAAAACCCGGAAGTCTCCGGAGATGATATATGACTTATATTTAGTTTTAAAAATAATCCAATAAATATAAATTCGATATTTTCAGATTAAAAATTCCTTTGATGATATTAATAAATATTATTTGAATATTTATTAATAAGTTGAATATGATTTTCAATTGAGGATTGTGAGTAAATATTTATTTAATAAATATTATTTAAATATTTATTGAATATTGTAAGCTTATTATTTATTTAATATATTATTTGAATATTTATTAAATATTCCAGGATGATTTACAAATCATATTATTTATTTCAAAATTATTTAAAACTTTAAAAAAATTATTTTAAATATTTTCTGATCGTCGAAAAAGTATTTAAAAATGGATCGGGTTCCCATTTCTTCACTGACTATAGCTTCATTCATCGAAAAGTATCGCTACCTCGCTCAAACTTATCAAAACTCGGGAACCCAAGGTTTTGGGAGCTAGTATTAATTATTTTCTTCCTTCGCTACCAATAAGAAATGCACCCTACCTAGTAAGGAGGGGCTCAGGTTTGACTAAACACTCAAAAACTCCGACCAGCTCCCAAATTATGTTTGATGATGCGATTCTTAGTAATCAAAATTCGTTGACTAAAGTCAACCCACACATCAGAGTTACTTCCTCAATTACTCATGGAAGTAAAGTTGTAATGATTATCAAACCAGTTGTCAAGCTTTGTGCTTGGGGGAAACTGAATTAAATTCTGTTCCTACGATGCATAGAATTCTCTCAGGGATTGGAGGAAGAGGGGACATCGCCTTCGGGCATAGTCCAAATATTAAGGCCCATATGCGGTCAGGATGCGGCCCGATAAGGGAACGTCGTCCTTCTACTAGTAGAGAAGCAGAGGCACGATATATTGGCTGATCACCAGATATCGTGGAAGAGGCTCCAGCATAATCCCATTCTTCCAATTGGAATTGTACTGTAACACTGTAATGAAAGCCTAGATGCTCAATTACCGATAGTGTTAACAGAATGATGAACTATTCAAAGTACCTCAGGAATTCTTCGTTATATTTCTGGATAAAGAATGAAAAATGTTTAATGATGGTACAATATCAGTATACAATATGGCATATGGTTTATGTTAACAAAAGTACTTTGAAAACTATTATTATATGGCTGAGCTGTATTGCTCACTCTTGCTTTTCTTTCATATATACCACCACACAACAACAGATACTCATGGCAAGAACAAGGCAGACCCTCCGCAAAAGCGTGCTAACCGGCCAGCAGTTTAGGAGACTGTTTACGAGGCAGGTACCAGGGCAGCACCCAGTAGCATTACCACAGGTGAGCAGACTAAGTTGGATAGGTTTACAGCTTAGGTTGGTTAGATTTATTTACAAGCATGACTTGTGTAAGTTTCTGAAAACCAAACCTCCTTTTGGACGCAAGTGCCACCTTAGATGGTAATTCCTTTTTAAGTTGAACTTTTGAGATTATGACAATTTGGGTTTGTAATAACTATTTCAAGATGGTTGTAATAACTTATTAATATTTTAATTTCGTCTCTGAGCCTATAATCTGTAAATGTTGAGGGTGATTGAGGGATCACAACATACTAAAATGAAGATTAAGAATAATGAATATTAAAATGGGAATTAAGGATAGAGTGACAGCCTGGATCTCCGACCCCGGATCTAGGGGTGTTACAGAAATGGTATCAGAGCGTTAGGTTATAATCTCAGAGTCGATAGGAAGGTTTAAGGACCCAAACCCTTACCAAAACATATTCGGACTAATAGACATAGCCCTAACAACATTAAGCCCAATAAGGGAACTACTTATCAGAACCTCAAGGATAGTAACATTTTTCCCTTTTTGTGTAGATACCCGAGGATGTAGAGCTACCTGAGAGTTCCGAGCAGCGATATGATGATGCTCTTCTGAGAGCTGTAGATGAGCCTGATGTTGAGACAGGTAGAGAGATAGTCCAGGAGGAGGATCCCGAGGAGGATCCCAGAGCTGATGACCCTATTCATGTAGAGGACCCAGTGGATTCAGATGAGCCAGATAGTGACCCAGAGGAGGACCCCATGGACGATGTTCCAGCTGACCCCACACCCGGAGAGGAGCCTGAGGATGAGGAGGTGGTTTGGACTGATATCCCTATGCACTCCCCTCTCCTCAGAGAGGATTCATCCCCTAGTGGATTTCATTGGGATACTGATATGGATGGTGACTCAGAGGAGCCTATTTTAGAGGATGGAGAGACTGAGGTTGCCCCGGAGAGTGAACCGGTTAGTCCTCCCATACAGGTTGTTAGAGCCACTGAGTACGACTGGATGGTGACCAGTATGACCACCGACCTGGTGGCAGCGGAGGCCCGAGTAGCTGAGCTGAGGTTCCAGCTAGCTGAGGAGAGACGAGCGAGACTATACTCCCAGGGGAGAGCCTCTGGAGCTAGACAGATGAGGCGGACAGTCCTGGGGATTGAGAGGAGGGCTCTCACCCGCCTTAGAGCACTTCCACGTTCCCACCGCAGGAGGAGGATCCGCAGAAGTGATGCAGAGAGAGTCCTTTCGAGGACTATGCGCCGAGTTAGGGAGGCGATACGCTTTCACGCAGATTGATGGAAGGTTGACCAGTTCAGTCTTCTAGTACAGAGGAATGTTGTAGTAGTTTTACTTTTGATAGCGATGTCAGTTCCGTAGTATATTTCCTCTGGATAGAAAGACATGTTAACTTGCTTTTGATGTACTTTTATATATTTCATTCTTATGTTGTACTTGAAACCGTGACTCTGAGAAGTCACTAGCATTAATATGATGTAATTTTCGTTTGATTTAGCAACTGTTTCCATTTAAGTTTTCATATACATATGATGCCATGATCGTTTGATAGCTATTTATGAGGTGCATATATGCCTGTAAAAGATTTCACCTTCGAGGTGCAAATCACAGAAAACCAGACTAAAAAAAATGAGGAAACCCTAACAGAATTTTTATAAATTTATACTTTTAGAAAAATGCCACCAAGGAGAAACACAAGAACTCACCCTACCGAGTCCGCCACTCATGGTAGTAACCAACACAGGGAAGAAGAACGCCGTCACCCAGAACCGGAGGATGAGGGAGATGAGTACAATGAGTTTGAAGATGAGGATTATGAGGAAGAAGAAAAGGACCCTATGGAACAGTTTATGCGCCTGATGAGGCAAAATCTGGAACGCCAGCCGCGACCCCAGCCACCACCCCGTGGCCCTAACAATGAAATAGCCAATGCTTTTAAGGCATTTAAATCAATTAAACCCCCAGAATTCCAGGGGACAGTAGACCCCGTTGAGGCCAGGGCTTGGTTGAAGGAGATGGAAAAGACCTTTGAGATTATGGGCACTGAGGAAGCCCAGAAAACTATTTTTGCTACATACCTGCTTAAGGGAGAGGCCAACTATTGGTGGGAGGCCAAGAAAAATGTGGAACCAGCTGGAGTGGTTACATGGGACAGATTCACAGAGTTATTCTTGGAAAAGTACTTTCCAAGGTTTATGGAGACCCAGATGGAACTCAAGTTCCTAGAGCTTAAACAAGACAATATGACTGTAGCTGAATATGAGGCTAGGTTCACTGAGCTATCAAGGTTCGCTCCAGATTATGTGAACACTGAAATTAAGAGGACAAGGAGGTTTCAACAAGGATTGAAACAGTGGATCCAGAACCGTGTCGCGGTGTTAGAAATTACAGATTACGCCACTCTAGTACAAAAGGCGTCAATTGTGGAGGCAGGAAGTGAGCAGTCTCAGAAGGACAAGATCATGAAGAAAAGAAAGTTTGAAAGTCGAAGTAGTGGTGCTACAAGTGGGAGTTTCTCCAGCAAGTTTGTTAGAGGAACAGTGACCCAGCCAGCCAAAAGCACAGGGTTTAACAGAGCAGAAAGCAAGAGTGTTGGCCAAGGAGGTGGGTCAACTAGGGCACCCATATCAGGACAGTCGCGCCCTCCCCTACCTAATTGTAAGACTTGTGGGAAGAAACATTTAGGAGTATGTCTCCAGGGTACGACGACGTGTTTCAAGTGTGGACAGATCGGACACTATTCCAACAATTGCCCCCAGAGGAACTCAATCATGAAATGTTTCCAGTGTGGAGGTACGGACCACTGGAAGAAAGATTGCCCTAAACTGAAACCGACAGGATCAAGGATGAGCGGTACTGCATCCAATCGACCACCCACCGCTAGAACTTTCAACATGACAGTGCAAGATGCAGTGAGGGATGAGGATGTCATCGCAGGTACCCTCTCCCTTAACACCTTGAGTGCAAATACTTTGTTTGATTCTGGAGCTACTAAGTCTTTTATATCACAAGATTTTGCATGCAAACTAAACTTGAAACCTGAAATGTTAAAGGAACGACTAATGGTAGAAATAGCTAACCATGAAGTGGTTCCTGTGAGCCAGATATACCCTAACTGCGATATAGTAATAGGAGGTCACCACTTTCAGGCAGACCTAATTCCGTTTAAGTTAGGCGGATTCGATGTCATTTTAGGGATGGATTGGTTGGCAAGTAATGGTGCCCAGATTGATTGCAAGAGCAAGAAAGTTAGGATAAGGGTGTCAGGAAAGAAAGAGGTCATATTCAAAGGACAGCGACAGACTCAAAAATTCTTGACTGTTGCTCAAGCGAAAAAGTTAGTACGAAAGGGCAGTGAGGCCTACTTAGCTTATGTATTAGACACGAAGCAAAGAAACCCTGAACTGAAGGACATTCCAGTTGTCAGGGAATTTGAAGATGTATTTCCAGAAGACCTTCCTGGGTTACCACCCGATAGGGAAATCGAGTTTGCGATAGAATTAGCACCAGGAATCGCACCAGTTTCAAAAGCCCCCTATCGATTGGCCCCCGTTGAGATGAAAGAACTGGCCACTCAGTTGCAAGAACTGTTGGATAAGGGCATGATAAGACCAAGTGTGTCCCCATGGGGTGCCCCAGTGTTGTTTGTAAAGAAAAATGATGGTAGTATGAGGCTATGTATAGACTACAGAGAGTTGAATAAGTTAACCATTAAGAACAAGTACCCCTTGCCTAGGATTGACGACCTTTTTGACCAACTCAAGGGAGCAGTTCACTTTTCGAAGATAGACCTGAGAACGGGGTACCATCAGTTAAAGATCAAACCGGAAGATATACCCAAGACTGCTTTTCGCACTAGGTACGGCCATTATGAGTTTCTAGTGATGTCCTTTGGACTGACTAACGCCCCCGCGGCATTCATGGACTTGATGAACCGAGTATTCAAACAATACCTAGACAAGTGTGTCATAGTTTTCATTGATGATATTTTGATTTATTCAAAGACTGAGGAAGAACATGCGGAACACTTGAGGATAGTCCTAGGAATCCTGAGGGAAGAAAAGTTGTATGCCAAATTCTCTAAATGCGAATTTTGGTTGAGGGAGGTACAATTCTTAGGTCATGTGGTTAGTAGTGAAGGAGTACTAGTTGACCCTGCCAAAATAGAGGCAATATCAAAATGGGAAAGACCGACCACCCCGACCGAAGTAAGAAGTTTCGTGGGACTAGCCGGGTATTATAGGAGGTTTGTGCAAGACTTTGCCAAACTGGCAGCCCCATTGACCCGACTCACCAGAAAGACTGAAAAGTTTGTATGGAATGAGAAATGTGACGAGAGCTTTCAAGAGCTAAAGAAAAGATTAATGACCTCCCCAGTGCTAGCACTGCCAGATGATAAGGGGGACTTTGTGATCTATAGTGATGCATCGCATAAAGGACTAAGTTGCGTGCTCATGCAGCACGGTAAGGTGATTGCATATGCTTCCCGACAGTTAAAGGAGTATGAAGTAAGATACCCTACCCATGATTTAGAGCTAGCCGCGATAGTCTTCGCATTAAAGATATGGAGGCATTACCTATATGGAGAAAAGTGTGAAATTTACACAGATCATAAAAGCCTCAAGTACATCTTTACCCAGAAAGAATTGAATATGAGACAGAGAAGATGGCTAGAGTTAATCAAGGATTACGATTGTGAGATTCGTTATCATCCAGGAAAGGCCAATGTGGTGGCCGATGCCCTTAGCAGGAAGGAAAGGCTCAAGATGATGACTTCAGCAGAAGAATTAATAAAGGAAATGGAGAAGCTAGAAATCGAAGTTAAGACATTGAGAAGTAGCCAAGAAGTGTTAATGGGAATTCAGATCCAGCCTCCATTATTGGAAAAGATTCGAATATGCCAAGAGCAAAAGATGGAAGAGGAAAAGAACTCGGAGGAAGAGATATTGACCGGGGAGGAAATTAAGTGTGAAAGAGATGCAGGAGGAATCATGAGATATGCAACGAGAATTTGGGTCCCAAATGTTCAGGAACTAAAGGATGAAATCCTATATGAAGGACATAACTCAAGGTACTCTGTGCACCCAGGTACCACGAAGATGTATAGAGATTTGAAAGAATACTATTGGTGGCCCAACATGAAGAAGGATGTGACAGAATGGGTCAATAGATGTTTGACCTGCCAACGGGTAAAGGCAGAACACCAACGACCTAGTGGACTACTGCAACCCCTAGAGATTCCAGAATGGAAGTGGGAGCACCTAGCCATGGATTTTTTAGTAGGACTCCCAAGGACCAAGACTAACCATGATGCGATATGGGTAATCGTCGATAGGTTGACTAAGTCCGCCCACTTTCTCCCAATTAATGAGAGGTACACGGTCGATAGATTAGTAGACATCTATATAAGGGAAATTGTGGTACGACATGGAGTTCCCGTGACCATTGTATCCGACAGAGACCCGAGGTTTAACTCCAGGTTCTGGAGGAGCTTTCAAGACTGTGTGGAAACCAAGCTAAATATGAGTACTGCATACCACCCCCAGACTGACGGACAAAGTGAAAGAACAATACAGACCTTAGAGGACATGCTGAGGGTGTGTGTTATGGATTTCAAGGGAAGTTGGGAAGAGCACTTACCATTGATTGAGTTTGCTTATAACAACAGTTATCACTCGAGTATCGGAATGCCCCCATATGAAGCCCTTTATGGCCGGAAATGTCGTTCTCCCTTATGTTGGGAAGAAGTTGGTGAGAGGAAGATATTAGGACCTGAACTGGTACAACAGACAAGAGATGTGATAGTTCTAATCAGGGGAAGATTGGTAGCAGCCCAAGACAGACAACGTAAGTATGCCGACTTAGCTCGGAAGGATAGAGAATATGAAGTAGGAGATATGGTGCTGCTAAAGGTATCTCCCTGGAAAGGACTGATGAGGTTTGGGAAGAAAGGGAAGTTGAGTCCGAGATACATTGGACCATTCGAGATATTAAGGCGGATTGGACAAGTGGCTTACGAGTTAGCCTTACCTCCAAGTCTGCAGCAAGTACATAACGTTTTCCATGTGTCTATGCTGAGGAAGTACAATCGCAATGCGAAACATATAGTGGAACATGAGCATGTAGATTTACAGCCAGATTTGTCCTACGTCGAGCGACCGGTGGAAATCATAGACCGGAAAGAGCAAGTACTTAGAAACAAGACCATCAGCCTGGTAAGAGTTTTGTGGACTAATCACAATGTCGAGGAATCAACCTGGGAATTGGAAAGCGCCATGCAAGAGAAGTACCCCCATCTGTTCTAGAAATGATTCCGGGACGGAATCCTTTTAAGGAGGGAAGGTTGTAAGAACCCAGGTTTTTGTAATATTTCTAAAATGATCATAAACAACGATTGGTGGAAGTCATGTAAAATTTTTAAGATCATATTATATGAATGAAGAAGTATTTATACTTTTATGAATAAAGTATCGTTGTACAAAGAAGAAAGGGAATGCAGAAACCGTCAAATTACGTAGATTTTCACTTTTATTAAATATTGGTATAAATATGGGATATTGAGGTTAAGAAAATCTCTAAGCTAAGTTAAACACCAAGGCAAGGAATTATGGAATTTATTAGAAGAATTTTAATGACAAATGTTCAAGAACGATGAAAGAAATTTCTACACGACGAAACGTTTTTACAAGAAAATCTCCAAACTTGCATATGGAATTAAATGGTAAGCATTGGTTGATTATTAAGGTGAGTAATATACATGCAAGTACCATGCAATATGCCATGCAAGTGCCATGCAAAATAATTAGTTTTAAATCAAACTAATTATTTCAAATTCAATCAAATTAGAGTGAATAGTAAAGGGGACAAACTTTCTTGATTTAGGGAGACAAATTGGAAAGTGGGTGTCCTACACATTTACCATGGTATGGCTGCATCCTTGAGTGTAATTTAACTTCATAATTCAGTTGCTAATCACACCCAAGCATCCAAGAAAAACAAGAAACTCTCTCTCCCATTTTTAAGAAATTCCCGACCAAACTCTATAGGGGTGTCTTTCCGATTTTTTTTTCACCCACTTCCCCTCATCGGAAAATTATGAAAAAAAATTCCAGTTCTTCTATACATCAATACGGAGTTGCGGATTTAATTTCGTAATTTTTCAAGGTCGTTTGATTGGTCAAATAAATTCGACAAGTTGCTGCTGCTCTTCCACTTTTCTGAATACTTTCCAAGATAGCCAAGAAAAATGAATTTTGTCTCCAAGCTCTACTCGTCCTAAAATCATCAAAATATTTCTGGGATTACTTCATGATATATCCAGGGTGAGGATTTAATTTCATGATTTTACATTAAGTATAGCTTGCTCAAATAAAATCAAGAAGTTCTTGAGTAAAGAATAACTTCTTATGAACCTTTGTTTAGATCTTGAAGTTTGAGGGTTATAATAGCTTGTGGACTTGATCTCAAGCCTTGTTAAGCTTGGTTAAGGTTGTTAAGACTCCAAGGAAGGTAAAATACTCACACCCACCTTAAACTTCATGAGTTATAAGTTGATTTGAAAGATTGATGCAAGTATGTACATGTTTAAGGGGTTTGTGATGTTTTAACATTTATAAGTATGGGTAAATTTTGAGTAGTGATAAATGGATATTACCACTGGCATTATAGACCCTTGATGATGTTTATATGATCTTGATGGTGTGTGGTTGAATTAAGTGGTTAGATGGAGTTCATGGATATTGGTAAGATTCGATTTATAGTCGTTATAATGCCAAAATTTTGTTAAACCACTTGTGCAGAATCACCCGAATTATATGAGTGTTGTTTTTGGGCAAAATTTCTTGGAAACTCGTAAATCTGACCTTGTAGAGTAATTGAGAATTTGAATCTCATAAAAAGGATTTACGGTCTATGAGTTATGCTTGTTTTAGTGAAACCGGTTAAAACGGATGAATCGTTAAGATGGACTGACTTTACAAAGCCAAACGAGCCCTTTAAAATTGGTCTGTTATTATGAAATTTTTACAGTAGCTAGGTGGTATGTCCAGGAAGTTCTCTGCAAAATTTGAGCTTAACAGGGTAAATGGTCGATTTTATAAAAATTCGGGAGCGAAGGTTATTCAAAGCAAATCGCCATTAGAATAAAAACTTGGAAAGTGAAATGGAGATTTGGTTAAGTGAAATGGTCTTGAAAAATGGAATTAATATGTAATGCATGTTATAGGGAGTATTTGACCTATGCAAATATGTTAAGGAGGTGAAGAGTTTATTTGGTTCGTTATCACGTTTTACGAGTTGAGTACTCGTAAAGAGTCGATAATTCAAGCTTAGAATTAACGATGCCTTTATGCTTATGATATAGATTATTGGACCATCCCTCGCACCCCGACTACTCCGAGATTTCAAGGCAAGTTTTCGAAACTTGTACTTCATGTATTTTCAAACTGTTGTTGTTGTGGTATAACTGTTATGAACTGTTTTAAAATTATTTTTACGAATCAGCATGAAATATATGGTTTATTTATGTTGATTTATAAACCTGTTTAGCAAGTACGTATGCATGAATACATATATACATGTATGCGATGTTGTGTTAAAAGTTCCAAGTAGGGTATGATAACACCCTTTCTTAGTAGGGGAGTCGGAGATATTTCGTCCGGATAAGGACATAAAAACCCGGAAGTCTCCGGAGATGATATATGACTTATATTTAGTTTTAAAAATAATCCAATAAATATAAATTGGATATTTTCGGATTAAAAATTCCTTTGATGATATTAATAAATATTATTTGAATATTTATTAATAAGTTGAATATGATTTTCAATTGAGGATTGTGAGTAAATATTTATTTAATAAATATTATTTAAATATTTATTGAATATTCTAAGCTTATTATTTATTTAATAAATATTATTTGAATATTTATTAAATATTCCAGGATGATTTACAAATCATATTATTTATTTCAAAATTATTTAAAACTTTAAAAAAATTATTTTAAATATTTTCTGATCGTCGAAAAAGTATTTAAAAATGGATCGGGTTCCCATTTCTTCACTGACTATAGCTTCATTCATCGAAAAGTATCGCTACCTCGCTCAAACTTATCAAAACTCGGGAACCCAAGGTTTTGGGAGCTAGTATTAATTATTTTCTCCCTTCGCTACCAATAAGAAATGCACTCTACCTAGTAAGGAAGGGCTCAGGTTTGACTAAACACTCAAAAACTCCGACCAGCTCCCAAATTATGTTTGATGATGCGATTCTTAGTAATCAAAATCCGTTGACTAAAGTCAACCCACACATCAGAGTTACTTCCTCAATTACTCATGGAAGTAAAGTTGTAATGATTATCAAACCAGTTGTCAAGCTTTGTGCTTGGGGGAAACTGAATTAAATTCTGTTCCTACGATGCATAGAATTCTCTCAGGGATTGGAGGAAGAGGGGACATCGCCTTCGGGCGTAGTCCAAATATTAAGGCCCATATGCGGTCAGGATGCGACCCGATAAGGGAACGTCGTCCTTCTACTAGTAGAGAAGCAGAGGCACGATATATTGGCTGATCACCAGATATCGTGGAAGAGGCTCTAGCATAATCCCATTCTTCCAATTGGAATTGTACTGTAACACTGTAATGAAAGCCTAGATGCTCAATTACCGATAGTGTTAACAGAATGATGAACTATTCAAAGTACCTCAGGAATTCTTCGTTATATTTCTGGATAAAGAATGAAAAATGTTTAATGATGGTACAATATCAGTATACAATATGGCATATGGTTTATGTTAACAAAAGTACTTTGAAAACTATTATTATATGGTTGAGCTGTATTGCTCACTCTTGCTTTTCTTTCATATATACCACCACACAACAACAGATACTCATGGCAAGAACAAGGCAGACCCTCCGCAAAAGCGTGCTAACCGGCCAGCAGTTTAGGAGACTGTTTACGAGGCAGGTACCAGGGCAGCACCCAGTAGCATTACCACAGGTGAGCAGACTAAGTTGGATAGGTTTACAGCTTAGGTTGGTTAGATTTATTTACAAGCATGACTTGTGTAAGTTTCTGAAAACCAAACCTCCTTTTGGACGCAAGTGCCACCTTAGATGGTAATTCCTTTTTAAGTTGAACTTTTGAGATTATGACAATTTGGGTTTGTAATAACTATTTCAAGATGGTTGTAATAACTTAGTAATATTTTAATTTCGTCTCTGAGCCTATAATCTGTAAATGTTGAGGGTGATTGAGGGATCACAACATACTAAAATGAAGATTAAGAATAATGAATATTAAAATGGGAATTAAGGATAGAGTGACAGCCTGGATCTCCGACCCCGGATCTAGGGGTGTTACAGGATTACTTTGACAACTTAGGTATACAAGTAGAACCAGTACCAGGGGCTATTATGATGCAGGCTTCGCATCCAGTATTGGTCCTTCAAGAAGGAATTGTTGAAGAGGCTAGTGATGACGAAGAGAGCCCGGAACAGACAGCTGTGCGAGCCCGTAAGGGGAAATTGGTTCGCAAGGAGAGATCAACATTGGTAGATTTACCTAATGAAATTACTCGAGAAACAACAGTTGTAACTGAATATGGCCTTGTCGGGGCAACCCCTGTGATAGGAGGTTCAAGGCAGGAGGAAGCAGAGTCTTGCAAGGCTCGTGAGGTTGAAATTGATTTATATCCTCGCATCACCGAGCATGTGGAGCGAGCCGGAGCTGCAGAAGACACAGTTTCTATTCTTGTCGATGCCAAGGATTCCATTAAAGTGCTAAGGGTCGGGTCGTAGCTAAACCCTGACCTTAGGGGGAGGCTCGTGGAATTTCTTAAAGCTAATTTGGATGTATTTGCATGGTCTCATGAGGATATGATTGGCATAGATCCTAATGTGATGTGCCACAGGCTTAATATAGACCCCAGTAAAAAAGGGGTGAGGCAGAAGAGGAGACCCATAAGTGGAGAGCGAGCCGAGGCTCTCAAAGAAGAAGTAGACAGGCTCCTCGAGGTCGGGCTCGTTAGGGAATCATTCTATCTTCATTGGCTCGCGAACCCTGTCCTAGTGAAGAAACCGAATGGCAAGTGGAGGACCTGTGTAGATTTCAATGATCTCAACAAGCACTGCCCCAAGGATAGTTTCCCACTCCCAAGGATTGATCAGTTGGTGGATGCGACAGCGGGGCATGCGCTCCTAAGCTTCATGGATGCTTATTCTGGATATAATCAAATACCTATGTACGGGCCCGATCAGGAGCATACCTCGTTCATCACGGATATAGGTCTCTACTGCTACATTGGGATGCCCTTCGGTCTTCTTAATGCCGGGGCCACCTATCAAAGGCTCGTCAACATGATGTTTGAGAAGCAAATTGGGAAGACAATGGAGGTCTATGTTGATGATATGCTTATGAAATCTAAGGAGGCCGGGGATCACATATCCCACCTCGCAGAAATGTTTGACATACTGAGGAAGTACAGAATGAAGCTTAACCCCCAGAAGTGTGTTTTTGGGGTCGAATCGGGGAAATTCTTGGGGTTCATTGTAAACCATAAAGGAATTGAGGCCAATCCAGCCAAGATAAAGGCCCTAATGGAGATGAGGTCACCTAGAAACGTCAAGGAGGTTCAAAGTCTAACTGGAAGGATAGCAGCCCTCAATCGATTTGTTTCTAAATCATCAGACAAGTGTCATGAGTTCTTCAAGGAAATTAAGAAGGTGGGCAAAAATTTTGAATGGACCCCTGAATGCGAGGAGGCTTTCCAAAAAATAAAGGAACACTTAGGCTCACCGCCTCTGCTTTCTAAGCCTAAGGAAGGAGAAGTCCTCGTTGTTTACCTGGCTATCTCAGAGCATGCGCTCAGTGCTGTCCTCGTTCGAGAGGAGGAGAGAGCTCAATACCCTGTTTATTATGTTAGTAAGAAGTTGTTAGATGCGGAGACTCGCTACACCAACATGGAGAAGCTAGCTTACGCTTTGATATTGGCTTCGAGGAAGTTGAGGCTCTATTTTCAGGCACACAGCATTCCGGTTCGTACTGCCTACCCTTTGAGGCAAGTGATGCATAAGCCCGAGGCCTCGAGGTGCAATAAAGGGACAAGCCTTAGCAGATTTTATATTGGAATTCCCTTCCCAATCTGAGGAAGATGCCTGGGCTTTAATAGCGATCCCAGAGGTAATAGACCCCGATGTCAAAAAGGAGAATTCGGCCTCGTGGTGGGAGCTATATGTTGATGGGGCGTCTAATAAAGAAGGAGCTGGGGCCGGGGTCGAGCTCGTTACCCCTGAAGTTTGCAAGTTAAGCAGTGCCGTTCACTTCGCATTTGAAGCTTCCAACAATGCAGCAGAATACGAGGCCCTGATCATTGGTCTCAAACTAGCATTGGAAATGAAGATGGAGAACCTTACAGCCTATAGCGATTCTATGTTAGTGACATACCAACTTTCTTGTGGCTGGCAAGCTAGAGGTGAGCAGATCGAGTTATATCTGTGATGTGCACAGAGGCTGATCAAGAAATTTAACGAAGTCAAAGTGGTTCACATAAGAAGGGAGAAGAATCAGGGAGCAGATGCCCTTGCCAAATTAGGCTCGCGTCGCGAGGCCACTCTACTTGGGATCATTCCGTTGGAAATTCAAAGTAAACCTAATGTTTCGGAAGAATTTGTTATGGAACTATCGAGCCAGGGGTCGACATGGATGACCCCTATATGGGAGTATGTCAAGAATGGAGTTCTCCCTCAAGAAAATAAAGAAGCGAGGAAAGTCAAGTATCAGGCAGCTCGATATGTGATTTATGATGAGGTGCTATACCGAAGAGGGTTCAATACACCACTTTTGAGGTTTGTAGATGGAGAAGAATGCAATTACATCCTAAGGGAGGTCCATGAAGGAATATGTGGCAATCACTCGGGGGGTAGTTCCCTAGCTCAAAAAATCTTACGACAAGGGTATTTCTGGCCTACATTGAAAAGAGATACTTTTGAGTTCGCTAGAAAGTGTGATAAATGTCAGAGAAACGCCAATTTTAGTAATGCTCCAGTAGCGAACCTCACCTCGCTGATGAGCCCCTGGCCCTTTGCTATGTGGGAGATCGATCTTATTGGTGAACTCCCCAAAGCCAAAGGAGGAGTCAAATATGCAGTCGTGGCCGTGGACTACTTCACCAAGTGGGCTGAAGCTGAGCCCCTCGCTACCATCACGGCCAAAAAATTAAAGGACTTTGTGTACAGGGCTATTGTATGTCGCTATGGAATCCCATATCAGCTCATATCAGATAATGGGAAGCAATTTGACAGTAAGGAGATGAAAGAGTTTTGTGAAAATTTGGGGATAAAGAAAAGTTTCTCTGCTGTGAGCCATCCTCAAACAAATGGTCAAACCGAGGCCATTAACAAAATAATTAAACATACCCTGAAGGCTAAATTGGAGAAGAGCAAGGGCAGTTGGCCTGTGGAGTTACCAAGGGTCTTGTGGTCATACAACACGACGCCGAGATCTACCACCGGAGAGACCCCATTTTCTTTGACTTATGGATGCGAGGCCATGGTGCCCGTTGAGGTGGGCTCGTTCAGGAGAGAACATTACGACCCTGAAGCAAATGAGGTCAATCACAGGCTATATTTAGACATGATTCAGGAATCAAGGGAGGAGGCTCAGTTAAGGCTCGCAGCTTATCAAAGAAGAGCTGTGAGGTATTATAATGGGAAGGTTCGTGTGCCGCATCTTCGCGTGGGGGACTTGGTGCTTAGGAGAACGATGCCTAACACCAAGGTCTCAGCTCATGGAGTCTTTGGAGCCAATTGGGAGGGGCCCTATAAAATCTATGCTGTTATCAATGAGGGGACTTATTATCTAACAGATATGGATGATAAGGTCGTACCTCGAGCTTAGAATGCAGAGCATTTAAGGAAATACTATCAGTAGAGGCCTCGCCCCTGGTAGTCTCTATCTATCATTACTTAGCATGAATAAATTCATATAAAGTACTGGGGGTAGTGATCATATAGACACCTCCTCTTTATGATGTAATGAAAGTTGGGCATCGTCCCTAGTATTTATATATGAAGTTTGTTCTCCACAAACATTGTGCAATTTTTATTTTTTCTGTTAGCATTTTAAATTTTCAGGACTAGGCCAGCACAGTGGATACGAGGCCGAATCCCCCTCAGGTCAAGGAGGATGTGAGCGTACACTTACTGCGACCTGAGGGACTGTTCTCGAAGATTAGTTATTGAAAAGCATACCTACTCAAAGAAGTTCAAAATGAAAAAAGTAAAGGGGTGAACTCAGCCTCGGGATCGTGTCTGTGACCTCGCAAGGAAGGCACCGCATGTCATGATTCCAAAGGGGATGAGGCATACTTTGAAGTTTATAAAGCAAATATAAAAGTTACAAGAAAAAGGAAAGCTACGCAGCTGCGAGGCCAATCTACTTGGCAATGTTTCGAATATACAAAGGATGAAAGCAATATTAACTACAGACAGTTAAGAGTAGACACAATATATTTTACGAGGAAACGAAGACATGTAACATGCAAGATGTTATAACAGTTATCGAAATTCCAATAGTTAATGGGTCGCTATGTGAGCCCAATAAGTTATCAAGACAGTTATAGAAAAATATTACATGTTGCGAGACATTCAAGGGGTGTCCGCATCCCCAGTTCAGTAATCAGAGTCAAAAGAAAAGAGTTCATTATGTAGCGGCTTCATTTGTATTGGTCAGGGTGGCTTCGCTAGCGAGCCTGGCTGCCTCCTTTGCATCTTCTTCTTCGATCTCTTTGCGAAGAGACTCTGCAAATTCAGCGTTACCAGGCCCAAGCCTTTCCCAGTCGAATTCGGGGATCTTTCGTATAAATGTCTTCATGAATTCGACCTGGGCAGCCTCCACCACGGTGTCATGATCAAGTTTGGCGGCCTCAAGCTCCTTCTTCAGCTTTTTCAACTCTTCCTCGTGCTCCTTTTTGAGATCTTCCTCGTGCTTCTCTGCCTCTTTCAAAGATTTGTTGAGAGCGTTCTTCTCCGAGGTGACACTCTTAAGCTCAGATCGAAGGCTGGCAGTCTCTCTCTCAAGGGTTCGTTTATGGGTCTCCATCAACGACCTCCTATCTTCCTCCAATTTAAACCTAAGGACTTTAACATCCTTCTCTAGCTTGGCATTGACATGTGTTACGCTCTTCAACTCCTTAAGATGCGAAGTCTGACGAATGAACGCCTCGGCTAAGCACTTAGAAAGAGATTCGGCATTTTCAGCCAGCTCGGCCCCCACCCAGCTTGTGCATTCCTCTTCAGTGGCATGATTATATCCATGCTTGGCAAATAGGTGATGGACAGGAGTGGCAGTTGCTGGAGGCTTCGGAACATGGAGCACGGGCCCGTCTCTTCTAGATCTCTTTGAAGCATGTTCTTCAGGGGTACCCTAGACTTGTTGGAGAGTTTCAATGTTTGTTGTCAATGGAGGAGGAGGCGGGAGTTCGGTAGTCTTTGGTTTTTGGGGGACTGTAGTAGTTTTCGCTACGGGGACGGACCCACTTTTTTAGAGAAAGGGAGGCCTGCGACCACTTTTGCCTGACATACCTGAAAAATGGGAGTAGAATACAATTAAAAGTTATAAACAAATCATGATAATGCAAGTTATGAAAATGCGAAGACAGCAAAGATTGAAGCAATAATAAGGCTGGCAAGGTTGGAGTAATGGTCGCATTGCGACGAGGAGAATACCCTCACTAGTGGTAACTACAATTCGAGAGGACGAGGCCTCCTCATGTGCTTTTCTTTTCAATGAAGCCTTCTTCGCACTTGAAGGCCTCGTCTTTGAAGGAAAACCAACTCCTTCTTTCAGGAAACCGCACTCAACCAGATTCTCGAGAGAAAGTAGGGTTCGAATGTTGCGGGCTTCTCGTGGAGTTTTCAGCACATCATCAACACGTTTCTTCTCCTCGCCCTTCAGGACGGTTCGCACTTGACCAACTGCGATCTCATCAAGGATGAATTAGAGTACGGATTGAATAAAAGGAGGGTGAAGTTAAAAAGATAGCTCCATACCTGGGAGGTAGTTAAAGGAAGTTTTTACTCTGGGCACCTCGTTGACATAGAAGTAAGGTCCTTTCCATGAGCCCGCGTTACTTGGAGCACTATGATAAAGTTCTTTTTTGTTGAACTCTGGCCAGACTGAGAAATAGACGTATCCGAAGTCTGAGGCCCCGCATCGCTTCAGTTGCAGAAAATAGCCCATGGTCCTCGCATCTAACTTGGGATATTCAAGTTTATGGTAAAGAACGTAGAGGGCAAGTATGGCTCTGTAGCCGTTGGGGTTTATTTGGATCGGGGCCAGGTGGTACGTTTCACAGACATCCCTAATAAAAGGGTGGAGGGGAGACGCCTATTTTCATCATCGACGAGGTCAAGACCATTCGAGGCACTCTGCCACCATTTTCTTCGTGATTAAAGCGATAGCATCGCATTGTAGATTTGGGAAGAATAATTTTGCCTTCTGGCCTAAATATGTCAACAGCCTTAGCTAAAGATTCTGCATCTAGGGTCGTTGAAAGATCCCTGCAGGCTAGGGTGCGAGGCTGGCCAGGTTTCACTTTCGAGCCCACCTCAATATCCTCTGGACGAGGTCCACCAACATATATAGTTCCTTCTAGATCGGGCTGAGGAGTTGGTACGTAAGGACGGGGAGAAGCTTCTGGTATGTAATTATAATCAGTAAAATTGATGACCTTGGCTACTTCATCAAGGCCGCCATCATCAGAGGAAGGCTCCTCATAATCAGAATCATCAGAATTGGCCTCGTTGTCATCTTCACCTTCGCGCTCATAATAGGCGTCGCCTAGCGAGTTTGTAGAGGAGCTGCTAGCAATTGTTATGGGGGTTGTAGGAAGAAGATTCTTGTTAAGAGGGGAGAGAAGTTTGGGGATACTAGAAAAGAGTTGATTTCTTTTTTCCAAAAGTTCGTTCACTTTGTCTTGAATAGAAGAAGGAATTTGTGGAGGAAGTTGATTTTGCGAGCTTGAGGGGATTTCAGCAGATGCATTCTGCGAGGTGGATGGATGTTTGGTTTTCCAGGAGCATAAAGGAGTTTCCCGGGTGTATTCTTCATGGGATCATTGATGGTCCAAGTACAATTTAAACGAACTGTCGCTCGCGCTTGTAGCCCTAGCGATATTAGCAGCCGCCTGCTCGCTTATTGTGATGTGGGGAAGAGGTGAAGGAGTCCTTGAGCTATCGTCGGTGGACATCTGTAAAAGTGAATTATTAGTGTGTGCACTTACAGAATATCAAGGGGGTTCAGAAAAAAGGAAAATATAGAAGGTTCTAAGTGTCCTCACGTCGCACACGAAGAAATAGGGTTTTACATTCTAAAGAGGGAAGGACTGTTTTGTATCTAAGTGGGAGATTGCATTTTTTATCCCGGCGGGGCTAGGCTCGCAGTGTGAAATTACAAGGGAGGGATTGCATACATTCAAGCTCGCATCGCATACATTTACAAGTGTTAAAAGAAGGAATTGTAAGCTACGCATACGTTTAAGTAAATTAAAAATGAAGAACAAGAGAAGAAAACTTATTGTTGGTTGAGGAAAGTATGAAGATCTTAAAAAAGTTCGAAGTCGTTCTTGTATGAAAGCGATCCGGTTCTTTGTTTAATCTGGGAGCAAATTGGCAGCAATTCGTTATGTTGTTTATATGGAAAGTGACAAATGATTAGGAAATCTGAGTTTATATAGTAGGCAGGAGAGAGAAGGATCTGTTACACGTGTCATCATCCTAGCAACCAAGAACGGATCTCGAGACATGACAGCTGTTAGAAACTGTTCAAATTCATTGGGCCTGCGAGGAGAGGCCGAAAAAGATGGATAATGGGCCTTGGCCTCGCACCAGAATTTCTTGGAAAGGAGTCTTTTGAGTCCACATCGCATTTCCAATGACAATATGGACTCGGGGGTAGTTGTTATGCCCTAATTTGGCATAAGTCCTAAGCAGGCCTAAATGGGCTAGAATAATATTGTATCACACATAATGGGCCTAGGAAATGAGAATGGGGCACTAAAGTTCATCATCACAGAGAAATTCATTACATTATTCTGTAAGGTGACATCGCCAGCGAGCCCCAAGGAACGGGGTCGCAGTTCACAAGGTCTAGCGAGGCCTAGAGGTCCAGCGTGGCCTAGAGTATACTTATTATGAAGGCTTACGGTCAGACCCAGCGAGATCGTGTGAGTGCGATTATCTCCATACATCGTGGATCACCTCGCATGACTAGCCCAGCGAGGTCACATGCGAGGTCATCTAGTTTCTTCGTCAGTTTCACTAGTGAGGCTATTTAATTAGAGCATCATGCTAGCCATGGGTAACCTTTTATGGGCCATGGGTCATGAGCAGGATAAATGGGTAAAATATATCAGCCCAAGGAGACGTCTAGTGGATTTTGGTCAAGTTGAGCCCATAGAAACCCTAGCCCGTCTAGATAACTTCTTCTCCAAGAGAACTATGTGTGGCTTGATCCCTATAAATAGGGTACGTAGGCATCTTGTAAAGTTTGAGAAACAGTTCACCCCTGAATATCAATAGACAAGATCAGCCACAAGCAATTACAAATCTCCTCCGTGTTCTTCGTGTTCTTAGCAGAATATTTGTATTTTGTTCCGTGATTCCAGCAACCTCCAAAATATTGTTATACAATATTCTCCCTATAACAGCATCTTTTTGATGGATAACTAGTGTATAACTTTGTAGTTGAGCCTTATAAATTATCAAACACTTGTGTGGATAAAGATGTCATGAAAGTTCGTCCTTGTGAACTATTTGAATTAATGAAAGTTCATTTTCTTTTGGCAAAAAAAAAAAAAAAAAAGATGTCGATGAAAGAGGAGGTGCTCAAATTTAAAGAAACTTCTTCAGAATTGGTTTCATTTTTTATGGGTGGATGTTATTACATGTAGGGCTGCACAAAGGTCCAAAACCGGACCGGACCGGACCGACCCGGACCGGACCGAAGACCGGATTTTATTGAATTCATGGACCGGGGACCGGACCGGTCATAACCGGTCTTGGGACCGGACCGGACCGGAAAAACCCGGACCGGACCGGAACCGGACCGGTATGGACCGGTTAGTTAATATTTTATAAAAAAAATTTATTTTTTATAACTTAATTTTCATTCTTTGTTGATATTTAAATTACTTGGTAGGTTAATTTAAATTTAAAAATAAATGTCATATTATTTGTAAAGTAAAATTAATTTGTAAACGTAGTTATAAATTATATATATTATGAAATATGAAATTTAATCATTTATATTATAGTGTTTATATATACTATTTCATAAATTTATTATTTACCAATTTGGATCATTAAAATATGTTATGTGTTAATATTTAATCATTAAACTATATAATTTAAAAGACAAAATAGTGTAAAATTAACTATATACCTAAAATCCGGTCCGATCCGGTCCGGACCGGGTGTTTTCAGGGTTTGGACCGGACCGGACCGAAGACCGGATTTTTTTGATTTTGTGGACCGGGGACTGGACCGGTTATATTCGGTCCGGTCCGGTCCTTGGACCGGTAGACCCGGTCCGGTCTAATTTACCGGTCTAGACCGGAAAGTTGTGCAGCCCTAATTACATGGACGGCACTGCAATTAAATTAAACTAATTAACATATCAATGTTGTTTACTCAGTTAGAGACTGATTTGCTTGTAATAATATAATATAAATAGATACCTTTTAATATTATATCCATTAATTTTTATTAATTTATCTTAAAATTCATAGTTTGCTTGTAATGGTATAGTATAAATAAATTTCTTTTAACGTTGTATCCAATAATTTTTATTAATTTATCTTAAAATTCAACAATTACAATTATTATTGAATATACCAGAAAAAATGTACTAACTAAATAGAAATTAGTTTAGTAATGAGAACCAGAAAAATTGAGTAGCCAAGTATAACCGAGTAGTCCACGTGTTGCTGTGCTCGGTAACCCTAGACATCAGCCGGTTCAAGTGGATTCTCCACACGACTTTGAAGTACAGCCTCTTACTTTAAGCTTCTATTGCACAATTATATACCCCGAACATCCCACAAATTACATGACACACACACACCAACACCTACCCATCTCACCATATCCATTCCGAAACTCCATGCTCGTCAACTTTTCCATCTCACCTCTCTATGGCAACAACTTTACTCCGGCGAGCAGTGGCTGCATTTCAGCCATCGCCTGCATCGAAACTACTTAACTTACGAGCCCATGCATCGCAATGCACAAGCAAAAAATTAAAAACATTCGAAATATACAGATGGAACCCCGAAAATCCAACAAAACCCGAAATGAAAAGCTACACTATTGATCTTAACGAATGTGGTCCTATGGTACTCGATGCACTCTTCCTGATCAGGAGCCAGCTAGACGCCACGCTAACTTTTCGACGATCATGTCGTGAAGGCATCTGTGGATCATGTGCAATGAACATTGATGGTTGTAATGGTTTGGCTTGTTTGACAAAGATTGAATCAGGTCCCTCTACGACCATGATAACGCCACTGCCACATATGTTTGTTATTAAGGATTTAGTCGTCGATATGACTAATTTTTATAATCAGTATAAGAGTATTGAGCCATGGTTGAAGAGGAAGACAGCCACGAAAGATGGAAAAGAAGTGTTGCAGAGTAAGAAAGACAGGGAGAAACTTGAAGGAATGTATGAGTGTATATTGTGTGCTTGTTGTAGTACTTCTTGTCCTAGTTATTGGTGGAATCCTGAGTCTTATCTCGGCCCTGCTGCTCTTCTTCACGCTAATCGGTACGTTGATCATTTTGAACTCTGTATAGTTTGAAAAGTACTGCAGTACATAGATCTTATGTACAAGTCATATAAAAGTTTAATGAAGATTATTTGTTATTGCCATTCGAGCTATGGGTTGAGTTTCTCAAATATATTGATGCTAATTAAGTTTGTTTATCTTTTGATTTTGTATACACCTAATGGCATACGCTGTGCAAGTTGTACTACAATTGGCACATAGTATTAAGTAACGAAATCAAGTTATTTTCAAGTAGCATGCAGAAGAGTGAATGATATTGAAATAATTTTCAAATTTAACTGAATGCAGATGGATAATGGACAGCCGTGACGAATACACAAAGGAGCGGCTCGATGCAATATGCGACGAATTTAAATTATACAGGTGCCACACAATCTTAAACTGTGCTCGTGCCTGCCCCAAGGGACTGAATCCTGGAAAGCAAATTAACAACATCAAGAGGCTAGAGGCTAAATCTGTATAAAGTAATTTCGTATTAAGTATATATATGGAATAATATTAAACTATAACTCATGATGAGCAGCACTAAGAGGATGTAAGCACTGAATTTCAATAATTTGTCTTATTATTGCTCAAATCATCGATTTTAAATGTAGTTTGAACTTTGAAATTTTATTATTTTTACAAAATCGCTTAGGATCGCTACTTCTTATCCATCAACGGCGACGATGATTTGATCTAGGATGATGTTTTCAAGATGTGCATCATGTATGAGTCAGTAGTGCATGATGTAAAAACGATAGAGTGATTAGGAGACGACCTTTTGTGAATCAGGAATTGTAATGGAGATGATGGATGATGTTGGTCGACTGGTCTCTGGCTGAAGACAATAATGTTGTTGCTTATTTGGTTAGCGACTCTAATAATTTGGGACTGTGCATTGCTTTATTTAATTTTATTGCTATCCTTTATGTGCATTACAATTCTATATAAAATACTCTATGCAAGTTATTGATAATTTATCAGGTAGTACAATACAAGCAAATGGAAATAGAATAATGGAAGTGGTAATTTATGTTGCATTGACAAATTTTCTTCAATCTTTACAATGTACTATATAAAGAGAGAGGGGTAAATCAACTTTAGAACAATTGATAATCAGTAATCACTGATTCTGTCAAAATACATCTAACAGTATAAACAGCTTACCAGCAGGACTGATTTCCACGACTCAAAGTAGTTCTTTGTCATCGTGTTGAACATCAAGGCTGATTTTTGGGAATTCAAGCTTGAGTATTTTTCTTCAAGAAATTCTTCAAAGAGTTGGTTGAGGACTTTGCAAAAGGATTTGTGCCATGAATTGAACTGGAGCCAGCATTTTTCCCTACTTGTTTCGGAGGCTGAGGGTGCATCTCTTGAGCCTGCGGTAATGCAAAGAAGAGAATTTATCTGAAATTGACTGTTTCTTGGAAATAATTTTTTTGGTCAAATAAATGATGCAATCTTTACCTTCTTTGTTTGTTTCTTTGATGTTTCTGTTTCCCTGTAAAAATCAGGCAGAGGTCTGGCTCTAAAACAGAGGCTTGGACCAAATTTCCCAACCTCTGTTTCTGCTTTCTCCTGCAAAAGAATAATATAAACATATAGATGATCCCATAAATTACTAAAAGGCTGTATAAAGTTTTGCAGATAAGAGCTTTGCCAATCACCTTCAGTTTTGCTTGCCTCTGAACATTCTGCGCCTCTTTCTCGTTAAATCTGTCTTCAAGCTTCTGGAAGATAAAAAACATTGACAATTGCAGACAAAAATTATTTGCTCGTAAAAGAAGCAAACAAGCAAGCATATCATTCAAGTAAAATCAACCATGTACCTGTTTCCTTCTTGCAGCTCTTTCCTCAGTCCTCAAGGTAAAAGGAGTAGATAACGTCGAAGATTGTAATTTTTTTCGACAGGCACTCAAGGATTTGGAACAGCTGCCATTATAATCAAAATTATCAATAGTAAAATAGGTATGTGCCTTATTATAAAAAAAAACTTGCATACAAGATTAAGAAAAAAAAAACTTGCATACAAGATTAAGTACTATGTTATTGCGACTCTTCAGTTCAGTGTCGGATTGTTTGGCTCAAATGTTGACACTTTGACCAATTGAAAGGCCACATATGGGATGAATTTGTCATGCAAAAAGAAAAAAATGAGGAGAAAAAACGGAGAGATTACAAAAAATAAGGAAGAAGAAGAAGAACATGCCTAATTTGCAAAGTCGTTTCAAAATTAAACTTAGTGTGAGTATCTGAAAACTTGGTTGGTTATATAAAAATAATGACATGTCAAAAATAGGACAGTGTCTTCGGGTTTCCAGTTTTAAGAAATTCCAATACCAACACTCAGACATGGGTCAATTAACTATAGCCTAGAGCCTAGCGGATGCCCTTGTTTCAAAATTTACAGGAGGTCGATGGTTCAAGCCTCACTGGAGGCCCATGTCTATGGATAAATGAAAAACTGCAACTGACCATTTTTGACAATAGACTATTTGTTCATGAGCAGCAAATGATAGTTTTTTTTTTCCTCATATTTTGCGAAGTGCAATTAAGTGTTAATAAGTATTCAGCGACAGTTCATGCATTGTTTTTGGGGGGTACACTTTAATTTCTTTCTAGCAATTATTCAGCTAAATACTGTCAAGGGAGTGGGAGTGATATAGGACTAACACTGAAGATAAAAGGTGCCATTTTGGGCCACTTGTTTTGCTTCCGGAGGCTAGAGGATCAAGCAGTTCCTTGTCCCTGATTATTAGATATAAAGAAAAAATGTTGAGATTTATTCAGTAAAAATAAAATATATATTTATCATCAAATCCTCTTTTATAATATCGAACTCAATTTTATTAAGAAAAACTGATATTAGTGAAATACCTTTTACTTTCTATGAAGGGGGTTACTAAAGTATGTTTTGGCATTCCACTCACTGATGCCTGCAGATGTACATGTACAAAAATGATTATCGATTTGATTGTTTCCAAACAGAAATCTAAAACCCAAATTACTGTAGAAGATCAACAAGACTGACCGGAGTTTTAAAAGGAGTGGCAAAATCTTTCTTGGCCTTGTAGAAATTAGTATCAGCGTCTGAACTTTCAATCTTTCTGGCAGCTGGGGTTGATAATTTTTCAGGTCTCTTTGTAGGAGTAAAATTAATAAACCTGCGCAAAGATTTTGGTGTTGATTTCTTTTTATCTGTAGACTCCATTGTAGACCTGATGGTGGCTGGAGTGAAAGAGTTCTCTTTTCTAGGGTGCAATGGTGGCATAGCTTTAGCTGGAGTAGATGCCACTTTACGGAACACTGACGATTTCAAGGTAGAAAGAACTGGTCTCTTCTTTCTCTCCATTTGTACAGCACCCTGAATTAACACAAAAAACATTAGCATACAAATGCATACAACCTGAAATACTACTGCAATTCTATCTTTATTGCCACATGAATACATATACTATCTCTAGCATTGTAGCCTACTGGATATCCCTCTTCTCTTGTCAACAAGAGGCTGAGGGTGTCGGTAGAAGCTTGGCTGAGGGTGTGTGAGTATCAGGTCAAGGTCTACGGTTGCCTTTCAAAAATAAAAGATAGATATAACAGAACGGCAATTGCAAATGCAACAAAAATTTCACCTTTAGCAAAGGATTCTCCAGCCTGGAAACCATATTTTTGTCCTCCGGTGGGTCTATTGGTCCAATGTTCATTGCAATTTCCCCTAAAACCTTGATCTCTGTATCCACTTCCATCACGCCCACCTTCCCAAGTCCCAATTCATCAGGAATTGCATAATTTGCATTTGAATTTGAATCATCTTCATCAGCACTGACCATAAAATTCTCCTTTCCACTCTCAGTCTTGATCAAGATTTGTTCTTGGGATTCAAGACCACTTTGTTCAGCCTCAGGGTTGGTATCAATGCATCCACCGGATCCAAATTCCTGCTCAGCGGTATTCTTAGCAGCATTTTCTTGCTCAAGTAAAGCTGCAGCCTTCTTCGCAGCAGCAATTCTCTTATAATGAGCTTCAAAGAAAGCCTTCTTTTCTGCCACCGACCCAGGTTGAGCATATCGCTCCGCCTCTTCAACGTGTCGATTTTGAGTAAAAGTAGACCATTTCTCCCATGACAAGGAGGAGTCTGTCATGAACCTCCCAAATGAAACAGACTCTCCAAGGGCATTCAAAGGATTCATCTGCAGCACACACTTGTGACATTTAACATTTCTCGAAAGCCCGATTCATAAAAAAGACTAAACATAAATAAAAAGATCAAGACTTTACAAACTAATGCAGATCAAGAAAGATTAACTAACCTGGTGTGTTTCATCAGAGGTACCAGACGTATAGGAAAAAGGATGCATGACACAAGCTGCATCTCCCATTTTTCTTTACAAGACAAGAACAGAGAAGTGAACAAGAGTTTTAAAAATATATCTCAAGTTACAACAGCCGTTACACTTAAGTTTCAGTTATGATTTCATGGGACTTTATTTTGAAGCATTTGAATTTCAAATAAAAGATGTTTCTATTCATGCTTTCACTAAAAGAGAAGTGTGATACAAATTTTAAATGCCATGTGGTAGGGTACGTTTTGGTTACCTACGAGTGCCACATTTTGAGGCCGTTATTCGGTCTTTTTCCAACTATGGCTGGGTCCACTTGTTTGAAAAAGTGATAACTTCTTTAACATTGTTCCACTTATTTTTAAACTGAGAGGGGCTTGATAGTAATTAGAATCACAAGAGTTCGAATCCTCAAGTTGATTAGTTAAGACTTGTGAGATACTGATGATCAAAGACATTACTACTGCCATTTAATAATATCAGATTTGTTCCATACTAGTTGGTATAAGGTATTTGTAAATAATCATTGTAGTGAAAGTTAATCTTGTAATCTTGTGAAAGCACCTGTTGTATTCACCAACATTACACAATGACATGGTCACCAGACTGAACAACTGGTTGTAGCAACTTCACTTGCTCCCATTTACATCATATTCATTTCGGGTTTTATATCAAACGGGCAACTGATCTCATTAAAAAGTATCAAGTAGCTCCCCAATCTCCACGGGGACTCATTTAAGCCACTAAACTAAGAAATATATCATTTGCCCCCCTTGCATTCACAAAAATAATACAATTTATGGTGGCCTAAGTGAGAATAATACAATCTATCCAAGATTGAACTTTTTTTGGCCACCATAAATTTTATCCAAGACACTTAGAGCAAGTCCAACAATGTCTTAAATATTGTCCTAAATCAATATTTAGGACATTTAGTCACTTTTTGTGGGGTGGAGGTTAGGATTGAAGACCAGATCGTCCCGCAGACGGATAAATTCAAGTATTTGGGTTCGATCATCCAGAAGGAAGGGGAGATTGAAGCCGATGTCTCGCATCGTATCAAGGCTGGGTGGCTTAGGTGGAGGGCAGCGTCAGGGGTTTTGTGCGATAAGAAAGTCCCTTTAAAGTTGAAAGGGAAATTCTTTAGAGCGGCTATCCGTCCGGCGATGTTGTATGGTTCTGAGTGTTGGGCGGAGAAGAAGGCACTCGTTAGCAAGTTGGAAGGGGCTGTAATGAGGATGTTGCGGTGGTCTTGTGGGCGCACGTTGTTGGACAGAATCCCGAACTCGGTGTTTAGGAACGAGCTTGAAGTGGCGCCTTTTTCTGCGAAAGTTAGGGAAGGAAGGTTGAGATGGTTCGGCCACGTCCGAAGGAGGCTGGCTGAAGCCCCAGTTAGGAGGGTCAAGAGTCTTGCGGTTGATGGGGCGAGGAGGAGAGGCAGGCCGAGGAGGTCGTGGGAAGAGCAGCTCCGGATGGATTTGAAGGCCTTAGACTTAAATGAGACCTTGCTCGCGGATAGGTACTCTTGGAGGCGGCGTATCAGAGTGGTGGATTCCCTTTTAGGTTGTGGCTCTGTTTTCGAGAGCCTCAGAGTGGCCTTGTCTCGGTTAGCGATTCTTTAGTAGTTCGGCTTTAGCGTTCTCACTTTTCGTTTGGAGTGTCTTCTGTTTTCTGGTTTTGCAGTTGCAGGGAGCTTGGCTCGGTGGTATCCCGGTGCGGGTCTTTCCGTGTGGTTGGAGCGCATCAAGCTAGGAGTATCATAAATCCTCGTAGATAGGTAGGTCCCATGTGGAGAACGCCGTGGGCCTCAGGTATGTCTTTTTCCATTTCCGTATCATTTCCGTTTATTTACCACACTTTATGTTTGTTGTGCACTCAGCCGAGGGTCTTCACGGAAACAGCCTCCCCACTCTAAAAGTGGGGGTATGGTCTGCGTACAACCTACCCTCCCCAGACCCTACTCTGAGCGGGATATACTTGGTATGTTTGGTTTGGTTTGGTTTGGTTTTAGTCACTTTTTGTGCTCCAACAATGTCCTAGTGGTGTCTTAAAACTAGAGCCGGCAATTTCGTACACGACACGAAAACACGACACGAAAACGACACGAAAATTACGGGTTTGGATTAACCTTTGCGGTACACGAACACGAAAGTACACGAACACGAAATTACACGGATGAATTTAGTGTCGGTTTTGGGTTTACCCTTGGGTACACGACACGAAACGAAAATACATGAAATAAATAAATATTTAAATAATTTTATTAAAATTATATGAATACATATTTTAAAATGATATTTTATGTATAATTTTTACATAAGATAAATATAAAATAGTTTCAAATTTTAGTTTCACAAGACTTAAGCACACTTCATTCCTTATGACTTATTGACTTAAGACTCTATTAGTAAAAAATTAATATTTAAATATTTTTATTTTTATTCAAAAATTACACGAAACACGACACGAAACGTATACGAAATGAAGGTACACGAACACGAAACGAAATGAATCCTTAACGGGTCGGTTTTGGATTTGACATCACGTACACGAAACACGAAAGTACACGACACGAAAGTATACGAAACGAACGAATTGCCAGGTCTACTTAAAACACTAGGACATTCATCTCATGCCCTACTTTTAAGGCATTTCTATACTTGTCCTAAATCATTTTTAACAATAAAAAATTAACTTCCCTTCTTTACTACACTTCTCTTTCCTCTCTTTTTTCCTTTCCCTCCAATTCTAATTCAAATATATTATTATTTTAATTATAAGACACAAGTATAAGGCATATTATTGGAATTGATACACAAAAATCATGTCTTAAATCACTAGGACACTATATTTAATTATATTCATAGGACACCAACTAGGACATTGTTGGACAATTGTATTATTTTTGTGAATGCAGGGGGGCAAATGATATATTTCTTAGTTTTGTGGGTTAAATGAGTTCCCGTGGAGACTGGGAAACTACTTGATACTTTTTAATGAGATCAGTGGCCCGTTTGATATAAAACCCTATTCATTTCTAACTGCTTGGACAGCCAAAGCTAAACACACACAATATGTGTCCAACACTCACTATACTATTTTCTTTTTGGAATTTCCGTATTCATGTTGCTCTCTACCAATACAATGAGTAGTTGTCGTTGTGGAAGTATATCTCCAGCATCCAGCTGATAAAAAGTCTTGGTTTCATCATAACTTTCACTTCAATTTGATCAGTTTAAAGCTCAAAGTAAAATTGTAAAGAAACCATTCGCACAACTAACATAATTTATGATTTGTAAATTGTAGATGGGATCATGAGCCATTAACTTGACCGCTACTTTCTTCTAGGTGGATCTCGGCTCAGTCCATGCTTCTTCAACGTTTTGATATAGTTTCTCATCAGTGTAAACTTGTTGCTCCCAATATGATACAGATAATCCCAAGTGTATATCCCAGTTTTATGGAGGTCGTCAAAAAGCAACCTACAACAGCCACCAAAGTCAACACTGTCATAGTCATAGAATCAATAATATACTACATTCATTTCCCTCTAATTAATACTTGTCTTGTCAATGCAGAAGTCACCCTCCATTACCTTACCCCATAGTTTCCTACGGGTTCTCCAGACATAATACCCACATGGCGCCGACCATAAATCACCTGAATCAGGGTTGGCATAACTCAGTCAGCACCCCCTTAAGAATAGTTGAAGTAAATTCTCTTATTAGAGAACATAATTATTGGAATTCACATAAATATATAACATGGCAAAGTTTCTAAGTTTATTTATATAAACATGTATTATGTTCCCAAAGCACGCCTAGCTGCCTATGGCAACACAATTTAGAAACAACTACAATAATAAATTACTTCAGTAATGTTTATGATAAAAGAAACTAAGGAAGAATAACTATGAAACCTAATTATAAAAAATGGAAGAACTTTATCATGCTTGCTCACAAGATATGTGTTGAAATTCAATTACCTTTTCACCTCCAACTGATCTAATCTTACTATCAGCAGCCGGGCTACATATTCTTAAGAATTCAGCTGACAAATTGTACACGCTACCATCGGCATATTTCACTTCTACCTAGCAAAAATATTACATAAAAGCAGATGAATCCCAAAATTACAATGAAGGTCAATAAGAATTAATTATGTTTGATTCTACAACAAACTAAACATCTAGATCAAAATTGCAAGAATCATCATACTACTAGAAAAGATATCCTGATTCTTTTCATATTTATCATGGTTTTACGAGCATGACAATCACCATTCCAGCTGAGAAAATCAAACCTCTAGTAGGTGCCAAAAGGCTGCTGCAGATATTGCAGACTACATCCCTGGTATTTAATCTAGGGATCAAACGACTGAAATATAAAAGAAAACATTCTTTTCACGCTTCTCACTTGCAAAAGGAAAATGATATTGCCATATCATCTGTCTCCCCTCTGTTCCATTTCACCCTCTTTTACTGGTTTAACGATTTATATATTTGGTTTCATTCTTACTAAGTCCAAGACCTTCAGTATCTTTTCTATAAAAGTCCATATTCAACTACCAATAGTAAAGATCGGTGAGATAAACACCAATCTCTCCTGGCAGGGAGGTTGCCTCTCTTAGAAGACAGTTCCAGCAGAGAGAACGTGATGGGTATTATGTGCATGGTTTTAAAATGAGTTTCGTTTGAGCAGTGTTTTAAAAGTGGATTAAGCGGATGCTCAAGCCGAACTGGACCATAAAACGCTTTGTTTTTTTACATAGCAGGAAATTGTCTACTAAACAGATTAAGAAGTCAAAGAGGTGTGTAGACTTCTGATTCTTTTGATTTTTAAAATATGAATTATAATTATAGATAAAAGCATAATGGTAAATAGATATCAAAAACACTTTGTTTTGTTTAGAACATTGTATAATTAGATTGTTATGGCATAATTATTATACATTTTTACTATGCATTCTATTATTAAAAAATATTGAATATTATATATTTGTATATTGTAACCCACTTAGTGACGCTCAAAAAACTGCTGAAGTGCCATGTAAACGATATAAGGTCCTTCAGCCGCTTAGTGCTTTTAGAACACTGCATTTGACGGATTCTGTAACTAATTCATTCGAAAGGGTTCAGATTTTTAACAGTACTTCAGCTTCACTTCGGGGAAATATATTACCAAGTAAATATTACACATTATTGAACTATATAGCATAGCTTATCACACACTTGGTCAACTTATCAAAGTCAGCTTATCATAACTAATTTCTGTTATGCTCGCTGCAACTCTCACCTTGTATATAATCATTCCTTCACCTTGCACATTTTACTTACTTCATTTTCTCTGTAACAAACAATGTATCTTTCTTTAATATCAAAGCTTTCTGGTTCTGTAACAATGGAGTTCTGTATCATTCAGTATGAATATTTCGATGTGTTTACTTGTTTTACATGAATCTTAAGATGGTATCAGAGCAATATTCTCCGCTGCAGCTTCTTCTTCACATCATTCCTTCCGTTTCCGTACAGTTTTTGTGAGTTTTTTCGTAGCTTTCTCGCTTAGATTCTTGCAAATTGATTGTTTTTGTTAAAGATTTCTGAGCATATTCTCTTGATTGTTCATTCCTATATGTATCGATCATCCTTTGTATGTATCGATCTTGCTTATATTCATCTAGATCGCTTTATCTCTGCGATTTGATTTCTGTATTAATCTGTTACACATCGATCTGTTCTGTATCGACCTGTTATTCGTTGATCTGTTTTCTCATTAATTGTTGATCATCTTGTTGCTTATACATCTCTTGGATGAACTCTTCTCCTTCAAATTCATATGTAAATGCTGTTTTAGGCAATTTATCAAATATGTCTAATCCAAACACATCTTCAACACCAATTCGTCCAAATAATACTTCTTCACTACCTGTTTTTCAAACGTATTCTCAATCAATCGACAACAATTCTCATCCCTTATATCTTCATAACAACGATCAACCTGGAATGATTCTCATATCTAAGAAATTACTTGGTTCTGAAAATTACGCTTCCTGGAAACGTTCTTTGTCTATTGCTCTCTCTGCAAAGAACAAACTCGTTATTGTTAACGGAGATTTTGTTGCTCCTGCTATGGATTCTCCTCTCTTCGTTCACTGGAAACGTGTAAACGATATGGTTATTACCTGGATATTAAACACTGTTTCAGATGAAATCAGTAATAGTATGACATATATGGATAGTGCTTATGCAGTTTGGAATGAACTTAGTGAGCGTTTTTCTGCTGTAAGTGGTCACAAGTTTTATGAGACTCAACGAAATCTTTTTAAACTTGAGCAAGGCAATGATTCTATCGAATTCTATTTTCACAAACTCAAAGGTTTTTGGGATGAAATTAAAGCTTTAGAGCCATCTATCAAGTGTACTTGTAGAGCTATCAAAGACTGGGAACTTCAACTTGAGAAAACCAGATTGATACAATTTCTTATGGGGTTACATTCTAGCTATACTGCTGCTAGGGGACAGTTACTGATGATGTCTCCATGGCCCACAGTAAACCAAGCTTTTATGCTTCTCAAACAGGAAGAAAAACAGAGGCAAATTCACAGTCCTGCTGCTAGTCCTGTTGCTTTGATGGTTAATGTACCTAAATCGACTACATCTGGCTATATTCCAAATAGATTCAGTGATCGTGCATCCCCTCCTGTTCAAGAATGTTCTCATTGTCATCTTAAAGGTCATACAAAGGACAGATGCTACAAACTTATTGGTTATCCAGCAGACCATCCTTCTCATCCAAATAATAAAGGAAAGGAAAGGGTTTTTAATAACTCCAGGTTTTCAAAATCTGCAAATGCTGTGCAGGTTACTTCTACTGATAATTCTTCAGACAATCTTTCTACCAGGATGGAGGAATTGCAAACTCAACTTAGTTCTTTGATGCAATGCATTAACAAGAATTCTGCCACCTCTACCTCTGTATCTTCTGGTACTACATCTACTCCTGCACCTACACAGTACAGTCTAGCTACTCATATAGCAGGTACTATCTACTCTCTCACTTCCCGTATATCACATGATACTTGGATTCTCGATACTGGTGCTACTAATCACATGTGTTGTGATATTGCTTACATGCATGACATCCATGCTTTATCCACTCCTTTGACTGTCAATTTCCCAAATGGTGAAAGTGCTAATGTCACTCACATTGGTTCTGTATATCTTCATCCTTTATCCATATCAATCTCAGATGTCCTTTTCATTCCCTCTTTCACCGTTGATCTTCTTTCGGTTAGTAAATTGTCCTCACAGTTACACTCCATTATTCATTTTACGGACACAGAATGCTATGTGCAGGACCAATACCAAAAGAAGGGATTGGTTCTTGGTAATCTTGTGGAAGGTCTCTATCAATTGTTCAACAATTCTTCATCCATTTCTGCTTTATCAGTCTCTCATAATGCTCAAGATTATTCCCTCTGGCACAGACGTTTAGGCCACATACCAGCTAAAGTCCTCTCTAAAATAGAAGGCATTGATTTTCGTTTATCAACTAGTACTAGTTCCATGCCTTGTAATACTTGTCCTTTGGCTAAACAGTGTAAACTCCCTTTTGTTTTGAGTCAATCCCAAGCTACAGTTGCTTTTGATCTCATACATTGTGATTTGTGGGGTCCTTATAGGACTCCTACCTACAATGGTTGTAAGTACTTCTTAACAATTGTTGATGATTGTACTAGAGGTGTATGGACAATTTTATTACCAACAAAGCAACATGTTACTCAATGTTTGAAAGATTTCTTTGTCTATGTGCATACTCAGTTTTCAACTACAGTTAAATGTATTCGCACTGATAATGGAAGTGAATTCCTAAACACAGACTTATCTTCCTTTTTTCTTCCTCAAGGAACAATTCACCAAACAACTTGTCCTTATACCCCTCAACAAAACGGTCGTGTTGAACGAAAACACAGAAATCTACTTGAGATGACCAGAGTTCTTATGTTTCAAGCACGTCTTCCTTCAGTTTTTTGGGGTGATTGTGTCCTCACATCTACCTATCTCATTAATCGTATTCCTTCTTCTGTGTTAGGCTTTATTTCTCCTTATCAAAAACTGTACAATAAACCTCCATCTTATGGTCATCTACGCATTTTTGGTTGTCAAGCTCACATATCTATTCATGACTCAGATAAACTAGCACCACGGGCAATTAATACGGTTTTTTGTTGGGTATTCTATGACTCAAAAGGGTTATAAGCTTTTTGATCCTGTTACTAATAAATTTTTTATTTCACGACATGTTTTCAATGAATCTTGTTTTCCTTTTGCACAAATGGTGTCTTCTGATCAGTCTCCATCCCATTCTTACACACCTCCTAGTCCTACGTACTATGATGATGTTGATTTTTCATACACACCTCTAGCTATTTTTGATACTTTTCATCCTGACAATACAAATTCTTTTTCATCACACACACCACACATCACTTCTGATGATACCAACTCTCAGACTATTCCTTCTACCAACTCTCAGACTGTTTCTTCTCTACCTACTATTTCTACATCTCCTACAAATACTACTAGTTCTTCAAATCCAACTGATATATTACCAAATCAAGACAAACGTATGTCTATTCGTACCAAACTTCAGCCTGTTTGGATGAAAGACTATGTCACCTCTACTAAACCAACAACTTGCTCTTCAAACTCAGTCTTATTAGATTGTCCTATCAATGCTGATAAATTCAAATTTTCTCTTTATTCTCCATCTACATCCATTTATGCTTGTGCTACTTCCACCACAGTCATTCCTGAACCTTCAACCTATGCTCAAGCTGTTAAAGATTCTCGTTGGGTTGAGGCGATGGAAAAAGAACTTTCAGCTCTACACACAAATAATACTTGGTCTATTGTTAAACTACCTCCTGACAAGAAAGTGGTAGACTGCAAATGGGTTTATCGAGTTAAATACTTGGCAGATGGTTCACTTGATAAGTTTAAAGCACGTTTAGTAGCTAAGGGTTACACCCAGATTGAAGGCCAAGACTACCATAATACCTTTTCTCCTGTTGCAAAAATGGCAACAGTTCGCACCCTTTTAGCTCTAGCAGCTGTTAAGAGTTGGGATATACATCAACTTGATGTTAATAACGCTTTTTTACATGGTGAATTATCTGAGGAGGTGTATATGGCCATTCCTCCAGGACATCCACTTTTTGGTACAGATTTTGTTTGTAAACTCATCAAATCGATTTATGGTTTGCGACAAGCTTCTCAGGTATGGTTTGAGAAACTAGCTTCTGTTCTTCTTGACCTTGGCTTTACTCAAAATGTTGCAGATTATTCTTTGATCATTTATAAGAACACAAATGTTTTTGTCACTGCTTTGGTCTATGTTGATGACATTTTATTAATTGGAGATTCCTCAGATTTTATTGCCCATGTTAAGAATGTTTTACATTCTACTTTTACTATTAAGGACTTGGGTTTAGCAAAGTACTATCTCGGTTTAGAAATTCATAGAACTGATGATGGTATATATCTGCATCAACACAAGTTCGTTCATGATTTACTCTTGGAAGCAGGTTTGGAAAATGCTAAACCATTATCTTTACCAGTTGACAGCAATGTCAAATTGTCTACACACGATGGTTTGTTACTTGATGACCCCTCTATTTACAGAAAATATGTAGGCAAGTTGCTATATCTCACTGTTTCTCGACCAGACATTGCCTATGTGGTCCATCATCTCAGTCAATTTTTACAGGCCCCTCGAGTTCCTCACATGTTAGCCGTCCAACGTGTTCTTCGTTATCTCAAAGGCACACCTTTTCAAGGTCTGTTCTACTCTGCAAATTCCACTCTTAAGCTAGAAGCTTTTTGTGAAAGTGATTGGGGATCAAATTTGGATTCAACTGGTATGTTTAAAAGTGTAACTGGCACGTGCTTATTACTTGGGTCTTCTCTTGTTATTTGGCATTCTAGCAAACAAAAGGTGATTTCTCGATCTACTGCTGAAGCAGAACTTCGAGCAATTGCAGACACTGCTTGTGAACTGTCCTGGTTAAATCTTCTACTTGCTGAACTACAAGTTTCTCAAGATCTTCCTATAATCATTCACACAGATAATCAAGCAGCATTGGATATAGCTGCAGATCCTGTTTTTCAACCTAAAACAAAGCATTTTGCTTTGGATTGCCACTTTGTCCGGGAGCAAGTTCAATCACAGCTGATCAAGCCTACTTATCTCCCTAGTTCTCTTCAACTGGCCGACATTTTCACTAAGGGCCTTGGTCGACAATCTCATTGGAATCTCTTGTCCAGATTAAATGTTAAGCAACCACATTTAATCTGAGGGGGGACTATTGAACTATATAGCATAGCTTATCACACACTTGGTCAACTTATCAAAGTCAGCTTATCATAACTAATTTCTGTTATGCTCGCTGCAACTCTCACCTTTTATATAATCATTCCTTCACCTTGCACATTTTACTTACTTCATTTTCTCTGTAACAATGTATCTTTCTTTAATATCAAAGCTTTCTGGTTCTGTAACAATGGAGTTCTGTACCATTCAGTATGAATATTTCGATGTGTTTACTTGTTTTACATGAATCTTAAGACACATGAACAAAGAAACACAATAATTTAAACTTGCTGAGTGTACTGGTACTCTGGTAGTCAATGTGTACAACGATTGTTGCTTACTAATGTAACTGAAAAAGCTCCTTGAAAAATAAGATAAATATTAACAATCAATTCCTCCTCACGCCATTATTCCACAAAAGTTTTTGTCAAAGAAGACTGGTTATTCATTCTCTTCCATGAGCAAAATAGGAACGATTACAAAACTTACAGCTTAAGATTAGAAATCGTGAACCGTGTGAATGTGCCCAGGGACATTGTGAGGTAATAATGAAGACAAATACGAGTTTCTAATTTATACTAGCCGATAACCCGTGCGAAGCACGGATCGTAATAAATTATCTTAAATTTTTAATTTTTAACTTTTTTTTAATAAAATAAAATCTTGAAGCACCAAGTTGTAATATAATATTTAATATTAAATTAATATTTAATATTGTTATTTTAATTAATTAAATTTACATAACTTTATTCTGATAATATAATATAAGAGTAGCTATATTATTAATTGAGTTTATTATTAATCTATTATAGATACTTTTAAATATTAATTAAAGGAGTCTAAGTTCTATTTAATACTATATTCCTGATTTTTAATTAATTAAAGGAGTCCTAAGTTCTATTTGATACAATATTCATGACTTTTATTTCAATTTTTAGTTAATAAACTCATAGTATATAATTTCATTATTAAATTAAAATATTATATAATATTACAATTTTAATTAATTAAATTAATTAATATTTAGTGGCATACCGTGCATACCGCGGTATACATGACATACCATTTAAAAGGGGTTTCTGCTTTTAATAAAGGGTATAGATAAACTTATTAACAGTAAAAAAGAAAGTAAGAAATGTGCAACTGATCTTCATCTCTGCAGTACAAGATACTACAAGCATATCCCGTGCATAGAAATCAAGCATTTTAGCTTAATGAGATGGACTAGTGTCTATGAATTTGCTCAGTTTTGGTCTTTCACTTTGCCACTCCCTCTCTTGTTGGTATATGGTTGCCCCTTACTGAATCACGCAACGCACTTATACATCCTATAATTGTAAAACATCGTTGCAATTGAGCTTGGAAACCACACTATTGTGTTATATTTCTTTGCGAAAATGAGGAAGGAAAGAAAGAGAGTAAAATCAACAAGACACTCTATGTCTCTACATAGTCGACTCAACGATACTGAATCACTAGTCTAGTTGAATCTTTACATAAACATATATTAACTAACACATAAAATAAAGACTCAAAAATTCAAATTTGAAGTCATTAAATTCTCCTCTAAAACATGAAAAAATGAACTGGGTATGTGAGCAAACACAAAATAAGCATGCATAAATTCATCAAATTCACATATAACCACATTTCAAGAATAAAGAGAAGGGGGCAATATAAAGGTGAAATCTTGAAGTTTTAAAGCACATAAATTTGAGAGAGAGAGAGAGAGAGGGAGAGAGAGAGAGAGAGAGAGAGAGAGAGAGAGAGAGAGAGCTTACAGACTTGGGAGGTTGTAGAGATAACTTGGTGAGACGAGGTGTATGTATATATCTTTGTATAGCTCTCTGAAACTGCCGCATTCTTCCTCTTCCTTCTTCAGTTCTAAACACATCCCAGTTGTAATTCAATTTCTAACTAGTTGTTACTCAGGTTCGTTGGGCTTATTCGTCAGGCCCAGGCCCAAATGTTCATTCCGTGCAATGTTTATGCATAACATTTCCGACGGCAAAGTGCGATGCAATCCTATTATGTCCTTTCAAACCCAAATAAATAAGAGTAATGTTAGGTAGGGGTGAGCAAAAAACCGAAATGAAACCGAAACCGAACCGAAACCGACCAAAACCGAACCGAAAAAACCGAAACCGAAGCCGAACCGGCGGTTGCGGTTTTTGATTTTTAAAAACCGAAATTTTCGGTTTCGGTTCCGGTTTTAGGTTAAAACCGAACCGACTAAAACCGAACCGAACCGATTATTAAAATAAATATATAATTTATATAAATTTATAAAACTTTCTGGTGACTGCTCCGGCGGGTAACTTCTCGTTTTCGTAAACTATATATATAGGTTTCTACTATCATGTAAATTGTATTAAAACTAAGATTATATTGCAATCAATTTACATATTACATGAGAAAGTTCTAATTTGCTTTTGTATTAGCAACTGAGAGTACATTTTGTCATTTACTCATATATTGGTTTTTGCAAGGCATTAAATTTTTGCAAGTTAAGACTTAATTAGGTATGATTTATTCATTGCACATTATCACACATGCATGTATAAATTTTGTTAAAATATATTGTGAGCCCTGTATAACTTATTAGCTTACTAATGTCATATGATACTGTCATATAACATTACCACTAACATATACACAGAGTGTATTCATTCAAAAACTCAGTTACTTTGTTTAAAAATCGAGAACGTTGTAATTTATAAATTTAAAGTCTTGTAATATATTTATGATTTTTTCGTTCGGTTTTATAACCGAAACCGAACCGTTAAAAACCGAACCGAGCTTTTTAAAACCGAAACCGAAACCGACGGTTCGGTTGCGGTTGCGGTTTTTAATTTTAAAAACCGAAGACATGCGGTTTCGGATTCGGTTTCGGGGCAAAACCGAACCGAACCGAACCGTGCTCTCCCCTAATGTTAGGTATCCAAATTTGTATCCAAAAATTGTTCTAAATTATATGTCAACGTTTACATGGCATATAATGGAAATTTTTTATTAGAGTGGTTAGTGTGAATGCAGAGGAGGTCACATTATTGTAACCAATTGAATTTAGACACTTGACATTTGGAAAAATTTTCGATAACTAATTTGGGATAGCTAGCTTTTTCAATAAATAAATAATTTACTTTCTCATATATAATTAATAAAATGTATTTATAATATTTATTTTAATATTCAAAAGTAGTTTTTAATTTCATACTAAAGAATAATGATAATTTAGAATTGAACTCATATTGTCATATTTCTACATTGTGCTCTACTGTCTAACCATATTAATGGAGGAAGATGATGAGGGGACATGATGGCATAGGTAGATAGAGTGATGTAATCCATATATTCATATCAATTTTTAATGTTAAATCTATTTTGTAGCGGATAAATGGTTACCATTGACGGGAGGGTCCCAAAAAAAAAACATAGAATAATGTTCAAAGGAAAAAGAAAAGGAAAAAAAACCGCAACGCCTAAGAACATCTCCAAGAGATTCTTAGAGCAGTTAAATGATCTCCTTATATTATTCTAATAATCTTTTTGGTGTCCCTTAAAAATAACGCCTAAGAGCATCTCCAAGAGATTCTTAGAGCAGTTAAATGATCTCCTTATATTATTCTAATAATCTTTTTGGTGTCCCTTAAAAATTTAGATTGCTCCTCTAATAAGATATCTAATACCATTCTTTATTTCATTTTTCATGAATAAAATATTAATTTCCCGCCATTCTCATCCTCTTTTTCCCCTCTTTTACTTTCTTCTCTCCCTCTTTCATTTAAATTTAATATTATTATAATAATAAGGAGTAAAAATGAGGATTATTATTGGAATTATCATGTCTTATAATATTCTTAATCATTAGGATCATAATTATTTATAATAATTATAAGGGATATGCTAGGAGATTGTTGGAATTGTTCTTAAACAAGTTCTTAAGTCCAAAAATAAAGAGCATGGGAAAAAATTGAGCTCCAATAGATTTTTAGTGGCTTTTAAAAAACTTAAGAAGCTCTTCTCTCTTCTCAATTCTAAGAAATACTACATGGCTCTTTAATTATTTTTAATAACAAAATATTTACTTATACATAGTTGAATTTAAATATTTGTTATAATTAGATTTGAAATATTAATAAATATAAATTAGAAGTTAAGATAAAGAGTATTGTTGGAGTTACACGGAATCTAATGTATTAACTTGCTAGCCATATAATTTATATTATATTTAGAAACTAAGTAGGTAATTATTGAAGATGCTCTACCAAAGTGTGCTTCACATTTTCAAATGTATAAAGCAGAACCAAGAGAAAAGTTTGGGAACTCCAGCCCGGTCTTAGATTATTTGAAGGCTCTACCAATGCCTGGATTGCACCTGAGAGATTCTGTCATCGGTCCTCTTAAATTACTTTTTTTTTTTTCTCAGCTACCTAGACCATCATGTGATATATATTAAATAGGATTGAAGATATTCACCGAAACTGGAAGTTTTAAAAAATTTATAAATATACCCAATACTGCACTTCTTTAAACCATGAAAAAACAGACACTGATGCTTCACAAGATGCCTATAAATGATTCCTTTTTAGTATTTCGACAAAATGACACAGATGAGATGATTCTATATACATTTTCTCGTAACTATCAAGTGCCGTGTTGCACAAACAAACAATCTTAAGGTTGTTAGTATGCTGATTACAAAAATTGAGTTCCTAGATTTTGTAAATAACAAATTGCAACTAGGCATGTACTCTCTCCGTCCCAAAAAGATTGACATACTTTCCTTTTTGGGATGTTCCAAAACTAATGAACCTACTATATTTACTATTTTTAAACACTACTTTTCACTGTTACACCCACTAACTTTAATATTAAAAAATATACTTTAAACAATAATAGCTACAGTAGTCTAACATGACAATATCATTAAATTAAGTTAGAGTACAAGCAGAGCAGGGTAGGTGGACATCAGGAGACCACAAGTTCCTACCAATACTGAAGAAGTAGCAGGAGTATAAAATGAAGTCAACTGGGTCTTCTTAATATTTGTGCACTATTGACCGGTTCAAACTTTCCGGGACAGAGGGAGTATGATTATTAAACACGGGCTCTAGGACGGTGCGATTTTATGATAAAACTGAAATCGCATCCGAATATCCTTGATTTTTAAATTAAAAACTTAAATCGTAATTTACTGTCGGTTTCAAAAATCTCGGTTTCAATTATAATTGGTTTGGTTTCGGTTACAAAATCATCTATCTTAAAAATGATAGATCAAATATTATTAGAAATGTTAAAAAAATCTTACTTAATTCAAAATTTTCTTAATAAATTTGAAACTAAAAAATTAGTATTCCGAAGTGTAGAAGGACATGATTGCACAAAACAAATGTAAAAAGAGGGACAACACCAAATTCCCTAATGGATAATACGTTAGTTTGCTAAATATCACTGGTACCTAGAGCTCGCAATTCGTTTCGTTTCGTGTCGTGTACTTTCGTGTTTCGTGTATCAAGAGGTCAAAACGAAAACGAAACGAAATAAATTCGTGTACTCAAATTCTAAAACGAACACGAAACGAAACATTTCGTGTAAACACGAAACGAAATGAAAAGCACACGAAATATTTCGTGTACTTTCCGTTTACAGGAAAATGAACCAAAAATTGTGTACTTTCGTGTACTTTCCGTGTATTTTTTGTGTACTTTTCGTGTATTTTCTATTTATTTTGTAAAACGGTTAAATATGTAATATTTATTTATAATATATATTTATATAATTTAAATATTTACTTAAATATTTATATATTTCGTGTATTTTCGTTTCGTGTCGTGTACCCAAGGGTAAATCCAGAACCGACACTAAATTCATCCGTGTAATTTCGTGTTCGTGTACTTTCGTGTTCGTATACCGTAAAGGTCAATCCAAACCCGTAATTTTCGTATCGTTTTCGTGTCATGTTTTCGTGTCGTGTACGAAATTGCCGACTACCTTGTATCTTGTGCATTCCAAGTGCATTCCCAACAAATGAGTATCGTATATGACTTTGAAACGTCAATCTTTTAATGATTTCTAACAATTTTGGTTTCAAATTTATTCAAATTTTCGCTCAGCCCTAATGGGCTCAGTTTAAAGATCAAGTTAATAATGGGTATGTTTGGCCCCCTTAAATCCAACTTCAAAGTTACTTATTCCCAAAAAAAAGTAGTATGTATTTATATATTTTTTGTAAAAATAAATGTTTATGGAGAGTTTAACATTCATTCTCTTACAAAAATAAGTTACTTATTTCAAAAAAAAGTACATTTTTACGTATTTTTTTTCAGAATAAATAATTTATTTCTGAAAAATAAAGTAAATCGAATGGGACCAATATTTGTGTTCGAGTTTAAGACCAATTTAATATTGGGAGTGTTTGGTTTAGCGTATATTCAAAGAAAACAAGTAAAACAACTAGGTAAATATTTTGGTTGGAGGATAAGTAATTTATTTTACCAGAAATATATTACACTAAACCAAACACCCTAATTATGTTATTGTGACCAGCCGTGGAATGGCGAAAAAGAAAGAAAAGAAAAGCAACAATACATGTGTTGTAAATACCGTCTCATTTTACGTGAACCTTATTTCTTTTAGGGACGTCTCAAAAATAATGAACCTATTATACTTACTATTTTTTGACACTACTTTTTACTATTACACCCACTACTTCTCCATTTTATATTAAATAAACATTATTACGCTCATTACTTTCCTCCAATATTGTTAGGTCCCAAAGTATCGTAGAAGGGGGGTTGAATACGATACTACCAAAAAAAATAATTCCGAGAATATATCTTATTGATAATAAACTCGAAGGGGTGTTACAACTTCTAATCCAATGGATTAGCTTCAAAACCTGAACACTCCTAAGGATAGTTTAAGCACGAGGACATTCTACCCGACACTTCCTGAAAGCGGGCTAAGCCGACTTTCCTACTAGATGGACTGTCTAGCAGCTTACACTCCTAAGGATAGTTTAGGCACGAGGACCTTCTACCCGACACTTCCTGAAAGCGGGCTAAGCCGGCTTTCCTACTAGATGGACTGTCTAGCAGCTTACACAGAGAAGATATAAGAGAGAGAAGAGAAAGTTTTGTGTTGAGGTGGTGTTTTGAAATGAAATACAACAGTCCTATTTATAGGTTTTAGAAAGTCACTATTTGACACTATTCCAACAACCCCAAATAGTAACCGAGCACTATTCTAACAACCCCCAAATAGTAACCAGGCACTATTTCACCAGCCCCAAATAGTAACTGTTGGTTACTATTCATGATTTCGGATACTATTCATATGAATAGTAATTTTGGATACTATTCATTTTCCTCTTAATTTGACATCCTTAAATATTCAGCTTCCAACTAACTAGAGGATATCAATACTGCTCTAAACTAAATCATACCTCTTGAACAGTTTTTCTGAGTTAGATACTTCGATTCTTTTGTGAAGTGTTGACGCCTAGTGCAACTGGTCTGGTTCACAGACGACTAACATTCACTCGTGGTCTTCATATCATGACTTTAAGAACACTGCTAAGAATTGTGCAATCATAAAAACTTTATCACTGGAATCTTTTGGCCCATCAACTGAATCGTCTGTACATCTTATTTTGTCACTGAGGCTTGATCATGTTAATGAACTTCTTTCAGCGACTTGATCCTTGTTGATGCCTGTTCTTCAAATTTCACTATCCCTGTATAGAGTTAATATTATTTATCTTTTATCCTAGTTGAATTATATATGTCCTCTATTACATATTACATTACATTATGCTTTACAATCTCCCCCTATTTGATTGTTAGGGTTTGACAAGCAAATTCCTAGAGGATAACTCAACTGATACAAAAAAAAAACAAAAATGAAATACAAAGATAAATAATATTAAAGCGCATTCTGGATCATATATACATTTTCCAAATTTCTAAAATTTGAACAAGTACAAGACAAATTGTTCCTCTAGGCTGAATATATCTTCAAGTTTGCCTTGTTTTCTGTCCACATAGCACTAATACTCTCATTAGCTTTTCCTTTCCAAAAATAAAGTTAATTCCGTGTCAACAACCTTTTCTTTGCCCTTACGCCTAGTAGATTTTTCTTGATCATCCAACTTCTCCCCCTCAGTTTGGTTATCCTCCAGAGTAGTAGGATGTGGAGTTGGTAAATTAGACGAAGATGGCTTTACCAAGGAGTTGATTGCATCTTTTAACTAGGTTGCCATGGTATTCAATTGAACCTGGAATACATCATGTTGAATAAGTTGCAAATTTTTTATTTCTGCAATGGACTTACAGATATTTGGCAACTCTTTCTCCATTGTTTGGACCCGTGTAAAGAGTTTGTTGTATTCCTTTCTGGTTACAGGTGCATGTGGTTAAGTAGGTTGCTCACTCGTACATTCTGCAGGTGTTTCACTCAACACTCTATATTCACTTGGTTTAGTAGTTTGGGTTACACTTAAATGTTCTATTTGTGTTTCCCTCAAATCTCTTCTAGAGCTTCCACCGAGATTTGTACCTGCAAATGAAATCATCCTAGCCCCTTTTTTAGAGGTCACATATGGTGCAATGAAAGTTCATGAGCTTCCGTCCTCGCGTGAAGCGAGTTGCCGACCACTGGTAAAGAGTGGTAAATCTCGAAAGAGATCCAGAGATTTTCCCTCTGGGAGGTTAAACTTGAATCGATTAAATGGCACAAAACCCAAGTTTCCCTCGTATGTCTGTGAAGACACTTGGTTCATAAAAGAACCACCTACCGATGGATCTTTCCGTAAAATGGAAGATTCACCAACAGTTATTGAGGTAGGTAATTCCACCTCGGATGCCTGTGAAGGCATTTGATCTTTAGAAACATCATCAACCACTCTTATGTTCCGTGAAATGGAACTCAAGATATTTGCTCCCGTCAATTCAACCTCGTTTACATTTTCACTCATTGGATAGGAAAGAATTGTTTTACTAACAGTTGCCGTTACCTCAGGTTCATTGGGTTTACTCCGTTTAGAATGAGGTAGAGCGGCTGATGTAACTAACTCCTTATGTGGTGCTGCTGAGGCACTATCTCCCTCAAAAGTGTTGATGGATGGTCGTTTAAGTGACAATTGAGGTGTAGGAGTTTATTGTGTTTGTGTTTGTAGAATGGGCTCTTCGACTTGTGTTAGTGTTAGTGGGATTTCTTGCTCTTGGTCGGGTAAGATGGCCACTAGGGGCTGTAGAAACTGTATTTCCTGTGACACAGCAGGGAATACAGAGGTTGGAATAGCAGAGATTGAAATATTACCTTGTCGTATACCTGCTCTCACTGGTCTTGGTAACAACGAAAGTGGGACAGTCTTTAGATATTCAGTTAGGACTGTAGGCACATCCGTATAGTTCTTTTTGCTTATGTAATTAATTACATTCGTCTTCATGTAAGAACATTCCACCTTTCGACCATTTTCCAAGCGTACCCTGTCTTCATCATTCAAAAAATAATTTAATATTAGCCGTAGAAACCTTGGATATAGACATTTGACATTTTGAGTCCAAACATCTCTTCTTCCCAAGTGTTTCATCTTTAAAATGATTTGACCAAGCACCATTTTTCCAAAATTAATCCTCAAATTATTGGCGACCGCATACCCTATTTTTTGAATAAATTCAGGTATTCGATCTTGATTTGTTCTATCTGAGGAAAAAACATGGTTAAGAGTGTGAAAGAAGAAATTCCAGTACTGGGTTAGAAACGTTCTAGAAAGATTACCAGTATTGAAATTGCCATCTTGGTACCTTATAAAACGAAAGAACATTTCAATCTGTTCTGGTGTAGGATCAGAAATAAGATTTTCCATAGGAAAATGAAGAATTCGATTAACATCTCGTTCAGTGACCCTAAACGACCTACCAAACAGTCGATATGTGATTGCACACCCGTCCTGTCCAGAAGTGTCAACCGCACTGCAATATAGTTCACGCAATGCATCGTGGTTAAGCTGCACTGGTGTAACTAAAGCATAACGAATTAATGAATGTTCATTCAGAAATTGTGTCCAAGCCCGAAATTGCTCATCCAGAATGGTTTCGAATTGCTGAATTGAAATAGGATTAACTTTAGCAATTTAAAAGCTTTCATGTAATGCCATTTTCAAAACTTTGAGGAAATTCAAAAACAAGGGTTAGTTTTTATAAAGGATGATGTATAAAGTAAGAATATGAAATCCGATCTAAAACCACCAGCTAGATTTGAGAGATCTTTCCGATCAAAACTCAAAATATTCAGCAATTGTGTGTATTTGCTCTGTATATCTGAAAAATGATGATGTTAAACACAAACAAAAACTCATCATTTATAAGGTTTCAAGGATTAGTGGGTTAGGTGTGATAGTGACAGGTTATGTTGAATAACACCGCTCAATAATTTCTTACCTAATCAACCAATAATTTCTCACCTAATCAATCAATTAGCCGAAAAACATCTTATCACCGAAACCTGTCAGCCGAAAAACATCTTATCATTGAAATCTATCAGCCTATGCACATACACACATATTTAATACTTCTAATTATTATGGATTCACGCAATAAATCAAGAATTAATCCACAATAATCAGATAAACTCACAATTAAATAGACATGAAATTAATAAAATATCATTAATTGATATATGTCAATAAAATATTTATTTAATTATGCTACAATGATATCTCCAGAATAATCATGCAGATAAGCAAATAAAACAAACAAAATCCAGAGAATGAAATTCACTGGTTTTAAGCAAATTGAATAGACATTTTAAAAGATCATGTGAAATTTAACATACCAAGCTCACTTACCAACCTCGAAAAGGTTGCTTCATCCAAAGATTTAGTAAAAATGTCTGCCAACTATTTTTCACTAGGAACAAAATGCAGTTCCACAGTGCCTTTCATCACATGCTCACTGATGAAATGGTATCTGATGTCTATGTGCTTGGTTCTAGAATGATGCACTGGATTCTGTGATATTGCAATTGCACTAGTGTTATCACAGAAAATTGGGATCTTCTTAACTTTAACTCCATAGTCAAGTAGTTGATTTCTCATCCATAGAATCTGTGAACAATAACTCCCAGCTGCTATGTATTCAGCCTTTGTAGTTGATGTAGATACTGAGTTCTGCTTCTTACTGAACCATGAGACCAGCTTGTTTCCCAAGAATTGACAGGTTCCTGTGGTACTTTTTCTATCCATTTTGCAACCTGCATAATCTGCATCTGAGTAACCAATTAGATCAAAACCAGAATCTCTAGGGTACCAAATTCCAAGGTTTGGTGTTCCCTAGAGATATCTGAAAATCCTTTTAATAGCTACTAAGTGAGATTCCCTAGGATCAGCTTGAAATCTAGCACATAAACATGTAGCAAACATAATATCAGGTCTACTAGCTGTTAAGTATAAAAGAGATCCAACCATGCCCCTATAGCTTGTCATGTCCACCTTCTTTTCCTTAGTATTCAGTTCAAGCTTAGTGGCAGTGGTCATGAGTGTTTTTGCAGAAGAGCAATATGCTAAATCAAACCTTTTTAAAAGATCATAAATGTATTTTGTTTGACTTATAAAAATTCCCTCATTCACTTGTTTAACTTGTAAACCAAGAAAATAAGTTAATTCACCCATCATACTCATTTCAGATCTACTTTGCATGAGTTTGGCAAACCTCTTGCAAAGTTTCTCATCTGTAGACCCAAATATTATATCATCTACATAAATTTGGACAAGTATCATAGAGCCATTGACATTTCTATAAAAGAGAGTTTTATCAACATTACCTCGAATGAAGTGATTCTCTATAAGGAACTGGGAGAGTGTGTCATACCAGGCTCTAGGTGCTTGCTTCAGGCCATAGAGTGCTTTGAGTAGAAAGAACACATATTCTGGAAAGTCTGGATCTTCAAAACCAGACGGTTGACTAAAATACACCTCCTCCTCCAGAATACCATTCAAAAATGCACTCTTGACATCCATTTGATAGACTTTGAAATTGGCATGCGCTGCATAGGCCAGGAAAATCCTTATTGCTTCTAACCTTGCCACTGGAGCAAAGGTTTCTTCAAAATAAATTCCTTCCTCTTAACAGTAGCCTTTAGCAACTAATCTAGCTTTATTCCTTGTGACTATTCCATTCTCATCCATCTTGTTCTTGAATACCCACTTAGTGCCAATCACTGATTTGTCTTTAGGTTTGGGTAAAAGTTTCCATGCTTCATTTCTTTCAAACTGGTTTAGCTCTTCTTGCATTGCTAAAACCCAGTCTGGATCTAGAAGAGCATGTTCAACTCTCTTTGGTTCCTCTTTGGATAGAAAATTGCTATATAAGCATTCTTCTTGAGTTGCTCTTCTGGTTTGGACCTTTGCATTAGGATCTCCAATGATAAGCTCAAATGGATGATCCCTGGTCCATTTTCTTTGCGGTGGTAAGTTTGACCTTGATGAAGTGGCTTCATTTTCTCTGTGTTGATCATTGTGAGAAACTCCCCCTGAGTATATGGCCCTCGAGATTGATGGAGTACTTGCAGATTCATCAACAGATGCTTCTCTTTGATTTCCAACTGATGGTGTAAGTTGTTCTTCAACAGGTGGTTCATTATGCACTTCAACTGATGATCCTTGTCTGTTCTTCACACCATTTGATCTCCATTCTTCATCCTCATCTTCGCTTTCTTCACCGCTTCTCTCATTCTTAAATGAGAGAGACTCATGAAAACCTTCATCTACTAGACCAGATATTTTCTTGTCATCAAAGACAACATGTATGGACTCCATTACAATGTTTAGTCTTAGGTTGTAGACTCTGTAGGATTTTCCAGCTGAGTATCCAACAAAGATAGCTTCATCTGCCTTTGAATCAAATTTTCCAAGATGCTCACCATGGTTTTCAGTACAAAGCATTTGCATCCAAAGACATGCAGAAAGTTGATTGTTGGTTTCTTGCCTTTGAAAAGTTAATAAGGTGTCATGCCTTTTGCTTGATTGACCAAAGAAATATTCTGAGTGTAGCATGCAGTGTTTATAGCTTCTGCCCAGAAGTATGTTGGTAGCTTAGACTCTTCAAGCATTGTTCTTGCAGCTTCAATTAGAGTTCTGTTCTTTCTTTCCACTACACCATTTTGTTGAGGAGTTCTTGGTGCAGAGAATTCTTGGATAATTCCTTCTTCTTCATAAAACTCTATTATTACAGAATTCTTGAACTCAGTTCCATTGTCAATTCTGATTCTCCTTACTTTGAGTAAAGGATTGTTGTTGACTATCTTGATGTGATTTATAATGACTTCACCCGCCCCATCCTTAGTGCAGAAAGAATGTCCAAGAGAATTTTGAGAAATCATCAATAATCACAAGACAGTATTTCTTCTTTGAGATTGACAACACATTGACTGGTCCAAAGAGATCCATGTGAAGTAGTTGCAAGGGTTGATCAATTGATGACATTGACTTTGATTTGAAAGAGGCCTTCTTCTGCTTCCCTTTCTGGCATGCATCACACAATCCATCCTTGGAGTAATCCAATTTTGGAATACCTCTAACCAAATCCTTCTTTACTAACTCATTCATTGCTTTAAAATTCAAGTGTGACAATCTTTTATGCCAAAGCCATCCTTCATCTACACTTGCCTTGCTGAGAAGACATGTAGTCATGTTTGCATTTGTTGAATTGAAGTGAGCAATGTACACATTTCCTCTTCTATCTCCTATCAACACTACCTTGTTGTCACTTTTCTTGAAAATGACACAAGCTTCAGATGTGAACCAGACATTCTGGCCTTTATCACACAGTTGGCTGACACTAAACAAGTTATGCTTAAGTCCATCAACCAGTGCTACTTCTTCAATGACAACATTCCCTTGTGAAATCAAGCCATATCCTCTAGTATATCCTTTGCTGTTGTCTCCAAAGGTAATGCTAGGGCCAGCTCTCTCCTCAAACTTAGTGAGCAGGGTAGAATCTCCAGTCATGTGCTTAGAACAACCACTATCCAAGTACCAAAGATTCTTTCTGTGTCCCTGCACACATCAAAATCAAATCAAGTTGATTTTGGTACCCAAGTTTTCTTGGGTCCTGCCTTGTTAGCCTTTTTCTTATTTTTCAAGCCCTTACTACCCAGGGGTTCTGACTGAGTTAAATCAACCTTAACTCTTGGTGTAGATTTCTGAAAAATAGGTTGTTTCACTTGCTCACATGCATTAAAACTAGATGTATAATTTGGCATAGTCTGTGCAAACATGTTATTCATCATCCATGGCAACTGAGGCATATTAAAAGCATTGTAATATGGATTATACATGAATGGCATGTTAGAATAATGACTAGATGCATGAGCAAGCTGGACAAACATGTTTGGCATAACATTCATAGCAGGCATAGGTACTGACTTAGGCATACTAGGCACAGAAGCATTCTTAACAGATTTACAGTTGACAAATAAATGATTAACACTACCACAGTTCACACATTCCTTTCGAGGAGCATATTTATCAGGTGTGTAATTATTATGTTTGTTAATTCCTACCTTGCCATTTCTATTCTTCTTATTAGCCTTAGCCTTAGGTTCAGTCTTTTCTAACTTATCCTTCAATTTCTTGATTGACAAGTTGCCTATGTTTCCTTGTTCAACTGACTTGGTTTTGCTACACTCTCCATTAACAAAGTTCTTATTGACAGGCCCGTACTTTTTATTCAATTTAGTTAAAGTTGCTTTGCTAACAGGCTTAAGTCTCAAAGAACATTCTTTTTCGACTAAATCACTGTCTGAAGCAACTTCCCTATCAACATCTAACTTAACTTCTGCTAATTTGTGAAAAGAATCAACTCCTTGTATACTATAAATTTCTTCAGTTTTATCCTTTGATCCCTTCCACTTAGCAATTAAGTCTTGTTCCTCTTTTAACTGTTTTATTAAACACTCTTCTCTTTTCAGAGCCTCAAGTAACTCATTCTTAGCATCCTGGCAATCTCTTTTCATTGTTTTAAAATCAATTAGTTGAGGTTCTAACAGAGTATTCCTATCACCTATCTTAGCATTAAGATCTTTAATCTTTTTGTTCTCCTTGTTAAAGGATTTTAATGTGACATGCATGTTATACAATTCATTAGACATTTCATTAACAACATTATCACATTCATCTTTGGAAAGTTCAGTTAGGTTTGTAGAGTATACCTGGTTGCTTGCTGAACTAGCCTCTTCATCAGTTTCGTTTGCCATGAGTGCAAGATTGACAAACTCCTCTTCTGCATCTGAGTCTCCTCCATCTGCCCAATCATTATCTCTAGATACAAATGCTCTTTCCTTTTGCTTGAGAAGATCAAAGTATTTCTTTTTGTAATCAACAGTCTCGAACTGTTTCTTTTCTTTCTCAGCTTTGGATTTTCTACATTCATTGGCAAAGTGACCAGCAATTCCACAGTTATAGCATTTGATCTTTGATCTTTCAACCACATCCTTGTTCGGTTGATAGCTTTTCTTGAATTGCCCGGCTCCTGCTGGATTCTTCTTGAATCTTAGCTTCGAAAATCTCTTTGACAGAAATGCCAAATACTCATCTAGATCTTCAGCTTCATCCTCACTTAATGCATCAGGTTCTTCAATCATCTTGCTTTTACCTTTGCTAGTTTCAGCTTCACCTTCACAAGTTTTTGAACTTAGTGTGACTTCTACACTCTTCATTCTTCCACCACCTTGGATTGTTGGTTTGTTGGCCATTAAGGTTATAGCTCCACTCTTCTTCTAGCTCTTTTCTACTTTCTCATCTTGCTGCATTTCAAGCTCATATGTTTTTAGGATGCCATACAGTCTCTCTAGTGTAAAATCTTTGTAGTCTTGAGAGTTCCTCAACGAGACTGTCACTGGCTTCTATTCCTTAGGAAGAGATCTCAGAAACTTTAGGTTGGAGTCCTTGGTTTCATATTTTCTCCCATGTAACTTTAGACCATTCAGTAACTTTTGAAACCTACTGAATATGTCTGTTAGATTTTCACCAGAGGAGTAGTGAAAATGCTCATATTGTTGTATTAGGAGCTGCATTTTATTTTCTCTGACTTGCTCAGTTCCTTCACAGATTGTTTGAATAGTGTCCCACACTTGCTTGGCAGTGGTGCAGTTTATAACACAATCAAACATATCTTGGTCGATGCCATTGAATAGGATGTTCATAGCCTTCTTATCTTTGTGGATTTCCTCCAAGTCTTCATCTGTGTACTCAGCTTGATTCTTTGGAATAGGCCTTCCAGCAGCTACAGTGCCAGCATCTTGACCAATCCCAGAGTTGGCCTTCATTGGAACATGAGGTATTTTCTCTATGCAATCTACATAGCCTTCATCGATGGCTGAGAGATGAAGGTACATTTTTACTTTCCAATGAAAGTAATTATCTTTGTCAAGCATTGGAATCTTTACACCTGTATCCTTCCTTCCCATGGTTTTGATCTTTAGACTTCTTGTATGTTAGAAGCTTGCTCTGATACCAATTGTTAGGTCCCAAAGTATCGTAGAAGGGGGGGTTGAATACGATACTACCAAAAAAAATAATTCTGAGAATAAATCTTTATTGATAATAAACTCGAAGAGGTGTTACAACTTCTAATCCAATGGATTAGCTTCAAAACCTGAACACTCCTAAGGATAGTTTAGGCACGAGGACCTTCTACCCGAAGCTTCCTGAAAGCGGGCTAAGCCGACTTTCCTACTAGATGGACTGTCTAGCAGCTTACACTCCTAAGGATAGTTTAGGCACGAGGACCTTCTACCCGACACTTCCTGAAAGCGGGCTAAGCCGGCTTTCCTACTAGATGGACTGTCTAGCAGCTTACACAGAGAAGATATAAGAGAGAGAAGAGAAAGTTGTGTATTGAGGTGTGTTTTGAAATGAAATACAACAGGCCTATTTATAGGTTTTAGAAAGTCACTGTTTGACACTATTCCAACAACCCCCAAATAGTAACCGAACACTATTCCAAAAACCCCAAATAGTAACCAGACACTATTTCACCAACCCCAAATAGTTACCGTTGGTTACTATTCATATGAATAGTATTCATATGAATAGTACTATTCATATGAATATTGATTTCGGATACTATTCATATGAATAATAATTTCGGATACTATTCATTTTCCTATTAATTTGACATCCTTAAATATTCAGCTTCCAACTAACTAGGGGATATCAATACTGCTCTAAACTCAATCATACCTCTTGAACAGTTTTTCTGAGTTAGATACTTCGATTCTTTTGTGAAGTGTTGACGCCTAGTGCAACTGGTCTGGTTCACAGACGACTAACATTCACTCGTGGTCTTCATATCATGTCTTTAAGAACACTCCTAAGAATTGTGCAATCATAAAAACTTTATCACTGGAATCTTTTGGCCCTTCAACTGAAGCGTCTGTACATCTTATTTTGTCACTGAGGCTTGATCATGTTAATGAACTTCTTTCAGCGACTTGATCCTTGTTGATGCCTGTTCTTCAAATTTCACGATTCCTGTATAGAGTTAATATTATTTATCTTTTATCATAGTTGAGTTACATATGTCCTCTATTACATATTACATTACATTATACTTTACAACTATCTCAAGTCTATTATTAAATATTTATAAGTCCCACCACTTTACCCACTTTTCAACAAACTTTACTCTTTTTTTATTAACTTTTCATAATCTCCGTGAAAATCAAACTCATTCACATAATTTAATTTGGGACAAGAGGAGTAATATATTATTTGTGATTAGTGAAAAGATAGGGTACATACATATGTCGATAAAAGTAGTAAGCTACAATAAGCTTGTTACTGGTGTAATACATTACCTCGGTGCGGCAACAATCTTCTAAATTTGATAAAGTTCAAAATAATATAATGCTCAAACAATATATTACAAACAATGTCAAAGATACTGAGCATCAAGATTACAAATGATTTGTCTCAGATTACTTGTATATCACTACACAAATCACATGTGATGAAAGTCGGTATTACTTCTTAATGATAATTGAAATCAAGTAAAAAAAAAAAAGGTGCATCTCTAAGTTATCTATTTCCGAAATAGTAAAGCTCTTCTTCTAGTTGATTAAAAGCATCCCATGAGAGCATGGAATCCACAGATTGCACCCATTGTTGTATAGAATCCTCTTGGATATACGAAGATTCTCCCATCAATGGATTACTCAGAGATTCTTCCAAAGAGAATGAAGGGCTGTAAGAAATGGAGGTCTTGGCCTCTTGGTTCATCCATGAGACTACATCCAAGTTTTCACACACACCTTCATACTTGTTCAATAGGTTGGTAGTTTCATTTAAACCCACGTTGATTCCATTTATTCTCTCATTTATACCATTAGTTTCTGGCCTGGCCTCCGGAATATGTGAAGTGGACTCTGGCATTGTCTCGATGATCATTTCTGCCTTCTCTTTAGGCTCAACGGGGTTGTGTGTCACAGGGTCTACTCCTAGAAGTTTTAGCCTTTTCTTGATTCGGGTGTTCCAGTGGTTCTTGATTTCATTATCAGTGCGGCCAGGGAAATGAGAGGCAATTTTCGCCCACCTGCATAAAGAGTCACACATGCGTAAACATTAGTAGTCTATAATATCAAATGCTAAATTTCTTTTATACAACTACCAAGTTATTCAGAATTCGTAGGTTCAAAACAATGTAGAGGCTGGCAAATAAATGCTTATAAGAAGTAGGGACAAGGACCTGTTGCCAAGACGAGCATGGAGTTGTATAATTTGATTCTCTTCCATTTCAGATAGCATGCCCCTTTTAAGATCAGGCCTCAGATAATTAATCCATCTCAATCTGCAACTTTTCCCGCATCTTAGCAATCCTTCAAAACCACACAAAACACAACATATTAACAAGTAAGCATCGAGTAAAATATAGAAGACCCAAAAAAAAAAAAAAAAGTACACATGCATGTGTGTGTATGTGATGTCTCATATTCTCAGTAGTGAGGCTTTGTAATCTGGAAACCTGCGAGCTTGGGGATTGTTCTCCAACACTGTATGCCATTTTCGAGGATGAAATTCATGAGCTTGCGGTCTTCTTCAATAGTCCATGGACCTCTCTTCAACCCAATTTTATCACAGCATGGTTGTCTTCCCATTTGGACGTAAACCTTTCAAAACACAATGATAGAATCACTTTACACTAGTACTAGTCACAGTGTGAAAAGAAAGTCTTCTTGCACCCGTATATAAAGGAACCTAATAATCTACGAAAGATTCTGCCAGATCATGCTGAAATTAAAATAATAGGTTATGCTGTTTAAGGGGGAGAAACATGATTGGAAGAGATTATGAAGGAGCAATAAGAGTGCATTGGCCTTAAAAGCACGGGCGGTTTGCAATAATAAAGTGTCCACCACCCTTGTTAAGACGATAGAAAGCCTGTTTTGTTAGAGAATCTTGGGAAAAGGATTAAGCAACAGATTAATCGCGGGTCATCTCTGATTACAAATTATTACAAGTGTGAAGTGTGTGTCTGTGAATAAATCATGCAGACAAAGTCCGCTTTTGTTAGTTTTTTTTTTAATATGTCAAGATAGAAAAAAACAAGTATACTGATAGGATTCCTTGGTCCCTTCAAAGCTGGCCAAGTTTGTCGTTAGAAGTAACTCTTCCAACTTAAGTATATATGTAAATAAAAAAAAGAGATGCCGTATCAAAAAACTATTAAGTTGTTCAAAATCCTGTTATGGCTTCACCCGAGGAAAATCTAATTCTCGAACAGTTATAGTTAAACAGCACTAGCAGAGTAAGATTTTCGAGTCATTATTCATCCATTCGTGCAAATAGAAGTTCTACACCAATAGTTGCTTGATAGTTACTAATGTGGAGTTTGCTATGGCAGTTTGACTGAAAGCCTATCATTAGCCGGTCATTTTGGTGGATTCACTGACTTAGTATTCAGTGTTGTGATAAACTCAAAAGGGTTAAACAAAAGAACAATTAGAAGAAACAGAAACGCAATGATCATGAAAATAAAGATAGAAAAGCATTCATTAGAATACTAACAAAATGTTGTTATGAAAGGGTCACATAATAGATTGTTTTATGTTTCCAGAGGTGAAAACATAAGCCAAAGCCAGAAGTGGACCTTTCAGCTGAAGTACAATTGCCATATTAAAATGGCATGTCTTGTAAAATAACTGATAATTTCGTTCTCTGCATTATGATTAGGATGGGTCATATGGTTTATCATTAAAAGTTCTCACAATGTTTACTATGTTTCAACTTGTTGACCAACAATTAACATCACCAGTTTTAATCCTTACAAGTCCACAATAATATGGATCCAGGATCCGAATTCAGAAGATTATGTTGGTCAAAGTTTTCACTGTCTCTCCAACACGGCTACACGCAGGGGGCGGGTGAGGTTCGAACCCGTGACTCTTAGGATCAACGCTAGGCCTCGTTTCCACTGAGGCAGCTCTCACACTCATATGTAGGTATAACTCTACTACAAACTATCTGACCTTGTAAAACTTTTTGTCAAAAATTACAACAATTATTGCTAATGATAATAAAATAGACTTGAAATTAGCAGAACCAAAACTGAAATATTTTTTAATTTATTATTTTTAAGAGTCATTAGAAAATTTTATCTTAATACAGACGTGTTGGCAATGTTAAAGTCATAAGTCATAACTAAATAATACAGCTAATGATAATGGAAAAAAGAGAAAGTGCTTGTTGGTTCATGCACCTGTTTATATGCATGCAAGTTAGTCATGTTCACTTTAAGTTGTTAATTCAGGTCAGCATACACTTCAACGGATGAAAAAACATCTAGGTGGGGTGTTTAGAAGAAACAGAACAATGCTGTTGATTTTGTTGAGATTTTCTTCAATTATGTGGCATCTTTTTATCTTAATTATCATTTTCTAGGATTTAATATTGGTGTTGCCATGCTGTACTTACAATTGCTATCACCAGGAGTACACCTTCGCTTGGTCTTTTCATCCTCGGGCAAACTACAGCGAGAAATCCTTGAAGTTCCCCAAGTTCTGATTGTGATTCGCGCAATTAAGATTCATAAGACTTGCAGCTGCACTAGAAAACAACTTCAAAATTGTTTCGCTCTCTTCCAGTGCAACTTAGACCACAAGCCAGCAACTTAAACCACAAGCCTGAGACGATACTTTCAGCTGAAAAATGCAAATTAAGCATTCATTATTTATTAAAGTAATGCAACTATAAATGAGAAAAAGGCATGAGGTTGATCTCAGGGAATCAACTAAGATTAGAGTGTTTCTAGTATAAAATATTGATAGCAATTTTGTAAATATGTACCATGTTATGCAATAATAATAACACCCTCATTTTTTGTATGAGATTGCATTAGAACCTCAAGTTACCTGAGGGTGAACTTGAGACCATGAATCCCGCTAGAAATTGCCAAGATGCATTTGATGTTGATTTTTCTCTTTGCTTATCACGATGCATCTGATGTTATAAACCAGCAAGAACATGAACTCAATTTAAACCAATTGTTAGGTGATTACGTTTTCCAAGATCATGACTGTTAGGACTTAGGAGAAGTGTCTAATATGTCTACATATTTTAGACTGCTGCAGGGAATTGCTTTCTTGAATTCAAATGCTAAGGTTAATTTAAGTAAACACGTAAATTGCTTCAAAATTTCAAGCTTCGTATTAGACAAAGCCAAACTGAAACTACAATGCCTCCCCAATTCTTCCCCAAAAGAAAACAAATGATGTTTCACAAGGCTCCAATAGATATTTTACAAGAGTTAAACCTAATACTTGGAAAAAAGGGGATAAAAGTCAAGTGCATCTTCTATATAATATAGACACAAACCAACCCCTCATATTAGAAAACCTTACGCAAGGGCAGAAGGGCAAAAGCCAAGACACTGTCCAAGTCAAATAAAAAGAAGCATTACAAAATCCTTGAACAAACAACGGAACAAGAAAAACCATTCTGCAGTTCTAAACAGTTTAAGTAACGACTCGGAACAACCTTTAAAGTAGTCCGTCCATTACTGTTGGCAACAACCCCTTAAATTAAATCCAAAGAAAATTTTGATGAAGCAATAAACCAATAGTCAATCCAACTCTCATCAAAAACTCAAAAAGTACTATAAACATATTACCCAAGACTTGCAAGTTGCATTAAACCAGAACAAAGTCCATTTGACAGAAGAAAAATGACACAATGACACCAAACCTAGGAGATAATAAGATGTGTAAGAATTCATTCAAATGAATTCTACTCATAAATAATGGTATATATTGATACACAACAAAAGAATTATGGTAAGATGTCAAAGTGATCAAACTCACCTAAAGAGAACACAAAATAATGCATCTCACAGCTCAACTAAACCTACGCATATAGTAATCTATATTACAAAAAATGAACAGAGGCACACGAACCAACCGGAAAACTGGGGAACAGCCCTGAAGTTAGATACAACCAACTAATCAAGCTACAAACAAATTATCAATGGTAGCAAATTGACGGTTCAATGCCCATCCTATAATATACATCTGAAATGACAGTAGCTGGTGCTCCTCTATGTGATTCTGGACTTCTTGTGCTTAATAGGAGAATTCATGACCCCGAAGTGAAATATACTTCTTTACCCAGATAGAAATGTCCTCCGCACATGCTTGTGCCTGAGGTGTCTTAAGGAGCATGTCCAGGGTAGCAAACTCATGAACTGCATCCTTGTAATCAAGAACTGGTGAGTCAACATTCACCTTCCGAAGCTCCTCTGAGTAAGCAATGGCTCGATCTCTCATCCAGTCATGCTCTGCTACCACTGTGAGTGTAGGGGGCATGCACTTCAGAGGCGGCCCTCTATCGGGAACGAGTGGATTTGCAGCAGGGTGGTCCAGGCTGAACTCTTCTTCACGCAAGAAAAGTTTCCATGCAAGTATGCACATAGCCTTGTCATAGAAGTAGGAATTAGCCAGTCTGATCTCGGAATGTGTTGGAACACTTCCTATGAAGAACGGATACATTAAAACTTGTGCGACAACCTTGACCGGATCCAAAAGCCTTCCGGCTTCTACAGATTTCCGAGCCACATAGTCAGCTATATTTGCACCGCAACTGACCCCCAGTAGGACGCATCTGATCATTTGGTAAAAACTACGTTCAGATCTAGTTATGTAACACATAATATCCTAAGATGAAACAGATTTGAAGTAATATAGGTATGTATACAGGTCCGCTACACAGAAATTTCACATGATCCTCATAATCAAATTGCCAAAGGTGTACTAAAATGTTTAAAGACATCTATGATTAAAACCTAGATCCACTATAAGATCATGCATTATACCATAATAAAACCTAGATCGACAATAAGATCATGCACCAATTGAGACTTGCCATCAAACCACAAGTGAACAAATAACTGTTGGTTGTTCTGTGGCATAATTAAAGAACTTTAAACCATAGAGGGGGATTAATTAAAACGAGTAGATATTTTGTGAGTTGCTGCCGCATTAACTGAGCAACGCATTGGTACCATCTCAAAGTATGTCCAGTAGACCACAAGAACACCAACCACAAAAACTTTTAAAAAAGCCAAAGTTTCTCATTTAAATTTTGAAGAATTTTTGTTACATCAATGGTCAACCTGACACCCATTACGGCTTTACCCTTTTATAAAACACCACATGCTAATATAAAACCTCAACTGTATTGACTAGTGACTGAATGCTGAATATTAAGGACTAAGTTTTTCAAATAAATGAAACAACCAACATTCTTCACCAATTTCAATTGCCACAAACTGCAATTAACCTATTTTTTAGACCTTTACTTATAAAATAATCAGCTGACCAATATTTATAGTAAGCAATTAACTCCCGGAAGTTAAGAGGATTAAAATACCTTTTAAATGTTTCAACGAATTCGATTATAATTTAGTTATTCATAAATAAATCACAAAACAATTGCATTTGCATATTGTCTTAAAATAAATATTAAGACGAAAGAAACTTAAGATCATGAAGCCTACAAGGAACTTTTTTTTGTATCAAGGGTTCCACAAAAAAGCAAAGTACAAATACATAGGTATTATCATGTCTACTGCAAGTCCAATTGCTGTAGTATGTATAGGACAGTACGTCATTTACTCATTGTTCTAGTCTTGTCCCAACTCCTAACACACAGGGTGTCCATACCATATAACAAGTGCATTTTAGGAAGAAAGCAACCTTGTGCTGTCAAAATATAAGATAAAAAGACTTACTGGAAATTACATATATTACAGCATCTGCCGAGTCAAATAAATAAATAAATAAATAGTAGTGAAGATGCCAACTATGAACATGGCTCGAAAAACATGGTTAATGACTATTGCTAATTATTATCATTTTCTATAATTTAACGGTCTCTAGCATCCACATTTCCATCACTTAAAAGTAGGCATTCCTGCAGAATAAAGAAGGGTACAAAAGAATAGCTGAAACTAAAGTGTCAGGTTCTGCAGCAATATTGATGCCATTATTATTCACATACACATCAAAACGGCAATGTAATACACCATGTTAAGTAACTCATCTAAAACCTTGGGGTATCTCCAACGAGAGAGAGCTCTTAGCTATAATTTCTATGTGGAACACGTTATCATAATTTTTTAAAAAATTAGCACTCCAATGCACCAATCCCCTCGGCAAAAGTTATAGACATTCATATTCGATTGGCTATATTTGTTGAACCAATATTCCCATTAGCAAAAATTACACCCAATCATTATTATAGCTAAGCCCATTGGAATTCCCACTATCCCTCTTTTGTAAAATTTTAACCATTTCCTATTTTAAATTTTTCCAGCCAACCATTATAGCTATTAGCTATTACCCTTGGAGATGCTCTTTAGGTGTTAGCGGAAGGACTTACCGAAACTAACACTCTCGAAAGCCCATTTATGGGTCGAAGAGTAGATCACGGACGCCCATCCTTGGAGCAATAATTTGCCTTTGGTGTCCATAACAAATTATGAGAATATTGGGGATGGCAGGGAGTCGAACTTGAGTTCTCTGCCAGCCTGAGCTCTAATACCATGTGGAAATCAGAATTCTATACATCATCAAGGAAAAATGATGCCTTTATTAGGCTGTGGACAAACAAGAGAATATATGGCATTAAGTGCCAAATATTCAGTATTAACTGCCTACAATTCTATATAACTAAGCCAACATATAATTTATCTAAATAGAAACTATATCAATAATACAGCCTGAATTCCCACTCTCAAGAGATCCTGAATTACAGATAATATCTTCTACAGAACTCTTATTTTGTTGACCAGAAAACACATGACAACAATCTTTCTATAATAGTAAATGAGAGCTCACTTGGCACTCCCAAACAAACAACGCAATAACATATAATATTTCATATTTAACCACAGCATAAGAATATGAATCCAAGTTGGTATCAATTCATTGCAAGTCTAGCAAGTAATTGTTTTTCCAGTCCTAAAAAAGTCAACTAGAGTTCACATCAACTAAGCAAATCATGCAATCGCATGTTTGATGTCGCACAAGTTCTAGAAATTAGTGGGACCTCACAAATAACACAAATCCCTTCACACTTTTATATCATAATACTCGGCTCTATAAAGAATAATTAAGAGATACTATCAGCTGAAGGGGGAAAATATCCCAACGGATATAAAACAACTCATAATAATATTCACTTCTCTAAAAATACTACATTGTAATGTATAAGAAAACAACTTCAGACAAACTCTACTACTAGAATCAAGAATCTTAAACATTCATAATAATGTACTTTACTCTGATTACATGGTAGTACTATAACAAATATTTAACTACTGATTCAAACGAAGAATTTCAGTGTGAGTTGGGGTAGCAGTCCAGTAGGAAATTTTTTTAAAAACTAAAAAATCGACATACCATTTCTTAATTCCTAGTATTGAATAATGAAATTGAACACAGAAAATTCCTTTTGGGGAGTCTATAGGCATGTAACACATCTTGTCACTTTCACAATTATTCTCACTTAATAAATTCGAGCAGCTTACTTTAATACCTAAAATTCAATTTAAAGTACAGCAACATACTTCACTGCCTAAACTATTTGTAAACATGAGCGACATGCTTCAATTCCTTTCTGTTACCTATGATAGTTTTAAAACTTAAGCAAAATATTTCACTTCACTCTTGCTAATTTCAGCCTTAAAAATCCGGCCTTATAAACATAAAGCAATAATGCAAAAGGACCGATTTTTAGTAAAGAGTTTTTTTCAAGAACTACCTTCCGATTAAAATACAATGCAACTCTTATTCTCTACGTACAACTTGTCAATTATCACTAATTATTAAAAAAGATTAAATTTTTAACCTGGCAGGATCACCATGAGCAGCCAACCACGGCTCAACCATAGACGACGCACCAAAAGCATCAGCAACATGCCTCTGAACTTCCCCCTTCCTCAATTCCGCTCCCCCTCTCACATTCCCCATACTCTTACTACATTCTGCTAAATTAGCCTGCTTTGCCAACCAATGCAACACCTTCATCCCATCCTCAAATGCATCCGGAAACCTATTCTCAGGCGCAAGCCTATACCCAACGGCCACAACAATAACATCACACAACTTGGCAATTCGCCTACAAAACAAGTCATTGGCAACCGAATCACTACTCCCACTGACAAAAGCACCTCCATGAAACTGCAACATTACAGGCAACTTCCTACAATTCTCACTCCCACTGGGTAAATACCCCTGATAACTTTCTCCTTTGTCCGATTTCAATTTCGAAATCGAATCATCAATTCCAACACACGCATAAGAATTCCTCCGATTACTAACAACCTCCTCACGTTTACTCATGACACTACTCGGATCATAACTATTCCGCCTAATCGGATCCTCGGAAGATCCGAAACCCGAATCCGATAGGATCAAACCCCTAGCTTTAGACTTGGAGTGTTGGGGGGCAGCTAAACAGGTATCAGGAATGAAAATACGAATGGAAAGAGACGTAAAAGGATCGATATGAATGTCTTTGGTAGCAACGCCCTCAACGAAGGATGGATTAGCAGCGGCAATGGATTCATCGGGTCGGGTGGAAACGCCGAAGTGATCAAGATTGTTATTTAGGGTTTGAAATCGGGTCTGTAATCGATGTTTTAAAAGAAATTTGAAGAAAACGCTGTATAATTTGACAGCTACACTAGGCATTGCTTCTTTCACAATTCTATGTTTTTTTCCGGGGATGTACTAATATAGAATTTTTTGTTGTTGGGATGCGTGAATATTCAAAAACATACAACCAAAATGATGAGTGAGTCTCGAGTGTGTAGAGAATTGTAATCTATCTGGAAGAAAGAGAGATGTTTAAAGCTGATTAGATAGATTTACGTTTCCAAGATAGTTTACACTTTTTTGGGTTTTTTGGTGTATACATTAATCACTTGGTTTTCTTGACATTGTGAAATCATTTTTATGAGATGATTTTTTTTTTTTTTTTAAAATTGTGAGGTTAAAATATGTGCCTATAAAGTGAAGGATTTGCAAGAACATTTTTATAAATATTAAATTTTTTCAATGATTTACAAAAAAACTTTTAAATTTTGTATTGAAATTGTTTAACCATATATAAAACCCTAATATTACATGAAACCCCTATTTTTTATTAGTGGAGTTTTTACTTTTATGAGTGACTTCCTTTTATTAGTAGAGTTTTACAGGGAAAGCCATTCTCATTAATAAGTATCAATAATAAGTAGAAACTAATCAAAATTTGACAACTCATCTTCTATTATATGTTCTTGACACATATCACAAAAACCGCACTTTCTTTTATGCATTTCTCTTATACAAATTCAATATTCTAGTATTAAATATGTTTCTATAATATTTTTAATTTTTTTTCAAAAATACTTAAGTTACACATTTTTTAAAAAAAATATGGTGCAACCTCAACTATAACTATTGTAACCTAAAATAACCTTATGTAATTTTAGTCGTATTTAAAAAAAACATGAATATTTTTTGTTGTGGAATAAAAACGAGGGTCTGTATGTATTTAATGCTAGGGTTCGTGAGCTTCGTGCTTTAATGGTTGTTTCCGTGTTCAAGACTGATCGGTCCTCATAGAGTGCCTACGTATCTCGTTATTGATAATCAAGCCAAAAACGTAGTTCTGAGAATGAGGGGTCAGGCCCTTATATAGGCTGCAGGAGCCTTAGAATTATGGTAGGATTCGAAGACTTGGTGGGCAAGCCACCTCCTTGAGGAAGGTTCTAGACTCCTTCCTTGTAGGAATCAGTTTCCATGTTGAATTGGGTGTCTTGGAGGCTACTCCTAGCGATATTGTTTCCTTGTTTGACTCTTATTGCTGAGCTATTTATCTCCTCCAATATTAATTACGAATTTAATATTGTAATTAGGGGTTTGGGCCCCACTAATGGGCTTCACGTTTGACCATCCTGGGTCTAATTAATGCAACATTAAATATGTCTTTAGGGCTTTACTTTTAGCCCATATCATTTGTCCCTCAACTTCTAGGAAAACTGATCAGGTTTTCCTTGAAATTTTAACTGTCTTTTTCGAGACTTGGGTCAGGGTTTATCATTTGTACACTAGTGTTTCACGAGTATCGTCTTTTGTGTAAAGCGTGGAGCGACCGACACATTTACGACGATGTTAAACGAAACTAAACGTCGTTAAAAGACGCTACACGGCGCTAATCAGCCTTAAACGACGTTTAAACAGCGCTAAACGACATTAAATGGCATAAAACAGCGCTAATCGGCATTAAAAGGTGCTAATCGGCACTAAACGGCGCTAATCGGTGCTAAACGGTGCTAATCGGCACTAAACCGTGCTAATATTTAATTTCGGCCTCGTACTGATTTTCATGTTCAACACGTTAGGGTTGAAGTTAAGCACCAAATCGAGGACCCGGACTGAAAATCAATCTTAGACGGCTGAAAAACTCGAGGACTCGTACTGAGAATCGATCTCGGTCGGCGGGGACAGCAGAGGAAGCCACGGTCGGTTGCTCGTAATCGGCCAGAGCACCGTGTGTAGGTCGGTCGGCCAATCGTGGTCGGCTGGCGCTCCTCGTGTAGCTCGGTCGTTAGTTCGCGGTCAGCTGGGGCTCCTCGTGTTGCTCGGTCGGTCGTTCGCGGTCGGCGGGGGCTCCCGTAGAGCTCAGTCGGCCAACGGGGGTCGGCTGATGGTCTGCGCGCGCCTCGGTCGGCCGTTCGCGGTCGGCTGAAGCCTCTCCCGGCGCTCAGTCGGCTGACGATAGTCGGTTAATGACGATCGGCCGTTTTCAGTTGGTCAAGTATTAAAAATCAGTCTTAGAACGTTGATATTAAAACCTCAATGTTGAACACTGAATCACAACTTATTAATTTGGTCATTCATGACTTTTAGTGAGATTACTCCTAAACTTAGATTAGCATAGCTAATCCCATGCTTAAGCTTAATTTCTTCATTAAGTGTAATCAGCTTATGAAAATCATCTGCTTGTAACTTCACCAGATATATTTGTCTTTTCTTCCCTGACTCGTATGAATTATAACAATTCTTTCGTATAAAGTGGGTAGTTTCTGTCCATTTTCATCTATAAACGATAGATGATCTTTAAACGCGAATCAGGCTGTGTTTCAACCTGATGTAGCAGGTCATGACTCTTCTATAAAAAATGGAAATAGCTTTCACTTCATTTCACTTCTTCACTTCTCAAAGTTTTCAAGTTCTTAAGCTCTGTAGTTTTCTAGCTCCAATTGAAGTTCGAGCTCAAGTTTCAAGTTTCAAGTTCAAGATCAAGTTTCAAGTTCAAGATCAAGTCACTACACCATAGATGGCCTATTGCAACCTTTTGGGCACCGTGTTACCATCTTGGATGTTACCATAGCTATGGAAATTTTGACCTATCGCAACCTTGTGATTGTGGTGTTACCAAATCCACGAAAGTATGTTACTTTAGTTATAAAAGGTGTTACAGTGGGCAACACCATGAGATGTGTTACTATAGAGTATTCATGAACAAAAAAAATTATTTTACTTAAAATTAATGATTTAATAATTATTTGACTTTAAAAATAATTCAATTTAACAAAATCGTTGAAGTTATCATTGTAAAGTTGTTACACACTACAACACCGTGAGACTTTGTTAGCTTACACTATTAATAACAAAATTTTCAATTTTACTCAAAATTAAATATTGAATAATTAATTCATTTTAAAGATAATTAATTGTAATTAAATCATTGAAGACATTTTTATAGAAAACAACAGTCCATCAAATTAAATAAATTATTTATATTTAATAAATATTTAAATATATTCTATAAATTTAAGATGAATAGCTTTTAAAATAAAGTAAAATATATGGAAACTAATATATTTGATTGAAATCATTAAAAAAAATTTGTCAAAAATAAAAGTTTGTTATAACTGAAAATTTTAAAATGAATCAAAATTATAAATTTAATATAATAATTTTAATATCAACAAAATGAAAAAAAATTATACTAATGTTTAATCATTTTGAAAAAAAAATACGACACACATACCAGTGAATTGTTTAGGCGGGGGTTCAAATATTTCACGAGCGGTAAACAAAATTGGGGCTAATTAAGATTAGGGCAAGGGATGAAATATTTCACTTATCTCGCTCTTCACTCTCTCATCTCTCTTGCTCTTCACTCTCGGTAGTTTCTCTCAATTTAATTAGGATTCAAGCTGGATTTGGGCTCAATTCAATGGGTTCGAGCTTTGAATCGGATTGTAGCATATTTGGGTTCAATCTTCGTTTGGTTTTGAGTTTGAGGTATAACTCTCGCTTTATATGCCTGCATTCCGTGTAGTTGTGTATTTACATATTTGTGATTGTTTCCATGCTTCGATTTGAACAATAATCTATTCTCTTCTCCTTCCCTCTCTCTCTCTCTCTCTCTCTCTCTCTCTCTCTCTCTCTCTCTCTCTCTCTCTCAATCTCTTTCCTTCTCTTTCGATCCCCCCTCTCTCACTCTCTGTTTCTCTCTATCTGTCAATGTCTCGCTCTCTCGCTCTCTCTCTCTCTCTCTCTCTCTCTCTCTCTCTCTCTCTCTCTCTGTCTCCCCCTCTCTTTGTCTCTATCTCACACAAAAACACAAAATGTACTGAAATTTATGATATGGATCCATTAGCTACTTTGCTAGTGTGTTGGTATGTTTTTAGTTTGATATTTTAGTCTATATTTTTGGGATGTTTTTTAGTTTTGACAGGAAGCAGAAAGATAATTCTAAAGTGTTGGTACATTCCCCTAAAATTTATTATTTGGTTGTAACATTTTAATTTTATAGGAAGATGACTTATTAAGTGAGGTGACATGAGTCAATAATCTGTGATTACATGTACTAGAAATAGCCAGTACTAAGTGCTTTAGTACTCACTCCATTTTTTTCCTTGTAATATTTTCTGCCATTAGTCTTCGCTAATCTTGATTGTATGTGTGCGAATTGTGAAATGTGTTTGTAAGTTCTGCAAGTTCTGTGAGTAATCTTTTTGTACTGGTTCCTGTCATGCTCCCTTGATTAATTTCCAAGTTGGATTGTCCAGATTTTCATATTAATAATTCGTCTCTTGCTTTCAGAATTACAAGATATTCTTCCAGGAATTATAAATCAATTGGGTATGAAGTGCTATTTTTCTTTGTTCATCACCATTTGTGTTATATAGTAGTAGAAATAGATTATATATATAATTTTATTTCATTATTTTTCACCAAGGCCGAATAATTTGGAAAACTTGAGGAAGCTTGCTGAACAGTTCCAGAAGCAGGCACCAGGTGCAGAAGCTGGAGCAACTGCCACTCAAGGCGATGATGAGGATGAGGATGAAGTCCAAGAACTTGTTCCTGGTGAGACTTTTAAAGCTGTGGCAGAGGAGACTCCGGCTTCATAGAGTTTTGAACGATTCATGTTATTTCTTATTTCTAAGGTCGAGGTCTGTTTTATTACTCTAAGCCAGTGTTTTATTTGGTCTCTTGTGACATACTAGAAAATCGGTACTATGTTTTGAGCAATGAAGTAAATTAGCTTCTTAAAATGCACAATAATTGTTATATGCTATTTCTTCACTGAATCATTTCCTATTAATAATTATTACAAGTGATTCTCTGTGATTAATTTACTTTAGGTCTAAACATCAAATGTTTAAGATTTTTGTTAACACTAAAACACGCAAGCGTACGTGGTCACAAGTAATACAGATAGAAGTCAAGTTCGTTCCCACAGAGATCTTAGGTTTCAATTCAGTTTTGTACCTATGCAACAATGTATGGTTATTATGCACTGCTAAGACAATTAACAATATTAAGTTTTTTTACTAACTATAATTAACTAAGATACAAATTAACAAACTAAAAATTACTAACTACTTATATGCGAGGAAAACATGGAATCCTAACTTCAGTAAATACTTCGCTTAGATCTGACGCCTTTAATCACTATGTACAATGGTTATGATATCTGATCAGACAACACGAAACAAGTACACGCTACCTCTCAGTATACGTATACCAAACTAAACATACATCCACAAAAGAGATAGAAGATGAATAGACACCAATTATGCTTAGACCCTATATGTCTATAGAATTTGAAAACATAACGGTTGAAGAACAAGTTATCCATAAAGATCACATAGGGCAATATAAGTATTCTCATCTCATACTACGAATCATGTTGATAACAATCATGAACCTATGCTAGCATGGCAAGTTCTAAATCTCAAGATCCACTTTCACTTCACAAGAGACTACCAAATTAGATGTTAGCTACGCATCTAACAATTAAGCATAACCATACGAGGATATCAAATATACATCACACACAGATCTTTAAAGCATCAAGATACTAAGCTCCATAAATAAATCCGTTAGAATCCCATGACAACGATTAGTTCATAATTGAACCTCTCGTCATCATGGGATCTAGTGAAACCATGATAACAAACAAGATATGAAAGAAAGTAATAATATTAATAAAACAAGAGTTAAGAAAACAAATCTATGATACAAAAGATGAAGTAGATCTAGATCCGTTGCTTGTCACGAGCGTTGAATCCTTCTCTCCTTTTCTCCCTTGCAGATCTAAGCTATATTATGTACAAGATATCTAATTGTCTAATCCTAATTCTAATTGTCTAATTTACAAGGGGTTGGATGTGTTTATATAAGCACTCCAACTCTTGCCCAGCAAGAAAATACAAAAACAGAATTATAATGGAATTTCTGCAAGATACGTTTCCTAAATTGATTCTGTTTTTAAGGAAAATTCGTGGCTGACTTTTCTTCAGATTTTCTGGAACGTTTCCAACATAATTGGACCTCTGGACTACCTTAGAATGATAGAGAATCTCGTTATCTTCGCGTGGACTGCTTACGGGCCTCAAACGGACTTCTAGAACTCAAGATATGGCCACAACAGTGTAGACTGCGCAACCCTTCTCAGAAATTCGAATTTTAATCAATTAATTCCCCAAAAATTATAGAAGCATCCACCTTAGTCAACATTCTCGTAATTCTGCACAACTAAGCAAAACACTTCAAAACTACAATAAACTTGAGTCCAAGACAATCAATTTAAGCCGAATTGAAGCGATCCAAGTGGATATAAATCCACTTATCACACCCCCAAACTTAAACCGATGCCTGTCCTCAAGCATAAACAATTACAACTAACTAACTAACTAACTAGTACCACTTCCGTAGGTGATCACGGTTGCATTTGGCATATGCAACAAGCCCTTTAAACCCCTAGGCAGCCCCAGTGGACGAGTAAGGTCTCGTGAGGGCCTATAGCGAATGTACCCACAAAATCCATTTAACCTAATGCAATGCAATGCATGAATGCAACTAGAATGAAAATGCAACAATCCCCTTCAAACTAACCAAAACCAACTAACAAGCAAATATCTCAAAGAATGCAACTAAATCCAAATAGAGCTCGACTAAGTTCCCGTATACTAACAATACATGAACAGAAACGTGCGTGTGTGCAATGCTCATCAGAAATACTCCCAAAACTAGGTCAAAGATCATACAAGCTCTTCGTCAAGACAATCACAGGTTTATAAATAGAATAGACTGTAGACACTTCATAACCTAGGAACACCTCCATCCTTATCCAAGGTAGACAGAAATTCATGCTTTATTACTAACTACTACGACACATATATACAAGCATGCTTATTTAACCGTGCAATGGATGAGACCCCGAAAGGCTTATACAATAATACCCATGTAGCGAGCGTTGGGTTAGTGGATCCCAGACTATAAAAGCCTTAGGTCACTAGGCACAAAGTCCCCTCGAACTTAATAGCTCGAGTATTAAAGAGCTCACCCTAGTTAATTTTGCATATAAACAATTGAAACTTTTGACTTTTTTTTTCTTTTTTTTTTCCTGCTTTTTTTTTCTTTTTTTTCTCTTCTATGCAATCTGGAATGAGAATTCTCAATTCCAACCCTAGACTACTCATATAAATATGAGCCGGCTACTAGCCATTTGACATCTAGCAATTATTGACAATTATTTATAATTTAGCATGAAATCCCTGTTTCCCCCAAACTTAGACTTAAGTGTTCCTACGCTATCAAGGGAATAACGAAAATTCTAAATATAAACAAGTGATCAAATCTCAAAACATCCAAACAAGCATGACCTCAACCAAGCCCAAAAGCACCCAATGAGACCGTGTAATTAGTTTTGTTTCTGAAACACATAAGTCAATTTCATAGAAACTATAAGTCAACCTTCTATTCATCACTACCACACTCAATTAGACACCTACCTACCAATCAGAATTAGCTCGTTCTAAGGGATCATGAAATATGCATGCTATGAAAATGCAACTAATATGAACTCACATGGTATACGAAAAATAAAAACAGAATGTCCTATATGAAACAAACATAATTAATACGAACATACATGCATGAATTACTACTAATAATATGCAAAGCATGAAATCCTACATGAACACATAATACAACAACTACTAATCCCTCAAACCACCCCCAAACTTAAAATATTCAATGTCCGCATTGAATGGAAGTAAATACGAGGAAAAGTAGAAAACATACCTAACCAGCTGAATCATAACCCTCCTCGAATGAATCTGATGGAAGATAATGCGTACGAGCTCCATAGACTGGCCACTTCCCAAATAACAAGATTACTACAAAACCCACAATTACAAGAACACAAATTCGTAATAAAAATAAGATTAGAGAAAAAGATAAACCAATTACGAATCAAAGAGGTGAACTTGCAATTAATTCCTCTTTAGAATTGAATTTAAATAAATAGAAGAGGAATTGGATTTGTATGTATGGGTGTGTATATATAATGGAGGGATTGGGTGAATAAAATTTGAACGTGTAAGGGAGAAATTTTGAGTGGGTATGAATTTGAGGTAAGATAGAAAAAAGATTTAAAAAAAAATTAGAATAAATATAGGTTTAGAATTTTGGAAGAGAGATGGGGGGTTTTGGAATTGAAATAGAATTAGAATTGGAATAGGTTTTTAGGAGAAAAGAATTGGGGAGTAGAAAAGAATTGGGGTTGAAAGAAAAAGAAAATAATTTTTTTTTATTCAAACTGCTGAAAAAAACTCTGCCCTACTAGCTATCACGCAGGCACAACCTGCGTCACGCAGGCACAACCTGCGTCACGCAGGCGCAGCCTGCGCAACAGCCAGAAACGCAGGCGCAGCCTGCGCGACATACAGACACGCAGGCACAGCCAGCGTGAAAAAACCTGTTCCAATTTTTTTTTTTTTTGAAAAAAAACACTCAGATTTTTTTTTTGCACAACACTACTACTTTTTTTTTTTCACTACACTATTTTTTTTTTCACTCAATTTTTTTTTACACTAATGCGTGGGTTGCCTCCCACGAAGCGCTTCTTTAACGTCAATAGCTTGACGTTACTTCCAAGCCTCCATTAGGGATGATAATAGTTTGCCTGGTCCTCTCTTCGCGAGACTTCATCGTCTTCACGGCGGCACACTTTCTGCCCCTTCTCCTCGCTTGGGCTATTCGTATAACAAATATGTCCAGTTCCAATGCCTTCTTCTGTTGATCCAAAATCTGTCAATTTGTAGAACAACACACACTCACGGGTAGGGGAGAGCACGGTTCGGTTCGGTTCGGTTTTACCCCGAAACCGAACCCGAAACCGCATGCCTTCGGTTTTTAAAATTGAAAACCGCAACCGTAACCGAACCGTCGGTTTCGGTTTCGGTTTTAAAAAGCTCGGTTCGGTTTTTAACGGTTCGGTTTCGGTTATAAAACCGAACGAAAAAAATCATAAATATATTACAAGACTTTAAATTTATAAATTACAACGTTCTCGATTTTTAAACAAAGTAACTGAGTTTTTGAATGAATACACTGTGTGTATATGTTAGTGGTAATGTTATATGACAGTATCATATGACATTAGTAAGCTAATAACTTATACATGGCTCACAATATATTTTAACAAAATTTATACATGCATGTGTGATAATGTACAATGTATATGAGTAAATGACAAAATGTACTCTCAGTTGCTAATACAAAAGCAAATTAGAACTTTCTCATGTAATATGTAAATTGATTGCAATATAATCTTAGTTTTAATATAATTTACATGATAGTAGAAACCTATATATATAGTTTACGAAAATGAGAAGTTACCAGCCGGAGCAGTCACCAGAAAGTTTTATAAATTTATATAAATTATATATTTATTTTAATAATCGGTTCGGTTCGGTTTTAGTTGGTTCGGTTTTAACCTAAAACCGGAACCGAAACCGAAAATTTCGGTTTTGAAAAATCAAAAACCGCAACCGCCGGTTCGGCTTCGGTTTCGGTTTTTTCGGTTCGGTTTTGGTCGGTTTCGGTTCGGTTTCGGTTTCATTTCGGTTTTTTGCTCACCCCTACTCACGGGCTTCGGTTGAATATAATGGAGGAGGGTAAATGTAAGTTGCTGCAGCCTTTGGTTTCTCAAAAAGAACTTCCTCCATTAGCTCTAATGCGCTACCTCCATCTTTATAATCTGAGACAAGTAGAAGACCTGAATCTTTCCCATGTTCATCATGTTCATCAGGCTCTTGGAACGCACATACCAATTCTTGAAATTTGCGTAGCTCATCAGTGTCCTCTTGGTACGCACATACCAATTCTTAAAATTTGTGCAGCTCATCAGTGTCTGTCCCGAATTGTGCCCTTTCCAAATCATCCACCTCACTAGCTTGATCAAATTCCTCACATGGCTTGTGAACACTCACCTCTTCTTGGAATTTGTCTTTTTCAATTATGCATGCAGTACCTTGCTCCAAGTCATCGTTATTTTCTGGAATTGCCTCTCGTATAGATTGTTGTTTCTCTTGTTCCAAGACACTCAACACTTGAGCAACTAGTGTCTTCATAGATTTGAGATTCTTCTCATGACTCTCTGCAAGCATCCTAATCTCCTTCCTAATCTCCTTCAAATCATCAACCTCATCTGACTGAAAAGTAGGAGTAGGTTGCTGATGTTGAAACTCTTCACTTCCAAAGAAATATGACATATTTGGAACATCTTGCTGGTACTGTTGAGGATGGTACTGAAAATATGGTTGTTCCTCATAAGTGACATATGGATCAACTCCTTCGTAGTAACAATATTGTGAGGGATCATGAACGCCAAAACATCGCTCACATTGATAAGGCATGGATGTCCTCGAATATGCCCACCATGGCAACTCCTCGCTTGCCATCTTCAAAAACTCAAGTACCTGAAACACAACGAACTAAACAAGATAGATAAGAAATCCGAGTCAGTGAACTCTAACGACCACTATTGACAAGCACATAAACCAAAAATAAACACCGATGATCCCCGGCAGCGGCGCCAAAAACTTGTTAACACTAAAACACGCAAGCGTACGTGGTCACAAGTAATACGGATAGAAGTCAAGTTCGTTCCCACAGAGATCTTAGGTTTCAATTCAGTTTTGTACCTATGCAACAATGTATGGTTATTATGCACTGCTAAGACAATTAACAATATTAAGTTTTTTTACTAACTATAATTAACTAAGATACAAATTAACAAACTAAAAATTACTAACTACTTATATGCGAGGAAAACATGGAATCCTAACTTCAGTAAATACTTCGCTTAGATCTGACGCCTTTAATCACTATGTGCAATGGTTATGATATCTGATCAGACAACACGAAACAAGTACACGCTACTTCTCAGTATACGTATACCACACTAAACATACATCCACAAAAGAGATAGAAGATGAATAGACACCAATTACGCTTAGACCCTATATGTCTATAGAATTTGAAAACATAACGGTTGAAGAACAAGTTATCCATAAAGATCACACAGGGCAATATAAGTATTCTCATCTCATACTACGAATCATGTTGATAACAATCATGAACCTATGCTAGCATGGCAAGTTCTAAATCTCAAGATCCACTTTCACTTCACAAGAGATTAACAAATTAGATGTTAGCTATGCATCTAACAATTAAGCATAACCATACGAGGATATCAAATATACATCACACACAGATCTTTAAAGCATCAAGATACTAAGCTCCATAAATAAATCCGTTAGAATCCCATGACAACGATTAGTTCATAATTGAACCTCTCGTCATCATGGGATCTAGTGAAACCATGATAACAAACAAGATATGAAAGAAAGTAATAATATTAATAAAACAAGAGTTAAGAAAACAAATCTATGATACAAAAGATGAAGTAGATCTAGATCCGTTGCTTGTCACGAGTGTTGAATCCTTCTCTCCTTTTCTCCCTTGCAGATCTAAGCTATATTATGTACAAGATATCTAATTGTCTAATCCTAATTCTAATTGTCTAATTTACAAGGGGTTGGATGTGTTTATATAAGCACTCCAACTCTTGCCCAGCAAGAAAATACAAAAATAGAATTATAATGGAATTTCTGCAAGATACGTTTCCTAAATTGATTCTGTTTTTAAGGAAAATTCGTGGCTGACTTTTCTTCAGATTTTCTGGAATGTTCCCAACGTAATTGGACCTCTTGACTACCTTAGAATGATAGAGAATCTCGTTATCTTCGCGTGGACTGCTTACGGGCCTCAAGCGGACTTCTAGAACTCAAGATATGGCCACAACAGTATAGACTGCGCAACCCTTCTCAGAAATTCGAATTTTAATCAATTAATTCCCCAAAAATTATAGAAGCATCCACCTTAGTCAACATTCTCGTAATTCTGCACAACTAAGCAAAACACATCAAAACTACAATAAACTTGAGTCTAAGACAATCAATTTAAGCCGAATTGAAGCGATTCAAGTGGATATAAATCCACTTATCATTTTTGTCATCCTTTGTGATGTTATGATTCCGTTTTTGCACTAGTAATATTTCTTTAGGTGCACTGTGCACAGCACGAGCTTTGAAATGCACATTGGCATGGATGATCTAGTTGTTGCAATGTGAATTGCGAAATGTGTTTGTAGGTAAAACTTATGGAAATAATTTGGTTGATGAATGTTTGTAAGATGATCCTGATGAGGTGAATGCTTTAGCACAACTTATGACATGGAAAACAGTAACATACCTTATGGTGGTGCTAAAGGAGGGATATGATGTAATCCAGGGGAGTGGAGTATTTCTGAGCTTGAACGACTTACCAGAGTTTTTATGCAAAAGATACATGATCTAATTGGTATCCATACAGATGTTCCTGCACCTGATATGGGAACAAATTCACAGGTCTATAGAACTAGTTTTTGCTAGCAACTACATACATGGATTATCAAATAATGCACCTTCAAGTATTTGCATCAAGCTAATTTTGGTCAAGGTTTATGATTGTTGAAATTAATAGTTTTTATTTCCTTGTGGTCAAGCAGACAATGGCATGGATACTAGATGAATACTCAAAGTTTCATGGCTACTCACCACCAGTAGTAACCGGAAAACCTATAGTAAGCATCCAATAATTCTGCTTTGTCATAGTTTGTAATGCCCATAAAACCAGCCATTATCTTTTACCAGTAGTTTACAAATTCCTTTTGGTGTTCGCACAATGCTTAATAATGAAATTTGTGTTGCATAATAATTAGTTTATCGCTCGTAGGTTAGAATTGTAATCATTTTTCTTTTCTCAAGTAAATACAAAAAAAAAAAAGCTTGTCTAATGCTTAGATTTACAAAAAATGTGCAATTGTACTTGGACTGAAAAAATTCCTCTAATGTATTATATTGTTTTCAGCTTTGCATGGATCAAAGAGAAAGTGGCTCATTGAAGACAGACTTGTCTCTAAATCACCAAATAAATAAGAGCAAATTTGATTAGAAGAACCTAAATGGTGGCGACGACTTGATTGACAATGTTTGTGCAATAGTTCATCCTCTAGATAGTTGTGATATACTTCAGGAATATTGCCTTGGCTGATAAATGATCTTTATCATAATTTTTATGTAGTGTACTTTCGAGAGGGTCACAGATGAAAAGTTTCCCCCAGGATGGGTGAAAGAGATTAGAATGAGAAAAGCTGGTGATAAACATAAAGACCAGGTCAGTGTCTACTGGTTTAACATAAAATTAATGGTTTTCACTCTTTCTTGCATCCAAAAAGGAAAAAGATATATGCACGAACAAGACTGGAATATGTAAATTCGCTAGTATATGCTGCATTGGACATTTTGTTATGTTGACAAATCTATGGAGGACACTGTCCTAATTTATATTTGCTGTTTAGTTTCACATAGATCATGTAAGCGGATACATGTTTCGTTTGAAAGTGGATGTTCTGTGCTATCTGGAAACTGGAGATATCAGGATTTGTAACTGCAAGCTGATAAAAAGAGACATTAGTGACCTGTCTCTGATGATTAAGAACACTCTTGTAAGTTGTCACTTTTTAGATGAGCTTTTGCATAGTTTTTCTCTGATAAGTCGTTAACTATATCTCATTAAAGGGGAATCTCTTGTTTTCAGCATAATGATCAGTCAACAGGGGGGAAAATCTTCTCGAAGCCTGAGGTCTCTGAAGACCACAAAACCAATCAGTGACATATCTGGAGACCCTTCTGCGGTGAAGGTGTCAATGATCAATGTATTAATTTATCAAAGATGCTTAAAATAATTTAAACATGTGGTTGTTGCAGCTCAATAAATTGATCTTTTAGTCTTTGATGGACACCGGTTGTCTTTTGAAATTTACCATGTTATTAGCTCTAGTACTTGTCTGTTTTAAGTTTTGTTCATTAGCTAGTGTTGGTAGATATTTTTGGATGATTTGGTTGGTATTGTACTAGATGATGTTATTAAAATGATGTTGGATGATGTTATTGAAATGTAATTAATTTGGTTCTTGATTTCTTTTACTTGAAAATGTAATATTTAAATGTCATAATTTTTTTTGTTATTAAAATTAATTAGAAATGATTTTAATTATGTAACACTCAATGTGTTACAATTAGTAAAAGAGGGTGTTACAAAAGATTGTGGACCCCACAGTTATCACTGTGCAAAATTGTATCATCAATTGTAACACACAAACTATGTTGTTGTAGAGTGTTTAAGATGTTGCTATAGAGGTCTTTAGTAACCGCATTTACCATGTTACCGTAGGTTGTTTTTGATGTTACCTTTGATACTTATAGTTACTGCTGAGAACCTAACACGGCTGAAGTGTTACCATAGCCCTATTTTGGCCTACAACAACTTTAAACAGGGTCTATGGTAACATAGTTTTGGGGTTGCTATAAGCAATCTATGGCGTAGTGAGTTTCAAGTTCAAGATCAAGTTTCAAGTTCAAGATCAAGTTTCAAGTTTCAAGTTCAAGATCAAGTTTCAAGTTCAAGATCAAGTTTCAAGTTCAATATCAAGATGTCAGAAGGCAACCGTGCAACTGCTCCCCCTGTCTCCATGATGAAAGCAATGGCTAAAAGGAGCAAGATGAGGTCCGCTAAAGGTATGGAATAAATAAAACCTCCTTCATATGTTGAATATCGGTTTGAATCCTTGCTAGATCTGTTAAACATTATGGGGGAAACATTCCCTAGCAACTCGAGTTTAGATGCCTTCCATAGTCCTTGTAAGTTGAAGGAGTATGATGTCAAGAAGATCAGAAAGACATACAGTTTTCCAAGTGCCATCAAGGTTCTTCTTCCAAGCCCAACCGAAAGAACCTGTAACAGGCATCCCGAGAGGATCTGTGTCAACCGGAACGCCCTTGAAGCTGGGTTCAGATTCCCGGTCGATCCTTTTATTATCAGATTGCTGGCTGAGCTTCAAGTCCACCCTTGTCAGCTGTACCCCAACGCATGGAGGTTTGTCAATATCTTCATAATAAGATGTCGGGAGTTGGGCATCCCATTAAGTACTATAATGTTCCGGAGTATTTTATTGATCAAGAACTCTTCTGATTGCAAGAAAGGGTGGATTAGTCTTCAGCATCGATCCAAGCTTCCACATATGGTGAACTCTTTTTCTTTTTAAGATTCTCACCATTCCTGAGAGAGGGAGTTTGTAATCCTTGAGTGGGAAGGTGGCGATTGGGGTAACTTCTTTGTGAAGAGGGTTGGATCCATGGAAGATAGTTCGCACTTCGTGTGTGAACTTAGTGGAAGATAGTTCGTACTTCGTGTGTGAAGAGGGTAACCGAGATATGCTCCTCGCGGATGATGGCCGCACCCATTACAAGACTTTCCTAAATGAAAAGAAACTTATTGAAGCTAGCCTCAGCTTTCTTTCTTTTGAGGGTAATTTTCTTTATTAGCTATTTTGAACTCTGTTTTGTTCTTATTCCGATATTTTTCCTCTTTGCATTTCAGCTGCTGAGGAATTGGACAACCGTCCCGAGAATCAGCCAACCGTGACTAAGAGAATGAAGAAGAAGGCTGAGGCATTGTTGAATCCTACCAGACCTCGTGTTCCTCACTTCTTGAAGAGCTGCTCTCATGGTGGGAAAAGGTCCCGAAATGCTGACGGGGATGTCAGGACCCCCTTCATTCCATCCTGGGGGATCTGCGAACAAGACTCTGTCCTGGGAGATCCTCATCTAGCCTTGGATTGGTCCAAGCTTTCTATCACTCCTCCCGATCTTGTGACTTTGAATGCGGGCGACAAAATGGAAGAATCTGAGCTCATGGGGGCTCAAGCTATGTATCAGGTATGACACTCCCTCTTGTGGGTTCGGCACTCTTACTAATCTTGGCTTTATAAATGTCTTATGTCTTATCAGCTTCCCCATTGCAGGCCAATGCTTATTTTCAGGCTGTTTCTCGTCAAGGCCGAGCCTTTAGAGATGAGAATGTAACTTTGAAGATTGACCAGGCAAGGTTTAAGGAAGATGCCTTAGACTTGGAATCCAGGGTTGTTCGTGCTGAGGCGGACACTTTATCCTATCAAAAGCAACTTGCGTCTTTGGACAGAAAGAAAGCATATGATGCTGATAAGGTGATCGAGGCCTATCATAGGTCAGAAGATTTTCTCAAGTTCATGGATGACCATGACGATGAGGTACGGTCCTTTAATATGTCCGTTGGTTGGGACAAGGCTATCAATGTTGTGAGCTATAGGCATCCTTTGGTTGTTATCCCTACGGACTTTCCTTGCCTTAACTGGGCTGCTGGTGGTAGAAATCGGGTTGACCATGCTTCTGGTTCAGGAACCAAGGCCGTTCCTCAGACATCGGGCTCTGGTTCTCAAGGAGGCCCTCGACACTCCAAGAGAGCTGCTCAGGTTGTTAGCCAGGATTCATCTTCCTCGAGCTCTCGCGGGAAGAAGCCCATGCCAGCGAGGAGGGATGGGATGATTCGTCAGCCAATCCCGGGCAGGTTGAGGCTTCGAAATGAAGAAAGCCCTCCTTCTAGCTCCTCCTCCTCCGAAGAAGAAGAAGAAGAAGCAGAAGAAGAAGAAGAAGAAGAAGAAGAAGAAGAAGAAGAAGAAGAAGAAGAAGAAGAAGAAGAAGAAGAAGAAGAAGAAGGGGAAGAGGTCGAGAGGACTGGGGCACAGCTGACAGTAGTGGCAGCCGAAGATGATAGCGGCTCTGATGATGATTCGGACGAGGAGGGTTCTACCGAGGAAGAGAGCTCTGAAGATGCTCCACAGGAGTAGGTGTAGCCGCTTGTGGCTTTATCTTTCGTTAAGGTCCTTCGGGACTTATCTTTTATTTGGGTCTGTAACTTAAACTTTAACCTTAGCCCTTCGGGGCACTTTTATTTCTGCATTTGTTTCCCTTTATTCGTATGTTCTTTTACTTTCGGTATTTGGTCATTCTAGACTTACACTCAACAGGTGCTTGGTACATAATTAAAATCACAGAATAATAGAATGGAAAACAAACTTGCATTAATAGTCGGGATGGGTTCAACCCTTACATAGATAAATACTGTCCTACTCGGGGTAATAAGCCCTGGGATGGTTTCATTGAACCTTATTTCTACTTCTCCTAATAAATAGATAAAAAGCTAAGTCCTTGCTAGGATAGCTTAAACGTAATAAATCTTTAGGTTCAAGGCATGCCAAGTGCGAGGCACCTCATTCCCGTCCAATGTCTCCAACTTGTAGGATCCTCATCCTAGTGTCTTCCTGATTCGATAAGGCCCTTCCCAGTTGGGGGCTAGCTTCCCTTTCTAGCCAACTATGGAGGCCTCTATCTTCCTTACAACCAGGTCGCCTTGTCAAAAGAACCTCTCGTTAACCCTTTGGTTGTAATGGAAAGACGCCTCTTCTGATGCTTCGCATTCCTGGCATTTGCTTTATCCCTGACCTTATCAATCAGATCGAGGGCGAGCCTCATGCCTTCTTCATTAGTCTCTGGTTCATATGCCTCAACTCGTGGTGAAGCATGCATAATCTCCAAGGGCACAACTGCCTCGGCTCCGTAAGCCAGGAAGAACGGGGTTGCTCCAGTTGTCACCTTACAAGTGGTGCGATACGCCCAAAGTATAGGTAGCAACTCATCCACCTAAGTGTTTCTTGAGCGTTCGACCCTCTTTTTCAGTCCATTAAGGATAATCCGGTTTGCTACCTCTGCCTGTCCATTAGCTTGAGGGTGAGCCACTGAAGTAAAGCTAAGCTCAATAGCATTCTCCTCATAGTACTTCTTGAACTCTTCATTGTTGAACTGTGTCACATTGTCTGTCATAAGGATTCGCGGGATTCCGTATCTGCAAATTATGTTTTCCCAAAAGAACTGAGCGACTTGCTTGGTGGTTATCTTGGCTAGAGGTTTAGCCTCAATCCATTTAGTGAAGTAGTCAATAGCTACTATCAGAAACTTTCTTTTTGCTGAGGCTACGGGGAAAGGTCCGAGTATGTCCATTCCCCACATTGCGAACGGGATAGGAGAGTTAATCGAGGTTAACATCTCAGGCGGATGTCTTACAATCGGAGCGTGCTTCTGGCATCTGCCACACCTCTTGACATAATTTTGTGCATCGGCCAACATCTCAGGCCAATAGAATCCCAGACGAGTGATCTTATGAGCTAGGGCTCTGCCCCCCAAGTGTTGCCCACAAATCCCTTCATGAACTTCTTCTAATGCTTCCTTTGCCTCCTAGGGCCTCAAACATCTCAGATACGGGATGACGAAAGACCTCTTGTAAAGGATGCCCTCAATCAAAGCATACCTTAATGCTCTCATCGACAGATTTCGTGCCTCCTGGGCATCGTCAGGGAGCCATCCAGTTTCCAGGTGAGCTTTGATTGGATCTATCCAACAGCTCCCTACATCAATTGGTACCACCAACTTCAAGTTGATGGACAGGGCCTTCAAGACCTAAAAGTAAACACTCCCTGCGTAATTCTCTATTTCTGAAGAAGCAAATTTGGACAGGGCATCAGCCTTAATGTTATCTTCTCTCAGAATGTGCTCCACATAGCACTCGTTAAACTGAGTCATGATAGCTTTCACAACTCCCAAATATTTTGCCATAGTTTCATCCTTGGCTTCAAACTCACCATTCACTTGCGAGACTACCAGTCTTGAGTCTCCACAAATTTTAAGGTTCTTGACCCTCATGATTTTGGCCAAGCCCAATCCGGCTATCAAGGCTCCATACTCGGCTCCGTTGTTGGTTATTTGGAAGTCCAACTTCAAAGAATACTCAACTGTGAACCCATCGGGGCTTTTCAAAACCATTCCTGCACCACTAGATTTTGTTTTTGATGCCCCATCAAAATAGAGCATCCAATATTCTTTCTGATCAGGTAACAGCTCTTCATCTCTATCCTTACCTTCAGGGGTGGGTACTATCTCCTGCCCCCCGACTTCTTAGTTATCAATGGTACATTCAACCACGAAGTCAGCCAATGCCTGAGCCTTAATCGTTGTCCAAGGCTTGTATGTGATATAAAATTCTCCAAGTTCGATTGCCCACTTAATTAGCCTTTCATTGGCCTTCGGGCTGTGCAGAATATTTCTCAACTGTTGGTCCGTTAGGACTTCGATCTTGTGGGACTGGAAGTATGGTCGTAGCTTCCTTGAAGCTGTTATCAATGCTAAAGTAAACTTCTCAATAGTAGAGTAATTTAATTCGGCTCCGTGCAACACCTTGCTCACATAGTAGATAGGTTTCTGGACCTTGTTCTCTTCTCGGATGAGTACAACACTCAGGGCTTGTTCGGACATAGCCAGGTACAGGTATAAGGTCTCCCCGGGACTAGGTTTGGCCAACAACAGGGCTTTAGTCATATACTTCTTCAATTGTTCAAAGGCCTCTTGGCTTTCAGGAGTCCACTCGAAATTTTTCACCTTCTTCAATGCTTGAAAGAAAGGCAGGCACTTGTCACCAGACTTGGAGATAAATCTCCCTAGGGCTGCAACTCGGCTCGTTAGCTTCTGTACATCTCGTATAGAGCGGGGTGGTTCCATATCTAAAATCGCTTTGATCTTATTGGGGTTGGCTTCTATTCCTCGCTTTGAAACCATCAAACCCAAAAATTTTCCTGATCTAACACCAAAGGCACACTTGGATGGATTCAACATCATCTTATGGTGCCTCAGCACTTCAAATGCCTCTCTGAGGTGCTTAATATGGTCTGCCTTGATTAGGCTTTTGACCAACATGTCGTCAACATAGACTTCCATGGTGTTTCCAATCAGATGGGCGAATATCTTATTTATCAATCGCTGATAAGTGGCTCCTGCATTCTTTAGACCAAAAGCCATAACAAAATAACAGAAAACCATCCATGAAACTCAACATCTCATGCCCAGCAGTGGCATCTATCAGCGTGTCAATCCTTGGTAGAGGGAAACAATCCTTAGGACATGCATCATTCAAATCAGTGAAGTCTATATACATCCTCCACTTCCCATTTGCCTTTTTGACCATCACAGGGTTAGCCAACCATTCGGGAAACTGAATCTCTTCAATAAACCCAGCCTCTAAGAGCTTGTCAACTACTTGCTTAATGGCCTCTTGCCTTTCAGGAGCAAAATTCCTCTTCTTTTGTTTTATTGTCTTTCGTTTAGGATCAACATTCAACTTGTGAGTTATAAGTTCGGGATCAATCCCTGGCATATCAGTTGCAGTCCAAGCAAACACATCACTGTTCTCTTGTAAGAATGCTGTCAACTTGACCTTCAAGGGTTCCTTCAGAGAAGCTCCTATATAAGTAACTTTCTCAGGGTCGCCCAGATCTAGAGGTATGGGGACTAAATCCTATACTGGCTTCCCTCGGTGTTCATCATCTCCTCGGACATCCATGTCTTCAATCGGAAGGACCTGCCCCCGACTCTGTCGACTCTTAAAGCAACTACATAACAACTTCTAGCCATTTTCTGATCTCCTCTCTGTTCTCCAACACCATTGCGAGTTGGAAACTTAATCTTCATGTGATAGGTAGAGGCCACAGCCTTAAACGCATGAAGCTCAGTCCTTCCCAGGATCGCATTATATGTCGAGGCTGCCTTGATTACTAAGAAATTCAGCATCTGAGTAGCCTCTTTAGTTTCCTGCCCAATAGTTACAAGCAACTGAATGGTTCCTTCAACTTTGGACTCAACTCCATTAAATTCGTAGATAGGCATGTTGGTCGGGGTCAACTGAGAATCAGTGTAACCCATCTTGACGAACGCGTCATGAAATAGAATATCAACAGAAGCTCCATTGTCTATCAAGACTTGCTTCACCTCCGAGTTTCCAATCACAGGGGTTATGACCAACGGGTCGTCATGAGGGAACTTCACCCCTTCGAGGTCTGAGTCATCAAAAACAATCGTTATTTTAGTCCTAGTACGTTTCGGGGCCTCTCCCACGATGTGCATTACTTCTCTGGCATATGCCTTTCAAGAGTTTCGAGTTGTGCCGACCGTTGTCGGGCCTCCCCAAATCATGTTGATAACTGGCCCTCGGGCTGTGGGTTATGATCACGATCATTGTCGCTTCTGTCATTGTCTCTCCTGTCATAATCCCTTCTCTGGACTCCATGATCTTCACCCTTCGTGAACTTGCTTAGCTTTCCTTTCCGGATCAAGAATTCAATCTCATCCTTCAACTGCCTACAATCATCTGTATCATGTCCCACATCTCTGTGAAACCTACGGTACTAATCCTTGTTTCTCTTTGCGGGGTCACCCCCGAGTGGCTTCGGCCATCGAAAGTCCTTATCCTTCTCGATATCTAATAAGATTTGGCTCCTTGGAGCATTCAATCTTGCATAATCAGAAAATCTTAGTCCCAAACTCTTCTTCGGTGGTGACTCAGAGTCCTTGCTAGTTCAGGGATACTTGTCCCTAACATCGTACTCTTGCTCTTGCTTTCGCTTCTTTGAATCATTGTTACCTTTTCCATTACCTATTACGGCCTCTTTCTTCATGCTATCCTCAGCTTTAATGTACATATGATGTAACAACCCCAGATCCGGGGTCATGGATCTAGGGTAGTCACGATCCTTTACTCCTTGCCTTACCTGTATTACTTGCAATGTACACAATTCAACTTCTTGCGACCCCACAATATATATCTCACACACACACAGAGGTTAGAGTCTCAGAAAAAACACAATACAACAACTGTGGAATAAATAATTTTTATTACAATACCCAAATGTCTTTTGAATCTGTCACTGATACAACTTCTAAATAATATTACATTACCAACTAGCCTTCTAATGCTCACAATCCTCTAATACCATTCATATCTGTATATAGGATAAATACCAAAAGCTGCCGCCTGATTCGTATGGTCCGTACTACTCTTGGGATCATTGCTAGAAACTGTTTATGGAAATGCCTTGCGGGGTATGTACCGTCCCATTGGCATCCTGCTTCGCTGCTATATAATATATATAAAATAATAGCAAGAATGAGCGATAGCTCAGCAAGGTAATGAAAGTATGGCATAATTCTGCCTTTAATTTAAACCCCAAAATATATAGCGGGTATTAGACAATAATTGTCCAAAATATCTTGATACTGAAATTATTCCCTTAACGGGATATATTCAAAATCAGTACTATCATAGTACTTCAAATATCATCATCATAATATCTCTGCAATCTTTTATTATTCATACCATGAACAAAGTTCTAGTATGATATAAAAGATGAAGTTACAAGGTAACTCAAAATATATATATTCCGTAGAAATATCTGCTATGCAAAAGTATAAGCCAGATATCCACATATAACAAAAAGGGATACCGAAAAATAGATATTGCAATGACAGTTTTGAACACTTTTCAAACCCCTGCCAACCTGAAAGAAGTCTCTTCGATACGTGTTGCGGGAGCTACCCGTCAACCTGAAAGAAGTCACTTCGATACATGTTGCAGAAAATATCCAAATTTGGATGATGAACTAATACTGGAGTATTGTCGCGCCAGACGACACCACCTTACGATGATCAGTCGCAGGTCGTGCATCTCAAGATTTGTTTCTCTACATGTAGAAGGAAGAACATATGGACACCACCATACGCCGGATCTCCCTAGCCAATGGTTGGGCATAGTTGGGACCGGCGCCACTCGGACCCTATTTCAAGGATGGACTGTCCCACAGCCTCTTACACCAATTTTAATGATGGACTGTCCCACAGCCTCTTACACAATACTCCTAGTTCGAGTAAGTCCATGACTCTGAAATGTAAAGTTCGTCCCCCTTTCCCCAAGTATAATACTTGTTGATAGGACTCCATAAAGTAGTCGTTTCTAGTTGGAAAGGAAAATTCACCAGTATTTCCCGAGCTATTGCTCGTTAATGGATATCGACTTGTTCCAACAATCTTACTCCTCGAATGATGAAGTAATAAAGAGAATCTTTTTGATGAATAGCAACCAAGTTGCGAGTGAAAAGAATAGTTTCAAAAGATTTATGACCGGGCAGTCAAAGAAAATAAATAACAGTTCTCAAGTAAGGTTCCACTATATTTTGAAAGTTTTGAGCGAGCATTTAAATCCTCCTATGAGATAGATTTAAATGGAAAATAAAGTTTTTGGAACCTCTCCTTGATAAAAATAATCATAATAAGACTCAGAAATATTTTACATAATCTGAGGGTCAAAGATAATTTTAAATAAGAGAAATCATCTTTAAAACTAGTTAAAAGTAGTAAATAAATATTCAAATGATATTTATTAAATCATAAATAATTAAAGAATATTTGTAGACAAAAAAAAGATATTTCTCATAGATAATCCTCGAATGAATATATAAAAATATTCATTAAATAAATAAATCCTTGATTGAATACTCAAAATAATGTTCATTAAATAATCAAAACCCCAAATGAATATTCAAAAATAATATTCATCTAATAAATAAAACCTCAAATGAATATTCAAAATAATATTCAATATAAAAATACAACCTTAAATAAATATTCAAAATAATATTCATTTAATAATTAAAACCTTAAATGAATAATCAAAATAATATTCATTTAATAAAATAATAATTGAATAATGATTATTCAATATTCTCATCAGAAAATATTCCCAAGAAATACAGAAATATCGACTCCCGGTCTATCATAAAGAATATGGAACATATGCCCTACACTAAGGGCCTTTGTAAAAACCTGGCTTATAACTAATATCTCGTATCTAGCTTATAAGCCAATAATCAAATCATTGCTCAAGTATCACAATATATACTCTCGAAAACCGTTATGCTCTCCACTAGCATATATATCAGAAATAATATTCAAATAGTATTTCCCGACTGAGATAATACTTCAAATAACATTCCTCGAAAGATATAGTAAGCAAATATCATTCCTCGAACGACATCATATTTAAATAACAGTCCTCGAATGGTTTCCAAGAAATGAATACTTTATGGAAATATAATTAATGTTTATAAATAACATTCCCAAAAATAAATAATAATCTGCTGCTAGAATCCCTCCGGGTTTCCACGACTATCACTATATCTCAAAATACTGACTCCCGGTTTAGAGTTGAAAACAATGGATATGCTCTTATCTCTAGAGCTACAAGGTATACTGGTTCATAATTACTTAACTCAGAAGATCATATATAAACCAAAGGTCAAATTCTATTTCAACAGGAAATAAGATATATCACAAAACTGTACAACTTTATACATGGCAAAAGCAGTTTTATAATCAATACTTCAAGTATAGATTTAGAAAACTTGCCTGATGCTCAAGAAGTGATAGGGGTTCGCGACAATGTCGGACAATCCAGACAAGGTAAAAGAAAACATACGATTAATCCCCTGGATAATCCAATTATAACTCAATGCTTAAACACGTAAGTGAAACACAACCAAAGCACTATTTGCTCATACTAGACCCATACTAAGTCCATGTTAGTCGACAATTACTTAAGTCATAAGTTTGGCTCGCAATCAATCCTCGAATTCAAGTTATACTTAACCATTTGGAACATTGGTTTCTAAGTCGCGTTCTTAGTGGTTTTCACTTGCGCAACCTCTGCTGTTTTATTTTTATAAAATCGTAAAATAATCCTTTGGACTCGAAACCACTTATAATACTTTCATAACTGACCTTAGTATTTATCCTCAAAATATCACATTCAAATTCCATTTTTACGGGTCTCAAACTGAACCTCAAAGTTGATACATTTCTACGACATAATCTCTCGAACCACTTTTACGAAAACTAGCATAGTTCTTAAATCGTAAACTCTTTTAACTCGATTCTTTCGGCAAAACAAACTAGACAACCATATATTTGTAACCATAGGCAGTGGTGAGTCTCAAAATGGTCCTATGGTCTCAGGCCTTAACTATTTTTAGGGATTAACGAAATTTTGCCATTACGACGGCTATAACTCGAACGTTTCAATTTTGTCACAATACAACCAAGCCACACCGGGTATATCATACATCTATATCACAACCAAACACTCTTACATGACCTCTAAGGTCAGTGGTGTGGCTACATTCCAACACCAACCATTTTTCATATTTTACAAAGTTAAATAACCACTAAAACACTTAAACATGATCTCTTAAGCATATAACATCAAAACAATCATCAAAACTCATATGAACTCAAAGGGTGGGTTAGGGTTTTACCTTCCTTGAAACTCTAGGAACATTATCAGAGCTTGTCACACCTTGGTATGGTCTTGGATAGTTTCAACAAAGCCTAAAAGCTATGAACAAAACATGAAACAATCTTAAAACACTATTCATCATCACTTTTGTAAAAATCATAGAAAATCGAAAAATAAGAGTTTGGCTCTAAAATTTTTACCACATCTTGGGATCTTCATAAGATTTCTTTTGAGTCCTAGATTATCCAATTTGAAGCTTCCTAGCTAGGGTTTTAAACCCGTTTTTCCTGCTGGACCGAAACTGTGAAGGATTATGCAGGTTCGGTTTTTCAACTTGAGGGAGCGATTTGACTAGGCTACACTTATTTGTTGGCTATGAAATTTTGAACGTGTGTTCTCCATACAATTAGTAGGTTATGGTTAAAATTTGGTGATTGTTGAAGCTCTAGATCTTGAGATATGAATTTTTCTTTGAGCTTGGTTCATGGTGGGGGAAGTTTTGGTGTTCTTAGTATTTTCTCTCCTTTTTGATCTAGTTTGCTAATTGATAAATGATATTTGATGATGTATGCAATATAAGGATCAGATTTTTAAAGCTACTTTATGGTTCTTGATCCTTGTGCAAAGAGTATTCAAGAAGATTGCTTGATATTTGTTATGTTTTTGGTGAATTTACATCCTTATCCTTGCCCTTTCACCCTTTCTTCCACTCTTGCCCTTGCCCCTTCACTAATTCCATGAGCCATACTCTTTAATCACTTGTATTTGCATCTCCTTGGAGCCTCTTGGACGTTCATGGCTTAGGTTTTGGGCCTCGATCAAAGTTCTCTCGTCATTTGATTCATCGAAAGATTTCTGCGATCGTCTCAGTGGTCTTCGTTCTAAATTCTCAAATCAATTATCATAAAATTCCAAAATATTAAATCCTCAATTCCTCAAATTAAATATCTCATTTCTTGATAATACTGATATATAATTCACTGCCCGATCAAATATTTCATAAAAATAAACTTTGGATTTTCTGAATTCTGATCGTCTTTACATACACTTATTTACTCCGTAGATCACTAATATGACTTCGAAATCTCCATAGCATGTCCCGTACATAAGGTGGCATGAAAAGTTTCTTGGTCTACAAAATCACTATTCATCCACCAGAATCACTATTCACTGATGCACTTCATCATAATAAGAAAAGTTTTAATTCTACCGAAAATTTGGGTTCTTACATATCAGCCCTTCGCTGGAGCTCAGCCATATTCTCAAGGGGGTGTTTCGCCAATGACCTTTTAAAGAAGAGATCAATGGTTCCATGTTTCAGGGCTACCATGGCCACCTTGTTCTCCAAATCAGTGATATTCAATGTCTCCTTAGTGAATCTCTTGAGGTAATCCCTCAAATTTTCGTTCTTTCCTTGTACCACATACATGAGAGATGCAGAGCTTTTCTCGTGAACTCTTCCGCTAATAAAATGGCTAACAAAAGCATCACTCAACTCCTTAAAGGAGCAAATTGAATTCACGGGCAAGCGGTTATACCATCTTTGAGCCATGCCTGACAGGGTTTGAAGGAACGCCCTACACTTTAAAGCATCACTTGCAGGCTACAGCAGCAGTGCGTTTGAGAACGTCTTGACGTGATTTGCGGGATCTCCCGTTCCATCATAAGCCTTGATTGTTGGCATCTTGAACTTCTTTGAATACGAGCATTCATCACCTCCTCAGTAAACGGGGGTGTGGGATCATCAGGATCTCCAAGTGGCATCAGATCTTTGGGGTTACCCCTGGGGGTTTCCACCCTTGTTGTTCTTCCAGTTGGGGCATCAGCCCTTTTCTGTCTCCTTGAAGACCTTTCCAAGTCGATAATGGGAATCCTCCCTGTGGTTGGAGGAGGCTGAGTTTGATTCAATCTAGCTTGTTCTCTCGCCATATTGTCCTTCAACTTTAAGATCTCGGCCTCATGAGCCTTGATACTCTCAGAAGTTGTCAAGGGGGGTCCATCATGGATAGTTTGAGTCCTCCTTCGAGGTTTTCTGCTATCATGTCACCTCCTTGGGGGCTCATCGCGATCGTCAGCCCATACATCGGGTTGGTATTCACGGGGAGATCCATAATGTGGATCTGTACTCCCGGTGGTAGCGGATGAGTAGTATTAACAAGAGGAGAGACCACCATCTGAAGAGGGTTGGTTTTTTGACCTGGATGGACGACCACAGGTAACGTACTCTCAGCATGGGGAATCATCCCTATAGGTTGAGAAACTTGAGGTTGGGTGATCGCCCCTGTTGTTGGGAGCACTTGTTCAGTGATGGGCCAAGCAGAGCTGGGGGGTATGGCCTCGGTAGAGATCGGTGTTGTTCTTCATGTTTGAACCATGGTTGATGTTCTCTTCCCACAGACGGTGCCAAATGTTGTGGATAAAAACGAGGGTCTGTTTGTATTTAATGCTAGGGTTCGTGAGCTTCGTACTTTAATGGTTGTTTCCGTGTTCGAGACTGATCGGTCCTCACATAGTGCCTACGTATCTCGTTATTAAGAATCAAGCTAAAAACGTAGTTCTGAGAATGAGGGGTCAGGCCCTTATATAGGCTACGAGAGTCTTAAAATTATGGTAGGATTCGAAGACTTGGTGGGCAAGCCACCTCCTTGAGGAAGGTTCTAGACTCCTTCCTTGTAGGAATCAGTTTCCATGTTGAATTGGGTGCCTTGGAGGCTACTCCTAGCGATATTGTTTCCTTGTTTGACTCTTATTGCTAAGCTGTTTATCTCCTCCAATATTAGTTACGAATTTAATACTGTAATTAGGGGTTTGGGCCCCACTAATGAGCCCCACGTTTGGACCATGCTGGGTCTAATTAATGCAACATTAAATATGTCTTTAGGGCTTTACTTTTAGCCCATATCATTCTTTAAAAAGTTCCATATTTTTATCCAACATTAATTTTCAATTTTATAACATTAAATATAAATTTCTTGATAAAAAAAATTAAAATTTAATGCTATCCACTTAGTAAGAAAATATTTAAAATAGTATTAAGTTAGTTTATCAACTAGTTTGAGTACAACACATTTATTATGGTATATTCACGATCGTAGAAAGCGAGAGGATCTAATTGATGAGGGATCATTTCGAAATTAATCAGTCAATTGAAGGTTAATCAGGAAGATTAATTAAAATTTTATTTGAGAATGTTTAAAAAATATAATATTATTTATTTTATTAAGCTTGAAATTTTTATTTAAAAAAATTAATCAAATTTTAGATATAAAATAATAAAGTACCTTATAAAAAAAATGCCCAAAATACCTTTATTTGAAAACAGTTTGTCCAAAATATCCATGGACGAAAACAGTGCCCTTTTTACCCGAGCCGACATGCATATACCTTGTCCAAATTCCCAACATATCAAACTATCTGTTACAACCAGATTTTTGACAAGCCTGCTTCAGTCGGATCTGCAAGAGAAGAATGCGAGGGATTGGCCCCCCAATTCACTTCTGGTGTGAGAATAAGTTAATCGTTTTTTGTATAAGGTACGATAGAACGTAAAACCGTTTTGTGTGTGTATATTTGTGATTAAATGTTTATGAATTATGGAACTTGATTAACCGATATCCTCTCTTTTCCTCTACCTTCGTGCAGAGATTGTGGGTGAACCCTCTGGAGGTGGAGATCGTGCGTCCTGATGGGCCACGATCTGTCTTTCACTGAGTTGGGCCTTCGTTCATTATTGGGCCTCGACCATTCGGTATGAACATTGGGCCCAATCATCCGGATGGGCATTGGGCTGATGAACCTCCAACATGTCCCTGGTCTTCGATCGGGCTGTGCGCGTATGAAGACCATTACTTCGGTCCATCTTCGACTGTTGTTAAGACCGTTCGTTCTTCAATGGTTGACCGCAGAGGCATCTTGGGCATCTTTAGTAACTCCATGTTGACGGGAGACAGTTGTCCCCAACTAGGCCCCATACACAGATCCCAACGCAAATCCTAGCCGTGAATTTCAAAAGACTTTCATCTCAACCGTCTAATCATTTGAACCGCCACACCATCTCTCCCTTTTGTCCTTGCATATATATATATATATATATATATATATATATATATATATATATATATATATATATATATATATACGAGTAAAGCATTTCACTTACTTCTTTATTTCCACCATTTTCTCTCCATAGCAGTAGCGTGAAGCAAAGCAGAGACGTTAACAGCAAATATTGGGGCTATAATCTCCCCCCCAGAGTTTCCAAGTCCTCCGATTCCACTTTCCGAGTATCTTCAAAATAGTAAGTTTCTTTTTCCTTGGTTTAATCTGTTTGTTTGTGTTTCACATATGTCAATTTTGTATGTTTGGTTGTCCCTATCAATTATCACACACACTGTCATTGTATGTATATACGGGGGTGTGCATACGTAGTTTTACGGGTTTTAGAGGCATTTTTGGACTCGACTTTAAGTAGATGCACTGGGTTTTATTGGTATCTGGGCGTGTATGGGAAATTGGTTAGGTTTGTAGGTTTTAACTTCCAGTTTTCTGGGAAGAGGGAGTTGGAGTTTGTCCCTAGCGGTGAAGAACATTCTTCGGGCTGTTTGGAGCATATGGAACAAACTTTGATCTCTTTGGTCTAGAACAGTGGCTTTAGATGTCCGACCGATCCTAGCCCTTTGTACTCGGCCCTTAGCTGACTAGGTTTTCCCAATTTTTTTTCTTATTTTCCCGAGTACATGGCTAACTCCTTCTGTTCCTGAACGTAGGATATGGAGCGGTCTAATGCCGCGGTGACTTCCGAGTACTCGGCCATGGCATATTTCGGCGACGAAGCGCGGTTCCCGACCGTAAATTTGGTCTCTGTGCTGACCGAATAGCAGGTTAGGGGCATGCGCGACAAGTACGATATACCCGAACGATGGGTAGTGTACCATGCCGATGAGACAGACTTTATTTATCATACCCATGCGGTAGACTAGCCTTATGGGACGTTCGGGGTGGGCATCTCCGAACATGCACTCTATTGTGGCCTTAGATTTCCTCTCATTCCCATAATCAGGCAGTTTTTGAGCCGTATCAGGATAGCCTTAGGGCAATTAAATCCAAATAGCTTCATTCACTTCAACGCTTTCCAGGCTCATTCGTGAAGGCCGAAGTTGAGCCCAAACTGTCCCTGTTCTACCATCACTTCGATTTTAAGAAGAATGGCAAGTCTACGGGATTTTACACCGTGGCCCGAAGGTCTGGTAAGGCCGACTGGGATGCTACCAATTCTAGTAATCAAGGGATGCACACTCACTGGTTCTATGTCAGCGGTCCCAAACTAGATAAGAATCGAATATGGAGGGAGGTAGATCCCAGCTCAGTACAGGCCCCAGAGATGGGCGATGAGGATTATTCGGATTACTACAAAATTAGACGACTGATGATTCCACCTCAAATTCCACTGTCCATGAGCCGAGACAAAGAGTGGCTCAAGTCGTTATTGGGTAGCGGTAACGTATCTTCGTTCCTTTGGTCGATTTTTAGTTATTCGTATTGTTCTCTGACTTTATTTTCTTTCCTTGATTGCAGTGTCTCCCAAAGCGAAAATGGCCAGAAGGTTGACCGAGAAATCTGCAAAGAAGAAGGCCGATCAAATGGCCAAGCTACACCTCGCCGGGGACACTTCGCTTGAGCATCCTCCAAGCTCCCGTCGTGAAGTTATTGACACCACTGTTGGCCTAACAGAAACTTCGGCCAGCCAAACCTTGGACAACCCCCATAAAATGCATAACACCGAAGATGCTGTTCAAACCTATCGTCCCGATTGGTCGGTCTTTGTTTGCTTCCCGTGCTCCTATAGAGGTGAAGGAGGTTGCTGGGGACTTCTTAAGGGCCATAATTTTGCCGGACGGACGATCGACCGACTTATGATGCCATTGGGGCAGTGTCGGCTTGTTCAAAGGTCCTGGGCCACTTAACCATGGTAATGTTCCTCCTTTCATCCCATATAATATTCATGTTTTCTTTGTTATTTTTTCCTAACCTTTTTTCTATCATTTTTCCATTCTGCTCCTTGGACTGCGGCCCTTGAGGAAAAGGTTAAGGACATGGACAAGGAGTTAAAGAGTGTGGAGACTCTCAGGCAGGAGGTTCAGGACCTTAAGCAACGGGTAAATAGTTTAGAGCTAGCCCGTAATGCATTCCAAACCGAACGAGACACTCTGAAGAAGATCTCCGAGAGGAGGACGAAGCAGTTAAGGAAGACTCGTTGGATGGAGGAGAAGGACAAAAAGCTCCTGACTTTGTTCGAGGACCGAAGCTTCACTACTGGGCTCGAAGAAGCTGTGAAGCGGGCTCATTCGGCTGGGTTGGATTACAAGGTAATCCTAGGTGATGAGTTTGAGGATCCCATCACCCGCCCTCTGGAGCCTGATCTTCCTCTAGAAATTAGCTCGGGTCCTGAGTCTGAACTCTTCGACTGATCTCTTTTATCTTCGTATATGTTATGAGCAATGTATTTGAGCCTTCGGGCATTAACTTTCGTAAATTCAAGTACTTGCCTTCGGGCATTAACTTTTTGTTGCCTTCGGGCTTTCATTTAATTTTTGCGTCTTTGGTCAATTTACTTGCCTTAGCATAATACTTGTTCATGTTCGTGCTTCTTCGGCCTGTGCTTTTGCCTTGGCACAATTTCACTTTATTTTATGCATCTTCGGCTTTATTTGCCTTAGCACAATTGTTCTCATTTTTATGCATATTCGGCCTTAGCCTAGCTTAATTATGCATCTTCGGTTTTAACCTAGCTGGCCCTAGTATTTTAGAGGTTTGTAAATAATTAAGGTCACAGTCAGTCGGTGAGAATTATTTTCCTCCCGTCCTTAATTATGTCAAGGTAATTTAAATACTTAAACAGTTATAAGGACTCATGTTTCATTCGGTAGGCCCCAAACATGGGTCCGTTAAGCCTAAGTAATGTACTTTAATTATGCAATAATGTACTTCGACTAATAGCAGGATTCATGTTTTAAACAAACAATCTTTCATTAATCATGCGAAGCACATACAAGTGTTGAAAATACAGACTGATGCTTTTAACGAATTAAATTGAACGAAATGTACTGAATTAAATCAAGCAGAATGAAATAATGAAATTAAACGAACGGAAAGGTAAGCTTCCAGTAAGCTTACTGGTAGAAACGATGTAGACGAGCTGCGTGCTAGGTGTTCTTGATGGATGTGCCATCCAGTTCCGCTAACTTGTATGTCCCTGGCTGAACGACCTCAATCACAGTGTAAAGGCCTTCCCAATTTGGCATGAGCTTTCCTTGCTTGGTTGGCATGGAGGTGGCTGTTAACACTAAAACACGCAAGCGTACGTGGTCACAAGTAATATAGATAGAAGTCAAGTTCATTCCCACAGAGATCTGGTTAGGTTTCAATTCAGTTCATGCACCTATGCAACAATATATGATTATTATTCACTGCTAAGACAAATAACAAGATTAAGTTTTTACTAACTATAATTAACTAAGATACAAATTAACAAACTAAAAATTACTAACTAATGAGAATTAAAATTGAATTACTTATATGCGAGAAAACATGGAATCCTAACTTCATCATCTACTTCACTTAGAGTTGATGCCTTTAATCAATGCATGTGATGGTTTTGATATCTGATCAGACAACACGGAACAAGTATACGCTACTTCTCAGTATACGAATACCAAACTAAACATACATCTACAAAAGAGATAGAAGATGAATAGACACCAATCATGCTTAGACCATATATCTCTATAGAATTTGAAAACATAACGGTTGAAGAACAAGTTATCCATATTAATCACATAGGGCAGCATAATATCTCTATTTACGCTACAAATCATGATGTTAAAACATCAACCTATCTTATGGTGGCATGGCAAGTTCTAAATCTCAAGATCTACTCTCGTTTCGCAAGAGATTAACAAATTAGATGTTCATGACGCATCTAAACACATGAAACACAACCATACGAGGATATCAAGAATTCACCACACATAAATCTTTAAAGCAATCAAACTACTAAGCTACATAGATAAATCCGTTAGAATCCCATGACAACGATTAGCTCATAATCGAACCGCTCGTCATCATGGGATCTGATGAAACCATGATAATAAACAAAGTATGAATAATAATAATAATAATAATAATAATAATAATAATAATAATAATAATAATAATATTAATAAAACAAAGAGTTGAGAAAACAAATCTATGATACAAAAGATGAAGTAGATCTATATCCGTTGCTTGTCACGAGCGTTGAATCTTTCTCCCCTTTTCTCCCTTGCAAATCTAAACTATGATATGTACTTCTATGTATTGATATGATTTTACAATGATATAATGTGTTTAAATAGGCCCTAGAAGTCTTGTCCAACAAGAAATATCCTAAAAATACAATTTAATTCGAAACAGAAAAGAATTTCTAGACTTTTTAGGAGTATTTTTCGAGCTGGCAGATTACTCCAGAGGCCGCATCCTGGGATCTGAGGCCGCGGCCTCAAGTCCATTTTGTCGGGGTGTTTTGTTGCTCGTTTCTTCGTTTTCGCTCCGTTTCGTCTCATTCCTTTGGCGTAAATTGCCGTTCTTCCATTCCATAGACTTAAAATCTTCATACTATCACAGGAATCAACTCCATTCTTCATTCCAAACTCAATTTAAACTCCAAGATCAACGAAGAACGCACATCCCAACCGATAATTACAATCCTGCACATCTACATAAAACACATCAAAAATACAACAAACTTGAGACCAAGTGAATCAATTTAAGCCGATATGGAATGCTCCAAGTGGATATAAAATCCACTTATTAGTGGCTAATTCCCGAAGTACAAAGTTCCCCACTTCAAAAGATATTTTCTTCACTCCTGAAACGTAGTATTTTGCCGCTTGGAGCTGGTATCGGATGTTCCTCTGATGTGCAGCCTCCCTTTCATCTTCCAGTAAGTCTACGTTCGCCCTTAGGCCAAACTCATTAGCCTCCACATTAAAAACTTGGGTTCGGTATGATTCCAGACCCACTTCTGCCGGCATTAGAGCATCAGTACCAAAGGCGAGCCTGAACGGTGTCTCTCCAATTGATGACCTAGGGGTTGTCCGGTAAGCCCAAAGGACATATAGTAACTTTTCGGCCCAAAGTCCCTTAGCCTCTCCCAGTCACTTCTTAATCCCATCAAAAATGATTTTGTTAACTGTTCGATCGCCCCGTTACCTTTGGTATGTCCTACCAAACTGAACCTCTGTTGAATTCCAAATTGAGCCAATAACTTCCTGAATTTGCTTCCAATAAGCTGAGTTCAATTATCTGAGACACATATCATCGGAATCCCGAACCTTAGATAATCTGTTCCTGAACAAACTTCTTCGTTGCCTCTTCGGTTATGGCGGACAGCAGTCTAGCTTCCACCCACTTTGTCATGTAGTCAATGGCAATAATGCAGTACTTTGCCTGTTTGGTGCTGGTCGGCAGAATACCCACAATATCAACTGCCCACATAGCAAAGGGAATGGGACTGAGTACTGAAGTCATCTCTTCTGGTGGTTGTTTTGGCACAGTGCTGAACAGCTGATATTGTCTGCATTTCTTTGTGTAGTCAGTGGCGTCTTCCCTTACGGTCGGCCAAAAGAACCATTGCCTTAATATTTTGTAGGCAAGTGATCGTCCAGCTAAGTGCTCCCCACAAATTCCCTCGTGAACAGTCTCCAGTGCCAGCTTATGCTCTTTGGGGTCTAAGCACCGAAGCAATGCTTGAGTGGCGGATCTTCTGAATAATCGGCCTCCAACAATGGCGTAGCTTGTTGATCGGTATTTTATTTTCTGAGTCTCCTTTATGTCCAGTGGCAGAGTACCCTTCTCTAGGAAAGCTCTGATCGGGGTCATCCAGTTGATCCCTTGATGTATCTCCATGCACTATTATTTTTTAATGGATGGGGCTTTGACTTCGGTCAGATAAATTGAACCTGTAAGGCTTTGGGTTTCGGCCGAAGCATGCCTCGATAATGAATCCGCCCGATTATTGTTCTCTCTAGCTACTTAGCTTATTTCAAAAGACTCAAATAACACAGTGCATTTGCGTACCTTTAGAGCGTATGCCTTCGTTCGGGGATCGTTCTGTCCATACTTCTCAGAAAATTGTTTGACAACCAGCATCGAATCACTGAAAGCTCTCAAGTGTCTTACCCCCAAGTTTTTTGCTAAGTCCAGGCCTGCCAGTAATGCTTCGTATTTAGCTTCGTTATTGGTCAAAAGGAAAGTAAACCTGATGGCTTGGCATATATCGAAGCCATCGGGGCTAGTCAGAATCAAGCCTGCCCCATATTTTGACCCAGCTATAGAAACCATCTACAAAAAGCTTCCACTTCTCGGGCGAATGAATTAACTATTCTTCCGGGGCCAAATCCTTCGGTCCCGAGAAGGAGCATTCCACGATGAAATCGGCCAATGCTTGTGCTTTGATTGCTGCCTTTGGAATACCTTGTCTCTACATCCTTCAGTATGTGAGAGACGTAAAAGATTGGGTGCTAATTTAACTCATGCTCTTTGACTAGTACTGCCCCCAGAGTTCGGTCGTTCACCACTAAGTACAACTACAAAGTCTCCTTCGGGTCTGGCCTTATTAAGAGTGGGGTTTTCACCAAATATTCTTTCACTTCTTCAAATGCCTTTTGGCAGTTCAGTCCGCACTCAAAGTTCTTCGACCCCCAAAGTACTTTAAATAATGGCAGGGCTTTTTCTACCGATCTGGATATAAACCTCCTAAGTGCTGCAAGTCGTCCTATCAACTTTTGAATATCTCTGATGGTCTTTGGGGCTTCCATATCAATCACTGTCTTGATTTTCTCCGAATTCGCCTCGATTCCTCTGGCGTTGACCACGTACCCCAAGAAATTTCCTACTGTTAACACCGAACGTGCACTTGATCGGGTTGATTCTCATGTTATGCTTCCTCAGTGTTTCGAAACACTCCCTCAAATCTTCAGCGTGATCCCTAAACTTGGACTTCACTATCATGTCATCGACATAGCATTCCATGTTCCGACCTATCTGGTTTCTAAAGACCTTGTTCACCATTTTTGGAACATTACCCCCGCATTCTTCAGACCGAACGGCATCTTGATGTAGGCGTAGGTGCCATTTAGGGTGATGAATGCTGTCTTAGGAACATCCTCGGCATTCATTACTATCTGATGGTAACCGGAAAAAGCATCATGGAAGCTGAGTAATTAATGTATTGTTGTGGCATCTATCAGCTGATCGATGTTGGGTAGGGGATAGTGGTCCTTCGGACAGACTTTATTTAGGTCGGTGTAGTCCATGCACATCCTCCGTTTGTTATTTGATTTCTTGACCACCACCACATTAGCCAACCAGTCGGGGTATTCTATCTCCTCAATGATTTCGCTTCTAACAGTTTCTCCACTTCAGCCTGGATAACCTTCTGTCTTTCTATTGCGAAGTTTCTTTTCTTTTGCTTCACAGGTTTAGCATCAGACTTCACGTTCGGACAACGTTTGGCGATCGAAGGATCTAATCCTGGCATGTCTTCTAGCCCCCAAGCAAACACATCGTGGTATTTCCTGACCACTTCAACAACTTTCTCCTTCAACTCCGGCCCCATATTTTTGCCTATTTGGATCATTTTTCCTAACTGACCAACATACAACTCAACTTCTTCGTTCTTCGCAGCTGGTTCAGCAATCGGCTAGACAGATTAGCCCCAAACTTCTCTAGCTCAATGTTCATCATCTGATGGCTGCCCCCAGCCTCATTCTCATTCGTTTCCTTTTTCTAGCTTTTGACATTTCCACGTCGTTATCTTTCTCCAGGTCCTCCGACATAATTATCTGGGCAGCCTTCTTGTAAGAACCCAAATTTTTGGTAGGAATTAAAACTTTTATTACGTATTGGAGTATGAATGAATAGTGGTTACGACGGCAATGTATCAGTGGTTGAAAGAATGAATGTTGAATGGATTTGGATTCAAATGGTTATATGCTATGAATGCTGTAATTGGTTGACAACTTAGGTAAGAATAATCTATCGTCAAAAAAGTAAGATATGGTATACAAATAGAGGAAGTATTCTCATGTCATCCAAATCGATATCTGGTAGCTCATTTCATCCAAATCGGTATCTGTTATAAGTCCAGTGGTTCCGTAAAAAGGGTTAAGGAACGCTCAGGAAAGCGCGAGAACATTTTTCTAATTATAAGAATTAAAGGGAAAATAAGCAATGAATAGTGTTTTTGATGGAAATTGGAATATTATCAGACGATGCTATATAGAAGTATTCAGAATGGATTTCTGAGTTCGTATTAATGACCGATAGGCAATATAAGTGTATGTAAACGATATCAGATTCAGAAAAATGGCACTTTTAATTTCTCCGAGATTTTCCTAGACACTGAATTATTTAAGGATTTATTAAAGAGATTTGATGGATTTAAATTCAAGAATTATAAAGGAGGATTAAGAATGGTAGTATAAATATTAAGAAGGTTTCCGGTAAAACCCTAACAAGAAATACTTGAGATATTCCTCCGAACGATCAATGAAAATGAGCAATAACCGGATAAAAGAGCAAGCAGAGAGCTAAGATGTATGCATGTTCTAGAGGATAAGATCAAGTAACCAAGTAGTTACAAGGGGAACTAGCATACTTAGAAATAAACCAAGTACTTAGCTTCATCTCATCATTTTACCACTAAAACCAACACTTGTCCACTTGAATTGCATCATCCATGACATGATCACTTTAATAAAGCTACTTTATGACCAAGATATTATCTTAACACATCAATAATACACTTTAGATGAGAGGAGAGCAAGAGCAAACCAAGCAAAAACTCCATTCTCCTCCATTTCACCCCATTCGGCCTTTTGCTTAATTCCAAAACCAAAATCAAGCTTCCAACCATTGTTTGATCTCAAGATTTTTATGGTGAGTACTACATTTCATATTAGAGATATCATAGGAATCTTAGATTCAAACTCCACTTCTTTCATATTTAAATAAATCATCAAAGTTGATGATGAATAGTCACTTTCAAGAACTAATCTTTGATTCTTGGTTTCTTTGGATGATCTAAGGTAGCTTAAGCATATACAAGGACTATAAAAGGTTTATTAAGGCTAGTACACACTCCTAGGAAGGTATACCACTTGAAACCCTTGGTTGAATCTTAAGTTTTATGTATGTTTTTGGTAGGTTTTGAGATTTGTTATGAATATGGTGTATTATAAGCATGATTATGTAGTGTTTTAGTTAATCTAAGTAATATGATGAGTATGATGGTGTAGTGAGATGTTCTTGGACTTGTTACGATGAATATCATGTGTATAAGATTGATCGTATGCCCGGTGTGGCTTGGTTGTGATGTAACAAATTTGGAAACGTTTGATTTATAGCCATCGTAATGCCAAAATTTCGTTAACCTTAAGAATTCGTGCATCACAGTAGCTATAGGTCACTGATATTGACAAGTATATGAGGTAGATCTCGAGTCATATATCGTTTTGGCATGATAATCGAAGCAAACGGACATACGGTTTAGGAGTTATGGTCAAATTAGTAAAAGTAGTTCGAAACCGTAAGTGCGAGTTCGTAACTGAAATTGATCCCCCTTAACATGGTTAATTTATTGGCGAATCTTGGTAATTAAATAGTAAAGATCATAAGGAAGGTGTGGGAGGAAACCTCATGTAAAAAGGATCGTTTTTCGATTTTATAAAAATGTTCGAATCAAGGTTAATTACGAACGAACCCCTAAAAAGGGCAATTGGTTATAACTTTGGAAAACCACTTAGAAAACGGGCGATAAATCTCGAGGTATAATCTTAATTAGTAAACGACTTAAGTACCTACCAAGTGTATGTGTAATGACATGCCTTAATAACGAACAAGTGTAGAATCATAACGGTGTTAATAAGAATTACACTAGAGGGTGTATAAATGGATAACTTGAAAACGTGTTTTTAACCTAAGTTAAGTATGTACTTAGCTTTTCAAAGTGATAGGTGATTAACCTTGAATAATTTTGGTTATTTATAGATCACCGGACCGATCCAAGACACACTACCCCCACCAGAGTACCAGACAAGTTTCCAATACTTTGGAACTGTTGTTGTGATAATATATATGATTGATTGTTGTTATACATATGCCATAGCATGCATGCTTGCTTTTAAATTATATTGTGATACTTGTTCCATGATTTGATGTTGGCTTATAAGTTAGATACGAGATATACTAGTTATAAGCCAGATATTGCTAAGACCCTTAGTAAAGGGCATATGATCTCATTCTTCCAATATAGACCGGGAGTCAGTATTTCTTGATATATTGTGATTATTTTCTGAGGAAAATATTTAAGTAAATATTTTTCCATTACTTATTTATTGAATATTAGTTGAATGTTCATTCGAGATTATTTATTTAATGAATATTATTTTGAATATTCATTTGAGGTTATTGATTTAGATGAATATTATTTTGGAATATTCATTTGAGTTTATTTATTTAATGAATATTATTCGGAATATTCATTTGAGCTTTATTTTTGTAAGGTATATTATTCTGAAAACTCATTTAAGGTCTTACTTATTTATTGAATATTATTTAGAATATTCATTCGAGGAATTATTTATTTAATGAATATTTTTTAACATACTTATTAAGGGTTATTTATGAGCAATATTTTATATTAAGAATATTCTGAAAGTATTTATGATGTAATAAATATTCCTTGAATATTTATTTAATTCTTTTAACTAGTTCTAAAAATAATTCACCTTATTCAAAAATTATCCTTTACCTTCAAATACTATGTAAATTATTTCTCAGACTTAGTATTATTATTTTATCAAGGAAGGTTCTCAAAAACTCCATTCTTCATTCGAATCTATCTTCCAAATTATGAGGGAACCTTACTTGAGAGCTGTTATTTATTTGTTTGACTTCCCGATCATAAATCTTTTAAAAACTATTCTTTTCACTCGCAACTTGGTTGCTATTTATCAAGACGAGTCTCTGTGTTACTCCCTCATCGTTCGAGGGGTAAGATTGTTGGAACAAGTCGATATCCATTAACATGCAACTGCTTGGGAAATATTGGTGAATTTTCCTTTCCAACTAGATACGACTACTTTGTAGAGTCCTATCAACAAGTATTACACTTGGGGAAAGGGGGACGAGCTTTATGTTTCAGAGTCATGGATTTATTCGAACTAGGAGTATTTGTATAATGTGTAAGAGGCTGTAGGACAGTCCATCATTGAAACTGGTATAAGAGGCTGTGGGACAGTCCATCCTGGAAATAGGGTCCGAGTGGTGCCGGCCCCTACTAAGCCCAAAGATGGCTAGGGAGATCTGGCGTATGGTGGTGTCCATATGTTCTTCCTTCTACATGTAGAGAAATGAATTTTGAGATGCACGACCTACGACTGATCATCGTAAGGTGGAGTCATCCGGTGCGACATACTCCAGTATTGGTTCATCATCCAAATCTATTTATTTTCTGCAACATGAAGTATCACTCGTGTTGACAGGGTTTGAAAACTGTTCAGAACTAAAAGTACTCTGAAATACCTCGTAACTTCATCCTTTACATTATATTGGCACTATGTTCGTTAATCCATGGCATATGGTTTTCAAAGATATTTTTGAATCGTTATATATTATCGTTCAGTTATATATTACTTTTGGTGGCCTATTGCTCACCCTTGCTTTATTTATTATATCACAACAACAGCTAGATCTGATGGCCCGCACAAGGTGCACTCAACGCAAGCAGGTGACAGCCGTCAGAGGGTTACCCGCTATTGTCATAGCAGCCATTGCTGAGGCAGGAGCAGCCAGTAAGCTAGACTGATAACTTTTATGTATCAGACTTACTTATATGTATGACTTATGTTAATCAACGGCAAGAAACTATTAAACTTACTCTGTAATCATTTTGGGTTGTAATAACTTATAACATGTGGATCCTATGATTATAGTATCATTTCAATTTCATCTCTGGGACTATAACTGATTGTGTGTGATGTGATATTATTGTGGGGTCATAGCATGTTATTTATTTATTTTGGACTCAAGTGCAAGTACTGTTTATGGAATATGAGACCGTAACGACCAGGTCCCCAACCCCGGATCTGGGGCTGTTACACTTATGGTTCCCTCTCATTTCCCCTACTCCTTGTTCGGTTGGAAACTTCAACTTCAGATGTGGAACAGAGGCCACAACCTGGAATAGTGACAAGGCTGGCCTCCCAAGGATTCCGTTATACGGGCTATCTACCTGAATGACATAAAATTTAGATTCTTTTTCGACTATGTACGGTGCCTTTCCCAAAAAAATAGGCAAAGTGATAGTTCCTTCTATCGGTACTGGTTGGTTATCGAAGCCATATAATGGTGCCTCGTGGCATGGCTCCAGTTGTTCGCCTCCCAGATTCATCTTACAGTAAGTTCGATGATACAAAATGTTCACCGAACTACGACCAGCACTCTCCAGATCTTGTTCTCCCCAATGATAGGTTTGATAACAAGTGGGTCTTCGTGCGGCCAGATAACATTCTCATAATCATCCTCGGTGAAGGAAATGGGCAACGGCTGTCTTGCCGAGCTTCACTGATACAAGTTATAAACCTGCCTTGCGTACTTCTTTCTTACGGTTTTGCTATCCCTGTCCAGAATCGTTCCTTCTGACATCGTTCACACTTCACCTCTATACTTTTCCCATCCTTCAGAGTCCTTCTTCTTCTCTTTGGACTCGAGTTTGTCTCTCAAATCTCCGACAAATTGTGTCAACTCTCCATCCTTAATCATTCTCTCTATCAGCTTCTTCAAGTGGTAACACTCATCAGTGTTGTGACCCTTGTCCCGGTGGTAGTCACAATACTTGTTCTCATTCCTCTTGTACTCAGGAGTCTTTAGTTTAGCTGGATGAACGAAGCCAGACTTGCCCTTTATCTCGTGAAGAATCTTCAAGATAGGAGTGCTCAGAGGTGTGAACACGGTGCTATCTCTATCTCGCCTTCGTTCGACACCTTTGTTAAGCCTGGTGTCAGTCAACCTACTCTTAATATCCCCACCACCCCTTCGGTCGTCCCTTCTATCATCTCTGTTAGAATCATTCTTTTTACCTTCCTTGTAACCCCAGATACCTCTCCCCTCAAATAGATATCATTTAAAGACTTAGGCGGCATATCGTAAAGAGAGGATCGTAGTTTGTTACCTTTTATAGGATCAAATCCGGCGGTGAGGAAACCTGCTGTTTTCACTTTATCAAGATTAGTCACCATTCCAAGCTCCTCCTTGAACCGCGCCAAGTAATCCCCCAACTCTTCATTCGGCCTCTGTCTGCAGTGGATCAGGGCCTCTGTGTCTTTCTCTACTCTTCGGCACAAATGCGAGTAGTACCTCAAGAATTTCCTTTTAATCTGCTCATATGAGCCAATCGATTTTGGCCTCACCGAACGATACCACATGGACGCTGGGCCCTTCAAATAAGTTCTGAAATCTTGCAAAGCATCACAACACAGTGCCCCATACCAGTCATGAGTGACTCATACTTCTCAAAATAGTCTTCGAGGTCACCCTTGCCGTTGAATTCGTGCATCTTTGGAAATTACCTCGCAGGAGGTGGTCGGTATAACTCTACTTCTTCGGTCACCACAGGCTCATGGCTGACCTTCCTCTCTCCAAACATAGCCTTTTTTATCCTTCGGATCCTATCAAGCATGTGCGGATCTTCTTCCTCCGAATCCGATGTGTAGATCACCTTTGATCGGGTTCTTCTGGAGTATGATTTGGAGTCCGAAAACTCATCTTCATCATCTCTAACCCTCTTCTCTCTTCGGGTTTCAGTTTCTGAAGTCTCCATCTCCAAGGCTTCGCGGAGCGTTCATTCCTGGAGTTTAATCCCTTCCCTTTGGAGTCGAAGGGCCTGCAGCCTTAATCGATCAGCTTTCTTCTACTTAGCTAATCTCTCTGCCTCTTTGATATTTCTTTCCTTCTCCTTTTCCTTTTCCTTGCCTTTATCCTGTTAATCCGCCCTCCAGTTCGACAACATCTGTCTCTGTTCTTCGGGGGTGGGCATAGGCCCTTCTTCATCAAAATTCAAGATTCTGGGCGTAAGGGTGCTGTGATCGCTTCCGCCGGGAAAAAGTTCTTCATTCATTGGTGATTCTTCATTTGTCATAGCTTTCAGCAATTCACAGCCACAAACCTACTTCTACTTTCCCACAGACGACGCCAAATGTTACAACCAGATTTCTAACAGGCATGCTTCAGTCGGACCTGCAAGAGAAGAATGTGAGGGATTGACCCCCCGATTCACCTCCGGTGTGAGAATAAGTTAATCGATTTTTGTATATGGTACGATAGAACGTAAAAAAGTTTTGTGTGTGTATATCTGTGATTAAGTGAGTATGAATTCTAGAACCTGATTAACCTATATCCTCTCTTTTCCTCTACCTTCGTGCAGAGATAATTGGTGAACCCTCTGGAGGTGGAGATCGTGCATCATGATAGGCCACGATCTGTCTTTCACTGAGTTGGGCATTCGTTCATTATTGTGCCTTGACCATTCGGTATGAACATTGGGCCTAATCGTTCGGATGGGCATTGGGCTGATGGACCTCCAACACTATTAATACAGAACTCTGAAAATAACAAACTATCATTCTTTCTCTCCTTATTTAACACGGTGCTGGATAACGGTGACTGAACCACTGAAATCGACTATTGATCCCTCTTCAATCAAGCTATCTCTCTTTCTGCTGTAGGTAATCTTAACTTTTGCTTGATTTTTTATTACTAATACCACATTTTTTATTTAGGATTTCTATTCATGTAAGTTGGGTTTTTCGATTTGTAATCTCTAAGTTGATTTTATGATTTCTACTATGAACTGTGTGTCTCAATTGTATGTTATTTTCTGAATATGTTTGATTTTATACTCCTTATTGGTATGTGTTATTTAATTGCTTAAACTATGAAAACTCTGCTTATAATGACGTTATTTGCTCTGTAAATTCTAGTTATAATGTCTAGGGATGTCAATATGCCTTTGACGGATTAAGTTAAAAGGATTATTTGTGTGATTGTGATATCTGTTAGTGACTTTCAGATTTGGGTAATTTAGCTGCTTCTTTATGCTGAATTCTGATGATAACCTTAGTGCATCTTACCCGCACAAAAGTGATTTGTTTAATCGATTAGTAATAATGTGTTTGCTAGTTACATTAAGATGCACATATTATGTTCTGTTTTAGTCACTAAACATATCATTATAATCGCGACACATTTACTTGCTTTTTTGGCCAATTGATGGAGGGGCAATAGGAGGAGTCTGGTTGACTTCTTTCATTTAGTGAACTTTAGAATTAATCAATTGGAAATGTGTGTTTTCTTTACTTTAACTCTGTTTAAATGCTAGCAAGTATCTTTGTCAAACAGGGGGGTGCACTGCACCATGAATACTATACGTCCTGATTATGTTTTTGTTTACAGGTTATGGATCCGAATGATGAGATGTCTATGGATCCCAGACCTAGGGACCTTTCTGTATTGCACTTACAGTCCGAACATAGATTTGATGTTGTTTGAAAGGCTGGTGGTGGAGATTGTCAGAGGTCACGGAAGCGTGATCCTAATCAAGAAAGATTCCCAAAGCTGCATAAGCGGATGATTCTCATTCTTTCTGACTTGAGATTTGATGTTGTTAGCAGGCTGGCATCCAATGATTTGGATTGGGGTTTGCTTACTACATTAATAGAGCATTGGAGGTCTAAAACACACACGTTTCACCTACACGTTGGAGAGTGCATCATCACATTACAAGATGTTAATGTTCTTCTTGGTCTAAAGATTGATGGTGATGTGGTGACTGGCGGTACACAAGTTAATGGTGGGTGGAACAACCTAGTTAAGAAAACATTTGGAATAGATCTGGGTAAAAGTTTGAAAGGTGGTCGGTTGCAATTGAGTTGGCTCGCTGCAAATTTCTAATCAATCTGTGATGATGCTTCTGATGTCGAGGTCATTCGATATACACAATCATATCTATTACAGCTATTTGCCATGGTATTATTCACTGATCATTCAGGTGGCCAGATACATTGTATGTATTTATCGTTGATTCAAGATTTTGGACGGTTAGCTTGGGGATCAACTGTGCTTGATTTCTTATATAGGAATTTATGCAAGGCTTGTAGAATAGCTGTGGAGGAAAATGCTGGATGCCTTATCTTACCGCAGTTGTGGGCATGGACTAGATTGCCTACCTTAGCTTCTGTGCCTCGTGGTCCATCATTGGATAATCAACTTGTATGGGAAGACCGACCATGTCCTTATGGGATGAGGTAATTTTTGCATTTATGTTTTTCTTTCTATTCCATCATATGTCATTCTTTCTATTCTATCATATAGTATTGTTCTCGTACTTTTTCGATTTAATGTCTTATATTTGTAGAATTGATTATGATGTGCTTTTAATGTGTTGTATAGGTGGTGTTGTCATTTGTCATATACTGAGACTACTTCACATACACTATCCGCTATGAGATTATCTTTAGATGGTCTTGCGTCTTCCCATTTCATATGGCAGCCCTATTCAAACGAGATATTGGCGTCGTTACCTGTTTCTTGTGGAGATGGTAGTGCTATTTGGTGCTATAAGGGTCCACTTATCTGTTTTCACGTTGGAGCCATACACGCCTAATAGATGCATTCGTCAATTTGGTTTCAAAAAAGATATACCTCTAAATGACACTTATTCAAAACAACTTCATAGTATTACCTTACATGGTAAGCAAGATTCTGATTGGCGACTATTACATTATGATCATATCACTTTGGGATGATCGTGCACAACATGTAGTTAGTGGTACTATTGGTGTTAGTGTGGTTGCTAGTTATGATCAATGGTATGCTCGCATTACTCTTTTGAATCATACACAATTTGGTGGCTCTCACTTGTTCGAGGTAATTATAACTTACTTATTAGTGATCAGTAGTTACTTACCAAGTAGTTGTTTTACTAATTCGTATTTATTTTGTCTTCTTCTTATTTTAACAGGTTCAGTTGCTTGATCATATATCTTTAGTTGCTAGGGGAGTGATAGATGGAGATATGAGCTGTAATGATTCTGTTGCGAGTAATGGTAGAGAGCTCTTACAAGATCAGTTCACCCGTGGTTTTTTTTACGTGGTTTTTTTCAGGATTTCCAAATTAAAGATAGGCGCGAAAAAGAAATTGAGATAAAAAAAGAAACCCAAAAAAAATGGTCATAAGGGAGGTCGTGGAGGTGTCAATGCTCCATAAAAGCAATGCTCCACAAAAGCAGGGAATGGATGTTAATGATAATGAAGATGTTCATTTGGATGAAGGAGGTAATAATGTTGGTGATGATGGAGATATTCATTTAGGTGATGCGAGAGGGTTTGCTGGCGAGAAAAACACCCATTATATCCTATTATATAATAAGAATAAGAGGGATAACAACATGGTACTACCATAGGTCAAGTGTTCGATTCCCATGAACAACATATAAAATTAAAAATTTATATAAACGCATTTAAAATTATACTAAAAAACTAATAAATATAATAAAATTTCACAATTCAAATCTCACCAATCATATATTAATTTTAATATTTATACACATAAAAAATTCGTTCGTAAAGTTGCATCCAAGAATACACCTCCAACAACTACATCAAGCTTAGCAATTACTTAAATCATTCATAGTTTAGTTTTGTTCCTTGAAATGCGTAATTTCGAATAGCCTATCATGTAGAAGAAAGGGTTTGGAAAGCGCCCAAAAGTGCACAAAACTGTTTAGCACTATAGCATGATCAAGAGTAATTCATAATTCTGTTTTTCATATGAAATAAACTGTCTAAAAAGGTTTTTCACTATAGCATGTTTGTTTATTGATTAAGAGAAAGGCATAGCATATAAATTTGATAAAAAGAATGCAATGAGAATTAAATTTTAGAAATAAAATTATAATCTGAAATGTATATAAATAAAAAGGTTGTAATAGAATTGAATTTTTTTTATTAGTATTAAAAAAATTCATATTTATTATTTGGGCTATATCTTGAGATTTCGAAATCAGATTTAGATTAATTTACAATACACACGAAGCTCATAAAATATCTTTAATTTAGTGACGATTTAATAATTATTATTCAAATAGAAACACTCTGAATCTCAAGAGAAAATATTATTACGAATTTTATATTAATCCTATTCAATGTAGAAGTCCTACATTGATAATGCTATTCAATGTATAATACCTAATTATATATGATTTAAATCATTGACATGTCTAAAAAATTAGGGAATCAAAGATATTATCAATGTATTTACGAGAATGAAGTTGTTTTGGTAGCATGTTTATAATATAAATATTATATAAAATATATTTCTGCGTAGATTTAATTGGAAAATAATTGTTAAATCATCACTAAATTAAATAATATTTTGTTAAATTCACGTGGGCTGTAAAATCGTCAAAATCAAATGTTAAGAATTCAAGATAGAGTACAAATATCAAACTGAATGTGTAAAATCTTATATATATATATATATATCAATTTTATAACAATAATTTGATATGTTAATTAATAATATATAAAATTAAAAAATAATAATATAATTATACATATTAAAAAAAGAGTCGTGCGTTGCACGGGTTATAAGCTAGTATACATGAAAATGAGGCGGAAACGAGGATAGAGACTAGAGTTCTTTCATCGATGGATTACGGTCCTAAATGGAACTTGTTGTCATTCATCACAGATGTCACATCTCATGACGAGCAGGCTGTCATTGCTCATTCTCCACCCTTATGCGGATACAAACAACGCATAAAGCTAATGTGTATACTATGCCTGTATGTATATTTGTGTGTGGTTGTCTGTTGTTTGAATTGGCAAGCAGAGAGTACGCATGAGGATGATGCGTAATCAAGAAAACACACATGAAGATGATGTGTAATTATACATACGCATGTGAGTGATGCGTAATCAGTGGACAATTTGGGCACTCGCCACCACCGATGGGTATTTTGGTTTTTTAATATTAAAATGTGGGTAATTGGGAATTTCACCCTAGCTTATAATGATTAATCGGTCGAAAAAATTGATAATTTTTAGAATAGTTGGTATATCATATAATTTACATTGATTTATTATGCTCAAATTTTTCATTTTTTAGTTTATAAGATTGATTTTGGATGATTAAATTATATAAATTATTTCAACGTGAAACATCAAAGTAATTTATATATTATATTTTTAATTAATCATGCATATTGAAATTATATCCTTATATATAATAAGCATTAAAGGGATCTTATCCAAATTTTGGTTCTGATCACTGCACTACCAAAAGCATATGATCTGTTGGATTAAAAAGTTCGGTTAAAACCATCCGTTGGTTATAAATTATATCCTTATATATTTATCCATAATTTTTGTCTCAGTACCGCCAAAATAATCTCAATCGTCAATTCTAATATTTTTAAAAATAAATGATCAAGATTATATCATATTAAAAAGGAAATTATAATCTAAAAAGGATATAAAAGGTTGTATTAGAATTTGATAATCTAAACCAAATATAAATAGATTTCATAAACATAAATATTAATAAATTAATATGTTTAATAGATATTTAAAAAAATATCGTGGGGGTTGTAAGTAAAAAAGAGATAGCTGTCATGTGTCAATACCGATATAGATTTAGACAACAAAATAGAACACAATAAATTTAAGTATAATGTTGTACGTAGATTAGATCATGTGAAATTATTAATATCTTAATATTGATATTCAACTTTAACCACACGTAGCTCCTACCGTGAAATATGTATAAACAAATAAAATCAATTACAAATAAATAAATAAATAAATAAATAAATAAGATATCTAGAATGAATTTGAATTAAAAAAGTTGTATTAGAATTGAATTTTAAAAAAAAATTATAACCTAAAAAAGATATAAAAAGTTGTATTAGAACTGGATAATAAACCAAATATAAGTAGATTTCATAAATCGAATAGAAATATCTACGTAAAAATTTGTTAATTTTTTCTCTCTTTTGTTTCTTGATAATTTTAATTGAAAAATAATTGTAAACCATCACTAAATTAAAAATTATTTTGCTAATTTCAGATGGACTGAAAAATTGTTCAAATCAAATTTTTAGAACTCATGAACGAACCGATGAACGTGTAAAACCTAATATATATCAATTTTTTAATAATAATTTGATATGTAAATACATCCTTATCTATACTATTATATTAAATCCGAAATATTGAAAGTTTGTCGGTTTGATTTTCGATACAGTTATCGTAATTAAAAAATAAAAATAATAATTAAGGGTAAGTAACTGATTCAATTTTTAATTAAAATACGTTACTTCTTTTTTTTGAAATAAAAAATATGTTACTTCTTAATTAAAAGATATTATCTTTTATAAATAGTTAAAGGTATTAATTGTGTTATATCTTTCAATCATTAATATTTTTTTCTAATCAAAACAATTTACCTTCTAATTTTAAATATTATCTTGCAATCATTACCCAAAAATATCATATCATATTTTCCAATCGTTAATAAAATATACTTCCTCCATACCACTTTTTTTGTCATAATTTGATTTTATTGGTCAAACTCACGAAATTTTGATCTCAAATTATGATTTAACTTTTATGTTTTTTTAAATTTTGAAAATTGAACCATATAATAAGATAATTGTATTTTATGGTAGTAATTTTCTTAAAAAGTATATTTACCATATAATGTAAGTAATTTATATTATAAAATTAGTCAATTTGACCAAAATTTGGTCAAAGTGAGAAAATAAATGGGACGGAGAGAGTATTAAAAATAAGTAAAAATGATTGTAATTGTTTGTATTGATCATTAGATTTTTAGTAAATAAATAAAAATAGTTTGATCTAAGGATAAGAATATTTAATTAATTTACTAAATATCCAAGATTCCAATCCGGTCAACAATATAACTTAAAAATTTATAATATTAGTTTTAAATCATGCACGTCATTAATTATATTTATTTTAAATAAATAAAATTAAAAATTAAAATAAATATTGAGAATAATTATTATATAAAAATATTATTAAAACATAAAATAAAATTTATAATATATCAAAAGAATATCCCTGCATCACACGGGTTATAAACTATACATTTATAATAAGAAAATATTAATATAATTGTTTGTATTTTAGTTGAACGATTTAACCATAGAACGAATAATTACTGTTAGATTTTTAGTAATAAATAACAATCGTTTGATCAAATGATAAGGTATATTATATGATTAAATTAATTTTATAAAGATTCAAGATTTGAATTCCGTCAACGACATATTTAATTTAAAATTTCATAATATAAGGTTTGAATCATGCATATCATTAATTAAAATTATATTAAATTAAAATTACAATTATTGAAAAAATGATTAAATATAAACGTAACATTCTTCATATATATATATATATATATATATATATATATATATATATATATATATATATATATATATATATATATATATATATATTAGTTTGTAACCCGTGCGATGCACGGAAAATTTTAAATATTTTTATCATATTATTCATAATTTTAGTATTTGCTTTTTAATTAGTAAGAAAATAATTTATAGAAGATAATAAAATATAATAATACGTAGTTGATAGTATTGTAAATGATAATAGTTTTCTGCTTGTATATTGAAAATAGATAAATAACTTTTTAAATTTAATATGTTTTTGACGGGAATTGAACCTTGAAATTCTTGGAGTAGTTTATAATATACTATCTCTTATAAAACAATAAATTATAATTTACAATCAAATTTTGATGAATTTGACTTTGAAAAGTCAAAATGGGACATAATAAGTGGAAGAGAGGGAGTAATATAAATGTTTAATAACAATATGGTGAAAATAGATAATATAAATTTTTAATTAAAATATGTTATTGAGGGGAATCGAACATTGAACTTCTAGGAGTAGTTCATAAGATGATATAAATGTTTAATAATAATATGTTGTTGACGGGATTCGAACTTTGAACCTATAGGAGTATTTTATGTATTATAAAAAGAATATTATTTTAGCTTTACATCCAACGCTTCTCATTAATATGTTGAGTGTACCAAAAAAAGTGTACCAAACTAACAACCAAATATACCCTATTCTGCTTATAATAGTATATTATATATATATAGAGTTGCACTCCATAGCAAACACCTTATATAACAAACAATAAAGAACACCTCATATCTAATATAATTTAAGAGTTCCGTCATAGCACCCAATACAAAAAGTTGTTATTTTTTTACCCCCTAGCAAACCAGCAAAAAAAAAAATTGAAAATTTACTGTTCATTGATGACGTCAATTTTTTTTTGCAGACTTGATAGAGGGTAAAAAAATAACAATTTTTTGTATTGGGTGCCCCTGGCGGGGCCAAAGGATCTAATAGATCTAAGGTGTTCTTTGTTGTTTGTTATATAAGAGTGTTCTGTATGGAGTAAAGGCCTATATATATACATATATATATATATATATATATATATATATATATATATATATACGTAACATAAAATAAAATTTATAATATATTAAAAGAAATCATGCATCATACTGGTTATAAGCTAGTATTAGAAAGTACTAATACGGCATAAAGACAATTATTTTTATTGAATGAGAAAGAATATGTTGATGAGTTGTTAATATATTAATTATATCCTTATATATAATAAGCGTAAGAGTGATCTATCATAATTTTAGTTTGGTCTTTTGGTCCGATCATTGTACCATCAAAAAAATCTCAACCATCGAATCTAATATTTTTAAAAATAAACAATCAAGATTATATCATATTATTTAGCAAAAAAAAAAGATTATATCATATTGAAAAGGAAATTATAATATAAAAAGGATATAATTAAATAAGTTTGCATTAGAATTGAATTTTAAAAAGAAAATTATAGTATGAAAAGGATATAATTAAAAAAGGATACAACTGAATTTTATTTATTTAGTATTAATATTAAAATAATTTCATATTTACTATTTTGACTTTATCTTGAGATCTAAAAATTAGATTTGGATGATTTTACGGCCCACGCGAAATTAATAAAATTATCTTTAATTTAGTGATGATTTAACAAATTATTATCTAAATGGAAACACTAAGAATTTTAAGAGAAAATATTATTAAAATTTTTCTTTAATTTTATTCAGTATAGAAGACCTACATTGATAATCCTATTCAATGTAGAAAACCAAATTATATGATTTAAATTATTTAAATGCAGTTTTTCGTATTTTAATATAAATACACTTTTTAACTTAAATGTTAAAAAATAAAATATTTTTTATGCTAGATCCATATTTTTCATCTATTTATTTTATGATATTACGGTTTTTACTTTATTTATCATACTGAATACCATACTACCGACTACTAAAATTTTGGGCAAAATCACTTTTACACTTATTATTAAAACTATATTTGGTTGTTAGCGGAACTATCTTCAAATAATAAGAAGGATATTTTGATAATTAAAACGAAATATAAGTAGATTTCATAAATCGAACAGAATTTTCAATCTTCTCTCTTTTGTTTTTACGTAGTTTTCATTGGAAAAAAATCGTCCAAATCAAATTTTAAGAATTAGATATAGGGCACAAATATTAAATTGAACATGTAAAATTTTATTATATATATCAATTTTTTAACAAAAATGTAATATATAAATTAATAACATATAAATATTAAAAAAATTAATATACTTATAAATATTAGAAAAGTAACCGTGCATTGTACGGGTTATAAGCTAGTTAATAATTAAATTAGTGGCAGCTTACATTAACAAAGCCTTGTGTCACCGAGTTTCGCGTAAAAAGAGAAAATAAGTTTAAAGTTAAAATTATATTCTTATATATAATAAGTGTAAAGGAATTTTTATTTAATATTTTTGTAGTACGATCATCAACTAAGAAGTATGGAGATCTTAAAAGATTATTTACCAAAAATACTAGATTTAAAGTTTCTATTTGCAAAAATACCATCTTCTTTAATTCATTGCAATTTTACCAACCTAAGTTTCAAAATTGCAAAAATACCAACCCTAACCCTCCCCCCTCCCCTTTCTGTCGACTCATTCCTTCCGCCTGTACTTTTTTATTTTTTTTTTATTTTTTTAAGGTGTAGTGCTATTTTGGTTGATTTTGGGTTGCAACCATATTCAACCACATTCAACACTTTTTTTTATTATTTAAGGTGGGGTGCTATTTTGGTTGATTTTGGGTTGCAACCATATTCAACCACATTCAACACTTTTTTTTTTAAGGTGGGGTGTTATTTTGGTTGATTTTGGGTTGCAACCATATTCAACCACATTCAACACTTTTTTTTTTTTAAGATGGGGTGCTATTTTGATGGATTTTGGGTTACAACTTAATGCAACCACATTCAACCAAATGCAACCACATTCAATTTTTTTTTTTTAAGGTGGGGTGATTTTGGTGGATTTGGGTTGCAAGGCCCCGCCAGGGGCAATATTCAACCAAATGCAACCACATTAAACTTTTTTTTAAGGTGGGTGATTTTGGTGGATTTGGGTTGCAAGGCCCCGCCAGGGGCAATATTCAACCAAATGCAACCACATTCAACTTGTTGCATTCAGTTGCTGATTTCAAGTTCCATTTTCAGTTGTCATTTTCGACCTCATTTTTGAACTCTAGAGCCAAAAAAAGAGGTCGAAAATGACATTTGAAAATGGAACTTGAAATCAAAAATTTAGTTGCATGTGGTTGCATTCAGTTGCAAATTTAGTTGCATGTGGTTGCATTAAGTTGCTGATTTCAAGTTCCATTTTTCAAATGTCATTTTCGACCAGTTTTTTGGAATATATATATATATAAGAGTCCAAAAACGAGGTCGAAAATGACAACTGAAAAATGGAACTTGAAATCAGAAATTTAGTTGCATGTGGTTGCATTCAGTTGCATGTGGTTGCATTCAGTTGAATATTGCCCCTGCGGGGCCATGCAACCCAAATCCACCAAAATCACCAAACCTTAAAAAACCAAAAAGTTGCATGTGGTTGCATTCGGTTGAATGTGGTTGCATGCAGTTGAATGTGGTTGCCGCTGCGGGGCCATGCAAGTCAAATCAACCAAAATAGCACCCCACCTTAAAAAAAAAAAAAGTGTTGAATGTTGTTGAATATGATTGCAACCCAAAATCAACCAAAATAACACCCCACCTTAAAAAAAAAAATTTGTTAAATGTGGTTGAATATGGTTGCAACCCAAAATCAACCAAAATAGCACCCTACCTTAAAAAAAAGTGTTGAATGTGGTTGAATATGGTTGCAACCCAAAATCAACCAAAATAGCACCCCATCTTAAAAATAAAATTAAAAAAAAAAAAAAAGTACACAGGCGGAGGGTGACGTAAGGAATGAGGGAGGAAGGAGGGGGGAGGGAAAGGGTGAAAAACCAAAATACCCACTAATTAATTACATTTGCCCGAAATACCTACAGGCGGGAAGTTTCGCCCTTTTTACCTACGGTATACGCATCTTGAAGATGCGTATACTGTCTACGCATGTTTAGGTGGCGTGAACTTTGTAAATTAGCAATCTACAATCGTGAGCAGTACCTTGAACACGCATGTTCAACATGCGTGGTTGACGACACACATGTTCAACATGCGTATTGAGGGTACCATTCATCGTCGTCCCAGCCACCGTCGCAGGCGTATTTTTCGACAAAATTTCGACCAACTCGTTTAGTCCTTTTCCGGCATCCAGCACTTACATACTATATACCAAACTAATCGCCTTCGCTCCCTCTATACGCCGGTACCACTCATTTTTCTATTGTTTTGCCAGATTTAAAATACCCAAATCGAACCTCTTTTTCCGATTTCATTTTCCGGTAAGCTCATAAACATCCCTGCGGGGCCGCAACTGAACAAAAGAATGGGGGAAGCGGAAGAGCAAGGCCTGGGCTTCATTTTGATGCCATCAGGAGGCGTGGAGGTAGCCGGAGGGTGGAGAATGGAACGAGACGATCAGAGTGGCGATTTTGGGGGAGAGAGACGATCGGAGCTGCAATTGCAAGAATGACGTCATATGACGTCATCACGCATTCCTGTCATGCATGACTCGCAATACGCAACATTGACATGCGTATCTCATATTACGCATCTGAGGGATGCGTAACTCGTGGGTAAAAAGGGCGGACTCTCCCGCATATGGGCATTTCAGGCAGCTTCCTTAGAAAAGTAGTGTAGTTTGGTCATTTTCTCGGAGGGAAAGGGGAACCAAGTATTTTTGCAATTTTGAAACTTAGTTTAGTAAAATTGAAAATAGTTTAGTAAAATTGCAAATAGCTATTCTTAACAAAAGTAAATGTGCAAAAATTTACTTTTTCCTATTTATATATGAAAAAAGCCCATCTTAAAATAGATAGATATAATCCGTTATATTGAATATTAAAAAATATATTAGATTTATAGTAAAATTATATTCACATACCAAAAAAAAAATTAATAAACTAAACAAAATATAAATAGATTTTTAAATTGAATGGAATTAGACCTAATATTAAAAAGTAAGTTAATTTGATTGATGGTAGAATTATATTTGAATATGAAGAAGTAAATTTTAATAATATAAATCAAATATAAGTAGATATTCTAAATTGAATAAATTTTTCAATGTAAAAATTTGTAACTTTTCTTTTCCATTTTAAATAGTTTCAGTTAGATAATAATTTTTAACCATCATTAAATTAAAGATAATTTCTTAAGTTTTGCGTGACCTATAAAATCGTAAATCTGATTATTAAAATTCAAGATAAATGAAAAGGAGTAAAATGATAATGTGAAGTGTAATAAATATTAGTAATTTTTATATATTTATATTCAAATTTGATTATTTTTTCTTTAAATTTTTCAAATTTAATAGTTTTGATTTTCTTCACTAAAAGAGTAAAATTTATCTAATAAAAATTAAATTCAATATAAATAAATCTTAATAAATATAAATATTAAAAAAAATTACTTGATAATATAATTTTTGTAATTATAAATATAAAAAACGAATCATGGTTATAAAGGTTAGGGTGTTGGCCCTTACTATCACAATTTGGAGTCAAATGGCCCTAAATCTCACAATCCACAGAAATGGCCCTTTATATCACAGAAAAACGCAACTTAATGTTGGGTTTCTTAAAAACGCATTGTCGTGTGGCGTTTTTGCCCCTTTTATTTTTCAAAACGTAATTACTTTTTATAAAAAAAAAAATTGAGTCACGCATCCTCAAGATGCGTTACCTAATAAATAAAAAATAGAAAAAACAGAGGGAAACGCATCTTCAAGATGCGTGACTTAAAAAAAATTAAAAAAAAATTAGAAAACGCAACTGGAAGTTGCGTTACACCCCGAAAAATAGAAACATCACACGCCATTGCGTTTTTCTGTGATAATAAGGGCCAATTTTACAATTTGTGATATTTAGGGCATTTTACCTTTAAATTGTGATAAAGAGGGCCTTTTCTCGGTTATAAGCTAGTAATTATAACAATACATAATTCGGGAAATGCAATGTCAGAAACCAGAGGATTATACAAAAGAAGAAAATACAATATGCATGTCATTTGTTTTTTGACAACATTAATTTTCATGTAAAACTCTGACATATCTGTGCTTTCAGAACAGAGGCCACGCTTTGTAGAAGTTAAGCAATTAACATCATAAACAATCAACTAACTATCAGTCAAGATCAAGTAGGGAATTACACATTACAAATTAAGAGAGGGAGAGAAGGGGGTGGGGGGACCCAAATATAACAAGCCAGCCTTAACTGAGATCAAAATAAGCGGGAGTGTTGCAATGCAGTCTCTTCCATTGCTCAAAAAATAAAAATTTAAATTATAAACTTGCTGCTGCAGACAGATGTGCCAGCAGGGGAGAGGAATCTACAGGTAACACAAGCACCACTCCAGTTAAATAACACAACAAAGAATGTGGTCAAACATTCATCAGTGATTCATTAATGCAGCTTCAGTATCGGATAGCGGTGCTGCACAAAAAAACAAAGGTTTCAAAACTTGAGAAGCCTGTGTACTTTATAAGCACTGAATACTAGAGCAAACCACTATAAGTTTGGGCAGAAACAATAAACATGTTCATCATACATTCCCGGCTGTACATTATAGGTTTTTACCATAACTTCAACTAACCTAGCTATTTAATATGTATATGAAATAGTATAAGATGTATAATATTTTAATTTCAAAGCTACCGTAATTAATATTTACGAAGTTATGTGTCATTCTGGCGCTATCAGCATTTCAGTCCCTTGTCTATTAAGCACAGAGTGTAGCCTCTGCTGAATATCTGGGTTTCGGGATGGAGGAAGCCGGAAGGTATCAATCTTTTATGGGAGTTGTTCCTTTAATTGCACGGGGTTTGAAGAGTCCAGGGAGTTCATGTTATGTGGCACTATATTGTTTAATCATGCAAGAAGCCTTTCTGTGTACAGGTAATTAGATGGGTATTTGCAATAGGTGCAGGTCTTCTTACTGTATGAAACTCAAGGGTCGGCTAAGCATTATTTTTTAAGATAATGACGGAAATAATACCAAAGGTTGAATAGCAAGAATACCAAGTAGATCCTCATAAGACTCTGACAGCATTGAGGTATCCATCAGTAAAGGTGGAGAGAAGACTTGAGCTTCATCCAGATCAAATAATGACCCTTGCACATCGGAAACTTCATTTGATGCAGAAGCTGAGAGAAAATCATCAATGCGGTTGTCTTCGAGCAAATCAAAGTCGTTTAGCATCTCTGGATGTGCGTTGTATGTCTTCGCAAAATGACCATCTAAAGCACGAGCTTCAAGCAAGTTAGTGTCTGCATGAGATGCCAACTTTTTACTCTTCATTGCAGTTGATTTATTTTCTGCACCAAACCGAGAAAATCCAGTCCCTGAAAGTGGTAAAAAGAAACTCTCAGAACCATCATCAGAATGGCTTTCTTGAGATGACTCAGTTTTGCAGGCTTGAGTTGACAAAGCAGCTTCTCTGACAGATCTCTTTAAATTCTGGACGTAAGAATAGTCTTTGCCTGCTAAAAGAAAATAATGAATAATTATAATCCGAACCTAAAGATAAATACTTCGGAAGACAATTTCAATATTCCTTTAAACAAGAGACAGCTATATGATATTAGGTGGATATAACAGTATAACACTACTATCTGTTGTATGATATCAGGTGCCAAAATTGTACTAACAGACTATGAGACATAATCCTTGGAAGAACTAATCATGCAAATTGAAGTAGACATACAAACCTTGTGGTGAACTATCCATGGGATTGTTTGAGTGGGGCTTGTCAACTGATTTCTTTTCGGAAACAAATTCCGATTGGTTTGCATGTGTTACGATGTCTCGCTTCTGCATGTTCCCGCCTTTCCCAGAATTTGGCGTCAAACTAAATAGAGGTGGAAGTTTCAAGGTAGTGGGGCTAGCTGAATTTTTTTCAATTTGAAAAGTGGACAGTCTTGAAGTCATTTCAGAAATCTCATCACTGCTACTTTCCTGAACAATTCAATGTCACTAGGTTAATGGAGTTGCAGGAGCCTGTACAAGTCAATAAGCAGCAGTTTCCAAGTAAAACAATTTTCAGAATACAATTACCATTTGTCTTCCGGTACTCTGTGTGCGGTTAGGCGAGGAGGATCTACCATGATGATTGGTCACCGAAGGAATATTAGCTGAGACTGAATTCACCTCCTCTGTTAGCTCCGATATGGAATTCTGAATTGCAGGAGCCACTTCCTTCAATTGATTGATGAGCACCTACACATGGAAAAAAAATCTTCAAAGTTTAATTCGACTTTAGTATATCATTTACATATCAACTCTAGTTTATAAAACTGCTGTTAACCAGAAAATTAGTACAGTAACTACAATAAGAGTAACAAGGAACTTAATCTTGAGTATTGCAAATCACTAAAAAAATCGATTTATATACAGAAGCACATTGTTCACATATGAGGTCCAGATTTATATTCACAATTTTGAAAATAGATTATATCAAAGTAGCCCATGATTTAAAATTTATAAATGTATGTAATAGAAAAAAGTATAACTGAAAGTGTGTGCAATAAAAGTAATCCAGCATTAAATTGCAGCAACCAAGGACAAAAGAGGAATGGAGTATGTGCTAATCTACTAAATTATGTGCTAGTAATTATTATAAAGTAAACCCAGACACAGACACTGAGGAGATTGAACTACAGCCAAGTATACAAGGAATATGTGGATCCTGACAAAAATATCAAGGAAACACCGAGGTAACTATTGTGTACCAAAAATAAACAATCGTATAAATAATTATATAACTTTTATACATAATGCAACCTCGTGCACCATATGGTCCGGCATTAAGTAGATAAAATCTTGACCTAGTTTCGGCCGACTGTATAGTAGTTTGAGCCCTTAGGTTTGTCCCTTAAACTTGGTTTTTTGCGGATAGTTAGCCTACATAAGAACCTTTGCTTTATACAGTAAGAAACTTATTGAATATTACTTGGTGAATAAGTTTCTGTCTATGAAGCAAGGGTGCGGGTGCGGGTGCGGGGATACGCGAATTCGGCAAGGGATACGCGAATTCGGAAAAATTAAAAATATGGGGATTCGGGTGCGGGGCGATTCGGCAGATATTATAATATTAATATATATATTATTATATATAATTAAAACTATGTTAAGTTTCTAACTTCAAAGTCAAATTAACATTTAATCACATAAATTATATATAATATACTAACCAATAATAATCTTTTAACATTAATTCTTGAAAAAACAAAGTTAACCCTGACAAAAATAAAAAAGAAAAAACGAACTTAACAAAAAAAGTCAAACATATATATGCGCATGGTGTACACACAGTCACAAATACAAGATCTGTATAACCCAGCAGGCAGCACACATATACATACACAATAAAAGAACTGAGAGGGCAATCGATAAAGAGATCAGTAATTGATTACAGATGTATACAAATCGTTGAGAAGAAAGAAGACTACGAAGGAAAGAAGAAAGAAATAGTAGACTGAAAAACTACAAAAACTACCCTCCCTGTATCAGGATACGAATCCCCGCCGGAAATATCGGGATACGCCGGGTGGCACACCTGGTACGCACCCCGCCATACCTGAACCGCACCCGGTGCACAGTGCGGTACCCAACTGCCGCACCCATGCTACCCAGGTTTCTGTAAATGTCTTCATAAAGTAAAGACATCACAAAATTATAGCTTTTGTAGAAGTTAGCAAACATGGGGACTAATATATCCCTTATACCTAGTTTGACAATAATTCAAAGAAAAGGACAGCAACATCAGGTCTGAGCTGGCCACAAGGTAAAACTTCCCAAGTCATGTTCATCTGAAATAGCTAGAAAATATATTTCTGTCAGCAATTCCACAAGGGAATATATAACTTCTTCCCACTGTTCTAGTTTAAAAATATAATGAAATGAGCCAGCACTCGATTCAACTGGTGTTGGGAATTGGGATTAGTAGGGGGAAGTAAGCAGTCAGGGTTCACTTGTTAAAGGTTCCCGGCAAAAAAAAATGAAGGCAAACTCTAATTGATAATAAGCAATCCATGTATACATCAAAATAAATAATGTACAATGCAGGCAAAATTTAAAGGTAATATCTTATCAAAGCAAGCTCTGCCGCTCCAAGGCCTACTCATGGTTAAAACTGATAAAATCATTGGCTTACCTGTATGCTTGTTAGATGCTGCCGATGTTCAGAAAGAGTAGCAACAAGAGATTCAGAATGCCCAGTTGTACCACCATCATGCGTGCTTCGTAGAAGCTCTGGACCTTCACCATCATTAGTTTTTGCCTGCAAAATAATAGTATAATCAAATCAATGAACAGATTTGAGAAAACTAAATACAGTCCCTAACTGATTTAATTACAATTCCAAATCTGCCAGCTAGCATGCTTAGTGCCAGAAGTTGAGGGCCTGAAGCCGAGATATGTAAAACATATGTTAAACAGACATGTGTTCCTTAAAACCTATATGAAACTACCTTTTCATCACATTGCAATATGTTCATTAATTCATTTTCAATATCAGCTATTCAGCATCTGTATGCCAAAAAAGAGCATATACTATGTACCATACATGAATTGCTAAAGTTTATCCCTTTATAAAAGTGTTATACATTTGACATAATCTACCCTAGCTTAATTTGTAATGTTATTACGGTGTCTGTTCTGTGTCCACTCAGACAACAATGGAAACTCCAATCATGGTTGCATACATATCTTAAGAAAAGTGACTTGTAAGTTGTAACTTATATATGATAGTAATATTTTACATATAAGTATGTACATACTTTTCAGATAGTTTCAGATTTGTGGCAATGCTTCCATATCACAAATTGTAACCAATTGTACATAGGAAATATGCATTTACCTGTCCATATTGTAAATATAAATATAAGTGTGGATCACTAATCTTACGACAGGTAAAAGCTACAGTAAAATTAGTAAAAGCTACAGTAAAATTAGCAAAATATTCACTCTGTATATGCTTCCCTAATTGAATTATACTTGTTTATTTCAGTTCATCACTTCTATTTACAAGTATTTCCTACATTACAATTGAATTCATTGGGATAAAAATTGTTATATGACACAAAGAGGTCGACCTGTTTCACACTTTGACTAGTTTTTGAATAAATATACTTAAGAACAACAAACAAGGTCCCCTGTGAAAGATTAAAACGTTGTATGCAGGATAAGACATACCAGAAGTAGAGACTGTTTATGAATACGTTGCAGGCCATGTGTCCAACGTCTCAAAACTTCTGCTATATCAACAGTAGTGTGGCCTCTTCCATTCCGGTCATCGACTCGAGAAACGTCATTTCCTTGTAAATGAGAAGAATCTGATACATCCTCCTGTATTCCTCTATTTACATCCACTTCTGGTCCATCAGTTTGATTGCTTTTATTTAACTGTGCTGAAGTAAGATCAGTAGGTGGGAGTTGTGTACTCTGATCCATAGCTGCTAGCAGAGATGATCCAGAGATACGATATCTGAAGAGGAAAAGGCCAATAATAGTATCTTACATGCCATTAAGTACAACACAGATTCTTACAGCATGAAATATCACCTACCTATGCTCCCTATGAGCTATGAGGTCCTCAATAGGGCCAGAAGCAAGAACTTCGTGTTGACCTGCACATAATAGCTTAAAATCAAAACTAATAGATGGAGTATTCTGAATTAGAAGAAATTAGGTAAACGAAATGTTTGTATTGTACAAATGAAAAAGAGAGCACTGACATAGCACTTAACATTTGATCCTTCCCTTAAGTGAAAGCAGTCGTAGGATGCAATAAAAGAAATACCATGGGAAAACTAAAGGGCACGTATTTATTTCAGAATTCAAGTGTTTTTAAACGGATTATTAATAATTTATGGATTTTAACTGATTTTAAATTTTATGACGAGTTAAAGCATGGTTGAGGCAAAGACAAGTAGAAATTACCTCTAAAGTCTAAACCATCGGAATCTTATAGATTTAGCCCCGCATCGGAAGTATAAAACACCCTTTTCTTTGAGATTATAGAACATGAAGTATTACAAATGACACATGTAAAATATAAAGATATTAATGATAACAAGTTACTCCTAGTGACAGCTAGGAAATTTATTCAAAAATATTGCAAACCACCTGCTAGAGTGACAGTGTGACAGTACAAGGGAATGCTTTGAAATAAAACTAATATTGTCCAAAAAACTAATAGTATGAACTCTTTCATAGCAAAAGTAAGAAAACCACACCAATTACAACAATATATGGAAATACTGTTTCTACATAGAAACATGCTTATCAGATCATAGAACATTGTCATAGCTAAGCCTAATAACAAAGGAACACTGTCATACCTACGCCTAACCATAAAGGACTAAACCGATAAATATAATAAACCATAGTTTTGGATATGGTTTAATATATGATCACATTATTAAATACTGTTTTATTTTTTGGTTTGCTTTTAAATCAAAACTTTCATGTCATCTGGCCCCAAAAGGTGCATTTATACAAGTATGTATATATCATATTATTATATATACCACAACAAAACCATATTACAAAAACTAAAACCAAACTAATCAGACATTTTGCCAACCATATTGTCCTAGAAGCGCCCTAAGAACAAGCTCAAGGTGCCCTAACAATTTCACGTATAACTTACAGCGAAAGTTTTAAGATTTTTAGACACACACTGGTATTTGGATGATTTGATTAATGCAAATCCTCTTCCATAATTAATTCATACTATAACATGCATTTAGAATATGACATGTACTTGTGTTCAAAAGTACTGCCCAATTATATATCTTAAACACCCGTGCAGCGGCCACAACCACGGGGCCACCTACAAGGTCTAGGTTCTCAAGAGTCTTTCTGCCACCTAAATTCATCAATCGTTAACAGTTGTGCATTCAAGAAACTTGAGCAGAGCACATATATCATGTCCAACCATTCATGGTTCAAAATTAGACACATAAATTTCTAGCGTGCAAGTTGCAATATCCATTAATTTTCTCGTCAAATTAATAACTAAATAAAAATAAAAATATTATTGAAAAGACATTAGTCTAGCAGCAGGTTTGCCAAGAGTCCAAAACTTTTTTTTTTAAAAAAATTTCATTTCAAATGACTAACTACGAATTGTAGCTTTTACATCTCTATATACATTAGAAGGTATATCATATATACATCTGTTTGTGTATTGAGAATTATACAATGAACAAGATGTTTGTACTCACTTTTACGAGATAATAATGAGTCCCACAAGCGAGTCGCTCTTTGAACCATATGAGAATTTTGACTTGAGCTGGATACGAGTTCGTCCCAATGTTCACCTTCCATCTTCACTTTGCTCCGAAGGTCTTGCAACTTTTCTAGCTCTTGCTGTAGATAAGCCTGAGTAGACAAGTTACATAAAAGAAAATTCCAGTTATCTAACGTATGTGCTAGCCCTATATGAAGAAAATGGCATCTATCTGCCTTTCAAAAGCAAGCTTCCTCTCTTACCTCCTCAGCACAAAGGCCTCGGAACTCAGCAGTCATTTCATGTGCCAAATGTGACCACATAGTCTGTCTCTGCACTGCTATCTCCGCATTCTTCAGAAACTTTCTTCGCTCAAGAGCAATTTTAGCCTTTTAATCAAATCAACTCAAGTCAGGAAAGAGCAGACAATTATATTTTCATAATAAAAAATAACCTGTATAATTTACAGTGACTGTCAAAGAAAACTCAAAATTGTTGCAGTGTCTTTTTCATATTAAATTTACAAAACAGGTTGCCTCTTTGAACATCTGAACAATCCACTTCGTCCTGCCCTTCTCATTATTATTGGTCATTAGACATGAACTATAGAGTGCGTCAAACACACTTTCAAACATTACTTCCTGATTTTCTCAGATAAACAATTTAAATCTGGGTCATGTGTTCTGTTTGCCATGAAACTACATGATAAGTCATAAATGCATTGCCACAATAAACTTTCTGACAATTAACACACTAGACAAAAATTTAACAATTAATCAATACTGTCCAAAATTTTATAACTGACGTATGGAATGCTATTTGGACAATTTAATTAAAATGACAAGCTGTAGCAATTTTCATTGTCAGACTGGTAATTTTTGAAGTACATGAACATCAACCATAAGATTCATATATATGGCTAGTAGATGTCATCAATACTGAAATTTATAAATATATCATAAGTTTGAGATAAAGTAATAAACATAGAAAACCTTTCCTGGAATAAGTACAACTCAAATAAGGCCAAGGTCATGTAAAGATGAATACATACATGTGTGTGTGTTTACTCTTCATATTTTTTTAAAGTAGTTTAAATAAAAATAACTAAATAGTGCCTGAATATGTATTTTTGTTGAACATTTTTGAATTGAATGGGTTAGTTATCTTAATATTATGTATAGAATATAATACACAAATATACATATATATCTAAAGATAGTACACTTTAAAATGAATGAAAATTAATTTTCCGTTCGCTCATCTATGACTTGGTGTATAAGGACAATTTTGTAGGTTGTGTTAAATTGCTCACCTACAATCCCACTTACTAAGCACCTACAAATCCACTCAGATTTTAATTATGTTTTTCATTATTATGTCCCCTAGCTTCTTCCTATAAATGAGGAGGGTTCTCTCAATTGTAAATCAATTTTCAATATATATCTCTTCTATCTGCTGCTCTCTATTCTATCCGCTGTCATGGTATCAGAGCGTGGTATGTCCTAGGGAAACACAGAAATCAAAGTGGAGTTGCAGAAGAAAGAAAAAACCCAGAACAAAAACTCAACTGTTTTTGAGTAACAAAAATCAAAACTTACCAAACCAAAAAAACAAATAGCATCAAACCGTACTCTGAAAGACGATTAACCAGAAATTTTCGAGCTGAAAACCAGTCAGGCACGCGCCCTCACGCGCCGCTCCACGCGCCGCCGCTCGCCACCACGCGCACTACGCGCCGGCGCGTGAGCCTCTTTCCGGGCGTTTTCCGGCGATGCTCCTTCAGACAATCTTGCTTGCCTGTTCTAGCCCAGTCCCTTCGCGGTAACACCTTCTCTATCTAGTACAACTGATATAAAAATTATATATATACACGTATATATATATATATATCTGCTGGGATAGTGTCGTTGTTTTTCTGGTTGTCCGAATCTGCAGTTGTTTGTTTTCACTGAGTTTGTGAGTCTGGGCTCTTTGGTTTACTGGTTCCGTTTTGTGAAACGTCAGTTTGTAGTTGATGCAAAGTTTATTAGTGTTGTATTGTATAAAACTGTTATATTAGTACTCCTACTGCTGATATTAGTACTCCTACTGGACTTGGGTTTGCAAGAATTAAAGTCAAAGACTTTATTTTAAATATTTGGGTATTATTCATATAAATCTTTAAAATGACTGATGCGGCTAATTCCTCAATTTCGAGTAACACTACTGTCACTACAAGTAGCGGTAAATCTGGTTTCCATAGTACTCCATTTGTAAATCATAAATTCGATGGAAAAAATTTCCTTGAATGGTCGAAAGCCTGCACGATGGCCCTTAAATCCCATAAATTAATGAAATATATTAATGGGAAAGTCAAGAAACCTCTGGAGACGAATGCAGACTTTGATGATTAGGATTCAGAAAATGCCATGGTGTGCTCTTGGTTGTCCAACTCTATGGAGGTACATATTCGCAAAAGCTATATCTTTATTGACACAGCCGAAGAAGTGTGGAAATCTCTTTCCCGGACATATTCCTTTTCTGGAAATGTAACCAAGCGATTTGAAGTAAATCGGAAGATATTGGCATTGGCTAAAGAAGGAAGAACTGTTGCTCAATATTACTCAGAGCTGACATCCCTATGGAGTGAATTAGCTCATTACACTATTTTTGCATGCACACATGCCGAAGATCAGGAGAAATATCAAAAAATGTTGATTGAAGAACGAGTGATGAAATTCCTGGATGGTCTGTCTGATGAGTATGACTCAATCAAAAATCAACTTATCGGACAGCTTCCCTTTCCGACTGTAGAGGAGGCATATGGCCGTGTCCAATTAGAGGAAAGTCGAAAGCAAAGCATGGCCCCTACGACTCCCTCTGATAGATCTGCACTTACAACTGGAAAAATTTCGCAACCTCAGCTTGAAAAAGAAGAGCAGTCTCCAGTGGCTCTTATGGGTGAGAGATCTACTCTTCAGTGTGATTATTGCAACAAGATGAATCACACCCGTGAGAATTGCTTTATCCTACACCCTCACCTAAAAATCAGAAGACGTGGAGGACGCAGCCGAGGTGGCTATCGAGGTGTATCATCTAGAGGAACGGGCAGGAATACAGGCAGGGGTAATTCTTTTAATGCTCATTATGCAGTGTCAAAATATGAGGTGTCCCCTTCAACAGGAACAATGACCCCTTCAGAACTCAACAACTTTCGACAGTTAATGTTCCAATTGAACACTACTCCATCAACACCCACTGCTAACTCTGCTCATGGAGGTATATCTTGTCACTTTACCTACGATAAATGTTCTAATTCATGGATTATTGATTCCGGAGCATCAGCACATATGACTGGAAATTCTAGTTTCCTAGAATCATATAATGGTGAAACAGGCAATATTCGTGTTGCAAATGGAGCTATTGTACCTATTCATGGACAAGGCACTTCTCACTGCTTCTCATCATCATTGCCGTTATCTGATGTGTTACATGTTCCCTCCTTAACAGCAAACTTATTATCTGTTCAGCGTATTACTGAAAAACTTAATTGTTCAGTAACCTTTTTTTCTTCTCACTGTGTGTTTCAGGATCTGGCGACAGGCAAGGTCCTTGGCAGTGGTAAAGTGGTAGATGGACTATATATTATGGAAGGTAATTCTGTTATGCCATCTACAAGTTATCAGGTGTCATCTACATCTAATCCTAAATCTAGTCCTGTTTTAGAATCCTTGTACCAATGGCATAGACGGTTAGGCCATCCATCTTTTGGTGTTTTATCGCATCTTTTTCCTACTTTAGCATCAAAATGTAAAAAGGAGGAATTTTTCTCTGAACCATGTCAATTGGCCAAACATAAAAGGTCATCTAATCCATCAAGAAATAAAAGAAGTTCTACTCTTTTTTCTACTATTCATACTGATGTTTGGGGTCCATTTAGACATCCTACATATGATGGGTATAGGTGGTTTGTTGTATTTGTTGATTGTTATTCTCGACTTACTTTTGTATATCTTCTTAAACACAAAAGTGAAGTATTTGGATGTTTTAAATCCTTTCACCACATGATACGAACCCATTTCAATGCCTCTGTTAAAATTCTTCGGAGCGATAATGATACTGAGTATGATGGGCCATTTACGTCTTATTTAGACACATATGGGATTCTTCATCAAACTACATGTGTTAAAACCTCTCAGCAAAATGGGGTTGCTAAAAGGAAAATTGGTCACTTACAACAGGTAGCACGGTCCCTTATGTTAACTATGCATGTACCTAAATATCTTTGGGGAGAGGCAATCATGACTGCTGCATATCTGATCAATCGCCTCCCTTCATGTGTCCTACAATTCAGAACACCATTGTCTTTTATTCCTGAACCTTCCTCTCATCCATTGCCTCTTCAGTTATTTGGGAGTGTTTGCTTTGTTCATAATCATTCTCCCTCACGGGACAAACTTGATTCTCATGCTCTCCGATGTGTTTTCATCGGTTATACACCAACTCAAAAGGGATATAAATGTTATCATCCTCCCTCACACCGCACTTTTGTCAGTCATGACGTTACCTTTTGGGAGTCAATTTCGTATTTCTCTCCTGGCTCCTCCTCTTTGCTTCAGGGGGAGATTAATCAACAAAGTCTTGATAATAGTGAAACAACAGAGGAGTCACAATCTCTTCCATTCATAAATGTGCCTAGTAAGGAACCGAGTCCAAACACATCCCCTAGTGAACCAAATGATCTGGATAGATTTAACAGGCCGGATTTGATTACATATTCCAGACGAAGAAATGATGATATCACCACCACTTTACCACATCCAGAGACTTCTGACCTCGAGGCAGATCCTACAGTTGAGCTTCTTGATCCCACTCTGAATCTTCCTATTGCTGTTAGGAAGGGTAAACGCACTTGTACTAATCATCATATCTCAAACTTTGTTTCTTATAATGCATTATCTCCTTCTTCACTTGCTTTTGTGTCATCCTTGTCTGGTGTTTCTATTCCACATACTTGGCAGGATGCTTTGTGTGAACCTAAATGGAAAGATGCCATGATAGAGGAGATGAATGCATTGAAACATAATGGCACTTGGGAGTTAACTCATCTCCCCGCTGGAAGGAAGGTAGTAGGATGCAGATGGGTGTTCACTGTGAAACAGAAACCTAATGGGCTGATTGATAGGTACAAAGCAAGGCTTGTAGCAAAAGGGTATACTCAAACTTACAGGATTGATTATCAGGAAACTTTTGCTCCAGTAGCAAAGATGGCTTCTATTCGAGTCTTGATATCATGTGCAGCAAATCTTGGGCGGGAACTTCAGCAATTAGATGTAAAAAATGCATTCTTACATGGAGACCTGAAAGAAGAGGTTTACATGGATATTCCACCGGGTTTTTCTACAGCTGCGACCATTGGGATGTAGACCTGCAGATTCTCCCATAGAAGCAAATCATAAGCTTTGTGGAAATGCTGGTGAAATTGTCGATAAATCTCAATATCAAAGATTAGTTGGACGACTAATCTACCTTGCACATACGAGGCCAGACATAGCATATGCAGTGGGAATTGCTAGCAGGTACATGCATGATCCTCGCCAACCTCATTTGGATGCAGTTTATATGATATTAAGGTATCTTAAAGCTGCTCCTGGAAAAGGAGTAATGTTTACTAAAAACGAACATCTTGGGGTTGAGAGCTATACAGATGCAGATTGGGTCGGATGTCAAGACGATAGACGATCGACTTCAGGATATTGTACATTTGTTGGTGGCAATTTGGTTACTTGGCGAAGCAAAAAACAACCTGTGATTGCCTTATCCAGTGCTGAGGCAGAGTATAGAGCTATGGCTAAAGGAGTACGTGAATTATTGTGGATAAGATTGTTTCTACAAGAATTAGGACTTGCATCCGCAACTCCAATGAAATTGCATTGTGATAACAAAGCCGCTATTGCCATTGCTCATGATCCAGTTCAACATGAACGGACCAAACATATTGAAATTGATCGACACTTCATCAAAGAGAAGATCAATAATGATACCATTGGTATTCACTTTGTAAGATCAGAGGACAAGATAGCTGACATATTTACCAAAGATCTAAATCGGAAGATGCTTCATCCGCTTATTGGCAAGTTGGGCATGAGCGATATATATGCATCAACTTGAGGGGGAGTGTTAAATTGCTCACCTACAATCCCACTTACTAAGCACCTACAAATCCACTCAGATTTTAATTATGTTTTTCATTATTATGTCCCCTAGCTTCTTCCTATAAATGAGGAGGGTTCTCTCTATTGTAAATCAATTTTCAATATATATCTCTTTTCTATCTGCTGCTCTCTATTCTAACCGCTGTCAGGTTGTATGCTCGAGTGTTAACAACACCAACTTCAAACAGGCTCAAACAAGTAGCTCGTGAATCACTCAAGCTGAATCATGTATGAGTACTAATGTACGACCTCAAGCCAAATTTATGTGAGGAATGTAAAGTTAAATTCGAGCTCGAGCTGAGTAATTATAAATCTGAGGGTAATTTAACCATATAGATATTTGTTGGTATTCGACTCGGGTTCACCCCTAGTTGTGGAAGGTTATACATAATAAATAATACTGTTCTTGCCCCTTGATTATGCAACAAGAGTGATGTGGCTCAATATCTGAGAATTGAACATTATCGTATAACCTCGAATAACAGAATTTTATCATTACAGAAAGAGGGAAAGTGGGTGAACAAAATTTAGACAAAACAGTAAGTCAGTGGTAGATAGCTTTTATACTATCATAGTAGTTTAGATAATGATTTATGAGTTTTAAATTCTAATTATATCTATCGTTTATCTTCTTTTCTCTTTGTTATATTTGATCCTGATTACCTTCGTTACAGGAAGCAGTGTAGCAGCATGGGAGAAAGCTACATCTGTCAATGATGCAGGCAATGGGTTAGAAGCTACATCAGCTCCAAAAGTTCGCCTATGAACCTCACGCAAAGCATGCAAAGAAAGTTGCCACAGAAGTTCAACAAATCTGCAGTTAACATAAACAAAGCTTTTGAGAATACATCAGGATGTCCAAATAGTCTATGTAATGTGATAAGAGAAGTAGAGAGTTTTTATTTGGACATCAGGATGTCCAAATAGTCTGAGTTTTTATTTGTGAAGTCTAATACAATCACAAAAAATAAAAACTTAAAAAAAAATCCAATATCTCTTTATTGATAAAGAGCCTCTCTTTCATGTCTGTTCATCAATATTAACTTCTCCCCAACTCAATCAGTTTAAGTAAATGCTCAATCAAAACTTTTCCAGCGACATTACTGCTTTATTAAGTACAAATCGCAGTCCAGCAGTACTTTAGATCAGCCTAATTTATCAAACACTAGTCTAAACTCCTAGCACTTGACAAAACTTTAAATCCTAACTACTCCTGTAACTTTCAAAAATGATCATCTTCATTCAGAATATGAATTAAACTACATAAAATTTGAGCATAGAAGTGTTTACATTGTTCTGCACAGCACAAAAGTTACATAACAGTAACAGAAATCGAAGAACCCAAACACATCCTCAAACAAATCAAACGCGTTAATAAGAGCAATACAGGTGATTGCAATCAATTCCACCCCTCAACTCTACTCACCTAGGTCCACAACATGTAGCAAGCGACGAAACTCTTGAATTACTCTTCGGAAGAGCCCCTTGCGATTCCAATTCATTTATAATTCCCTGTACAACCTTTACATCCCCAAAAAAACATTTTTTAACATCAAATTCAAAATTCACAACAAATCGCACAAAATCAAATAGACATTACGTTAAATTCACCTTCCGGAAGTCCCGAGATTGCGCTGAATCGAAAATTGGCCACACTTTATCGAAATCCTAAATCCATATTTCAGTCAAATTAAAACAGATCAAACCTAACTGTCGACATACACACATACAAGAGGGAGGGAGGGAGGGAGGGAGGGAGAGGGAGAGAGAGAGAGAGAGAGAGAGAGAGAGAGAGAGAGAGAGAGAGAGAGAGAGAGAGAGAGAGAGAGGAGGGGAGAGACTTACTTTAGCGGATTGAATCGGACCACGAAGAGAGGACAAGATGAAATAGAGAAGCTGTTCGCCTAATTTAGGGTTAGAATGACGGAAAAGACCGACGGGATGAGTAGCTCCGGCGCCGAGAACGGACGGATCGAGACCTAATAACAAACAATTTGTGTACATTGTGCTCTCTAACTCTATCTCTCTCTCCTTCTCTCTGTCCATTGTCATCCCCTGGACCTTCACTTTCTCTCTCTATATCTCTACATAAACCATCTACAGTTTGGTGTGTGTATAGAATATAGATACATACAATGATTTTTTGAATGTGCTTTTCAAAATGAGTCTCGTCTTTTTTAAATAAATCTGCGCGACATGATTGTCGATTTTTTTTATTTTTAAAATAAAATAGGTGGTTATTGTTCTTACTATACACTATAGTAGTATTTTTTTATATAGTTGGGCAGGAGTTGTATAACAGGCGCACGATTGAAGAATTTAAAATGATTTGGTTTTTTTAATTTGGAATTATTGTATTGTGTTTCGTTAAATTAAATTAAATTAATACATCGTTTTCTTTGCCGGCGCCCAAGCACTTCAATACTACTAATTTGAGATGTTTCGGACTACTATAACCTTTTTTTTTCACAAAGGATATATGTATTTGTGAAAAAGTGTATTATCTAAGAGATGGATTTTAATAATTTAAAATATTTATCATTTTGAAAGACATTGAAGTTATCTACAAAAATTGAGATAAGAGAAATTTAATGTTTGAAAACAGGGCATTATTAAAAAATAAAAATAAAATATCTCAAAAGAATAAAAATACTAAAATTAAAATACACCTTAACATAGGTGCATTCACAAAATCATGCATTTTTTTAAAGACATTTTCCAATAAATATCCAAGTTAAGAATTTTTTTTATAATATCTTTTTTTAGAACAAATATTTTATAAAAATAACAAATTTTATAAAATATTTGCAAAAATACGTTCTTCAACTTTTGCAATAATATTTGCAATCGACATCAACCAAAATCAATCATAAATGCAATTTTTTAAAAATAAAATAATTGAAATCTTCTTTGGTTGCATAATAGTTTACTTAACAAGTTGCATCGCATAAACCAAATGCAACCTCGAACGCAAACAAAATCAACTTCAAATTATTTTTTAGCAAAATGTTTAACCAAAATCAAATTCAAATTATTTTTCAACAATAGATTACATTTGATCATTTTGGTTGCAGAAGATATTTTTGAAAATATTTTAAAAGGCATTAAAAGATTTACCATGTTTTGATTTGAAATAAATGTTTAAAGAGCAATGTTTGATTTAAAGAAGCCGAGAAAATAGAATTTTGTTAGGAAGAAAACGCTTAAAAACAAAACTCCTATTTACTAGTAATAAAAGATAATGTATAGATATATAAATATATAAAACATTTTGAAATCAATTTGAACCTTATATAATTGATGGAGTCCTTACGAGTATTAAGTCCCAACTAGCATAAAAAGTCCGTGCAAGGCGCGGGCATTAACTAAATTTTCGTTCAAAACTATATATGGATTCAAATAATTTATTAATTAAAAATATGATAAATAATAAAATTTGAATTTATCTAATAAAAACATAGTTATTTTGTAATTTTGCATACTAATTTTTTATTTTTTTATTTTGAACTAAAACTCAAACTTAAGTGTAGCATAGTTGGTCATGACATGAGTTTGATTGAAGAAGGTCTGTGGTTCGAATCCCAATACTAACATAATTATTAAAGGATGGCATGTTTGTAATTTTAGAAATTATAGGGGTAAAATCGTAACTTCACACCCATTAAAATGGTAAACTTTGCCTTGAAGTTTAATATATGGTAATAGATAGATTTCCATCAAATTAGGACTTTGTGTTGGTCCCGGAGTATATTGCAGAAGGGGGGGTTGAATGCAATATAGATAATTTCAAATCTTTAGCTCAACAACAATGATAAAGATTATAAACTATCTACACATGAATTACAAACACAAGTAGTAATTCAAGATGTTCTCACAAAATAAATATTTTATTTATTTTGTAATGTGTTGCTACAACCTCGAAAAAAATGGTTTTCTCAAGTTTCGACTTCTTGGAGGAAATCACTACAGAAAGAATGAGAGATGTGTCTCTATATAGACTAATCTTTCTCTAGCATCTCAGTCACATGGGTCGCGGAGCTGTTGTCGTTTTCAAGTGACAGCTCCTCACAATTTGCCCACCCATGTCACCTTTCCTAAAATGCTATACAAACAGAGTTATCATTAAGCATAAGGCATTCTGGGTTCTTTCCAAAATTAGCTATAACAATTCTAATAGATGCAGACTTATCATACTCTTGAATTGTCGAGCCTCGTCTTGTGATCTCTCAAGCTTCTGTCGTAGTCTTGCAGGTCTGCTACAATCTTTGACGAATTGCAGCAAATTTGTTTCTCGAACATCTAAACTGTCACGGGGGTTTGACTGAGATAAAATCCCCAAATCAAATAATTCAGTGAGACAGTAACCCTTGCCGCCAAGTTTGCTGTCATAGGAATAGTCATTAGTTGACAGTATGAGCTCCCGCCAATGTTGCTGTCGGAACTCCAAACTTGCTGTCAAGTGTGAGAATGTTGTTATCCCCTGCTTCAGCCAATGTTGATGTTAAATGAAACTTGCTGTCGTGACCTTGCAACATGCAGTCTTCTTGTAACTTTACCATCAATGTATTGACAGTAATTTTATTATTGCTGTCGAACTGATATATTCTCTTGAGGCTTGAACATATCAGTGAACTTCTTCCAAGATACATACTTATTACATTTCAGCAATTATTTGATTACAAGAACACACTCTGGCTGTGACAGTATGTTCTACTTAGCCTATACAAATAAACTAAGTACTAGTTAATTTTTCTCTACGCTATCACCCATAAATCCTAACAATCTCCCCCCAATTTGTTTTTATGGACAATAACAACAAATTCTAAATACAAGCATGCTGACAACTTAACTAACATAGATTAGAATAGGATTCTAGAACATTTCAAAGCATTTAGCATTACATAGGATAATGATCTAAAGCAAAACAATTACTCCTCGAGGTTGAGTAGATATGAGATTAACTTATCTTGTTATTAAGCTTTCCTGTTCTGTCTGTTCTCTCTCTTTCTGTGGAGAGCTTCTTCCAAGTACTTTCTGAGATCTTGCACTAGCTTCTTTTCATCAGCAGATACAACATCATCTTCAATCTCATCAATGTATTGTTGGATTTGTTTAGAAGAGACATTCTGAACATCTTTCAGATCAAACCATGATTCAAAATCATAGGTGTAAGTTCTGAATTTCAAGATGTTATTCTCAATCTTGAATCTTCTACCAGGAAAAGAATTCAAGGTCACTCTTCTATTTCTGTCAAGTTTTGGATCTTCATCTCTCCTACTATCAAAACTAACTTCCAATTCCCATGCACACGGCATTTCCAGTTTGTGAGATGATCCAACAACTTTCCAGTATAGACCTTTCAGTACACTGGTCCTCAGCTTGTGAAAACTATCTACATAGATTTCTTCTTTGCCATCTATGATCCTGAGAGGATTTTCCAGTGCACATGGCTGATAGTTTGGAGCTTCACTGTTCATCTTGTTGACTTTCTTGCATTTTTCTTTCAGCTCAGCTTTCACTACCTCAGCAGTCTGTTTACCAATATTAGCTTTTCTCCTAGCAGCTTCAGCAGCTAATTCGGCTTCATAGCCAGCCATTGCTTCAGGTGTATAGGAGGGCATCCTTTCTGTCCAATCATACTTAGACACAAGTTCTTCCTCATCTATACTCACATCCTCAATCGCATCATCGATATTTCTCCAGTCACCATATCTCTCATAAAGTTCAGCATATCTTTCAGCATGGTACTTTTGGATGTGTTCCATGGCTTTCTTAGGAACATTTTCATACGTCCCCATAAGCTCCACCATTCTTTCCAGCACGAAGTAATTAACTCTACGCCTTACTTCTTGTGATGTTTGTTTGAGAGTGTATCTGTCTATTATTGTTGACGTATTCACCATAGTGAAATCCTTCTCAACAAACATGACTTTTGCCTTATCTTTCCAAAGAATGTATCTGGATGCATATTCCTTAGAATTATCCAGCTCCAATTCGACTGAAGTGATATCCCGTGTCACAGCTTCCTTCTGGATTTCGAAGCTGTTTGTTTCTCTTCTTTGAATAGGCTTCTTAAGAAAAACCACTCCATGCTTCTTTTTCCTTGCTGCAGCCTTTGTCTTGCCCTTTCTTGGAACTGTACGCCAGGCTTTTGCTTTTTGTTTTGTCTTCCTAGACTTGGATGTCTTGACAGTTTTGCCTGTGACAGCTTCTTCATTCAAGCTCTTGACAGTGTCTTTCATGACAGTGTCTTCTTTGACAGCAGCTTCTTCGACAGTAACTTCACCATTCTTGACAGCTTCCTTGTTGACAGTATCTTTTTCAGCATCAAAACAGTCAATAACAAATCTTAAGATACTTCCTTCCAGTGTGTCAAGAATGTCTGTCTCTCCCTCATCTTTAGCTTCAGCATCTTTCTTATCAACCTTGGGAGCTTCTTCCTTTGCTTCCTCCTGAGTCTGACTTCCGGTAATCTCAGCAGTTTCTTGACCACTTCCAGTTGTACCAGATCCTCCAGTTCCATCAAGATCATCATCATCAAGGGTGTCATCATATGTGCAGTTTCCACCACTTTCACTTCTTCTGGCATTAGCTTCAGAATCAATTTCTTCACTTGAGAGCTAAGACTTTCATCTCTCTTTGCCAGCAGTTTGTGAATATCTTTGACAGCCTTGACTTTGTCTTTTTTTATCTTAGATTTGAGGATCTGTTTCAGCACTCCCATAATTGTGTTAGAATGCAATCTGGGTTCTTCACTTAGGATCAGAAATCCAATCCTTTTAGCTCCTGTGCTTGTGGTTGTTCTGTAGCAAATACCATAGGGTTCTTCAATCACTTCTGGTAGCTTTTCTTCAACAAGACTTTTAATTTGTGCTAGCAGATCGTTATTGAAGATTATAGAATTGGCTTTCACTTTCGTTCCCATGGCATTCAGTACTCTAGCTTGCAGACTTTGTAGTAGCTGCATTGTAATGAATATAGAGATTCCAGTTTTCAGATAAACATCAACTGCCCATCTTTTCTCCAGATTGACCTTCACAGAGATACTTGTTATTTTGTCCTTCAGTATTGGTGACAGTTTTGCATATACTCCTCCTGCCTCTTTTATGGCACTATTCACCAATGCACAGAATTCTTCATCTTTGTTCTGCAAAGTACTCTCCATGTAGCTAACCATCATCGTTTCTGCCTCTTCTGGACTATATTCACTTCCATCAGACCAAATGTATCCTGTTGTAGGATTTACCTTTTCAGGCATTTTGTCTTTTCCTTTGCCTAGTCTGTTGGATTCTTCCATTTCTCTCCAATGTTTCTGCAGTGGAGTTTCCATGACTTCAGGAGCTGGTTCATTGATTTTCAGAGGAGGCAATGTTGATGTTTGATCCCTTTGTAATTGCTCCAATACTTCTTTAGTCACCAACTGATAAGTGCATATTTTTGCATAATTTTATTACCTATTTATTGCTTGAACTCGTATTTTAATAAATTATTTTGTTGCATTTCACGAAATTCGTAAATAAATAAAGAAATGACAAAATAAAGAAATAAAGAGCAAGGAAGGGAAAAAGAGGAAGAAAAAGGACCAAAAATGAAAGAAGGAAAAGAATTAGGAGCTTGGAGCAAAAAGAATATTTCAAGACAAGTGGAAGGTGGAGATCATCCCAACACATTACATAAGTGTATGGCCAAGATCAACTCTTCAAAGTTTAAGGGGGAAGGAAACAAATAGATGGCTAGGATTTCACCACCACACACCACAAATGTATGGTAGAGATTTACCCAACACCCCCCTTAACCATAATTCCTATCCTATAAATACCCCCTCACCCCCCTTGTATTTAGTAACTTAGATTTTATGGTAGTTTTAATTTCTTGTATTTCTTTTCTTAGTTTCAAATCTTGTAAACACTCCTATTATAATTAATGCAATTTTTCTTTTCTTTACTTCTTGTCTTTCTCTTTCGTTTTCGTAGTTTAATTTAGTTTTAAATCGTAGTTGTACCCCTTTAAAAATCAATTTTATTGTGGGTATTTGTAGTTTTAATTTAGTATTAAATCGTAGTTACGCCCCGTTAAAAATCCAATTTTAATGGGGGCCATTAATTTCAAATCACCATTTTTAGCCATTTTTATTCTGTAGTTAATTTATTTTATTTGCATTTTAATAAGAAAAATAAAAAAAATTAATTTCGGTACTAATTTTTCAGTTTTACTTGTTTAATTCGAAGCTTGTTTTAATCATTGTCCCTGTTTTAAACACACCCATTATTGATTAGTCTCTTTACAAGCCCAGCCATTACTGTTCATCTCTCTTCTCCTTATCGAACGACAACCACGACTGTAACTCTCAAACCTCCCTCCCTTAATCTCTCTCTCTCTCTCTCTCTCTCTCTCTCTCTCTCCCTACTCTCTCAACGAATCTCGCTCTCGCGTCTCTCTCCCATCTAATCTCTTCTTTGCACGAATCTTAGAAATCGAACAGGGGTGGACTTGTTTTTACGATATCTTAGAATCTCTGTGTTGTGTGATATACTAGTTAATACGTTTCCGAGTTATTGAATTGAATCGATTGGATTTGCTGTTGTCTACATACATTTAATGTCCATTTGCTGCGTTTGATTGTTGATGATGACAAGTCTATGTTTATGATTCGAGTTGGTATTGTATTCTTGAGCGATTTTGGGTGTCGATCTACTGTTAATTCACTGCAATTTCGATGGAAGAGAAGCTGAGTTTAGTCGATTTTGATTTCTGATTTTGTTGTTAGTCGAATGAGTTTTGGTCGGTAATCGATTGGCATTTTCTTCTGCTTGTCTGTTCGGAATTTGTGCGTTTTATGTTGCTGTGAGTTTTGGTGCTTTACTGAGTATCTATTTTCTCGAGTCCCTTTACTGTTTTATGCTGAGTTTGTCCGGTTCATATGTGTCGTTTACTGAGTTGTAGTCGATCCCATTGGTTTCGTTGATGTTGAATTCGAAGTTTCTTTTTATGCCAAACCAAGTGTCAGAGTTTTATTTTGGAGTTTGTTTAATTGTTGATGTATAGAAGTCAAAGCTTGTTTTCTGAGTTTTCTATAACGTAAGCTGAGTAATTGTTGATTGCGTATTGTTTTCTGTTGCTAATCATTGCAGTTTTTGAGTAATCTAATAGTAGTATTATTTAATGAATTCAGAATGTGCAGATTCGATTTTCTGGTTTTCTGTGAATAATTTTTTTTAATTAAAAAGAAGCTTTAGAATAAAATTTAGTTTTAATTTGAATTTAGGATTTTTAGTATAATTTAGTTTTAGATTAAATTAGAATTTTAGAATTAGGAATTAATTAGTAAAACCAACTTTCCAAAATCAATTGTTCTAATTCGCCTGAATTAAAAGTTAAGGATTGTGAAAAATACTAGTCCCTGTGGAATGAATCTAAAATTATACAACGAAACAGAATTGTGCGCTTGCGATTCGAATGTCTTAATTATTTTTAGCACAACAAGTTTTTGGCGCCGCTGCCGGGGACTAATTAATTTTCGCGCCTTGATTTCTAATTTTTCGGATTAGTTTTTACTTGTCTTATTTTTCTCTCGTTTTTTTTAGGAAAGTTGGAAATTTCGGGGATCTCTCTTGAAGCCTGGAACAAAAGTGGAATTTTTGGAAGCACGCTTCGGTAACCCATATTTCTCTCTTTTCGCCTTTTTATTTTTTAGAAAATCACAAAAAAAAAATAATTCAAAAATCACAAAAAAAATTGAAAATTGAAAAATCAAAAAAAAAATCACTTATGGCACATCATCTAGATTTTTATTTTCTTGTTTGTTAATTTTTCGTACCTTAAATTGTGGTGATCGCTGGCGGACCAAGGTACGTTAAATTCTTCTTTTCTTTAGTTTAGAACACGTAGTTTAAAGCATCCATAAATGTTTATAGTTTTTTATATCTCGTTGTTTGTTGCATTCATTTGTAAATAAATCTTAAGGGCAAATCCTCTTGCAACATGGGGGAAGGGATTTAATCACTCTTTCCTTGGCCCACAACAATTAATTTTCAACATTTTGCATCCCCTAGCCTTTTAATAAAATTAATTAGACATTTGCCCCTAGGATTTCGCGCTCAATTAGAAAGGTGCCTAAAAATAAACGTAATTAATACTTATTCACGACCTTCAGTGTCTAAGGTTCGCCTGGCTGTTAAGATTCGGTGTCTAAGTGACGAGTTTGGCCTCTTGGCAATGCCTGCTCTAATCTGGCCGAATCGGTCTGAATAATTCTTAATTTACGGAATTTTTAGTGTGTCTTAACGTTATGAGCAATGTCTAGTTATTTTATTTAGGGAACCTAGGTTAGATTTTTCTTTTGATTTTCACCATTTATTTTGTTTGTTTCATTTTCGCACTTATGTGCTACGTGGTTTTATCCTTGATCAATCTTTACCATGTCCGTAGCATTTAGGGAGCGTTATTACCAAGGTTGGGATTTTGACGAGGAGTTAGCGGATAATACGATGTGGTGTGAGTCAACTAGGGAACCTAGTGTATATAACGAGTCGTCTAGTACTTTTAGTGATTTGCATTATAGTGAAAACGGTATTGCAATCGACTCTGAATTAGATGCTCTTACTAGACGACTCGAAGCCTTAGAAACCCTTAGTGGCCCTTCACACACGTCTTGGGACCCAAATTTCAACTCTCCGAGTCTCGATTTTCAACATGGCCCCGACTCTCAACAAGTCAACACCAAGTTTCAACCAACCTCTCGAAATGACCACTTTACATCGTCTTCTAATTCCGGTTGGAGAGATTATCCCGATCTCTCATGGAACCAAGGTCATAGCTATCAAACTCCGCCTCCACATTTTCAAGAACCGAACTCTTATCCAATTCCGAGTCAAGTTCCTTATTCGAGTTCAATTCAAACACCCGCCCACCCACCCGGATTTCATGATTCGAGTAGGAAACTTGACACCTTAGAAAAGAGTATCGAGGCTTTATTGATTTCTCAAGCAAACTTCATGCGAACCATAACTTCTGATAGGCAAATTTTGAACTCTAATGTTCAAGCCTTATCTAAGTTAGAATTTCAAGTGAATCAATTAGCCACCATGTGCGAGCGTGAGTCGATAACCACCCCGAATCCACCCGAGGTAAACCCTAAATTTCTTATCACTCAAAGACCTATCGATACTTTCGATGATATTATTTCTCCTAGGTCTAATGTTCAAGTTGACACTCCTTTCGGTGGTGATTCATACGAAGAAGATTCTAATGCTGACATCATTCTTTCTCTAGGTCAAACGAAGAATCCCGATGATTCTGAGTTTGTGGCTTCACCTAGACAACCATCATCTTCTTCTAGTGAACTTTTCCTTTCATCTTCCAAACCTCTTCCTGAAAAACCCAAAGAACTTCATACTCAACCAATAGGAGCTAATCTAGTTAAGGAGGTTGCTTCAAGGTCAAATTTGGACGATCATGAGAATGAGTCTCTTCTTAAACAAGATTTTCAATTGCATTATAAGACCAATCGAGAGCTTCACGAATCTTTTAAGGATTTGTCCTCGGAAGAGATGTTTGGAGAGATGAAGAATATTTGTTCCAAATGGGAAACCCAACATAAGGATAGTTCTTGTGATCCTAATTCTGTTGGTAAAACATTTTTCGAAGAGCCACACCCATCCGTTTCTATTTCTTCATTTCCACTCGTGCTCCATCTTTCATCGAAACTCATGATATTCATGACCAACATCTTATCGTAATTAATTTGCTTAAACAACAAAAAGAAGCATCCTCGTGGTCTATGGATGAAGTTAGGAATATGAGTTTTATTCTTGCGCCTAATCAGATCGTTCGAGTGGTCTATGCTATTTTCGTGGGTGAGTTTCTGAAATATGTTGGTTGTATAACAAAAATAGTTTTTCCGAGAGCAGGTATTGGTTAGTAAATATTTGTTTTGTACCTCCCATAGTAGAATGTAGGTATGGGGGAGGAGTTGTGTGTGTGAGTTGTTTTCTTTCATAATTTCTAGTAGTTTTCAGTCTCCGTCATCCATTATCAGGTATTTCCTCACCTTTCTTCTTTCTCATTTCTCTTGCATTTGCATCCATTGAGGACAATGCATGATTTAGGTATGGGGGGTTTTTAGTGTAAATAGTAAAAATTGAAAAATCCAAAAAAAAAAATTTAAAAAATTGAAAAAATCACAAAAAGAGTTCTTTTTGTATTCTAGTCTTGTTAATTGATTGCTAGTTGCTTGATGCACCCTTGCATGCTATGCTAATCTTATGATCCATTAGCTTTTGTTTGAGAAGTGATTTGCTAAAGTTCTTGTTCACACACTTACACTAGCAAGGAAACTAGTAGACTTATTTGAATTGTGCATGAAATTAGATGGGCATGATTAGGTGTAAGATGATTTGGTCTTCATGCTTTGAGTACAAGTAGGTGCATTGAGGATACCATTTCTTGAGATTGATTATGTTTTACTACACCAAGTGAGATTTTGAGCCTTTATGCACATCTTTTGCATTTATATTCTTTTGCTTGAGTGTCCACTTGTCATTTGCATTGCTAGCACTTGTTTGAATTCTCTCTTGGAACGCATGACATTGATTGATGATAAAATGATAAAGGCATTTAGGAATAACCTATATTTCCAAAAATATCCACACCATGCTTATGTGATCAATTAGTTAACCCTTTGAGCTTAATCATATTCTTTCGGTGACACACCACATTACTCGCCTAAGACATTTTTCTTGTTTAGCCTTACGTATTCTTGATCCCATTTTGTCAAAGGCTAGTAGGAACGTGAGGGAGCAATAAGGTGTGTGAAATAGGGTTTACTATTGTTCATAACTTTCGAGGAAATATTTATTGTTACCTTGCTAGTCGATGTTCAAGTTAAATCTAAGTGAGGATTATTGTTACATTTATCTTAGCTCTCATAAAAAAAAAAAATAAAGAAAAAAATGAAAAGAAAAAAAAATGAATGAAGAAATGAAAAAAAAAAAGAAAAAGAAAAAGAAAATATATACATGAGAGCATACTTATGTTTTTTGTAATCCTCCTTCATTGCGACTATTCAAGGCTTTTTGTTGAAAATGAAAATAAATTGTGTGGGGAGGAAGTTTGGTGTTGTGCATGATATTCATGGTGACTACTAGCTTTTGATACTTCACCTTGCTTTGGCCTTTCTTGACATACCTTGTCCCTAGCCCCATTACAACCCTAATAAAGACCTTTTGATTGTCATTATTAATGTATGTTGTGATTTAAGTTGGAATGATACCAAGTGTCAAGCATGCATTTGATTTTGTTGGAATTGAGTGATACACTTACCCTTGTTCTTGAGGGAATATTCTTTTGTGAGTGAAAGGTGAGGTATTGCTTATTTGTTTTTTTGCATATGAGATCTCAAGTTTTGACTCTGAGGTGTGCCCTTGTAGACTTAGCATGGTTACCAATAATTTTTGCACTTGACATGAACTTATAATCACTCTTGCATGGTTCTTTAAGTAGACTATGTGAATCCTTGCACTTTCCACACCAAGACTTTGCAACTTCATTTTGATTCTTAAGTTGTTGTATCATGAGAGGACATGTATGCGTGGTGTGCATTGCCACGTGATCTTTTATACAAACTAGATGGATTTTGTGGGTACATTCACTATAGGCCCTCACGAGACCTCACTCGTCCACTAGGGCTGCCTAGGGGTTTAAAGGGCTTGTTGCATATGCCAAATGCAACCGTCACACCTACGAAAAGGAGTATAGGACTTTTTATCTAGATTTTCTTTTTTGTTTTTACTCGAGGATGAGCAAAAGATAGGTATGGGGGCATTTGATAAGTGCATATTTTTGCATATTTTTATTACCTATTTATTACTTGAACTCGTATTTTAATAAATTATTTTGTTGCATTTCAGGAAATTCGTAAATAAATAAAGAAATGACAAAATAAAGAATTAAAGAGCAAGGAAGGGAAAAAGAGGAAGAAAAAGGACCAAAAATGAAAGAAGGAAAAGAATTAGGAACTTGGAGCAAAAGGAATATTTCAAGACAACTAGAAGGTGGAGATCATCCCAACACATTACATAAGTGTATGGCCAAGATCAACTCTTCAAAGCTTAAGGGGGAAGGAAACAAATAGATGGCTAGGATTTTACCACCACACACCACAAATGTATGGTATGGATTTACCTAACACCCCCCCTAACCCTAATTCCTATCCTATAAATACCCCCTCACCCCCCTTGTATTTAGTAACTTAGATTTTATGGTAGTTTTAATTTCTTGTATTTCTTTTCTTAGTTTCAAATCTTGTAAACACTCCTATTATAATTAATGCAATTTTTATTTTCTTTACTTCTTGTCTTTCTCTTTCATTTTCGTAGTTTAATTTAGTTTTAAATCGTAGTTGTACCCCTTTAAAAATCAATTTTATTGTGGGTATTTGTAGTTTTAATTTAGTATTAAATCGTAGTTACGCCCCGTTAAAAATCCAATTTTAATGGGGGCCATTAATTTCAAATCACCATTTTTAGCCATTTTTATTCTGTAGTTAATTTATTTTATATGAATTTTAATAAGAAAAATAAAAAAAAATTAATTTCGGTACTAATTTTCCAGTTTTACTTGTTTAATTCGAAGCTTGTTTTAATCATTGTCCCTGTTTTAAACACACCCATTATTGATTAGTCTCTTTACAAGCCCAGCCATTACTGTTCATCTCTCTTCTCCTTATCGAACGACAACCACGACTGTAACTCTCAAACCTCCCTCCCTTAATCTCTCTCTCTCTCTCTCTCTCTCTCTCTCTCCCTACTCTCTCAACGAATCTCTCTCTCGCGTCTCTCTCCCATCTGATCTCTTCTTTGCACGAATCTTAGAAATGGAACAGGGGTGGACTTGTTTTTACGATATCTTAGAATCTCTGTGTTGTGTGATATACTAGTTAATACGTTTCCGAGTTATTGAATTGAATCGATTGGATTTGCTGTTGTCTACATACATTTAATGTCCATTTCCTGCGTTTGATTGTTGATGATGACAAGTCTATGTTTATGATTCGAGTTGGTATTGTATTCTTGCACGATTTTGGGTGTCGATCTACTGTTAATTCACTGCGATTTCGATGGAAGAGAAGCTGAGTTTAGTCGATTTTGATTTCTGATTTTGTTGTTAGTCGAATGAGTTTTGGTCGGAAATCGATTGGCATTTTCTTCTGCTTGTCTGTTCGGAATTTGTGCATTTTATGTTGCTGTGAGTTTTGGTGGTTTGCTGAGTATCTATTTTCTCGAGTCCCTTTACTGTTTTATGCTGAGTTTGTCCGGTTCATATGTGTCGTTTACTGAGTTGTGGTCGATCCCATTGGTTTCGTTGATGTTGAATTCGAAGTTTCTTTTTTTGCCAAACCAAGTGTCAGAGTTTTATTTGGGAGTTTGTTTAATTGTTGATGTATAGAAGTCAAAGCTTGTTTTCTGAGTTTTCTATAACGTAAGCTGAGTAATTGTTGATTGCGTATTGTTTTCTGTTGCTGATCATTGCAGTTTTTGAGTAATCTAATAGTAGTATTATTTAATGAATTCAGATTGTGCAGATTCGATTTTCTGGTTTTCTGTGAATAAATTTTTTTTAATAAAAAGAAGCTTTAGAATAAAATTTAGCTTTAATTTGAATTTAGGATTTTTAATATAATTTAGTTTTAGATTAAATTAGAATTTTAGAATTAGGAATTAATTAGTAAAACCAACTTTCCAAAATCAATTGTTCTAATTCGCCTAAATTAAAAGTTAAGGATTGCGAAAAATACTAGTCCCCGTGGAATGAATCTAAAATTATACAACGAAACAGAATTGTGCGCTTGCGATTCGAATGTCTTAATTATTTTTAGCACAACACCAACATTGGCTCACCATCTACTTCAACAGATTCACCAATTCCACTAGCTCTCAACTCTTCACCAAAGATTCTATCTTCATTTGCATTTTGCTCCCCCTTACTTCCATCTCCATCTTCTTCCATTTGCTCCCCCTCTCTTCTAGACTCCCCCTTGCTTGTTGCTCCACCTTGTGTCTCCTTCTCCACTGGACTTACAGTATTCTGATTTTGCACTTTATTCTGATCTACCACTTTCTCCCCCTTAGTTAAGTTGATAGCACTAAGGGCAACAGAAAATGATAACAGATTTTGTTGAATCTCAGCAAAGCCAGTAGCTACCATGGTGGACAGAGCATCAAGTTTAGCTTCCATGGATGCAAATCTGCCCTCAAGGGATTTCAACCTTGATTCAGCTTGTTTAAAAGGACCATCAGACCTTAACCTTTTTGATGAGAAAGGAAAAGACTGAGGCAAGGAGGCTATGGGGTGTCTCACACTCTTATTGTTTTTCTGAGTGATCTCATCACTCCTTACAGAATGACTCTCAAGGCCTAGTGCCTTTTTGTGTGAGGTTCCCTTAAATTCACTCTGGACATGCTCAAGTCCCTCTCCTTTTGCCAGCTCATTTGGCTGCCTCTCATTTTTATGCTCACCTCTCTTTTCTTTTATCTCTCTTTTCTTTTGCACTCCCTCACTCATCCTAAATGCATGGGTATGAGCAGTACTTACATGCATTAAAAGAGAAGGTTTAGATTTTACCTTTCTGAAAGTAGAGATTAGCACATGATCATTATCAGAAGCTTCTTCAACAATTACTGAATCTTGATCACACTGTGAAGAGGTGACAACATCTTTTCCCAAAATGTTACTATCCACAGGTGGGTTGACAACAACTTTTATGGTGTCTTTGACAGCAGCTGAGGCTGTGACAGCAACTTCCTGAAGGTCAGTTGCTTTTTGGAGGTCGACCAAGATGTTGGCTGTTTCATTTTCTGGCAGATTGCCATCTTGATCTAGCTCAGTGTTTGAGGGAGTGGTATCCATTTTACTTTGAGAAATGGGTTCTTGTGGACCACTTGATGGGGGCTCATCCATGACTTGAGATGGATGATCAAAACATGAAGGGTTGGGACTACCTCCTTCTCTAGGTTGTTGAGAAGAAACAATTAATGGATTAGAGAATAAAGAAGGTGATGGTATAGAAGAGATTTCTGGCTGTTCCACAGAGATAACTTGTGGAACATCAAGAGTAGAAGTTTCATGACCCTCACTGTGCCCTAACTCCATGTGCATTTCTGCAAGTGCAGGCTTCTCATGAGTGAGTACATGAGGTTGTGCAGACTCTTTACAGGATGCCTTGGGAGACATGCCAGTTTCAATAGATACTTCTTGTTGAGAAGAAGCACCTAGGGATGTGTTTGATTCCCTTTTATCCTCAATAGCCTTTTATGAGACTGAGGGGTGGCTGACAGTGGTTTTGTCCCTCTTAAATCTCTTCTTCTTAGACTTTAGAGGAACCACTGTGGGTTCACTTTTACTAACATCCTTATTTGCTGCACTAGGTGCAGTTTCTCCCTCAACATTCTCAGAACTACCACAACTTCAGTTTCCAAGGGTCTTTTCTTGGATTCTTGCAAGGCTATTTTTATGGCTTTTGTTTGTCTGGAAGGTCTGATTGGAACGAATGGTGCGGAATGTGGGTTAACTGAATTTGGGTCTAATTCAGCTTCATTCTCAAGGGAGAAATTAACATACCCAGAAGGTAGTTTAAAATCAAGATTAGGCTCTTGATCGGCCATGTGTTTGGTGAAACAGAATGGAATATGTGCATTCAAATTTTGTGAATTGAGTGATGTGTGTGTATTTCTTTTCAAAACATTGCACTCCATAGTTAGAGATGCATTATCATCAGTACCACATAATGAATTTAAACACATTGTAAGAAAGCGAGGATAGACATGTACCTTCCTGCTTAGAGCTGACTTGAGTTGACTCGTAAGCAGCTTTCCAACATCGACTTTGTAACCATGGACTAGAAAGTGAGCGAGCTTCTTGATGTAGGAGGGAATTCCATTCCAGCCAGTGGTTTTGGTTGAGAAAACCTTCACCATGACATCAAAAATCATGCTCCATTCTTATCTCAAATACTTTCTGTCCATTTCACCAGTTGAGTACCAATTTGATGTACCCTCTTCAAGAATAGGACCAGAATACCCAATTTTCAAGAAAAACTTCTTCAGGGTTTCTCACTTACAAGTTCCTTGTATGATTCTTTAGATTACAGTCCAGTTCCCAAAGCTTCGTTGATACCTTTTATTGTAAGGATGCAGGGAACCCCTTTGATTTTGCAGTTTATGGTGTCTTTACCTGCGCCTCCTGGAACAAAGGCAGATTTCCAGAATTCTTCAAGTCTTTCTAGGTCCAAAGATGGAGTAGAGGTTATAGCATGACCTAGATAGGACTTGTTTAAGAAGGATACGAGTCCTTTGAAACCTTCACCAGCATCTCCAACAGAGAGAATACCAGCAAAGTTTGTTTGAGAAGAGGATTGTTTGGGTGCCATTTTTTGCTTTGAGTTTTGGGAGAGAGAGATATTTGCTTTTGAGAGAGAGAGGTTATGTTGAGTGTTGTGTGTTTGACAGTTGCTTACATGAAAATATCAAATGTTTTACTTGTAACGCCCCCAAATCCCTTACAGGAATCCAGGTCATTACACCTATTGCGGAATAATCAATCACTTGCTCATAATATAATCTACAACAATATTCTTAACAACTCCATCTTTTATTCCACAGGTTATAGTCTTAGAACAAGCACTCAAAATACAAAAGTTATTACAAAACAAACTCACCTCCCAGAATCTCTGAAATATTATTACAGAATACAAAACACCCAATAATAAAGCATTAAACAACTTCTTTCCATCTTGTAACCTCCTTCGATATTATAAGGCTAATGGATTGAATTTAATAGCCCTTCTCCTTTCCTTTGCCACGGTTCGCCATGCTAGAGCCGTCTTTAGATGCTGCTGATTAATAATATTTAAATAGCAAGAATGAGCCAAAGAATGCCCAGCAAGTATATACAGATATCATATAATACAACAACCCACTCAAAATATGTTTTTACTACTCTATAAGAGTTATCCTCTTATATGAGTATAAATACATTTCAAAAGAAATCAACTCAGAAATTGTTATAAATCTCGAAATACTACTCCACTATATCTCAATAACTTCTCGAAATACTACTCGAAAATAAATTTAATAACTCCTCAGAACTACTCAATTTATTTGAAATAATATAATATAACAACTGCTCACATCAGCACCCTAGTTAACAGAACCACAAAGGCATCTATTAACTGATAGGATGTCAATGATTTGATTTCTGCTCAGAACGCCTACTCAAGTAATGGATGATCAATCCATTATCACTACTCGTTTTCTATCGATAGAAGGATGAGCCGAAGTTTCGAACACACCCTAAATACTACTCAGTTGGGCCGGTGCGTTACTCCGGTCACTTTTGCCTTCATAAGCAATGAACGATAAATATCAATAATTTAGTTTTCCTCTCGAATGAGTAGAGGAAATATTATGAAAAACTGTTCTGATTATGGAATCGAAATGAGGTGATCCATATCAGTATACATAACTTACTTTATATATATATCCCCACTATTAAATATAAACTCGAATGAAGTATCTCAATGAACGTCCAACAATATGGACCAACTCATGTAATAAATTTGAACACCTCGTGATATAATATGTCTGGATAACAGCTCAGCAATAATATATATGAATGTAAATTGCATGAATAAAAATCTGGTATAAATCACTCGAAAGGAATACTTGATTTTGTAAATCGAAAATTTAATCAGCATACTTAAAAATATAAATACCCCGAACAATGGAGTACGAATTAGTAAACTTGCCTAGGCTCTGCGGTACGATACTTCACCTGGCTCCACGTCTCTGATTCTCTATAACCAAAAAAAAAACTCACTTTATAATGCCCGACATTTCACCTTCTAAAACCTAGATCAGCTATTTTGTACTAATTTCAGCTTTAGTCTAAAATAATGTAATTCAATCCGATTAATAGTAATAATCCAATAATAAATATCAGCCTCTAAAATAATACTGTATTTAATTCTATTTATTCCTAATAATCTCTCTTTTTATCAATGAATTATTGAATCCCTAATTCCCGATCAGATAATCACTAATTATCTCCAAACGATTGCTAACAATTAATTAACCAAATTGTACTTCTAATTATCTCTTCTAAATTCTCAGAAAAATCCCTAATTTATTTAATATAAATCTCACAACCAAAATTATTCAAGAATCTATTTTTATTCAATTTAAATCCATAATTAATAATATTAATCTCACTAACTAATTTTCCCTTTAAATCTCGTAATTAAAAAAATAATATTAATCCCTTTTTTTTAATCACTAAATTAACCTGGTCCTATCCTATTAATAAAATAATTCAAAAATATTAAATATTAATCTTAAAAATTATATTGCTCTTTAATCCTATTTATTCTCAATTAATCCTCTTTTTATTAATAAATCAATAAATCTCTAATTTATGGTAAATAATCACATAATATTTTTAAATAATAATCTAACTATAAATTATTCCAAATTAATAAATTAAACCCCCCTTTTATTATCAAAACCATAAATCTTTAATTTATGTCACAAAATATTTTTAACTAAATAATAAATCAATCACCAATTTAATTAATTAATCATTTGATAATAAAACTATTTAATTACTAAATTTTTAATACACTCCAATTAAATCTACAATTATTAAAACCACATTTTAAAGAATATTCAACCTTTTATCTAAATTTCTGTTTAAAACATAAAATCCGAGATCTTTATTGTTTCGTTATTATTTAATATTATTCGTTTTAACAGAAACGTTTCTGTGGACCCCACTGTGGACCCCACTGTGGGCCCCACCTGCAACCATCCTGGACCCACGCCCCCCCTTTGTCGAGCTCGAGCCACCCCCTTCCCCTGCGTTTTTTCTGCATCACCCCCTCCCCCTGCAAATTCTCGAAATCTCTCTCCCCAATCTCTACAACAATCTCTCTCTCTCTCTCTCTCTCTCTCTCTCTCTCTCTCCCTCTCTCTCGCGACTTTCTCTATCTCTCCCTCTCTCGTTTCTCTCTTCTCTCTCTCTCTCTCTCTCTCTCTCTCTCTCTCGGCAACAACCACCACCGATCTCCCTCATCCTCCCGATCTCTGATCTCTCCTCCCTCTCCTTCCTTCTCTCCCTCCGCCTCTCTATCTCTCTCCCCTTCGCTCTCATCACCTCTCTCGAACCTCCCTCTTCGCCGCCCCATCTCCGTTCTCAATCTCTCCGATTCTCACATCCCCATCTCTCCGATACACTACAACTCCTCCCAATTGAAACCAATCATCAAAACCAAACGAAAATAAATAAATAAATAAACTAATTAACATACAAATAACTACCTGGGTTTGTTCTGTCTGTGTATGAATATATGAGGTCGAGTTATCTGTGTTTGGTTTCTTTGCTTCTGTATCTGATTAAATAACAAAACTGGTTTTATTATTTTATTTTATAAAATAAGAAAGTAATTAAAATGGGGGACAAAAATAAAGTGGACTATTTAGTGCTTACATTAATAAATTAAAAAGAAATAAATGTGGGAGACAAAAATTAATGCTGAAATAATTAAAATAAAAATAATGATTATGTTTATATTTAATGGAATAATTTGTAAAAAGATCTCGTTTCCCCCCCGTTAAACGATACTCAAATTTCGTTTTCTAAATTAAATACGACTAAAAATAAAATCCTAATTTTCTTAATTTTAATAACCACTAAACAACTATAAATAATTAAATAATATACGAATATATATAAAAATAAAAATTTACAAAATGCACTAATTAAAAAAATATACTAGTGCATCGATTTTAAATAAAATTTAAATATCGAAAAGAAAAATTTATTCGAAAAAAAATTCACGGATATTACATTACTGAAGAAGGGAAAGTAGTAATGTCTTAGCCAATTAATCAGTCATGTGGTGTTGTGGGTAGTTACTTTTTAGTGGCTGTAAATCTTGGAGGTAAAATCTTAATTAAATCGGTCCACTAATCTTGACAGTAACCTATGCGCTATAATAAATTCATTAGTAATTTAGGGGGATGACAGCAAGTTTTGCTTGACAGTAACATCGACGCAAGAACATGCTGTCACCATTAAGCAATTTATACAATTTCCTTTAAAATTTCATGACAGAAACTTTTTCCGTTGCTGATAAGGAACTTGCTGCCAAGGCACATCGTGACAGCATCTTTACTTATTGACAGCAACTTGAGCGGAAATAATTTGTGTTATGAATTTTAATCGACTTCGCCCATTGCTTAAGAGTAAAATTACCAATTAGCATTTTAATCGATTTAAGCACATATTTGTTAAGCAAGCACACATCCACATACATCCAAACACACAAACATACATGCATACAACAATAGTTGGCTAAGATGAGAAGATAAAGGTAAATAAGACATGCAAGAACACTGGAAAGACGAAGCGATAATCTTTTCATTAAAAAAAACTTAAAATAATACATAAAAGTTCTTAAGAACTAAACATTATTTTAAGTTTGGAAAAGCTTCCAGCATCAGCCCTTCTACAACCTTCTCGATCTCCTTCTCATCGGAGACCCCCAGCATGTCTAGATAAGCTTGAAGCTTATCAAGGACTGGATCAATGGGGTTCTCATCAGCAGCAGTAGTCTCCTCCGTTTGCTTAGGCATCTCCTTGCCTTTGGCTGAGCTTTCTGAAGTGGACATCTCAGAAGCTTTCCTCTTGATCATTCTCTAGAGTTTCTTAGTGTGTAATGAAGAATAAGGGTTTGGCCTCAGCCTTATTTATAACACATTAAGTGATGCTACAGCTTCCCATACGCTTCTTTTTAATAAAGTATTAAACTTTAAAAATAAAAGGACTGACTAATGCCTGAGCTTATTTGAAATGACACGACTAGTTGTCTCTGGCACGCGTATGGTTTAAGTTAATGTCACGTGACTACTCATTACATAAGTTAAAAAAGGCTTGTAATTTGAATTTAGCATAGTCATAGCAAACATGCTGTCAATTAAACAAGTAGCACATACGACAGTAACTTCTCATGACAATAACATCGAAAGCTACGGTCACAAGCTGCAATTTAACCACTTTGAAAATGTAAAAACTAGTAAGTTAACATACCAGATTTAGCATTCCCAATTCACTTACCAACCTGTTGAAGGTTGCTTCATCTAGTGGCTTCGTGAAGATGTCTGCAAGTTGCTTTTCTGTTGGAACATAAACCAGCTTCACAGTTCCCTTTTCAACATGTTCTATGATGAAATGATGTCTAATGTCAATGTGCTTCGTCCTGGAGTGTTGAACTGGATTATCTGAGATGGCTATGGCACTAGTGTTATCACAATAAATGGGAATATTGGACAACTCTAAACCATAATCCATTAGCTGATTTTTCATCCAAAGAATTTGAGCACAGCAACTTCCAGCTGTAATGTATTCAGCTTCTGCAGTTGAGGTAGACACAGAATGCTGCTTCTTGCTAAACTATGACACTAATCTTCCACCAAGAAATTGACAGCTTCCTGTTGTTCTTTTTCTGTCAATCTTGCATCCAGCATAGTCTGAATCCGAATATCCTATCAGATCAAATCCATAATCTTTATGATACCAAAGGCCTAAATTTGGAGTACCTTTGAGATATCTAAAGATTCTCTTGATTGCTACCAAGTGTGACTCTTTTGGAACAGCTTGAAACCTTGCACAGAGACATGTAGCAAACATAATATCTGGTCTGCTAGCAGTTAGATACAGCAATGATCCCACCATGCCCCTGTAGGTACTAAAGTCCACTTTCTTTCCTTTAGGATCCAAATCCAGTTTGGTTGCAGTAGAGATAGGTGTCTTGGCAGGTGATGCATCTTCCAAGTTGAACTTTTTGAGAAGTTTCTTGACATATTTCACTTGGCAAACGAAGATGCCATCAACCTTTTGATGAATTTGTAAACCTAGGAAAAATGACAGTTCTCCCATCATACTCATCTCATGTTTGTTCCTCATAAGAGATGAGAACTTTTCACACAGATTCTAATTTGTAGAACCAAAGATTTTGTCATCAACATAGATCTGCACCAGAATGATGTCTTTGCCATGATGCTTGTAGAACAGTGTCTTATCCACAACACCTCTTATAAATTGATTCTCCAGCAGAAAGGTAGAGAGAGTATCATACCAAGCTCTAGGGGCTTGCTTCAATCCATAAATTGCCTTGAACAGTTTGTAGACAAAGTCATACAATTCAGCATCTTCAAATCCAGGTGGTTGTTCAACGTACACTTCCTCCTCTAGCTCTCCATTGAGAAAAGCACTTTTGACATCCATTTGGAACACTTTGAAGTTATAGTGTGCAACATAGGCTAGGAAAATTCTTATGGCTTCAAGTCTGGCAACAGGTGCAAATGTTTCATCATAGTCTATTCCTTCCTGTTGACAGTATCCTTTGGCCACTAGTCTTTCTTTGTTCCTTGTCACGTTTCCACCTTCATCCAGTTTGTTTCTAAAGACCCACTGTGTGTCAATAACTGATTTCCCTTTAGGTCTAGGGACTAGCTTCCATACATTATTTCTTTCAAATTGGTTGAGCTCTTCTTGCATGGCTATCACCCAATCTGAATCCAACAATGCTTCATCAATTGACTTTGGCTCAGTTTGAGATAGAAAGCAAGAGAACATGCTGTCAGCAGAAACATTTCTCCTTGTCCTTATACCAGTAGTGGGATCACCAATGATTAGATTGCTGGTGTGATCTCTGTTCCACTTAGTGGTTCTAGGCAAGCTTCTTTCTTGATCTGCTTGATCAGTTCCTCTTTGAGGAGTTGATTCTCCACCATTGATGGTTTCTCCTTCATGTTCTTCAACATCTCCAGACTCATTCTCATTCTGATGATTGGGAGTTATTGTTTGAGACTGAGCTGGAGTTTGAGTAACATCATTGGTGTTGTCAGCATCTCTTCCAAACTCAATGGACTGAGTGCAAGTAGGTTCATCAGCAACAACTTCTTCTTCCTCCAAGTAACCTTGATTTTCAAATTTAAGAGGCTCCATTTGACCATCCTCTTGTAATCCAGGGAACTTGGTTTCATCAAATGTGACATTTACACTTTCTTCAATGACTTTGTGATCAATGACATAGACTCTGTACGCAGTCCTTTCCAATCCATATCCCATGAAAATTCCTTCATAAGTTTTAGCATCAAACTTTCCTTTCCTTTCATGGTTGTCAATCATCATGAAACACTTACTCCCAAATACATGAAAATATTTGACAGTTGGTTTCTTTCCTGTTAACAGATAGTAAGGAGTGTTTCCATGAGTCTTGTTGATCAAGGTTCTGTTCTGTATGTAGCAAGCTGTATTAATAGCTTCTGCCCAGAAATATGTTGGTAATTTAGAATCATTCAACATAGTTCTCGCAGCTTCAATGAGAGTTCTATTCTTCCTTTCTACAACTCCATTTTGTTGTGGTGTACTGGCAGTGGAGAATTGTTGGACAATGCCTTCTTCCTTGCAGAAGTTTCCCAATGTGGCATTTTGGAACTCAGTACCATTGTCACTTCTCAGATATTTAATTTTTGCATTCGGGGTTCTATCAAGAACTCTTATGTGATCAATGATTTCTTGAGCAGCTTCGTCCTTTGTCTCTAAGAACTTTACCCAAGTGTACCTCGAGTAATCATCCACCATTACCAGGGCATATCTCTTTCTTGAAAGAGATTGAACATTTACTGGAACAAACAAATCCATATGAATTAATTTGAGTGGCTCAGTGTTGGTATTCACTTGCTTTGACTTGTGCACTGATCTTTTCAATTTACCCATTTGACAATCCTTGCACAATCCTTCTTGACAGAATTCCTGTTGAGGTAGTCCTCTCACCAAATCCTTCTTCATCAGAATATTCATATTCTTGAAATTGAGAGGGGAGAGATTCTTGTGCCAAACATTGCTTTCACCAACTGATGCTTTACTGTAAAAATAGTAAGCCTTGTCTTTCTTCACAAAGTTTAAGTCTGCAACAAACAAGCTTCCTTTCCTGACTCCTTTCGAGGAGAGGCTTCCATCCTTCTTGTGATAGATATTGTAAACCATCATATCAAAGTCAACCTTGAATCCCCTGTCACTGAACTGGCTGAAACTGAGTAGGTTATGCTTCAATCCATCTACAAGAGCAATGTCTTTAATGACAACATTTCCAATTTCCAAACAGCCATATCCCACAGTGTAACCTTTGCTGTTGTCTCCAAAAGTTATGATTGGGCCGGCTTTCTCCACAAAATGTGATAGCAGGGCTATATCACCTGTCATGTGTCTAGAACATCCACTATCGATGATCCACATGACTTGCTTCTGCTTTTTACCCTGCAAAACAGATGATTTTAATTTGCATCTGGTACCCAAACTCTGTTGGGTCCTGCAGTTACAACATTATCATTCATATCATTCTGTTTCACATTTGAATCAACACTAGAATCCTCATGTTTGACTTCTTTCACAATCCACTTAGGCTTAGAGTTAGACTTGGTATTTCTCTTGGTGGATGTTGCCTTTTTACCAACATAGGCAGGCTTAGAAGTCTCAGCAGTTTGCAAATATGAACATCTTTCAGTAGACAGAATAGGCAAATTGAAACAAGTACTCATAACAACAATCTTGCATGGCCTACAGTCAATATTGTTACAGACGTCCACTTCTCTTTGCATGATGGGGGTTCTATGTAAGTTACCACTAACATTGGTCGCATTAACCTTGTTCTTGTTGGGTTTCTTACAAACAAATGTTAAATGTTGAGATGAGCCACAATTATTGCAAAGCTTCCTAGGAGCGTCTTTAACATGAGCATAGCCATTCTTTTTGTCAATTCCTAACTTTCCATTCCTATTCTTAGGCTTGTAGGCATTTGCCTTGACAGTGTGTTCTGAAGTTGCTGTCGAGCTACCTTTGACAGTACCTTTCTTTCCCTCTATCTTGACAGTAGGTTTGAAAGTTGCTGTCTTGGGTTCTCTCTTGACAGTATCTTTTGAAGTTTCTGTCATATCCTTGTTGACACCTACTTTAGAACATTTTGTCTGATTGCTTGGCAAAGTTTTTGTCACGGGAGACTTGACAGTATCTTTCCCTTCATCTAGTGTGCTGTCAGCACACTCATCCTCATCAAGAAGCTCTTGTTTGATGAACATAGAGGTTTCATCAAAATCAGCTTGAAGATTTTTGAAAATCGGTTTGTAAACTCTTTTGAGAATATGAGGTTTGACAGCATCACTATCATTAAGAGCAATTGCCTTTTCATGCCTCCTACCATACTCGAAGCCTATACCTATCTTTTGATTCTCAGTGTGATTATCATGATATTCCTGGACTAACTTAGAAGAGTTTCTAAATTCTTTGAGTTTAAACTCATTTTCTGCAATTTGATTCATGAGAAATTCTTCTATTTCCTTAGCATAAACAATATCATTTTTCAATCTAGTATTCTCTTGAGCTAACGAATCTAGAGGACTGGTTCTAAGCAATAACATTTCATTTTCAGATTTGAGAGTTTTATTTTGTTTTGTTAACTTAGCAATTTCTTCGTGAGCAGCAGATAAACTAACATGAATGTTAAACATATCAGCACTTAAATCTTCAATGGTATGCTTGTATTCAGTTTTAGACATATCAAGTAAGACTAGAGATGGTACCTGAGTTGAGGAACTAGAAGCTTCATCATCAGATTTAGCCATGAGGGTCAAGTTTACAAACTCTTCTTCTTCCTCATCTTCAGAATCATCCCAGCATTTTCCTTCAGCCATATAGGCTTTACCTTGATTCCTCTTAAACTAATTTCAAGATCCTTTTCCTTGATTCTGTTTTGGTCTTCTGCATTCAGTAGTAAAATGACCTAGCTCGTTGCAGTTGTAACACTTGAACTTCGACCTATCCACCATCTCGGTCTTGTATCCACCTCTCGTGGCACCACCAACAGCTTTTGAAAAACTCCCCTTGTTGAACTTAGATGTTTGACCCTGTGGCTTGAATGACTTGTCCCTTCTGAACTTGATGTTCTTGAATCTCTTAGCCATATAAGCCATGGTTGGATTATCCATGCTTTAAATCTTTTCTATTGTGTAGAAGTCTTCATCTTCAACGTTTTTGAGCTGCAGAACCACCTTCCTCTCGTCATCCAACACCTCTTCAATCTTCAATGGAGGTACTTGTGTTGGTTGTGAATTTTATGAGGATTCACTTGGACAAGCTAGTTGTGGTTCATGAGCTACAAGGGCTCCTGACATGTTTGCCAACTTTCCTTTGGTTCCAGTTTGAATAGCCCTCTTTTGAAAGAGTTCGAGTTCGTATGATTTGAGCACACCATATAGAGTTTCTAGAGAGACATCGCTCAACTTTCTTCCTTCTCTTATGGCTGTGACTTTGTGCTCAAGATGCTAAGGGAGAGTGAGCAGAAATTTGATGTTGATCTCCTTTCTATCATAGAACTTCCCATGAATTTGTAACTCAGCTATTAGCTTACTGAACATTTCAAACATGTGTGTGAGTTCTTCGCTAGGCTTGGCCATGAAGGCTTCATATTGTGATACAAGGATTTGCCTTTGATTTTCTCAGACCTCTTCACTTCCTTCACACAGCGGCTCTATCTTACTCCACATCTCTTTTGCAGATGAACATCACATGACATTACCACACATGGCTTTGTCTAAAGTGAGAGAGTCGAGCAAGATAAGTTGTAAGTAGTCATCTAAGGCTACTTTCTCCTTTTTGGTCTCTGTGTATTCTGAAGGCCTCTTGGCAACCCAATGGGATGGAATGACTTCGTCATTTACAGTAGCAGTAGCTACTTCCTTTTGAGGAATGAAGGGGCCGTTCTCAAGGATTCCCATGTATAGTGGATGGGCAGCTTTGATAAATAACAAGATCTTTCTTTTCCAGAAATTGTAGTTCTCTTTATCAAAGACCGGAATCTTGATACCACTTGACTTCTGAACACTCGTCATGATCTTCAGATTTGTATATCAATCTATAGCTCTGATACCAGTTGTTGGTCCCGGAGTATATTGCAAAGGGGGGGGGGGTTGAATGCAATATAGATAATTTCAAATCTTTAGCTCAACAACAATGACAAAAATTATAAACTATCTACACATGAATTGCAAACACAAGTAGTAATTCAAGATGTTCTCACAAAATAAATATTTTATTTATCTTGTAATGTGTTGCTACAACCTCGAGAAAAATGGTTTCCTCAAGCTTCGACTTCTTGGAGGAAATCACTACAGAAAGAATGAGAGATGTGTCTCTATATAGACTAATCTTTCTCTAGCATCTCAGTCACATGGGTCGCGGAGCTGTTGTCGTTTTCAAGTGACAGCTCCTCACAATTTGTCCACCCATGTGACCTTTCCTAAAATGCTATACAAACAGAGTTATCATTAAGCATAAGGCATTCTGGGTTCTTTCCAAAATTAGCTATAACAATTATAGTAGATGCAGACTTGTCATACTCTTGAATTGTCGAGCCTCGTCTTGTGATCTCTCAAGCTTCTGTCGTAGTCTTGCAGGTCTGCTACAATCTTTGACGAATTGCAGCAAATCTGTTTCTCGAACATCTAAACTGTCACGGGGGGTTTGACTGAGATAAAATCCCTAAATCAAATAATTCAGTGAGACAGTAACCCTTGCCGCCAAGTTTTCTGTCATAGGAATATTCAGTAGTTGACAGTATGAGCTCCCGCCAATGTTGCTGTCGGAACTCCAAACTTGCTGTCAAGTTTGAGAATGTTGATGTCCCCTGCTTCAGCCAATGTTGCTGTCAAATGAAAATTGTTGTCGTGACCTTGCAACATACAGTCTTCTTGTAACGTTACCATCAATGTATTGACAGTAATTTTATTATTGTTGTCGAACTGATGTATTCTCTTGAGACTTGAACATATCAATGAACTTCTTCCAAGATACATACTTATTACATTTCAGCAATTATTTGATTACAAGAACACACTCTGGCTGTGACAGTATGTTCTACTTAGCCTATACAAATAAACTAAGTACTAGTTAAGTTGTCTCTACGTTATCACCCATAAATCCTAACACTTTTTTATATTTGGATTCTGGATTGAGGAGTCTTGCTAGCTTGTAGTATAAATCCTAATTGATCTCCACGAAAAAAGGATTTTTGTTATTTCCAGACTTTCGATTGAAATGCTTTGCCAGCTTGTTGTTGTACCCTATTTTGGTAGTCCAATATATACAAGTATGCTTGATACTAAAGTATGATCATCAAAATCTTCAGGATTTTAAATAAATGAGAATCGTTAAATTTAATCCTAAATTTTTTTAAAAAAATAATATATTAAATAACTGAGATTCGAATCCCGTCAAAAACAATTTAAATTTAAAATTTATATTTTTAATTTTAAAAAGCTATTATTATCAATAATAATATATAAATAACATTATAATTTCATAAAAAAACTATTTTAATTAATATTAATTATTTAAACCAATTTCATTATTAAAATTAATTAACGTAATTGGATATATTAAGTTATAATTATAATAATAATTAGAAAAAAAAATAATGTTAAAAAATAATTAATATATATAAAAAAACCGATAAATCATACATATTATAAACTAGTATTACTAAATAAAAAGTACATGAATATTATAGTTCCACTGGAAAAAGAATAGGGGGCAAACAGGTTTCTGAGACCAAGTCCTACGTATTCACTAGGCATAATAAAATAGAAGCATATAAATCAAAAGGTGTCTATAAAAATGGATTATTCTCTGAGATATAAAGTTTAATCTCAATAGATGAATTAGCATGATAACCCGTGCAAGGCACGAGCCAAATTCTAATCCATACAATTTTTTTCGCAAATAGTCGATCATATTTTCTTGTCAATCTATTTCATGTGATTTGATTTATTTAAGATCAATAGTTGATAACCGTTCAATTTTGATATAATAATGAATTCTAAATTTTGAGTATTATATAGAGTCAATCATGAGATTAAGCCGCTAATGCTAATAAATGGGGTCCCGAGAAGATGATATAATTTAAGGACACATCTTTTCTAAAAACTAAAAAAATTTAAAATTACATAGAGACACAAAAAATGATATTTGGAACACATTTTGTTCAAGATAACACCAAAAATACTTTAAGATATAAGGAGTGCCGAAAAATAAATCCCATGTATGTGATTTTGATTTATAGTTGAGTACAAAATTCAAATTCACTTTGATATTTCAATTTCTCAGGGCCAATCTGAGTATCATATTTATAGCAGTACTCGTTGAATGTTAGAAGAATGACCGATAATAATGATACTAAGAGTTACTCATTATCAGCCAAAACTATTGCAACAATAATTTGTCGTTTAATCTATTTTCTTGCGGTAATTTTTAAAAGATTATCGATAATGATATGCAATATAGTTTGTTTCCATTAGCAATAGTAAACCAGAAAGAGGAGATAGATTGATCATTACATATGTGGTAGGAGATGTATTATGGCATCAACAACATAAACTGTTTTAATATTAGGAGAAATTAACTAAAATGTATGATGTATCCATACAAACTAATATGCGCTACAACACAAAAAAAATATTTATGTTTATACAGTCACTAATCGATCATTATGTTATAAGTAGTCATATATAATTTAACATCTTTGTTTAGTATATAAAATCTTGTTTATATTACTACATTATAATTCAACTAAGCATTTTTTTTTATTTAATTGATAACTCATATAGAGTCCAAATATAACATATCAGCTAATTCTGATTTTTTTTATATAGATATATATTATACCTAGTATCAATCATATTAAGGATCTGTTTGGTATTAATGTTTCAGACAGCAACAATAGTTTTTTTTTGAGAAAATTTGGTTCAAAACAGGTTAGTAAATCTAAAAGAAATTTTTCAACAACATTTTTTATAAAAAAAAACCTGTTTTAGGAAAAACATTAATTTTTCATAATGGAAAATTTTGTATACAACAATTTTAGGTAAAGACATCAAACCCCAATAATCACAAATTAAATAAATTTATTATAAGTTAATATAAAATAGGATATAAACAAAAACAAAAAAACATAATTTATTTGATGATTGTGAATTTAACTCCATTTGTATTTAGAGGTCATAAATTCAATTCCCTTGATAAGACCAAAGAATCATATCGTGTTTCCATATATTCTCTATCATAAGTCCTGGTTCGATGGTAGATAAACTCATGTTTTCTTGTATATCACGTGAATGCATATCTTATTTTCATTGAATATTCATAATATTGATAAAAATATTATTGTAATATAATTTTATAAAACTATCATTTTAATTTATAAACAAATTCTTTTTTCGATAATTATTTTCTTTTGTAGTTATTAAAACGCTCTTATCTTAAAATTTTAAAAGTAAAATTATTGTGATAGCATGACTTGCATTTTAATTATGATAATTTTATATACACGTATACTTATGAAATTATCACTATTATGATTATGAACTAATTAGGTATAAAAATTTCAATTGACATATCTCTCGTACAATAATCTTATACATATATTTTGAATGTCATTGTGTCAACACCATATTTTTTTAAATTATAATTATAATTTATCCAACATTTGTCAACAAATTCGATTAACATAGTATTGTCAAACTAATGTATTAAGATTTGTATTTATATGATTGAAAGCTGATTTACATATTTTTGATATATTTTATTAATAGTTGGAATATATGGTGTGATTGCAAGATTAGTTTTAAATTAAAAAGTAATGTATTTTATTTTAAAAAAAAATATTAATGATTGGAAGATATACAACTTATTTTTTAGGTATTTATAAAATATAATATCTTCAACTAAAAGTAAATGTGAAAAAGATTAATCAGTTAATTACCATTATTTATATTATAATATTATTTATTTTAATAATTAGGATAACCGTACGGAAAACCAAACCACCAAAATTTTTAATGTTTCGATTTTAATATAATAGTATGGATGCGTAATTGTCATTTTGTGTTAAATAACATAAATAACATTACATATTATTATATAATATTGCATATCATTAAAATGATATGTATAAAGTGAGTAGTTTAGAGATTTACTAAATAATACGAAAATTCATAACAAATTTATAAGTTTTTGAATGGGTTGAAATTTTGATAATTTTAACTTAAGTAAATCTAAAAAAAAAGTAAAAAATTATAGGAAGCGTGATTTTTTTTTTTTACATGTGATTGATGATTTTAAAAATGGTACCAAAATTGGATGTGGTGTAGTGGTTGTGTATGCGAACATTAGCCACTTGTATCTTGAAGGTCATGAGTTCAATTTAACTTAAGTAAATCTCAAAAAAATATTAAAATTATAGGAAGTGACTTTTTATGTACATGTGTTCGATGATTTTCAAAAAGGTACCAAAAAATTGATGTGAGATAGTGGTTCCAAAAAATCGAGTTTTTAAGGTCTAACGAAAATCGGGCATTACGACGGCTATAACTCGGATAATTCCAAAATCAAAACCCTCCAATTATAATACCATCCACTCCAAATCACACATACATGTTATTTATCCTTGAACTAAGACCAAGCAATGTCTTTCCGTTCATATAAACTATATTATTATCTCATAAAACCCACACATAGATCTAGTACTCTAAATATGCATAACATCACTAAAACTCATCCAAACTCCATGATTCATCAAAGGGGGTTCAAGGATTATACCTTTATTTGAAGCTTAAGAATGATATTAAGGCCTCACAAGTCTTGAACCTTGCTTAGAACATCCTTTGGAAGCCATAAAATCAAGAAAACAAAACATGAAAAATCATGAGTTACTATTCATCATCAATTTCATGATTTTATAACTCTTGAATGGAATGGATTTTGAAGCTAAGATTCATAGGACATCTTAGTTATGAATTATAGAACTCACCTAATTAATATGAGAATTGTTGAATGGTGGGAGCTTGGGTTTTGATTTCCAAAAAGAGCAAGAAGCCGAGAGCTCCATTCCTTGGTGTTCTTGGTTGCTTGCTTTCTTTTGCTTTATGACTTATGCTTGTATAATTGGTAGATATTTCTAATATATGGATGCATCTATTTTTAATACAAGTGTTGCCCATCCATTGGTCCAAGTGTTGGCCATATGTTAAACAACTCCATTTTGGCAAAAATGCAAACACACCATTACAATGTTAGTTGACTTATCCTTTGGTCACCTTAGTTCCTTGTCTCCACCCACTTGCACATGCTCATCCCTTGGTTCTCTGCTTGTTTCTTTGTCCGGTTATTACTCAATTTCATTGCTCGTTTGTAAGAATATCTCAAGGATTTCTAGGTAGGGTTTTACCGGAAACCTTCTTAATATTTCTATAATCATTCTTACTTCTTTTCTATAATCTTGGATTCCAACTTTCTCGAATCTTTTTAAATAAATCTTTAAATTATTCCGTATCTTGGGAATCTCGGGAAAAATAAAAGTGCCGTTTTTCAGAATCCGAAAGCTTTTACATACACTCTTTTTCTTTCCGGAGCGATAATACGAACTCAGAATTTCGTTCCGGGTACTTCTATATAGCGTCATCCAATAATATTCCTAATTCCTCCAAAATCACTATTCATCCTTTTTCTTTACTCATCCTCTTAGGGTTGTACAATTGTCCTTGATCTCTTTCGATCGTTCCTTAACCTTTTTACGAAACCACTGGACCAATAACAGATATCGATTTGGATGACATAAGGATGATCTTCCCCTTTAGGATTATCAAATCTTAATTCCCTAGGAGATAGATAATTCTTATCTAAAGTGTTAACCAATAGTATTCTTTATGGCATATAAACATTTGAATCCAAATCTATTCCCTTCATTCATTATTCCAATCATTACATCGTAGTCGTAGTCACTATTCACCATTACCTCAGTACATAATAAAAAGTTTTAATTATATCCAAAATTTGGGGTTCTTACAGTCTCCCCTCCGTAAAAGGATTCCGTCCCGGAATCAGGTAGGAAGTAAAGAGTCGTTTTCCTGTCGTTCACTTTTTAGCTTCCCGGTCAATTCTTAGTCGTTCTACCCTTTCTCAGCATATCTCCTAGTGCTACAATCCATACTTTATCCTTTTTCCATCAACGTTGCTACTTTTCGTACAACACACTATCCGAGTTATACTCTTACTCAGTCTTATCCTTATTGATACCTGCAGTAACATTGGTATCACTATCACCCTGCGAATTCGGAGGTAACCTCGCTCGTACTGTGCATTTCCTGATCGCTTTAATCTTTGCAATTTCGATCAATATAGAGAAGTGGAAAGATTTATTGAGAGATCACTATGATCAATTGAACATTTGTTATATTGCATAGTTAGTACAGAAGGGGGCCAGCCTTTAGTACTTGACAAGCAATTAAACAAGTTATGGTATTCCACTTAGACTTCTATCACATAGACAGATAGTCACGTAGCAGTACCTCCCCTCCTTAAAGGGTTGTTCTTCTCAATTCATAAAGAAGATGAATAAAAGAGAAGAAAAGAAAAGAATTCTAAAGGATTATAGAAAGTTTTCATGATTGTAAAATATCATACTCAAAATATACCTCTGAACTATAGAGGTTCATCAAAGAAGAAAATAATTATAATTATATCCAATACTATTTGATCGCAACCTCATGTGTCAACATATCTTGCTGCTTTGTCCACTATTCTATGGACTTATACTATGGTTCAACCTTAACAATGCTCACTTTTAAGAAATCTTTCAACCTCTCAGGTTAAATATTAGTTTCTCGCTTGACACCATTGTTATTGACATTCCATGTCATGTTACTAGCTCTTTCATATTCATAACAATAACACTATCAGGTGGTCATCCCAAAGGTTTGTTAGAAAACCCATTTATCAATCCATTCATAACATTCCTTGCTTCACATTCCATAGTTGCTTTCCCCAGCCTTTTCTTTATCAATCACATCCTTATTATATCTGATTCTTATTCACTTCTATTATTTACCTCCACCGTCATCTCTTTATTGAGGCATCTTTTTGCACTGGGCACCTCCTTATTGGTATCCCGTCACATTTACTCCATAATCATCACATTATTTCAATTTAAAACCTCCGAAATGAATCTGGCTGATTTCTTTAACTTAGATCCAATATAATCTTCTTCTGCCAAACTTATTTCTCATCACTTGTTCTTTTCTACCCGTGATTTTCCACAGGTTGTTCTTCGTAAGTCAGACCAGGTCGTATATCTACCTGCTCGTACTCTTATCATCTGTCGGGCATCTGCATTTTACTGGAGTAGCCTTGCCACATGAAACACGTTACGAACATATTATGAGTTTTGGGGGTGGAGCTGGCTCGAATGCCATCTTCCGAATACTTTCAAACTCTTAGATGGCCCAATAATTCTCGGGCTCAACTGCCCTTCTTCTCTTCAAGTCTCATTAATTCTTTCCACGAGAATACCTTTAGCATCATGAATCATCAACCTCCTATTCTCTATCTTGTTTGCGCAGAAATACACTAACACAAACTTGCTTATCATTCATCAACATGCCATTTAGTTTATCAATAGCAGCACTTTCTTTATCTTTACGTTGTCATCTACTTTCTTAGAAGAATCACTATCGCTTATTGTTTACGTAGTGCGTTAATAGCTAACCATACGGGTTTCAAATCCTTTAGGGAGACAAGGTAATCCCTATTCCTTATCCATAAGGAACACTTCCTGAACTTGATGTAAATATTACATGAAGTAGATAAAATTGCAGAAGAGTTTCAAGCATCGCAGCTATGTCCGGTTGATGGAACTATCACTCATGCATCTTCCATAAAAGACTGGAAACTTAACGGTTTACTTCGTCAATTTTGTATCATGGTCCTGGTTTGCCTCAGAACGGGACCTTCTAAGGTGTGTAGTTCGCTTACGACGATATCGGGAATCGAATCTTTACTTAAACTATTATTACCGTCGATTCTTGCACAGTCATCAGAAGGAATGTAATTTCCTCCACTCCGATATGACCTTCAAGGTCCTTCTAAATATCATTCTGTTTCTTTGGTATGAACATTTGTAATTATTCCTCTATACTTAGACTGTCGGCCACCTCATTGGCCTTTCCTGATAATAATAATTTCTTGTAATCCATGTTCTCTGGATACATTCCAATTCAAAATTTTCTACCTTATTCTCATCACTGTTGGGTGAAAGCATTCTCCCTTAAGCTCTGCTGAAGGAGAAAAAATATAACTATCAGTCTTTTTCCATAAGTCATTGCTTCCACCTTCCCGTGGGAACTTTATCAAAGTTACCCTCAATCATACCTAGGATATTTGTTTTCTTAGTTCTTTCTTGTTCTAGGATAATCTCAACCTTTATAGGTTCAATCCATACTTCCTCAGGGTTTCATACATGCCTCATCTGGCATTATTGTTACTATGTCATACATTCCTTACCAAATTTCCATTTTGAAGTTCGAAATATTACCTTTTTCCTTGTAAGGTTTCTTAGGTCATCCTCATCATTCCTCCTGTATTATTTTTTTTTGGTACAGGGTATATCAAAACGTCATTGATCAATACTCTAATAATTCTATCTATGTTCTTTCCAGAACTCTTTTTAATAATCCTTACCGGTCATTGTTGCCTTAGAAAGTCCAACTCATATCATCTGAATTCACAATGTCTTTATTAGGGTTAATGCCATCCCTTGTGCATTCCTCAGGGTTTGTTTTAATTTATGGATATCCTATCCTTAATTCAACTGCCAGGGAATTCTTGCATCCTATAATTGGCAATCAGATCATGTATCCTTAATAAGGGTCTCTTTTCAACTGTTCTCATTTGATAATCGATTGGTAACTTAATACCACCCTCTTCTTTCAGATAGTTGTCAGCCTATTTGGCCTTCCAAAAGGCAACGTATGCCTATCTGTTCTTTTACAGAACTTGGTAATGGTAGCAAGGATGTTTTGGAAGATATTGGTCGAGTTCAACGTGAATCTCTTAGTACTTATCGTTCTTCTCAAAGGTTCTTGCCTTAGACAAAATTTCTACAGCATACTGATCCATCTCTGACCATTTCTATACTCTCTTCATAAACCTTCATTGTTTACTTCCCTTAGTCATAATATATTCATGGTATTTATAATACCCTAACATCATACATCTCAAGTCATTATACTTCCATTTTTTTTTACTCGTAATCTTGGGCAATCATATACACATGAATCACTTTAGTACGGTGACCCCATTCCAAAAAGTCTAGTAAATTCCCAATCCAAACATGGGTTGCAAAGGGTTCAGTAGAAGATTCCTACGATCTCATTAATGTTTCTTTTGTATCAGAAGCCCTTGCAGTCGGTGCTTACTTAGAAGCAACCCTGCTTTGTCCTTTCATTGCTGGTCTAGTCACTTGATAATCCTTTGTGGCTTGGCCTCAACTGGCCACACTATAATAAAAATATATGATTTTAGGGGTTGACTAATTAGCATTACTTTTCTAGAAATTGCTGGCATAGTGCCTTCTACTTTGATACCTTTCTACCTTTCCAAAACTTTACTTCATATAAGTCTTAATCGACTACTCGGCCGGTCTCCGGCCACCTTTCCTCTACTTTTATCTTTTCAACTATTCTTATCAATCCTGCGTGCCACGCAAGTTTACCATTCCTGGCATAACAGCCTTTTCACTTAAGTCAATCCCGGAGTTTCTTAGTCCGGCTGGTTTCTTACTTACATTTCCTGTTTCCGTCCAATCTTACTTCATCATTTTATCTCTACCATCGATTGTAATACTTAGGGTCCGTCTACTAACCCATATGACGGCAACCTTACCCAATCCACAGGGTTCGTTCCAGTTCCCATTCTCTTTAATGATGTTCTCTGATAATCAGAAAGACAAGGTTTGCCAAAATTTGCCGAATTCCTTTCCAGACTCAGGGAAATTCTGGTCAATCTATCCATCTGCTGGTAACATTTAAGGAGACCAGTTTCGGAGCCTGAAGAATAATTCTATGAACCTCCAAGCAAGTAGAATCATAAGCAGTCATAGTTAACGAAATAATCATCATCAGATTGGAAGTTCAACCACTGGAGAGGAACCAATTATATACGTCCCTTAGAAGGGAATCAACCGTGTCAAACTGAAACCTGTCACAACATCCTAATACCTATACATCCTGATATTCAATATTACCAAATGTCAGTCTACCTGACTACTAGTCTAAGAAGGAACATTTCTGTCGGAGTTGGTTGTTCCACAAAATTGGCACTACTAAGGCCATCCGATCTGGTGGACCGTGCTGTCCGAATGCATCCGCAAGTACTTTGTCGTGATGCACAAGCACACATCCTAATCTTTTATGCGAAGCATCGTTGGAAGCACAAAGTCTCCTTTTTTCATTAAACAATGCAAACTCTTGGTCATTACCAATTTCATCTTTTAGCTCCAGGAAGATTTTCTCATGTTTTTTTTTATTCTCTTTAACTGCTGATCGTATTACTTGATCCATTATAATTCCGCGTCGGAGTAAACTTAAGGTAACTACTATAATCCATTCAAAGAAAAGAAGGAATTTAATATTCCTTTGAATCACATGCATCTAACATTTCTGGTTCATCATTTCACTTAGTTGAAATAACCCTATACTCAGTCGTTGACAGTAGTCTCATCACGAGTTCATCTTGACTCACTGATCTTATCTTCCGGTAGGTTCTGAGATCATTGTCTTGCTTATTACTTCCTTATATAACTTTATCCAATCATGTTGTCACTTCCCAATGTATTTACTTTCTAACTGATTCATTCATAAAATGAACATTTCCCTGAATAAAACCACCTCATTAACCTCAATTTGGTTCCATAAATTACAACCTATGACATCTGCCTTCTCATGGCGAATTATTACTGACAATATTCATACTAATTCGTTTATCAAATGATATGGCACTTACTACCTCCTTCTCAACTATTCCTAGGGACTCTGCTCCTCGTCTTATATCGCTGTCTTTGCTAATCATACATCCCTCTATCTCTTTCTTCGTTAATATGAAAGTCTCTAAGGATTATCATTTATTTTCGTATAAGATCTCGAGTAATTCTTCCCATCCATCTCACTTGCTGGTACATCATCCAGTAGTCCGGCTACGAGTCCAACATGAATCTTCAGTTCTCTTGCTAATAGCTCAGTTCGTTATGTTCACTTTTCTGAGCACCATATCTTAATCATCACAGCCTTTCTGGCTGCAGCCCTCATTCCTCGAGGGTAAGCTCCTTATCCTAACAGGATTTTCCTTATCTACCGGAACCTCTTCCGGGTCTCCAGTAGGGTACTCTATCGAATTTACCCGCTGATCTTCAGCATATAATAAAGCATCATCGTGCTGCTGCTCGTATGCCTCAAGGTCTGTTGCCTTCCTCGTCGATACGATATCGAGCTAAGTTACTATCATGATACTTAAGAGTTCCCATAAGGGTTTTATATGTCATTACTACATTAAGTAGTCCGACTATGAACTTGGCAAGAGTTCTTATTATCTTAGTGAATTCATTTGTTTTAACGTCGCCTCATCTCTAGGGTTTATAACGTACGCTCTGATACCACTTCTGTAACACCCCCAGATCCGGGGTCCGGGATCCGGTCGTTACGGTCTCCAATTCTGTCCACAATACTTGAACTTACCTCAACATAAAACAAATTACATCTTTATGACCAAACATAACAATATAAAACACACCCGTTATAGTCCCAGAGATGAAATCAGAGTAACAACCAAATTTTATTAATCAGAATATGAGTTCTTACAATCCAAAAAAATTTCAATATGAATACATACTCTTTGCCATCCATTATCATAAGTCATACTAGACCAGGTACTTGGTACTGAAAGAATAAATCTATCCTACCAATAACTTTCTCTTTGGCTCTGGTAGTCTCATCGTCCTCGCCAGCGTCGAGTGCGCCTTGTGTGAGTCATCTGGTCTAGCTGTTGTTGTGATATAATAATAAAGCAAGGGTGAGCAATAGCCCACCAACAATAATATTTAACTGAACGATAATATATAACAGTTCAAAGGTATCTTACAAACCATATGCCATGCATCTATGAAAATGATGCCAGTATAATATGAACGATGAAGTTACAAGGTAACTTAAAGTATTTATTTTGTGGAAATATCTGCTAAGTCAAAATACGCAAGATATTATCATTTATCATATAAAGAGGAACTTGCAAGGAAAATATTGCAATTCTAGTTATTAACATTTTTCGAAGTCCTACAACCTGAAAGAAGTCTCTTCGATACGTGTTGCGGAAGACACCGTCAACCTGAAAGAAGTCTCTTCGATACGTGTTGCATGGAATTCCCAATTTGGGAGATGAACCAATACTGGAGTCGTCACGCGCCAGCTGTCCCACTCCCTGATGATCAGTCAGGGATGGTACAGCCCAATATAGTTTACTACCGGTAGAAGGAAGAACTGACGGCTCCACTTGTAGATTGCCTTTAATAGTAACTCCCTGGCCAATAGTTAGGCCTTGTGATGGACCGCGCGACTCGGCCTCTTACACACAACTCCTAGTTCGAATTAATCCACAGTATTGAAACATAGAGTTTGTCCTCCCTTCCCCAAGCGAAATACTTGTTGATAGGACTCCACAAAGTAGTCGTATCTAGTTGGAAAGGAAAATTCACCAGCATTTCCCAAGCTTTTGCTTGTTAATGGATATCAACTTGTTCCCACAGTCTTACCCCTCGAATGATGAGAAGGTACACACAGACTTAATGAGTCCATAGCAACCAAGTTGCGAGTGAAAAGGATAAATTATGAGATTTATGACCGGGAAGTCTACAAGATAAATAACATTGCTCAAGTAGGTTCCCCTATAACATGGAAGTTTGAGCGAGCATTTAAATCCTTTAAGGTAGATTTAAATGAAAAATAAAGAGTTGGGAACCTTTCCTTGATAAAATAGTCGTAAAAAGACTCCGAAATATTTTACATAATATTTGGAGGTGAAAGATAATCTCCAAATAATATAATCATTTTAAAAAGAATTTAAAAGAATTAAATAAATATTCCAACAAATATTTATTAACTCAATAATAATTACGGAATAATATTAAATCATAATATTGCTCGTAAGTAATCCTCGAATGGATATATAGAATTATTTACTAAATAAATCACTCCTTAAATGAATATTCAAAATCATATTCATTAATAATTGACTCCAATAAATATTTAATATAATATTCAATAAATAAGTCAAACCTTAAATGAATATTTGAAAATAATATTCATTTAATAGTTAATCTTCTAAATGAATATCCAAATAACATTCATTTATTAAATAATCTTCTAAATGAATATCCAAATAATATTCATTTAGTAATCAAAACTTTAAAGGAATATTCGAAATAATATCCCTTAAGTAATTAGAACTTCCAATGAATATTTTAAAATAATAATCATTAAGTATATAAACCTTAAATGAATATTCGAAAGTAATATTCATTTAATAACTAACATTCTAACGAATATCAAAATAATATTCATTAAATAATCAACTCTAAATGAATATTCGAAACTAACATTCATTTAATATCTCTCGACTGAGATAATACTCGAATAACATTTCTCAGATAAATAATAATCTGTCGTTGGAATCCCTCCGGGTTTCAACGACTATTTATATCTCAAAATACCGACTCCCGGTCTATATTTAAGAGTGAATATTATCTGCCCTTCGCTAAGGGTCTTACCAAAATATCCGGCTTATACTGATAATTCGTATCTAGTCTATAAGCCAATGGCAGTTCAGGGAACAAGTATCACAACAACCAGAGTCACAATATAATTGGAAACAGGCATGCATGCGATGGCATATGTAAAACAGAAATCATATACATATATTATCACAACAACAGGTTCAAAGGTTTGAACACTTGCCTGGTACTCAGGTGTGGGTAGAGATAGCGTGTCATGGGTCTGCTCGATGATCTATAAACAATCAGAACATTCGAGATTAACCACTTAACACCTTTTAAAAGTCTAAGTATAAACTTCACTTAAGTCGAAACACGTTTTTGAATTATCTCGTTATACACCTTTTAGTGTAACTCTTTTTATTACTGATACGATCCGACATTTATTCGTTATTACGACATGTCATCATACCCACACTCGGTATATACTTAGGTCGTATAAGTTCTAAAGTCAATCGATTACGAACCGAGATTATACCTCGAGTTTTATCGTTCGTTTTCTAAGTGTTTTACCAAAGTTATAACCAAGCGGGTTTTTAGGGGTTCGTTCGCGTTTAACTTCGATTCCAACATTTTTTATAAAATTGGAAAACGATCCGTTTCACATGAGGTTTTCTCTCACACCTTCCTTTTTACCTCTAGTATTTAATTACCAAGATTCGCCACTGACTTACGTACTTTACGAGGGTTCAATTTCAGTTACGAATTCTCGTTTACGGTTTCGAACTACTTTTCGTAATTTAACCATAACTCCTAAACCGTAAGTCGGAATGTTTCGATTCTCGCTCCAAAACGCTCTATGGCTCGAGATCTACAAAGACCAGTCATAATATCACCAAGGTCAGGAATTTATATCAACTGTTATGATCGAGTTTTTAAGGTCTAACGAAAATCGGGCATTACGACGGCTATAACTCGGATAATTCCAAAATCAAAACCCTCCAATTATAATACCATCCACTCCAAATCACACATACATGTTATTTATCCTTGAACTAAGACCAAGAAATGTCTTTCCGTTCATATAAACTATATTATTATCTCATAAAACCCACACATAGATCTAGTACTCTAAATATGCATAACATCACTAAAACTCATCCAAACTCCATGATTCATCAAAGGGGGTTCAAGGATTATACCTTTATTTGAAGCTTAAGAATGATATTAAGGCCTCACAAGTCTTGAACCTTGCTTAGAACATCCTTTGGAAGCCATAAAATCAAGAAAACAAAACATGAAAAATCATGAGTTACTATTCATCATCAACTTCATGATTTTATAACTCTTGAATGGAATGGATTTTGAAGCTAAGATTCATAGGACATCTTAGTTATGAATTATAGAACTCACCTAATTAATATGAGAATTGTTGAATGGTGGGAGCTTGGGTTTTGATTTCCAAAAAGAGCAAAAAGCGAGAGCTCCATTCCTTGGTGTTCTTGGTTGCTTGCTTTCTTTTGCTTTATGACTTATGCTTGTATAATTGGTAGATATTTCTAATATATGGATGCATCTATTTTTAATACAAGTGTTGCCCATCCATTGGTCCAAGTGTTGGCCATATGTTAAACAACTCCATTTTGGCAAAAATGCAAACACACCATTACAATGTTAGTTGACTTATCCTTTGGTCACCTTAGTTCCTTGTCTCCACCCACTTGCACATGCTCATCCCTTGGTTCTCTGCTTGTTTCTTTGTCCGGTTATTACTCAATTTCATTGCTCGTTTGTAAGAATATCTCAAGGATTTCTAGGTAGGGTTTTACCGGAAACCTTCTTAATATTTCTATAATCATTCTTACTTCTTTTCTATAATCTTGGATTCCAACTTTCTCGAATCTTTTTAAATAAATCTTTAAATTATTCCGTATCTTGGGAATCTCGGGAAAAATAAAAGTGCCGTTTTTCAGAATCCGAAAGCTTTTACATACACTCTTTTTCTTTCCGGAGCGATAATACGAACTCAGAATTTCGTTCCGGGTACTTCTATATAGCGTCATCCAATAATATTCCTAAATCCTCCAAAATCACTATTCATCCTTTTTCTTTACTCATCCTCTTAGGGTTGTACAATTGTCCCTGATCTCTTTCGATCATTCCTTAACCTTTTTACGAAACCACTGGACCAATAACAGATATCGATTTGGATGACATAAGGATGATCTTCCCCTTTAGGATTATCAAATCTTAATTCCCTAGGAGATAGATAATTCTTATCTAAAGTGTTAACCAATAGTATTCTTTATGGCATATAAACATTTGAATCCAAATCTATTCCCTTCATTCATTATTCCAATCATTACATCGTAGTCGTAATCACTATTCACCGTTACCTCAGTACATAATAAAAAGTTTTAATTATATCCAAAATTTGGGGTTCTTACAAAACACCCCTGACATTTCTAAACACAAATTTTTAAGTTGAGCTCATATGATAGAGGTTCTTATAATCTCCTCGTATGAAGAAGAATCACATGAAAATATGCATTTTTGAACGTTTTGGAGGCGAAATACCTCATTTCAAGCTGGTTTTCAAACCAGACCTTGTTTCAAACAAGGTCATTTTTTCAACTTCTTGGAATCACTAAGGAACCTATATGTGCTTGTAGAGGACCTTGCAAGGGTCTCAAATCTCAAATTTGAGGGAAAACGGAGCATTTGAGCGTTCTGGAGCCAAATGAAATCACCTAGGGGCTCAGGTGTTCACAACACCTGAGCCATTTTTTGCCCCAGGAGACCTGGTCGGCCACCCCTGGTCGGCTGGGCCCAATTTTTTTTTTTGAATTTTGGCAAAATTTTGAATAGTTGACTTTGACCTTTGACTTTTGACCTTGACTTTGACCAAAGCCAAATCTTGTCTTAAACTCCCCTCCTTGTTTCTAGAGTGAGTTTACAACACCATTGTTGATTTTGTGATCCTTGATCTCAAATGTGACGCCCCCAGATCCGGGGTCGGAGATCTAGGTGCTCACGGTCCATTTTCCATTAATAACATACCTGTTCTTGCACATAATATATATAACACAGCCATCGACCCCACAATAAACTCACACCGCACACACACACACACAGGTTAGAGCCTCAGAAACGTCACAACATTGATTAAGCAGAAATAAAATTATCAGAGTTATTACAGACCGAATTGAATAGTATTTATGCTACTAGCAACACTTCGATATGAAGCGAAGTTGGCGGCTTGAAAGTTTGTTACGATACACTGCCTTGCACAGGTCATACTGATAAATAAAACGAACTAACAAAAGCTGGCAACCAATCCGGATAATGGGGCCTACCGGTGGAATCTCAACTGCTGGCTCGGGTCTAGTCACCTGCTTTCGAGCAGTCTGTCTGGGTCTTGCCATTTCGCTTAGCTGTTGTGTTTGTAAAATTTGAAAACATGCAAGAGTGAGCAACTATAGCTCAGCAAGAAATATATGTATAAGGTAAGCAATATAGCATTTCATATGATTGGCAATTATTAAACTTGTTTGTATCAACCAGAGATAAAATCACTTGTCATTGTTGTTAAATCTCGAAGGTGCAACAATATGTGCCCTTGTTTTCAAAATAAACTTGCAGTTCTAGATACTACATTGAGTCAACATCTTTCTCATCAAAATAGAACAATATCAGCAACTTGGCACAAAAGCCTAAGAAGCAGTGTCAAAGCATTTTTCCAAAATGGAGGAATGGGACTTAAAGAAAACATAAAAATCTGACAAGGATTGACGATGATCAGTCGCCACATCCAAGTCCAATAATCCGCGGGTCTTCTCTACCGGTAGAAGGATAGAAACTACATCCGTAACTATCCCTCGGGTGAAAACTACATCCGTAATCACCCTCGATGAAAACTACATCCGTAATCATCCTTCGGCAACACCTGGGCCGGAATAATAATTGATGGACCGCCTGGCTCACGGCCGCTTACACATCCCGGGAATCGTTCGTCAATGGTTCCCACACCTGCCAGAGTCCCTTTTTCTTTTTCTTTTAAAACTTGATTTTGATTGAAAATAGAGTAATTGAGGTTCGACCTCAGTCGACCGATGATTCTTGAAATCATACAAGAAGTAGAACCTGACCGGGGGTTTTCAAAAATGTTTTGAGTTCGAATGAGTTCGAGTTTGAAAGTATTAAAAAGTATCTTGGATTAACTTTGTCTTTAAATAATGAACAATAATAGATAATATTTTAAGATTTAATATTAATAATTAATAAAATAATTATTCGATAAAATAAACTTTTAATCCAAGATAGGGTTTCGAGTATTTACGAAGATATGAACATAATACTTGAGTATACGATACTCCCCGAATGACCCTTCGGGTTTTCGCAATCTAGATATGATATAATAATATACCGCTCCCCGGTCAATAGTATATACGGACCGCTACGACCTCTATTGCTAGAGTCGTTGTCCGAAGAAAACATTTCAATCTAAGTTCAAGGGGTACAAGCATATATGTACTTATACAATCTCAATTGCATCAATACTTCGATAAACATAGCATTTGATATAATTGAAAACTACAAACACAATAGTGAAAGTCCTTGTATATGGATAAGTTTTGAAAAGTAAACTTGCCTTGGTTTGGTTGGGGTGGTCGAGCGTGCGGAGTCGAGCGATCTATACATAAGCAATAACCGCTCGTTAGTACCTTAATCAATATCTCTTTAATTACGGGGTTTTAGGGGGTACGAAATTAACTTAAGGACTTCGTCTTATGACTCCCTAGCCCCACTATAGGTTCATGTCATCACTCGATTACGCTCGTCACTTATTCGACTTAATTTAGTTACCACATTCGAATCATAACCATTACCCTAGAATTATGCTCCAATAATCGACTTTTTCCCTTGCGCGAAATTTACTCTAGCATTTTTATAAAATCCAAAAATTCGTATTTTAATCCAATTCTTTTTGGGTGGTATTCATCACTGCATTCCCTAACTTCTCAAATTTTTACATGATCCCACATATATTTTTAGGGGTTTAAACAAGGTTCACAAGGGGGTCACTTAGTACAGTCCGGAATCCAGAAACACAATTCACTCCTCCGGCCATAACTTAAAATCTATACATCACCTAGCCATAAACCTTACATTTCCAGAAACTACACTCAATTATCTTTCCAACAATATATGGTAGGACATCAGGGGACAACATTTGGAGGTTCAAAACCGTGTTACAAGACAGGTCAATGCTCCTGGAAAAACTCAGCAAGCACATACTACTTAGATCAACCATTTTTCACAATTCCACAACACAACCAACAATTAATACACTTAGTTCATGGTTCTTAACACTCATGGAGATATATATATTATCCATAATCATAAAAGTCACAATCTCAACATCAAAACTCAAGATCCATGTCATCCAATACTTATACAACCAAGATTAGCTCATATATACATGGATCTACTACCAAACATTATAAATACTACATAACCAAGGGGGTTTGTGATTTTTATACCTTCTTGAGCACCTAGGAGCCTTGGATAAGCTTTACACAACTCAACAACACCTTGAATGGTCTCCTACAACACTTACAATCCAAGATCTAAAAGAAAATCAAACATGGTTACTATTCACCCAAGCTTTAACAATTTGTAACTTGAATTTGGGTGGATGAAATGGCTTGAAATTACTAACATACCTTGTCTATATGATGGAGATGGCCTAGGATTTATGTTGTGATTTATGAGTGATGGGAAAGGGGGAAGAAGAATTTTTCTTCTTCACTTTCTTCTTTGGCCGAGAGCAAATAACAAGGGGGGGAGTGTTTGTGTTTTTGTGTTTTGTGTGTTGTGTTGGTAGAATAATTGAGGTTAAGTGTTGGGTGATACATATAATGTATGTATAGGCAAGTACTAGCAAGGCATGGGCATGTGTACTACTTGTCTCTCTTTTTGAAAAAAGCAAGTAACTAGTTACTATTCCTCTACCACTTTGCTAACTAGTTTGCTTGATTTCTAACCACTTGGTTGCATGGGACTTGCATGCAATACTACTCCTTGTATCATTATTCTTCCACCAATGCTTGTCATTTAATCTTTAATTCGTATCGTATCTTAATTAATCTCTCGTAATAATATTTTGTCGCGTAGAGATTTCCCCTATAATTTCTTAAGTACTAATTGTGTAAATTCCTTGAATGTCCATAATTCCTCGTCATAATTCTTAATAAATCCTTTAATACTCTAACCATTCTCAAATCCCAAGTTTTATAAATCTTACTAACGATAAGACTCCTGCCTTCACAATCTTTCTTTTTATCTTACATAATAAATGCAACAACGCAGTTTCTCAGACAATCAATTCTATTAATCAACAGGGATGACTAGAAAGGTTCCATATTGACAATGTCACAAGATATTAAATAAAAGGAAATATTACCAAAAATTAGGGTTCTTACAGCCTCCCCTCCTTAAAAGGATTCCGTCCCGGAATCAGGTTGAAAACAGTTGGGGGTGCTTTTCACGCATCGCGCTCTCTAGTTCCCATGTTGATTCTTCGACATTCTGATTCCTCCACAAAACTCTCACTAATTTGACAACCTTGTTCCTCAGCACCTTTTCCTTTCTATCCATGATTTCTACAGGTTGCTCTACATATGTTAAGTCTGGTTGCAGATCCACTTAATCATGTTCTATCACATGTCGGAAGTCGGTATGGTATGGTCGTAGCATGGACACATGGAACACATTATGTACTTGCTGTAAGCTCGGGGGTAAAGCCAATTCATAGGCTAACTTCCCAACTCGTTTCAAGATCTCAAAAGGTCCAATAAATCTCGGGCTTAGTTTTCCCTTCTTACCAAATCTCATCAATCCTTTCCACGGTGATACCTTCAACATCACAAACTCTCCTACCTCATATTCTTTGTCCTTACGGGTCTGGTCCGCATACTTCTTCTGTCTGTCTTGGGCCGCTACCAGCCGTCCTCTTATGAGTTCGATAGTTTTTCTTGTCTGTTGGACCAGTTCAGGTCTTAAAATCTTCCGCTCTCCAACCTCTTCCCAACACAAGGGAGACCGACATCTTCGTCCGTATAAAGCATCATATGGGGGCATGCCTATACTCGCATGGTAACTGTTGTTGTAGGAAAATTCGATCAACGGCAAGTGGTCATCCCAACTTCCCTTAAAATCAATGGCACATACCCTCAACATGTCCTCGATGGTCTGGATGGTTCTCTCACTCTGTCCGTCTGTTTGGGGATGGTATGCAGTACTCATGTTTAACTTGGTCCCCACACAATCCTGAAAACTTCTCCAGAACCTGGAGTTGAATCTTGGGTCTCTATCTGATACAATGCTCACAGGAACCCCATGCCTAACCACAATCTCCTTTAAGTAAATATCTGCCAGCTTGTCGACAGTATATCTCTCGTTGATTGGAAGAAAATGTGCTGACTTGGTCAACCTATCGATAATTACCCAAATGGAATCATGATTAGTCTTGGTCCTTGGTAATCCGACCACAAAGTCCATCGCAATTTGCTCCCACTTCCACTCGGGTATCTCTAAGGGTTGCAACAATCCACTGGGCCTCTGGTGTTCGGCCTTCACTCTTTGACATGTCAAGCATTTACTTACCCACTCTGCCACGTCCTTCTTCATATTTGGCCACCAATAGTATTCTCTTAAATCTCTATACATCTTAGTGCCTCCAGGGTGAATTGAGTACCTTGAACTATGAGCCTCTTGCAAAATCTCGTCCTTTAATTCTTGAACGTTCGGGATCCATATCCTAGATGCGTACCTCATAATTCCATTCCCGTCCTTCTCACACTTAATTTCCTCGCCAGTCAAAATTTTCTCTATCGAATTCTTTTCTTCTTCTATCTTCTTTTCCTGGCATAACTTAATCTTTTCCAATAGCGGTGGTTGGACTTTTATTTCCATTAGACTCTCTTGTCCAATTCCTGGTAACCTCACCTCAATCTCCAGTTTCTCGAGGTCCTTGATCAATTCGTCCACTGACGTTATCATTTTAAGCTTCTCCTTTCGGCTAAGTGCATCGGCCACTACGTTGGCCTTTCCTGGATGATAATGAATCTCACAATCATAATCCTTGATTAGCTCTAACCATCTCCTCTGCCTCATGTTTAACTCTTTCTGAGTGAATATGTACTTTAAGCTCTTGTGATCTGTGTAGATTTCACACTTTTCTCCGTAAAGATAATGTCTCCAAATCTTCAAAGCAAAAACTATCGCTGCTAATTCCAAATCATGGGTGGGGTATCTTATCTCATATTCCTTAAGTTGTCTGGACGCATACGCAATCACCTTACCATGCTGCATAAGCACACACCCTAAACCTTTATGGGATGCATCGCTATAAATCACAAAATCTCCCTTATCATCAGGTAGGGCTAGTACTGGTGCTGTCACCAACCTCTTCTTCAACTCTTGGAAGCCCTCTTCGCATTTCTCAGTCCACACAAACTTCTCGGTCTTGCGAGTTAGTCGGGTCAAAGGGGCTGCTATCTTGGCAAAGTCTTGGACAAATCTCCTATAGTAGCCAGCCAGTCCTATGAAACTTCTCACCTCTGTCGGAGTGGTTGGTCTCTCCCAATTTGATACAGCCTCTATTTTGGCTGGGTCCACTAGAATGCCTTGTTCGCTAATCACATGCCCTAAAAACTGAACTTCCTTCAACCAAAATTCACACTTCGAGAACTTAGCGTACAACTTTTCTTCTCTCAATGCTCCCAATACAATCCTCAAGTGCTCTGCATGTTCCTCCTTCGTCTTGGAATAAATCAAGATGTCATCGATGAAGACTATAACACACTTGTCCAAGTACTTCTTGAAGACTCGATTCATTAAATCCATGAAAGCTACAGGGGCATTCGTTAACCCAAATGACATCACTAGGAACTCATAGTGTCCGTACTGGGTGCAAAAGGCCGTCTTTGGTATATCTTCTGGTTTAATCTTTAACTGGTGATACCCGGTCCTCAAATCAATTTTAGAGAAGTAAACTGCATCTTTCAATTGATCAAACAGGTCATCTATCCTGGGCAAGGGATACTTATTCTTTATAGTCACCTTGTTCAGCTCTCTGTAGTCTATACATAACCTCATACTACCATCCTTCTTTTTCATGAATAACACCGGGGCTCCCCACGGTGACACACTAGGTCTTATCATCCCTTTATCCAACAACTCTTGTAACTGAGTGGCTAGCTCTTTCATCTCCACTGGGGCTAGCCGATATGGGGCTTTCGAAATTGGGGCCGTACCCGGAACTAAGTCTATAGCGAACTCGATGTCTCTATCAGGTGGTAGTCCGGGAAGATCGTCCGGAAATACGTCTGCGAACTCATTAACGACAGGGATTTCCTGTAGGTTTGGTGCCTCTTTCTTGGTATCCTTCACATAGGCTAAATAGGCTTCGCATCCTTTACGTAACAGCTTCTTAGCTTGAATCATAGTCAGGAACTTTTGGTTTTGCCGTTTCCCACTAAACACTACTTCCTCGTCCCCTGGCAGTCTCAAACTTACTTTCTTCTTGACACAATCAATCTGGGCTCCGTGGGTTGTTAACCAATCCATACCTACTATTACGTCAAACTCCCCTAGTTTAAAAGGTATTAAGTCTACCCGAAAGTGTCGCCCTTCTATTTCTAGGTCACAACCTAGACATACTTGGCTAACGGGAATAATTTCATGATTAGCTATCTCTATTTGCAATCTGTCTTTCAATGGTTCAGTCTTAAGGCCTAACTGACATACAAAACCTAGAGATATGAAAGACTTGGTAGCTCCCGAATCAAATAAAACATTTGCCTTAACTGAGTTGAGTAGTAGAGTACCTGCAATCACATCCGTGTTCCTCACGGCATCCTGCACCGTCATGTTAAAAGTTCTTGCAGTAGGGGCCTTGTTAGAAACAGTTCCACTCACTCTTGATGCATCTGGCCCAAAGGACATAGATTCCCTCATTCGGTGCCCTAGTTTCCCACACTTGAAACAATTACCTCCGGCCCTGGTGTTGTTACTAGTTCCTCGACAGGCGTTAGCATAATGTCCTGTCAGCCCACACTTGAAGCACTTCACATCTTGCAGGTTACACACGCCCGCATGTTTCCTTCCACATTTATCACATTCTGGGGGTTGGGCTCGGGATGGGGTAGAGTAAGACGATCCCTGTGGTCGGCCGCTCTGGCCCACACTCCAACTTTCAGCTCTCTTGGTTCCAAAGTTTCCGCTGGGTTGGGACATCGTTCCTCGCTTAAATTTGCTCGGAAAGCTCCCACCTGCAGAGTTTCCTTTTCGACTATCAAACTTCCTCTTCTTTCCTTCTCTCTCCTTCTGCATCTGTTCACTCCCAGCCTCAACAATTGACGCTTTCTGTACCAGGGTGGCATAGTCTATCAGCTCAAGAACCGCCACACGATTCTGAATCCATTGTTTTAGCCCTAATTGAAACCTTCGGGCCCTCTTTGCCTCAGAGTTCACATATTCTGGCACAAACCTCGACAGCTCAGTAAATTTGGCCTCATACTCAGCCACCGTCATGTTTCCTTGCTTCAGTTCCAAAAACTTCAGCTCCATTTGTGTCTCCATGAACCTAGGAAAGTACTTCTCCAAGAACAGCTCGCTAAATCTCTCCCAGGTCACCACACCTCTTCCTTCCAAATTCTTCTTAGCTTCCCACCAATAGTTCGCCTCAACCTTCAGAAGGTGAGTGGCGAAAACAGTCTTCTGCTCCTCAGCGACACCTAGTATCTCGAAAGATTTTTCCATTTCCTTCAGCCAGGCCCTTGCCTCGACCGGGTCGGCAGTTCCTTTAAATTCTAGGGGTTTCAGGGATTTGAAGTTCCGAAAAGCATTAGCATTAGCATTTTGGGGTGGTTGCTGAACTGGGGGACGATCCAAGTTCTGCATAAGTAACTCCATGAACTGTTCCATAGGGCCTCTTCTAGGATGTTCTACCTCTCGGGTGTCATCACCAGCTTCTTCTTCTTCATACTCAGAGTCATCAAACAAGTTATGATCGTTGCCCTCATTCTCACTCAGGTTGGCATTCTCCCCTTCATGGTTCTGGTGGCCTCCGGTTCCATGGTGGCTACCCTGGCCCTCAGAACTGATCGGGTGAGCTCGAGTGTTCATTCTTCTGGGTGGCATGATTCTGATAATAAGACAAGAAATGGGTTAGGGTTTTCCAATTACCTGACAGCGTTTGCACGGGTCAGGAGCGTATCGTTCCTCCTCATAAGGGTGGAAGTTGCAAAAGTTTTAATAATCCGATGTTGGAGATAAAATGTCAAACATTTTTGGGGAAAAATCCCTTTGGGATGCGAAAACATTTACAAGAGTTTTCAAAACTTCGAAACCTCAAAAATATTTTTTTCAAAATTTCAAAACAATTTTTTTTAGGAACATTTTTGGAAATTGTAGAGAACAATTTGAAATCGCATATCGTAAATTTGAAACAGCATGGTTGTATTCGTGGCTTGTAGCAATTGTATAATCACAGTTGTATATCAAAATAATAGAGCATGGCATCGGAAAGTAAAGCAGTTGAGGCAATATTAAGGAAACTGAAACTAAATAAGTACGGTACAAGGGTTATCACAAAGTTTGGATGTTAGAGCCAAATACATAGTTCCGATGTCAAAGTCTAGCAAAAGTGGAACAAATACAAGTACATCATCTGAATAGTCAGGGCTACACAAAAGTAGGGCTACATCCGTACATACTACCCGAAGTCACATCTACATATCTGTAGGTTAGTCTACTCATCCACTGGTCAGAAAGGATACCACTGCACAAGTCAACTATCCCGCAAAATCGACACACTAATGTCATCTGAACCTAGGGGACTGAGCTATCAGTAACACATCACGGGGCCGCACCGCGGCGAAGCAAGGTCCTCACTCGGGCAAATGCACGACGTACAACACGCCTAGCATCCCTAGCCTGGATCACTCCGCCCCCGCGGATCCCTAAACCAAGAATCCTATCACGGTTCCTCCTCTCAATCCTATGGAGTCGAGCCCTAGTCCTCCTACCAACATCGGTCCTCATCTCAGCCTGGATCCTCAAGCACGCCTCGCGCTCCTCCACTAGTGCCCGCCTCGCCTCGTTAAGTCGGGCCTCTGCAGATAGTAAGTCTCGGGTCAGGAACTGTACCACGTAAGCGTGCTCAGTACCCGACACTGGGGGTAGGTCCATCGGTGGAGGTGGTATGACAGGAACAGGAGTAGGTGCAGCAGCAGTAGCAGGAGCAGGAGCAGTAGCAGGGGTAGGGTCAAGCTCCTCCTCTCCAGAAGTATCATCCTCGGAGTCACCGTCCGATGAAACAGGGCTAGATGTCTGTGGAGAAGGTGGGGGTGACACAACACGACCCTCACCGGATCTCACACTCTCCTCATCAGTAGCTACAGGAGATGGGATAACAAGCTCTGGCTCAGGCTCAAAGGGCTCCTCAACGGGATCCTCATCATCAGTATCCTCTATCAGTGTAATCCAGGGGCCAAGCTCGGAGTCAGCACCCATATCCTCCTCAGGATCCTCGGTCTCTCGCATCAGTGCCTCATCATGCTCTCTCTCAAAAGCCTCAGGGTCTGGTATCTCCTCCATCTACACAAGGGAAATAAGGTGGGTCACTAACCATAAAAGAAAGGTTTAGGAGTAGTTCCCTCACGGGCCTTAAAGTCAGGGCTATATCCGATAACCCGACTACAACTCGATGAGAGTTCTAAGTATTATTAAAGTTGTTATTAAGGTTATCGTTATTGTTATTATTATTAGGGTTGCTTTCTTAAATTACTATCGTTTCTGAGAACTGTAACCTCGCTCTGATACCATTTCTGTGATGCCCCCAGATCTGGGGTCGAAGATCTAGGCGCTCACGGTCCATTTTCCATTAATAACATACCTGTTCTTGCACATAATATATATAACACAGCCATCGACCCCACAATAAACTCACACCGCACACACACACACAGGTTAGAGCCTCAGAAACGTCACAACATTGATTAAGCAGAAATAAAATTATCAGAGTTATTACAGACCGAATTGAATAGTATTTATGCTACCAGCAACACTTCGATATGAAGCGAAGTTGGCGGCTTGAAAGTTTGTTACGATACACTGCCTTGCACAGGTCATACTGATAAATAAAACGAACTAACAAAAGCTGCCAACCAATCCGGCTAATGGGGCCTACCGGTGGAATCTCAACTGCTGGCTCGGGTCTAGTCACCTGCTTTCGAGCAGTCTGTCTGGGTCTTGCCATTTCGCTTAGCTGTTGTGTTTGTAAAATTTGAAAACAAGCAAGAGTGAGCAACTATAGCTCAGCAAGAAATATATGTATAAGGTAAGCAATATAGCATTTCATATGATTGGCAATTATTAAACTTGTTTGTATCAACCAGAGATAAAATCACTTGTCATTGTTGTTAAATCTCGAAGGTGCAACAATATGTGCCCTTGTTTTCAAAATAAACTTGCAGTTCTAGATACTGCATTGAGTCAACATCTTTCTCATCAAAATATAACACTATCATCAACTTGGCACAAAAGCCTAAGAAGCAGTGTCAAAGCATTTTTCCAAAATGGAGGAATGGGACTTAAAGAAAACATAAAAATCTGACAAGGATTGACGATGATCAGTCGCCACATCCAAGTCCAATAATCCGCGGGTCTTCTCTACCGGTAGAAGGATAGAAACTACATCCATAACTATCCCTCGGGTGAAAACTACATCCGTAATCACCCTCGATGAAAACTACATCCGTAATCATCCTTTGGCAACACCTGGGCCGGAATAATAATTGATGGACCGCCTGGCTCACGGCCGCTTACACATCCCGGGAATCGTTCGTCAACGGTTCCCACACCTGCCAGAGTCCCTTTTTCTTTTTCTTTTAAAACTTGATTTTGATTGAAAACAGAGTAATTGAGGTTCGACCTCAGTCGACCGATGATTCTTGAAATCATACAAGAAGCAGAACCTGACCGGGGGTTTTCAAAAATGTTTTGAGTTCGAATGAGTTCGAGTTTGAAAGTATTAAAAAGTATCTTGGATTAACTTTGTCTTTAAATAATGAACAATAATAGATAATATTTTAATATTTAATATTAATAATTAATAAATAATTATTCGATAAAATAAACTTTTAATCCAAGATAGGGTTTCGAGTATTTACGAAGATATGAACATAATACTTGAGTATACGATACTCCCCGAATGACCCTTCGGGTTTTCGCAATCTAGATACGATATAATAATATACAGCTCCCCGGTCAATAGTATATACGGACCGCTATGACCTCTATTGCTAGAGTCGTTGTCCGAAGAAAACATTTCAATCTAAGTTCAAGGGGTACAAGCATATATGTACTTATACAATCTCAATTGCATCAATACTTCGATAAACATAGCATTTGATATAATTGAAAACTACAAACACAACAGTGAAAGTCCTTGTATATGGATAAGTTTTGAAAAGTAAACTTGCCTTGGTTTGATTGGGGTGGTCGAGCGTGCGGAGTCGAGCGATCTATACATAAGCAATAACCGCTCGTTAGTACCTTAATCAATATCTCTTTAATTACGGGGTTTTAGGGGGTACGAAATTAACTTAAGGACTTCGTCTTATGACTCCCTAGCCCCACTATAGGTTCATGTCATCACTCGATTACGCTCGTCACTTATTCGACTTAATTTAGTTACCACATTCGAATCATAACCATTACCCTAGAATTATGCTCCACTAATCGACTTTTTTCCTTGCGCGAAATTTACTCTAGCATTTTTATAAAATCCAAAAATTCGTATTTTAAACCAATTGTTTTTGGGTGGTCTTCACCACTGCATTCCCTAACTTCTCAAATTTTTACATGATCCCACATATATTTTTAGGGGTTTAAACAAGGTTCACAAGGGGGTCACTTAGTGCAGTCCGGAATCCAGAAACACAATTCACTCCTCCGGCCATAACTTAAAATCTATACATCACCTAGCCATAAACCTTACATTTCCAGAAACTACACTCAATTATTTTTCCAACAATATATGGTAGGACATCAGGGGACAACATTTGGGGTTCAAAACCGTGTTACAAGACAGGTCAATGCTCCTGGAAAAACTCAGCAAGCACATACTACTTAGATCAACCATTTTTCACAATTCCACAACACAACCAACACTTAATACACTTAGTTCATGGTTCTTAACACTCATGGAGATATATATATATATATATTATCCATAATCATAAAAGTCACAATCTCAACATCAAAACTCAAGATCCATGTCATCCAATACTTATACAACCAAGATTAGCTCATATATACATGGATCTACTACCAAACATTATAAATACTACATAACCAAGGGGGTTTGTGATTTTTATACCTTCTTGAGCACCTAGGAGCCTTGGATAAGCTTTACACAACTCAACAACACCTTGAATGGTCTCCTACAACACTTACAATCCAAGATCTAAAAGAAAATCAAACATGGTTACTATTCACCCAAGCTTTAACAATTTGTAACTTGAATTTGGGTGGATGAAATGGCTTGAAATTACTAACATACCTTGTCTAGATGATGGAGATGGCCTAGGATTTATGTTGTGATTTATGAGTGATGGGAAAGGGGGAAGAAGAATTTTTCTTCTTCACTTTCTTCTTTGGCCGAGAGCAAATAACAGGGGGGGAGAGTGTTTGTGTTTTTGTGTTTTGTGTGTTGTGTTGGTAGAATAATTGAGGTTAAGTGTTGGGTGATACATATAATGTATGTATAGGCAAGTACTAGCAAGGCATGGGCATGTGTACTACTTATCTCTCTTTTTGAAAAAAGCAAGTAACTAGTTACTATTCCTCTACCACTTTGCTAACTAGTTTGCTTGATTTCTAACCACTTGGTTGCATGGGACTTGCATGCAATACTACTCCTTGTATCATTATTCTTCTACCAATGCTTGTCATTTAATCTTTAATTCGTATCGTATCTTAATTAATCTCTCGTAATAATATTTTGTCGCGTAGAGATTTCCCCTATAATTTCTTAAGTACTAATTGTGTAAATTCCTCGAATGTCCATAATTCCTCGTCATAATTCTTAATAAATCCTTTAATACTCTAACCATTCTCAAATCCCAAGTTTTATAAATCTTACTAACGATAAGACTCCTGCCTTCACAATCTTTCTTTTTATCTTACATAATAAATGCAACAACGCAGTTTCTCAGACAATCAATTCTATTAATCAACAGGGATGACTAGAAAGGTTCCATATTTACAATGTCACAAGATATTAAATAAAAGAAAATATTACCAAAAATTAGGGTTCTTACATCAAACAACCTTCTTCTTAGTTTTCAGACCTTCTGGGTCTTAACTTGTTCTTGAACTCTTGGTTTCAAATAACCTTGGGTTAAACTATGGCCCTTGGCTCCCTGACATCCTTGCATACTTACAATAGGGTGTTTTAAACAACCTTGGCCTTGCCCCCTTGTCATGGAGGTCTTTGCTTCTTTAGTTGTTTTTATAGGGATTTCCCTTGTTTTCAACACCTAACTTCAAGTCTAGGATACTATGGTCAGTTTTTATCCTTGATTTTATACTCAAGGACTTTAAAACTCCTACTTTGTTTGTAGGACTGTACCTTAGCTTGATTTTATTCAATGGTTCCTGACTTTCAGGCCCTGAATTCAATCAACCAGCTTAATTCAGGGCAAACAACCTCGTTGGCCATCTGGGCTTATATTTTGTGTAGAGATTCAAAACCCCCACCATATTTTTAGAGTATATCCTCCAAATTTCCTTAAAGTATTAGCTTTTTAGCTAATCTTGTTGTTTAGTGCCCTAATCATGGGTTTTTGGCTTAATCCTCTGTTTAGGCTTAATAAGCATGAGTTAGTACCACCCCCTAGGTTGTTAACTATGTTGTTACTCCAGCCTGCATTTCCATTCCTTTCTTTCGCTTATTCTTACGAATTAGATCGTTTATTCGACCCAATTTCGAATTCATAAAGCCTTTTTCCTGCTGTTTTCGGCTATTTAACCTATAAACGTGGGTCGTCGGAAAGATGACCTGCTATGGAGGGTCGCCCATTTCCTTATGAAAGAGTGGGCGTGGAAGTCATTCTTCACACTTCACTCTTCTCTCAAAGAAAATTTCTCTCTGAAGAGCTCTCAAGATTCAAGTACTTCTTTCAATTTCAGACAAACCTGATGGCAAGTGAGGGTGGTCAGAGCACCGTAGTTCCTTCTAAGGGCCTTCTCCAAGCAATCAACAGGAGAACCAAAGACAACAATAGGAAAGGTAAGGTGTTTCCTCCTCGTTATTAGTTAACTTTACCCTAGCTCTTAGATGAGCCCGGGGACGTGTTTCCAAACAACGCGGAATTTAATTCTTTCATATTCCCTAGCACTTTAGATGTAGGAGATATTAACGACTTACTCAAATATGAATTTCCTTCTGGTTTGAAACTCAGAATCCCCACACCAGGGGATAGAACTTGTAATTGGCACCCTGAGAATTTATTTGTATACAAAGGTGCTATTACCGCTGGCCTTAGGTTTCCAGTTCACCCATGGGTTGTTAGGTTGCTAGCTGAGGTTAAAATCAACCCGTGCCAACTATATCCCAACTCCTGGAAATTTATCCTCATTTTTATGGTTGAATGAATCAAGGGAGGCATCTGCCTTAGCATTCCTTTATTTAGACATTTGTTTACTTTCAAGAATAGCCCTATTACTAGGAAAGGATGGGTAAGCATCAAACATCGTACAAAGTCCCGAATGATTATCAACACTGCCTCCGTGCCTGATTCATACCACAACCGGAGGTATGAATTTTTCATCCTTAGATGGAAAGGGGGAGACTGGGGTGACTTTTTCAGGTCTAAATTCAATCACGTAAACGATGAGGGTGTTAGTGACCTTCAACTCTCAAGTGAAGAAAAAGCTCAGCGGGATTGTCTTATTTCAACCTTTCAAAACCCTCACTATCGTGAAGTCGTGACTGAGCATGCCTTGATAGAGACCGGGCTTAGTAGTATCCCTCTCGAGGGTAATCCTTACTTTAACTCCTTTATTTTCATCATACTTGTTCTTATTCAAACATTGTTTTCTTTGTCTTTTCTTGCAGTTGCTGAGGAGATTGATAGCCTGCAGAGTCGTGCTCCTCAGATTACTAAAAGGATGATTAAAAATGCTGAGAAAGAGGCCAACCTTGATGACATTCCAGTTCCTGAATTCCTTCAGCATTACTCCAAAGCTGGAAAAAGAATCAGGAGTTCGGATGGGAGTATGAAAACTGCGTTCATGCCTGAGTGGGGAATATGCGAGCAGGATGCCTATAATTCTGGCTCAAGAATGGTCTCGGAATGCCATAGCCCCGGCTGATAAGGTTCATTTTGCAACAGCAACGGACCTTGGGGAAAATGAGAGATGGGGAGCGTTTCACGCCTATAACGTAAGCTTATCTCCCCTTCCTTTTTGTTACTCTTGCTAGATATTGACCATCATGGATTAACATATTTCTTTATGGTTTTTATTCTTGTAGCTGAATGCTAATTTCCAGAACACTGTCTAGCTTGGAAAATCGTACAAGGATAAGGAAAGAGCTGCCCTCAAGGCTGTGGAGAAGCATCAGAAGGAATCTGAAGAATTGGAGACTAAGTACTTCACCTCAGAAGACCAACTCTCATCCCTTAGGGGAAAATATGCGGCCTTGGAGAACAGGACCCAAAAACAACGAAGACTTCATCATTCAGAACTACTTGGGCTCGAATACATTCCTTGCCTTCATTGATGAGCATGACAGGGAGGTCCAACCGGACAGCATGACTATAGGTTGGGAAAACGCTGTGAATAAGATTAGTCATGACCATAAAGGGGTCATTTTTCCTTCCTTTTATCCAAGTCCCTGGAAGGTGACTGATGCTGATGACTTTGTTTAGGGTGTTGGAACTACCTCTCATGTAAACAGGCGCGCTTCTGGCTCTGGGACTAAGGCCACTCCCCAACGTTCAGGATCTACTTCCGGGAGACACCCTTCAAAATCCCGTGGGAAGGATCAAAGTGGCAGTTCAAAACGCCCTTTAGCTGGCCGAATTCGTGAACCCAGATCAGTGAGTGTTAGTAGTTCCTCGACTTCAACTTCCAAAAGCAAGGAAGAAGGTGAGATGGAATCATCCAGTGAAGAAGAAGTCCCTGTTCAGGTTGCTCCTCCCAAAACCAAGAAACGGTTGGTGAAGACTGCTTCTGTTAAGAAGTGATTATCCTTTGAGCCTTGCATGGCCTATGTTAGCCTCATGTGGCTTTTATCCAGTTCTTATTTCATCCTGACTTTGGTTGTGGTCCTTCATGGACTTGTATTTTTATTCGGTGTGTTTGTAACTTATGACTTGAATTATGTCCCTTAGGGGTATTTTATCTACGTGCTTGTTTCCTTTAATTCATACGTTCCTTTATTTACGGTACTTGGTCATCCTAGACTTACACACATCAGGTGTTTGGCACATCACTAAAATCACAGAATCGTAGAATGGGAAACAAACTTGTATTAATAACGTGAAACGGGCTCAGCCCTTACATAGAATACTACATCCTACTAGGAGCAACATGCTCTGCAATGGTTTCATATAAACCTTATTTCTACTTCTATTAGATAGGAAAAAAGCTAAGTTCTTACTAGGAGAGCTTAAATGTAATAAATCTTGAGATTCGAGGCGTGCCAAGTGCGGGGCACCTCGCTTCCATCCAAGGTTTCCAGCTTGTAAGAACCTCTTCCCAACGTCTTGCTGACTCTATAAGGTCCTTCCCTATTAGGGGCCAACTTTCCTGTCTGTCCAACTCCAGATGCTTCTATCTTTCGTAAAACCAAGTCATCTTGTTTAAAGAACCTTTTTTTTAACCCTATGGTTGTAATAAAAGGATTCCCTCTTCTGGTGCTCAACATTGCGGGCGTTCGCTTCATCCCTGACTTCATCAATTAGATCAAGGGCAAGCCTCATGCCTTCCTCATTAGTTTCTTGCTCATATGCTTCCACCCTTGGAGACACGTGAGAGATCTCCACGGGCACAACTGCCTTTGCTCCATAAGCTAGCAAAAATGGGGTAGCTCCTGTTGTTACTTTACAGGTGGTATGATATGCCCACAGTATAGGCAGCAACTTGTCCACCCATGTGTTTCTTGAATGTTCAACCCTTTTCTTGAGTCCATCAAGGATAATCCGATTCGCTACCTCAGCTTGCCCATTAACCTGAGGGTGAGCTATTGAAGTGAAGCGAAGTTCGATGGCGTTCTCCTCACAGTACTTCTTAAACTCCTCATTGTTGAATTGGCGCCCATTATCCGTCACAAGGATTCGTGGGATACCGTACCTGCAAATTACGTTCTTCCAGAAGAACTGGGCAACTTGTTGGGTGGTTATCTTAGCTAATGGCTTAGCTTCAATCCACTTGGTAAAATAGTCGATAGCCACTATCAAGAACTTCCTTTATGCTGAAGCTACAGGGAAAGGACCAAGTATGTCCATCCCCAACATGGCAAATGGAATAGGAGAGTTAATCGATGTTAACATCTCTGGCAGCTGCCTAACAATCAGGGCATGTTTCTGACACCTGTCACACTTCTTGACATAATTTTGTGCATCTGCCAACATCTCTGGCCAATAGAATCCCAGACGGGTAATCTTATGGGCTAAGGCTTTCCCCCCCAAGTGCTGTCCTCAGATCCCTTCGTGAACTTTCTTTAATGCTTCTTCTGCCTCTTGGGGCCTCAAACACTTCAAGTATGGGATAACAAAATACCTCTTATAAAGGATGCCTTCAATCAAGGCATATCCCAACGCTCTCACTGACAGTTTCCGCGCCTCCGAGGCATCTTCAGGGAGCCATCCAGTTTCCAAATGGGCCTTGATAGGATCTATCCAACAGCTTCTTACATCAATGGGTGCCACCAATTTTGAATTGATGGTAGGGGCCTTCAGGACCTGGAAGTAAACACTCCCTGCATAATTCTCTATCTCGGAAGAGGCGAACTTTGATAGGGCATCAGCCTTGACATTCTCCTCCCTTGGAATATGCTCCATATAGCATTCATCAAACTGAGTCATAACGATTTTCACAACCCTTAGGTATTTTGCCATAGTTTCATCCTTGGCTTCGAACTCACCATTCACCTGCGATACTACGAATCTTGAATCTCCACAGACTTTAAGGTTCTTGACTCTCAATATTCTGGCCAAGCCTAATCCGGCTATCAAGGCTTCATATTCAGCTTCGTTGTTGGTTGTTGGAAAGTCCAACTTCAAAGCATATTCTACTAAGAACCCATCGGGCTTTGCAAGACTAGGCCTGCACCACTAGACTTTGTTTTTGATTCCCCATCAAAATAGAGCACCCAATATTCCTTCTGACCAGGTACAAGCTCCTCAGCTTTATCTTCACCTTCTTGGTTTGGCACTATCTCCTGCCCCCCGACTTCTTGGTTGTCGATGGTACATTCAACCACGAAGTCAGCTAATGCCTGAGCCTTGATGGCTGTCCGAGGCTTATACGTGATATCAAACTCCTCGAGTTCGATCGCCCATTTAACTAGCCTTCCACTGGCCTTTGGGCTATGCAATATACTTCTTAACTGCTGATCCGTCAGGACTTCAATCTTGTGTGCCTGGAAGTAAGGTCGTAGCTTCCTTGAAGCTGTTACTAGTGCCAAAGAAAACTTCTCGATGGGTGAGTAATTCACCTCAGCTCCGTGCAATACCTTGCTCACGTAGTAGATAGGCTTCTGAACCTTGTTTTCCTCTCGAATGAGAACGACACTCAATGCTTGTTCGGATATCGCTAGATATAAATACAGGGTCTCTCCGGGACTAGGTTTGGCCAACAACGGGGCCTCAACCATGTACTTTTTCCGCTGTTCAAAAGCCTCTTGGCTTTCTGAAGTCCATTCAAAATTCTTCAATTTCTTTAAAGCCTGAAAGAAGGGCAAAAATTTGTCGCCAGACCTTGAGATGAATCTTCCCAATGCAGCTATTCTACCAGTCAATTTCTGCATATCCCTCACGGAACGGGGTGGTTCCATGTCGAGAATTGCCTTGATCTTATCCGAGTTGGCTTCAATGCCTCGTTTTGAAACCATCAAACCCAAAAACTTCCCTGATCCAACGCTAAAAGCACACTTGGCTGGATTCAACATCATCTTATGGTGCCTCAGCACTTCAAATGCCTCTCTGAGGTGTTCAACATGGTCTGCTGTAAACAAGCTCTCGACCAACATATCATCAACATAGACCTCCATGGTTTTTCCAATCAGATGGGTGAATATCTTATTTACAAATCGTTGATAAGTAGCTCCTGCATTCTTTAGTCCAAAAGCCATGACAAGGTAACAAAAAACATCAAAATCAGTTATGAAAGATACCTTTGGGATGTCATCCTTGTGCATCTTAATCTGGTTGTAGCCACTGAAACCATCCATGAAACTCAACATTTCGTGCCCAGCCGTGGCATCTATTAGCGTGTCAATCCTTGGTAGAGGGAAGCAATCCTTAGGTCACGCGTCATTCAATTCGGTGAAGTCTCTACACATCCTCCACTTACCGTTGGCTTTCTTGACCATCACAGGGTTAGCCAACCAGTCAGGGAACTGAATCTCCTCAATAAAACTAGCTTCCAAGAGTTTATCCACCTCTTGCTTAATGGCCTCTTGCCTTTCAGGAGCAAAATTCCTCTTCTTCCGTTTTATTGCCTTCCGCTTGGGGTCGACATTCAACCTGTGAGTTATGAGTTGGGGGTCTATCCCTGGCATATCAACTGCTGCCCAAGCGAACACATCTCTGTTTTCTTGTAGGAATTCTATCAACTTGCCCTTCAAGGGTTCTTTTAAAGAACTCCAACATACGTAACTTTTTCAGGGTCTCTGCAGTCCAGAGGTATATGAACCAAATCCTCTGCCGGCTTCCCTCGGTGTTAATCATCACCTCGGACATCCATGTCTTCAATCGGGAGGACCTGCCCCCCGACTCCATCAGCTCTTAATGCGGCCACATAAAAACTTCTGGCCATCTTCTGTTCTCCAACACCATTCCTAGTTGGAAACTTGACTTTCAAATGGTAGCTGGAGGCAACAGCCTTAAACGCGTGGAGTCCAGTCTTTCCAAGGATCACATTATATGTGGAGGCTACCTTGATTACTAGGAAGTTCAACATCTGAGTGGCCTCCTTGGGCTCCTGTCCAATAGTAACTGGCAGCTGGATAGTCTCTTCAACATTGGATTCGACTCCATTGAACCCATATATAGGCATATTATTTGGAGTCAACTGTGAATCATTGTATCCCATCTTCACAAATGCATCATGAAACAAAATATCGACAGAAGCACCATTGTCTATCAAGACTCGCTTCACCTCTGAATTTCCAATTACAGGAGTTATGACCAACGGGTCGTCATGGGGGAACTTCACCCCCTCCAAAACTGAATCATCAAAACCAATCACTACTTCAGTCTTTGCACGTTTCGGGGCCTCTCCCACGATGTGCATCACCTTCCTGGCATATGCCTTTCGAGAGTTCCTTGTTGTGTCGGCCGCAGTCGGGCCTCCCCAAATCATGTTAATAACTGGCCCTCGTGGCTGGGGGTTACGATCACGATCGTTATCCCTTCTATCATAATCCCTTCTATCATAGTCTCTCCTTTGATTTCCAGGATCTTCGCCCTTTGTGAACCTGCTCACCTTTCCTTTTCGGATCAAGAATTCGATCTCGTCCTTGAGTTATCTGCAATCATCGGTGTCATGTCCTATATCCTTGTGGAACCTACAGTATTGATCCTTGTTTCTCTTTGCGGGATCACCCCTGAGTGGCTTCGACCATCGGAAATCCTTGTCTTTCTCAATATCCATCAGGATCTGACTCCTAGGGGTATTCAACCTTGCGTATTCAGGGAACCTTGGCCCCAAATTTTTCTTAGGGGCAGAGTTGGAGTCCTTGCTAGTTTAGGGATATTTGTCCCTAGCATCGTACTCCTGCTCTTGCTTCCGCTTCCGAGAATTTCCATTTCCTCCATTCATTGTGGGAGCTTCTGCCTTCCTCATGCTCTCTTCTGCTTTTATGTATTTGCTCGCCCTTCTTTGGAGCTCAGTCATGCTCTCAGGGGGATGTTTTGCCAACGACATCTGAAAGTAAGTGTTCGTTGTTCCATTCTCTAGGGCTATCATAGCAACCTTGTTCTCCAGATATGGGATGTTCAACGTCTCCTTGGTGAAGTGCTTGAGATAATCCCTCAGGTTCTCATTCTTTCCTTGTTTCACTTGCATGAGAGATGCAGAGCTTTTTTCATGGACCTTTCCACTAACAAACTGGTTGATGAAAGCAGTGCTCAACTCTTTGAAAGAGCCAATTGAGTTTGCGGACAATCGGCTATACCATCTTTGAGCCATACCTGCCAGGGTTTGAGGGAATGCCCTACACTTAAGAGCGTCGCTAGCGGGTTGTAACAGCGGTGCATTTAAGAATGTCCGGACATGATTCGAAGGATCACCCGTTCCATCGTATGCTTTTATCGTGGGCATCTTAAACTTTCGAGAAAAATGAGCGTCATCACCTCCTCAGTGAATGGGGGTGTGGGATCGTCAGGGTCTCTAAGTGGCATCAGGTCTTTGGGATCACCCCTGGGGTTTTCCACCCTTGTAGCTCCTCCAGTTGGGGCATCAGCCCTTCTTGGTCTCCTTGAAGACCTTACAAAATCAATGAAGGGAATCTCCCTCGAAGTTGGAAGAGACCTATTCTGGTTCTGCCTTGCTTGCTCCCTGGCTATGTCGTCCTTCAGCTTTTGGATCTCTGCCTCATGAGCCTTGATTCTCTCAACAGCTGTTAGAGGGGGTCCATCATGGATTCTTTGAGTCCTTCTCACAGGCTCCTTGCTTGCACATCGCCTCCTCGGGGCTTCATCACGATCGTCGTCCTCAGACGATGAATCATCAGTGTAAGGTCCGGAGTAATCATTGTTGGTGTATACTGAAAATATTTATTTGAAGTATATACATTTATTTCTAGCCGGTTTAATTGAGAATCATTTAAATGTTTACAAGTTGTCTAATATTATATATTGTGGATAATCTAGTATCAAATGGGATACAGAATATTAGATTATTAAATACGGTTTATATAATATAATAAGGTTCACAGCACAGGTGGTATTGGACAATCCACTGGTATGGCTGTAGTATTATTTAGATTAGTTTATATTGACTATTAAATAATACTAGTATACTTTGTGTATATTGAACAGGATCAAAGTTAGAATTGTTCCCTTATACTGATTAAGAAGGTGAACTAAGATTCTATGTTATTATTAATGCTTAGGTTCTTAATCCGGATATAGTAATTGACACGTGTATATTATTTACATGCTTTGATTTATATATGAAATAATTCTTGCGAATTAAATCATTATATTTTGGGTGATGGAATAATATATATGGTGGATATTATTTATTGAAGGAATCCATGTCCTGATAATATTCGGGTTAATGATGTCCCCTTGAAAGCTCAAAAAGATTTAATTATGTGAAACCCTGCAGGTGGATTTATTCCGACATAATTAAATAAAGGTTGAGTGGATGATCAAGGATAAAAGATATTAATTAAATAAATTATCAGTAATTTATTTAATTAATGGACATGCGATATTTTAAACATGGGGAATTTAATAAGCAAATAATAAAGGAGTCGATTTAATTAATTAAATAAATTACCGGAATTGGGTGGGTGGTGCAATACTAATTATTTAGTGGAATTAATTAATATTAATGATAAAGGGCTTGGCCCAAGTTATCATTAGAAGGCCCGACCCAATTTACTCCTTGATCCCTATTGTAGCCTATAAATACTCATTATGTATCCAAGAATAAGGGTTCTGAATTCTAGAGCTTGGAGGCTAAACCTTGCAGGATCGAAGGCCACACTTCGTTCAAGGGAGTAAGGGAATACAATAGAAGATCATGGATTTGAATCGCTTGCGCCGTAGCAATTAAGGTAAATTTTCTAACCCCCTTTGTAATCATTAAACGGGTTAAACACAAATCACTATGATCCAAAGGGACAAACAATTGGCATCAAGAGATTGAGGTTTAGTGGACTTGTGTTTGTGTTTGATGACGTCCATGTCGTAATTGAAATTAGTTATGTATGTATGGTGGTGTGCTTGGATAATAATCTTTTTGCAGGTTGTTTAGTATCCTCTATTATGGCCATGTATATTTTAATTATGTTTTTGGATCCCACGTGGTTTAATCGTGGTTAATTTTTGTTTTGGTTTCCACGTGGTTTATCGTGGTTGTAAATCACGAGGGTTGATCGTGTTAGAATAGATATTACAAAATTAGTTTTGTATTAGATCTATTTTTTATGTAATTGTTTGATGGATTTTATAAAGATCCGGATATTTTGTAAAAATTACGTGCGATCAGAAATCGAAACGGAGAACAAAATTATTCCGCTACGTAGCTAGTTAAGGGCTGCTGTTGGTTGTTGAAAAGAGGTTGCTGAAGAATAAAGTCGAAGCAACTGGACAGACAAAGCGGCAGTGGCAAAAAAAAAACAGTCAGAGGCAGTAACGCAGGTCAGGCCTGCGCCACAGCCTGATCTGGGCGTGTAACGCAGGAAGAACATGCGCAACAGTCTCTAGAACGATGAAACGCAGGATGCAAATGCGCAACAGTGGCTTCCAGGGCTGTAACGCTACTACAAGCTGCGCAACAGCAGTTTTTGGCAGAAAAATGTTTTTTCAGCAGAACACAGGGTTGGAATTTTTTTTTCAAGGGGCCATAATAGTGGAAAATTTTATTTTAATTTTTTCCACTGATTTTTGATTATTGATTTAATTAATTATGTGTGTTGTTAATTATGTGTGTAATTATTTTTTAATTGCATGTTTAACATAATTAGGACGACACGGACATAGTATTTATTTATTATGCTTTAATCATGAATAGCATGCTGTTATTTTATGTGTTTTGTGTATTTTGATACATGTAGACTGCGATTAAATAACATAAGGCGATGCATGCTATATAAAATTCCTCAATTTTAAATAAAAATACTAAGTGGGTGAGGGAATTAATTAGGAATTAAATCCCACGGTCTCCATTATTGTTTGTATGTAAATTTAACACTAAGACGAATATAAATTATATATAGTCCACCCTAACGTGGCATATGATTTATGGTGTCAGGTAGTGTTATGGATATTACTAGGACAAACTTCTTAAATTAATTATGAATATTGAAAGGTATACATGCCACCTAACGTGGTGTACCAAGTTTCATAGAATTCGATTAATTAGAAGGGTACCAATGATTGAATATAGATTTTCGATATTGAGAGAAAGGATGATTCTGTCTAGAAAGGGGTCTTAAGTGACGCCTCTTGACAATGCTCCCCCCGATCTGGGAATTATCCTATTATTTAGTAATAGGACCGAAGTAATATTTAAACGAATTAAGTGGTATATATGTCACCCATCGTGGCGTACCAGATACTTATGGTGTTTAAATATTAGTGCATTAATTTTAATTAATTGTTAGAGGAAACCAATAGGTTTTAAGATTTGTGCAACTCTCTGATTATGTGTTACATGTATGATTCTCATGATTAGATCATTATGGGCTTTAATCCACTATTCACCATACTTAAGGATAACAAACTTACTGGACCGAACTATATTGAATGGAAACGTAATTTGGACATAGTGTTGACTGCTGAGGAGTACAAATTTTGTACTTATGAACCCAAGCCAGATCAGCCTACTGAAGATGCTCCTGAAAGTGAGAAGGAGTATTATAAGCGGCGGGTTAAGGCTGATGAGATGTCACGATGTTACATTCTGGCAGCAATGTCGGGTGTTTTGCAGCAATATATGATTATTATTCACTGCTAAGACAAATAACAAGATTAAGTTTTTACTAACTATAATTAACTAAGATACAAATTAACAAACTAAAAATTACTAACTAATGAGAATTAAAATTGAATTACTTATATGCGAGAAAACATGGAATCCTAACTTCATCATCTACTTCACTTGGAGTTGATGCCTTTAATCAATGCATGTGATGGTTTTGATATCTGATCAGACAACACGGAACAACTTTTTGGAGAACAGAATAGGGCTGCTAGGCAAGTAGCAATGAAGGCTTTAATGAATACTCAGATGGTTGAAGGAACACCAGTAAGGGATCATGTTCTCAGAATGATGTCTCATCTGAATGAGATGGAGATCCTTGGTGCTGATATTGATGCGGAAACCCAGATCGATATCATCCTTATGAGCTTGCCCAAAAGTTTTGAGCAGTTCCGCTTGAATTACACCATGAACAAAAGGATGTATAGTCTCGCGAAACTTCTGACAGAACTTCAGGCAGCTGAAGGACTCTTTAAACAGAATGTTCAAGTGAATGTGGCTGAGAAAGCTTCTTCATCTAAGCCAAAAGGTAAGAAAAAGAAAAGGACTCAGACACAGAAAGCTGGAAAGATTGCTAATGCAGTGGGAGTTCAAGGTGGTGTGAAAAAGCCTAAGGGCAAGTGCTTCAGGTGCAAGCAGTCAGGTCACTGGAAACAGGATTTTCCTCTTCCTAAGAAGACAAACAATACTGGTATGTCTCTTTCTCTAGTTACAGAAACATATATAGCGGCTATATCTACGAGCACTTGGTGTGTAGATACAGGAGCCACTGACCATGTTTGTAACACTATGTAGGGGTTCCAGCAAACCAGAATGCTTAGAGATGGCGAGATATATGTGTTCATGGGAGATGCTACAAAAGTAGCAGTAGTTGCAGTTGGAATAATTACTTTATCTTTTTGAGATGATAGGATTTTGGTTTTGAACAATTGTCTTTATGTACCTTCGTTTAGAAGGAATTTGATTTCGGTTTCTAAACTTGCTATGGATGGTTATAATGTTTGTTTGGATCATAATGTTTCTATTATAATGAATAAACGAGTTATATGTTCTAGTACATTGCAAGACAATTTATATATTATTAATCCTATCCAACCAATGCTGCAACAAAAGGAAACTAATGACATTCTTTCTAGCTCAAATTAAAGAAAGAAGCCTTCTGAATTGAACCAAACATATCTTTGGCACTTAAGATTAGGTCATATTAACTTGAGGAGGATTCAAAGACTGGTAGTAGATGGGCCATTAGGCTCGTTGGCAGTGGAGCCATTTCTAGTTTGTGAATCCTGCTTGGAAGGTAAGATGACTAATAGGCCTTTTAAAGCAAAGGGGAATAGAGCCAAAGAAGTGTTAGAATTGGTTCATACTGATTTATGTGGACCTACGAGTATCCAAGCAAGAGGAGGTTATGAGTATTTTGTCACTTTCATTGACGATTATTCTAGATATGGGTACATTTATTTTGTTACGCCGTAAGTCTGATTGCTTTGAAAAATTCAAGGAGTACAAAGCAAGTGCGGAGAAGCGACATCTTGGAAAATGTATCAAGTCACTACGATCAGATCATGGTGGCGAATACTTGCTTGGAGAATTTAGGGAATATTTATCAGAAAATGGGATTACATCCCAGTTGTCTGCACCTGCCACACCTCAGCAGAATGGTGTAGCAGAGAGAAGGAATCGAACTCTTTTAGAGAGTGTTAGATCGATGATGAGTTATTCGGATTTACCCTAGTCGTTCTGGGGATATGCTATGGAAACAGCAGCTTACCTTCTGAACTTGGTACCTTCTAAGTCGGTTCCCAAGACTCCAATAGAATTGTGGACTGGTAACAAACCAAGTCTAAGACATATTCGGATTTGGGGTTGTCCAGCACATGTGCTGAACAAGAATGCGACCAAATTAGAATCTCGTACAGAAGTAAGGCTGTTTGTAGGCTATCCCATGGGAACGAAAGGTTATTCATTTTATAGTCCTATGGATCGAGATGTCATTGTTAGCACCAATGCTAGATTCTTAGAGGAAGACTATATTATGAATCATAAACCCATGAGTAGTATCGTTTTAGAGGAACTAGTAGGAGGAACAGATAATCCCCAAGTGCCAATAGTACAAGTAGAACAACCACAAGAAAATGCACAACTTGACACTGATACTGCACCAGTGCCTCGTCGTAGTGGGAGTGTTGTTCAACAACCAGATAGATTCATGTTTTTGGGAGAGTCCTCGGACTTGGTCTCTGGCGAACATGATGAGGATCCTAGGACATACGAAGAGGCAATTCTAGATAAAGATGCAGATCTATGGCAAAAGGCAATGGAATCTGAGTTGGAATCTATGTATTCCAATCAAGTTTGGGAGCTCGTGGAACCACCCAAAGGTATAAAACCCATTGGATGTATGTGGATCTACAAGAAGAAAAGAGGATCTGACAAAAAGGTGAAAGCCTGAAAAGCACGACTTGTTGCGAAAGGGTATACTCAAAAAGAAGGGATCGATTATGAGGAAACCTTTTTGCCGGTTGTTATGCATAAGTCGATCCAGATTCTTTTATCTATAGCAGCTCATCTCGATTATGAGATTTGGCAAATGGATGTCAAGACATCTTTCCTTAATGGAAGTCTTGAGGAAACCATCTATATGCAGCAACCAAAAGGATTCATTAAGGAAGGCCAAGAGCATCTTGTTTGTAAGCTTAAGAGGTCTATTTATGGACTAAAACAAGCTTCTGGACTGGAATATTCATTTTGATCAGGCAGTCCAGTCATATGGATTTGATCAAAGTCCAAGCGAATCATGTGTGTATAAGAGAAGTAAGGGTACTGCAGTGGTTTTTCTAGTACTGTATGTAGATGACATTTTACTCATTGGAAACAATGTTAAGATGTTGTCATCAGTAAAGGCATGGTTGTTCAAACAATTTGAAATGAAGGACTTAGGTGAAGTGTCATACATCCTTGGGATCAAAGTAATAAGGGATCGCAAGAAAAGGATGTTGGCTTTATCTCAAGAGCCCTACATTGATGAAGTATTAGCTCGTTTTAACATGCAGAACTCTAAGAAAGGTTTTTAACCTTTTAAGCATGGAGTGGCTCTATCCAAGGAGCAGTGTCCTTCGACACCTAAGGATATAGAGAGCATGAAAGCAGTTCCTTATGCTTCGGCATGTGGAAGCTTAATGTATGCTATGTTATGTATGAGGCCTGACATCTGCTTTGCTGTAGGCATGGTTAGTAGATATCAGTCGAACCCAGGTCAGGAACATTGGAGTGCAGTAAAAACTATACTCAAGTACCTGAGAAGGACTAAGGAGTATATGTTAATTTACAAGGTCTCAGATCTATTTCCTTTGGGATATACTGATTCAGATTTCCAATTAGATAGGGATAAGAGGAAATCAACCTCAGGATATGTTTTTACTTTGGGAGGTGGAGCCGTTATATGGAGGAGTGTAAAGCAGAAATGCATTCCAGACTCCACCATGGAAGCCGACTACGTGGCGGCCTCTGAGGCTGCAAAGGAGGTTGTATGGTCCAGGAACTTTCTTTTGGACTTGGATGTGGTACCTAATTTGCCTAGGAGTTTGATAATGTATTGTGATAACACTGGTGCTGTGGCAAATTTGAAGGAACCGCGAGATCACAAAGCAGCTAAACATATTGAATGTAAGTATCATCTCATACGAGGAATCGTAAAGCGAGGAGATATAGTTGTGGCTCACATATCATCAGAAGACAACCGGGCAGATCCTTTCACAAAGAGCTTGCCAGCCAAGGTTTTTGGAAGGCATGTGGAAGCGATAGGAGTCAGATGGATGGACACATAGTTTTTTGTGTAATAGTGGATTAAATAAACACTGATATACTCATAGAATATTTTGAGTATAAGTGGGAGATTGTTGGTGTATACTGAAAATATTTATTTGAAGTATTTACATTTATTTCTAGCTGGTTTAATTGAGAATCATTTAAATGTTTACATGTTGTCTAATATTATATATTGTGGATAATCTAGTATCAAATGGGATACAGAATATTAGATTATTAAATACGGTTTATATAATATAATAAGGTTCACAGCACAGGTGTTATTGGACAATCCACTGGTATGGCTGTAGTATTATTTAGATTAGTTTATATTGACTATTAAATAATACTAGTATACTTTGTGTATATTGAACAGGATCAAATTTAAAATTGTTCCCTTATACTGATTAAGAAGGTGAACTAAGATTCTATGTTATTATTAATGCTTAGGTTCTTAATCCGGATATAGTAATTGACACGTGTATATTATTTACTTGCTTTGATTTATATATGAAATAATTCTTGCGAATTAAATCATTATATTTTGGGTGATGGAATAATATATATGGTGGATATTATTTATTGAAGGAATCCATGTCCTGATAATATTCGGGTTAATGATGTCCCCTTGAAAGCTCAAAAAGATTTAATTATGCGAAACCTTGCAGGCGGATTTATTCCGACATAATTAAATAAAGGTTGAGTGGATGATCAAGGATAAAAGATATTAATTAAATAAATTATCAGTAATTTATTTAATTAATGGACATGCGATATTTTAAACATGGGGAATTTAATAAGCAAATAATAAAGGAGCCGATTTAATTAATTAAATAAATTACCGGAATTGGGTGGGTGGTGCAATATTAATTATTTAGTGGAATTAATTAATATTAATGATAAAGGGCTTGGCCCAAGTTATCATTAGAAGGCCCGACCCAATTTACTCCTTGATCCCTATTGTAGCCTATAAATACTCATTATGTCTCCAAGAATAAGGGTTATGAATTCTAGAGCTTGGAGGCTAAACCTTGGAGGATCGAAGGTCACACTTCGTTCAAGGGAGTAAGGGAATACAATAGAAGATCGTGGATTTGATTCGCTTGCGCCGTAGCGATTAAGGTAAATTTTCTAACCCCCTTTGTAATCATTAAACGGGTTAAACACAAATCACTATGATCCAAAGGGACCAACAATCATAATATCCTTGCCCAGGAGGGGCTAAACCCCTAATATAGGGCGGTTGATACGACTCAGGTATCTGTAGAACGTGACCGCTTGGTTCAGGATCCCTTCGATTTGGGGGGTAGTTAGGCAATCCGTACAACGGATCAGTACTCACCGGGAGTGTAGTGGTGGAGATCTGAACTCCTGAGAGTGAGGGATGGCTAGTTAATGGAGTGACCACCATCAGAAGCTGATTAGTCTCCCGTCCCGGGTGGACGTCCACTGTTAAGGTTCTCTCAACATGGAGATTCGTCCCTATGGGTTGAGAAACTTGAGGTTGGGTGGTTGTCTCCGTTGATGGGGGTACATACCCTTGCTCCGTAAAAACTGGTGGAGCGGTGGAGATGACCGGTGGATCAGAAGTAACAGGAGCGTTCTCGGTTGTTGTTCTTCGTGTGTTAACCATGGTTGATGTTGTATTCCCACAGACGGCGCCAAATGTTGTGGAATAAAAAGTAGGGTTATCGAATGGCGGTTAGGGTTCGTGAGCTTCGTGCTTTAATGGCTGCGCTTGCGTTATCGTGACCTAATTCGGGTCTTCACAAGATGCCTACGTATCTCAGAGTTGAGAATCAAGCCAAGACGTAGTTCTGAGATGAGGGGTCTGGCCCTTTATATAGGCTGTGGGAGCCTTAGAACTGCAATAGGGTTTGGAGACTTGGTGGATAAGTCACCGTTATTGAGGAAGGTTCCGACTCCTTCCTTGTAGGAGTTAGTTTCCATATAGAATTAGGTGCCTTGGAGGCTACATAATATCCCAGGGATATTCTAGAACGTTCCTTGTTTCTAGAACGTTCCCGGTTTGTGGATCAGGCCCATGTTAGAAACAAGCTTATACCGGGCGTCCCCGGTTTGGGCTGTTCTTTTGGGCTTAATCATTAACTACGAATTTAATGCCCAACTAGGGTTTCGGGCCTTATTTATGAACCAATAAATATTACATTAATTATGTCTTTAGGGATTATTTTTCACCCATATCAGAAGTGGTATTTTTTTTATGATCGATGATTTTCAAAAAGGTACCAAAAAATTGATGTTGTGTAGTGGTTGTGTATGTGAACATAAGTCACTTGTATCTTGAAGGTCATGAGCTCAATTCCCAAGGAAAACTTTTTTTTTTTTAATTTTTAAATATAGTAAAAGGTATACTTGTAATTTACTAAATACACTTGAAACACCTTTTTGGCCATAATTATATCCTTATATATTATAAGCGTAAAGGGGATCTTATCCATAATTTTGGTCACTGTACTACCAAAATAATCTTAACCATCAAATCTAATATTTTTAAAAATAAACGATCAAGATTATATCATAATAAAATGAAAATTATAATCTAAAAAGAATATAATTGAAAAATGTTGTATTAGAATTGAATTTTAAGAAGAAAATTATAATATGAAAAGGATATAATTAAAAAAGGATACAATTGAATTTTATTTATTTTTTTGTTAATATTAAGAAAAAGTTCCTTATTTACTATTTGGGCTCTATCTCGAGATCTAGAAATCAGATTTGGATGATTTTACAACCTACACAAAACTCATAAAATTATCTTTAATTTATTGATAATTTAACAATTATTATAGAAATGAAAACACTTTGAATCTCAAGAGAAAATATAATTATGAATTTTTACATTAATTCTATTTAGTGTAGAAGACCTACATTGATAATCCTATTCAATGTGAAAAACCAAATTTTATATGATTTAAATCATTAACATACACTTGTTCCTATTTCAATATAAATACACTTTTTAGTTTATATGTTAAAAAAAAATTTATGCTAGATCCAACATTTTTCATATATTTATTTTATGATCTAACGGTTCTTATTTATTTTGTCATACTGAAAACCAGAATATCGACAAAGTTTTAAACAAAATCACTCTTACATTTATTATAAAACCGTATTTGGTTGTTAGTAGAACTATCTTTAAATAATGATAAGGGTATTTTGATAATCAAAACGAAATATAAGTAGATTTCATAAATCGAATATAATTTTCAACGTAAAAAATCGTCAATTTCTTCTCTCTTTTGTTTCTGCGTAGTATTAATTGAAAAATAAATGTTAAACTATAATAAATTAAAGATCATTTTGTTCATTTCGTGTGGGCTGTAAAATCGTCCAAATCAAATTTTAGGAATTCAAGATAGAGCATAAATATTGAAATAAACGTGTAAAATCTTATGTATATCAATTTTTTAACAACAATTTGATATGTAAATTAATAACATATAGATATTAATAAAATTAATATAATTATAAATATTAAAAAAGAAACCATGCATTGCACGGGTTATAAGCTAGTATATATAATGGATGGATGGATATCATAAGGAAGAAAATATTTGATTACAAGTTTGTTAAAATTATTAATTTATAAAATAAAAATATGTTATCATATTTATATTAAAATCGAAAAAAATAAATTTATCAAATATTTAGGGAAATGTTATTTTTAGAACTATTTTTTTATTTTCAAAGTTATTTATAATATATTATATCATAAAAGTTAAGTTCTATGGAGACCAAAATTTTAGTAGAGATCGAAAACCATATATCAATCAAAACAATGTATGAAAGGTTTATCTTTCATACCAGAAGTTTTTTCTGTTCTTGTGGAGAAGATTTTGAGGAGCATGCCAGAAGTTGATAAGATTTGTTTGCTTATGAAAGCCGAAAATAAGGACGCTGCAATGGATAGATTAATGAATGAAATTACAAATACAGAGCTCTTCAAATGTCTACGACAAAAACATGGACCATCGTATGAAAGGTTTATCTTCAACAAGTTGGTTCCAGTTGTTGGAAATATGAGTGAAACAAATATCGCCATTAAAGAAGATGTAGCTGCTTCTATTGCAAAAGAAGTGGATATAATCATACATTCTGTAGTCTCTACCGAATTCGACGAAAGCAAGAAGGATTTCTTTTAAATCCAGGAAGTTTTCGATCACGTAAACGTAGCTTTCGATGCTTGGGGCATTGCATCTCAGGAATTGATATTCAGCATCTCCTGTTTGTTTCTCTTTGAATAGCGATGGGAGAGTTACTTCTCGTAGTTTTTTGTTCCTGTGATGTATAACAAACCAGTTTGAATATAGTAATATAATAGATATAATCACTTGACTGCACGTTGATACTAATCCCAGTTTGATTGTTATATTAAGCATTTGAGTTTACTCCTTGTTAACATAAATAGATGCTCTTTCTAAACTCTTAAATTTGTTTAACAATACTCTATGCTTCTATGTTGATAGTGTGTTCTTTCTTACTATGTCTTTCAACCTCTTTTATGGGCAGATTAGTGGAACAGAAAAGTTTGTCCTTTAGCTGCTGAATATAGTAATAAAATAGATATAATCACTTGACTGCACGTTGATACTAATCCCAGTTTGAATGTTATATTAAGCATTTGAGTTTACTCCTTGTTAACATAAATAGATGCTCTTTCTAAACTATTAAATTTGTTTAACAGTACTCTATGCTTCTATGTTGATAGTGTGTTCTTTCTTACTATGTCTCTCAACCTCTTTTATGGGCAGATTAGTGGAACAGAAAAGTTTGCAAAGTTATCGATTTTCTGCGCCCCAACTTCACAAGGAGACATTGTTTGTATATGTTAACGGTGCCTTATCTCCCAACCCAGATGAATTGAGTTGAAGCAGTTAGAAGCATGGAGATGAGTTTGCAATCACAGAATATACATACACAGCAGTCATCATACAGTTGCTTATTTTCGAAAAAAGAAACATCTCTCAATATCTAAACCTGGAATAATGTTTGTTTTATCTTCTTCTTCCAGTTTTTTTATGTTAACAGTGCCTTATCTCCCAACCTAGATGAATTGGTGAATTGGTGATTGATCTATTTAACAATTGAAGCAGTTGGGAGCATGGAGACGAGTGTGCAATCACAGACATACATACACATCAGTCATCATACAGTTGCTTATTTTCGAAAAAAGAAACATCTCTCAATATCTAAACCTGGAATAACGTTTGTTTTATCTTCTTCTTCCTGTCTATGTATGTTAACGGTGCCTTTTCTCCCAACCTAGAAGAATTAGTGATTGATCTATTTAACATAAGTTTATGTTGGCTACCAAAAAAAAAAATCAAACATTGTACAAAATTATTCATTAAAAATCATGTTCAATGAAAATCATTATTTCATTGAAAATCTTAAAAATCATATATGTTTTAGATGCAAATTTCATTAAAAATCTTGAAAATCATGTAGGTTCTGCAAACAAAATATTGTAGAATGTATTGTTCTCCAAAACATGTTCTGCTTACAAATCATATATGATTTTTTAGATTTTGAATGAAATAATAATGTTCATTGAACATTCTTTGCAAATATATATGTTTTGCATTGTTTTGAATGCATTGGTCTCCACGGTCTCCACTCAAATGTTGGTCTCCATAGAATTTAACTCTGTATCATAAGGTCTGTGTGGCAGCACCTTAAAATAAGTCGTTATGGACTTATTTTTGGATAAAAATTTCATATTTTGATAATTTTTTATACAAGTATTTAATGTATGTTTGAGATTCTATAAGTTGCAAAAAAAAAAGTTAACTTTTTCAGAAAAAAGTTAGAAATCTCTAACTTTGTCCTAAAATAAGTTGACTTATTCTGGAAAATAAGTTTCCCCAAACACCCCCATAGTACGCAAACTAAGTATGCAAAACTTTAGAGACATATAAATGCATGGAATGGATTTCATTATTACAAAAATGGGCCTCCGTTCCCTAGCAAACATTTGCTATTTTACTGTTTCATAACATATGGCTTCCCTGTCATTAGATCAACCATCCAAAGGCTGGGGTTTAAAAAAAATCAACACCGTACCGCAGAAACTTTCCGCGATACGGGAAAATTACAAAAATGCCCCCATCCACGTACCACATAAAGTTTCCGCGGTACGGGGCCTGTTCCCTTATCCAGAACCGAGCTGAAACTTGCTCCTCATTTTATACACCACACAAAAACTGCTTTCTATCTCAAATTCAAGCAATTAACTCAAGATTTTTAACCTTGTTTCTCTCTCAAATTGGAGGTAACATTTCTCTCTACCATTTTTGTTGTTTGCTATGCGGATAGATTATTTGCTCGTATGTTTGGTTCAAAAAATAAAAAAAATAATGAAAAAAATAAAAAAAATAGTTGAAGATTCATTACATCTTGATGATTTAAGTATGGATGATGTTTTAGATGCAAGTAGTGATGAGCCTAGCACCCCCAAATTTGTTTATAACGATGAGTTCATTAATGTTGATGAATTTGATAGTGTTGAGGAAGATGATGATTTTAATGGTGAAAATATAAATAAAAATGAGGATAATGTAGAGTGCAAAATTTGTATGAAAATGTGGATGGAAATGGCGTTCCATATATGCATCAATTGTTTCATACTTCGGAACAAGCAAATTTTTTTTTTAGGGTATATGCCCTAAAAAATGGATTCGGCATTAAAATTCAATCAACCCAAAGACGGTCTAAAAGTAGTGAAATATATAGTCGTTTGTATGTTTGTAAACTTGCGGGGAAAAGTGGTGAAAGTAGTAATTCTAAAAGACGTAGAGAAATTCTTCCTAGGAGCGATTGCAAAGTAAGGATGTATGTGAATTATTCGAAGAATTTAAGTCTTTGGGAGATAACTAGTCTTGAGTTAAATCACAATCATGTACTTGTCACTCCTACCAAGATAAGTTTTTGGCAGTAACCATGACTACATAAATTCAAAGAAAGACAACGTTGATAACTAGTAAAGGAAAAAAACAATGGCAAGCTACATAAAAAAGAGAAGAGTCATACCACAACTTCTATTTCCTTTGTGAAAGTCATATATTTACCTTATTTGTAAACATCGAGGATTCAACTCAACTATAACAAGAATGTAATTATAAATAGTATATGTACTGTCATAGGGATCTCAAATGCTTAACTGTCAAAATAAAGAAGACAAAGTCAATCCACGGTTTTGAGGTATACTACACTTGAAGAAGTTCATTCAGTTGATCAAGCGTCAGTGGAGTAATCAAGATAGTGTGAAAGTCATATGTTTAACTTATTTGTAAACATCGAGGATTCAACTCAACTTAAACAAGAATGTAATAGTAAATAGTATATACATATTGTCACAGGGATCTCAAATGCTCCACTGTCAAAAGAAAGAAGACAAAGATAATCTACCGTTTTGAGGTATACTACACTTGAAGAAGTTCATTCAGTTGATCATGCGTCAGTGGAGTAATCAAGACAGTAGGTTCTATTTATAATGACAAGAGGTTCCTATAGTGGCAGAATACAGATTAAAAAGGTTTGATTAAAGAGTGAAGAAAAGAAGATATGAACCACAACTTTAGAGTCAATATATGAAGTACCGTCATTGCAGTTAGTCACTCATGAACCAGACCGTGCATCGAGTGTCAACATTAAGCAGTGGTAGTTCGTCATTAACTTCAGTGGTTCAATCTATGAAGACAGGTATAAGGGAAAATCATTGTGGTAGAAACAGTAGTGTCAGATTTATTAACCACAAGGATTTTGCTATCAAGATTGGTTGAGGAATAATCTTTGTGGAGGATCAGATTTATCAAGACATAGAAGATCACAAGGGTTATGCTATCAAGAATGTGTATTAATTCTCTCTTAATTGATTAATTCATTTGGTTGATTTATTTGATAAATTAATTCTATCAGAATTAATTTATTCTGTAAATTAATTAAAAGATTAATTAAGTTAGAATTAATATAATTATCAAAGGACTTCATATTAATTCTCCTTTAATTAATTTAATAAGTTGACTAATTTATTTTGTAAATTAATTCAAACATAATTAATTTATTCTTTAAATTAATCAACAGATTAATTAAATCAGAAATTAATTAGAGAAAAAGAATCACATCTTAAAGTCAAAGATGAAGAACAATCATTGAAGATAGTAGCTTATGAACCAGACAGTACATCAAGCTTCATCAAATTATTCAGTGGTTGCTCCTTATATTTTACAGTGGTTCAGAAGAGTTTTTGGCTATCAAAAATTAATAATAATTCTTTTATTAATTAACTAAAATTAATGATTGATTTATTTAATGAATTAATTCTGCTAGAATTAATTTATTCAATAAATTAATTATATTAAGTTAATTAACATTAGAATTATTAATTAAGTCAAAGTATTAAAATTTCAGCTAAAAAGAGTTAGATATAACTCTTATTTAGTCTGACTCTTGCTAGAGTTTTTGCTGACTCTTTCTGGTTAGTTCTGACTCTTTCAAGAGTGATTTAATGCTGACTCTTTCCAGTTCAAAGCTGACTCTTGCTGAGAAGTGATGCTGACTCCTTCCAAGTCATTCTGACTCTTGCTGAATGAGTTAGTGCTGACTCTTCCCGACATTCTGATTAACACTAGGAAGAGTCACCCTGACTCTTTCCGAATTTGTTGAGTATACTAGAAAGAGTCAGCCTGACTCTTTCCAGTGTTAATGGTTAACAGAATAGACAGAAGGTTCAAGATGTTGTTATATAAAAGATCAAGGGCGGCTCATTCAATACACACAACACACGAGACACAATACAGACAACAACTTCAGCTTCTTCATTTCTTCACAGACAAATAGAAAAAGAGAGAGACCAAGAGAAAGAGTTCTTGAGCTTAAATAAATTCTTGTAAATTATTTCTGAGCTGTATTGTTAAATCTAAACCGATAGAAATAGTTTACTTGTACCATTGGAACTATCTAGCGAGTTTTTACTCCTAGAACTTATCTCTCGAATTGCTTTTAGCATTCGATCTTTTTATTACAAATATAAAAAAGTTCATATCGAATTTTCTATAGAATTTGTAATAATTAGTTTGGTCATCAAACCTTGTAATTTGTACCCGTGTATTTAGACACACCCCTCCAAGTTTAATATAATTTTATATTCAACTTGAAATATTGGTGTTCGTTTTATTCCGCATCGAATTGTTAATAAATTAATATATACCCAAAGAACAATTTCGATAAAACGACATAGTTTGTATTCAACCCCCCCTTCTACAAACTAAATTGGACCTAACAATTGGTATCAGAGCCTTTTGATTAACGCACAAATCACTTATTTTTGTGGTCCTCCAATTGGTTTTCGAGTTTGTTGACCCTTACAGAAATCAAATCCGGTATTAGACCAAAAAGTCAACTCCTCTTATTTTCAAATTTTTTAACTTTCAAAAATTCAATTCTTGAGATTTTTGAACTTTAAATAATTTGAACTTATTTTTGGATACTTTAACTTTCAAAATTTTTAGTTTTGAGATTTTTGAATTTTAAATAATCTAAATTTATTTTCGAATTCTTTAACCTTTAAAAGTTCTCAATTTATGATATTTTTGATTTTTAAACAATAAGAGTTTATTTTCAATTGTTAACTAACTTGAATTTATTCTCGAATTGTTTAACCTTTAAAAATTTTCATATTATGATATTTTTGATTGTTAAATAATCTTAACTTATATTCAAATTTTTTAATTCTTGAAATGATTAATTCTTGGAAATTTTGATTTTTAAACAACTTGAGTTTATTTTCAAATTGTTTAATTCTCAAAATTTTTAATTCTTGATACTTTCGAATTTTAATTAACTTGAATTTATTTTCGGATTCTTTAACTCTCAAAAATTTTCATTTCTTGAGATTTTTTTATTCTTAATTAATTTGACTCTAATTTCGAATTTTAATTAATTTGAACTTACTTTCAGATTTTTTATTTCTCAAAAATTTTCAAGTCCTTGAAGTTTTTGAATTTTAAATATTTTGAATTTATTCTAAGCCAATGGTTCTTAGAAGATTGTTAGTTGAAGATTCCTCCGGACGTTAAAGATGATTTTGAATCTTTTGAAGAAGATGCATTTTTCAATGGAATTATTTCTACCTGCTGAAGATTAATTTGTTAAGTTTTGTAAGTCATATTCCATGCGACTTATTGGTTTTTCAGAAGCAGGAAAGGAAGAGGTTTTAGTGGATGGAATTTTTCTTGAAGATTTTAGTCAACTCTAGTGATTCAATGATATACAAACACTTAGTGGATTTACCCAATGCTAAATCCAATACACTTAGTGGTTTGTACCAAATAAATATCTTTCAAGGAATCAACAAAGATTTTAGAAGAATGGAATAAGGAGGTTTATGAATGGACTAGACAGTTAGACATCTTAGTCAGAATTAATGATGGAACCTCAGAACAAACATGAAGAGTTACTAATTCAGAAGGAGTACAAATGTTTAATCCAGGAATCAGGCCTATCTGTTCCGAAGCAGAAACTCTTCAAGATATAGTTCAACTCAAGAGGTGGTTACAAGACTGAGATGGTGGAAAGAACAAGACATGATAGTTGCAGTTATGAAAAGCTATATGTGATAAGTAACTATCAAGGTGTATAACATGGTACAGAATTCTGAAAGACAAGGATGAATAGGGATTCATTAAATGAGATGAAATAAAAGCATCAGTGCAGAACTTATCTTGCTGAATATTTGTTGAATTTGATTAATTACAATAGTGAGTTAGAAGTGTTCCTTAGACAATATCTCTCAATTCTTAAATGATATATGTCAAGCATATAAGACCTCTTGATAAGTGGATTTTATATCCACTATTTACCTTCCGTTCGGACTTAAAACATTTTCAAGTTCTCGAGTTTCGTTGTAGTTTGATATGTTTTCGTGTAACATGTGTAGGTTGTTGAGTTGAAGGCGTTATGGAGCTAAATCGAGTTAATGGTGGTGTATGTTTGATGAGTGAAGACGGCAGCTTGTGGAAGAAATGCGGAGTGGGAAATAAGTCAAGAAGAATGTGAGGCTGTCCAGGGGCGCAAGGGCGCAGCAGCGCGAGTTTTGAGCGCTACAGCGCAGCAGTTGGGCTATCCCAGGACCTAGCAGGTGCTATGGCGCTTCTCCAAGGGCTGCAACGCAGCATCCGCAAGCTTCCAGGAGACAAGAAGCGCTACAGCTCAATTTCAGGCGCTACAGCGCTGTGGAGTAGTATATTCCAGGGAGCATTAGGCGCAGGAGCGCTCAGCATGCGCTATAGCGCTCGAGCGGTTTTGCAGAATCTCATTTCCTTAAACCGGGTCGAATTGTTTTGGGCCTATTTTATTAGGGCAAGCAGCTGGGACTTTATTTGTAGTATCTTAGATAGTAAAAACATATCTATGATCGTTAGGGAGTTTTATCTATCAACGTATTATCTTAGAACAAGATTTAGAGAGGGATCTTCAAGCTAGTGACAAGCAAGGAGGCCTAATCTATTTTGAATCTATTGTACTCTTCTACACTATTTGGGGATTTATTTCTAACCCTATTTCTCTTCTATTATTATTTGTTTTCTAGAATCATGTTTTCTGTAGAACCCATGATGGTGAAAGGTTCATATATGAACTAATCATTATCATGGGGTTCCAATGGATTCGATTTCATAATTATTGTGTTTGACATGTGATCGATGTAGGGTGATTTTATTGTGATAATCTAATATGGTTTGATTTAATTGTTAGATGTGTAGCTAGCATCTAATTTATTAATCCTTGATGATTGCGAAAGTGGATTCTAGGATTGAGAATATGCCATATTAGCATGGGTTCATGAATTAATTGTTATTCGTGATTAGTAGTATGTTTTTACCCAATTCATATTGCCTCATGTAATTGTAAAAGATAACTTGTGCTTAAACCAATTGTGTTTCCAGATTGTATAGACATATATGATTTGAATATATTTTGGTGTCCTCTTGATTTCTATCTCTTGTGGATATCAAGTGGTTTGATACGAGTGTACTGAAAGGTAGCTCGTGTTATTGTCATGTTATCTGATTAATTATCATGTTTATCACCTGTGTCGATTTACTGTGTCAACCTTTAGTGAAGTTTCGATGAAATTGGAATCCCATGCCTTCTCATATTTAAGAACTCTTAATTGTTAATTTACTCGCGCGTAGTTAATCAAAGTAGTTTAATCAAAAACCAAAATTGATAAGTGTTCAAGCATTAAGAAGTAACCATACACCGTTGCATAAGTACAAAAATTGGCATTACACCTAGTCTCTGCGGAACGAATCTTACTTTTCACTTGCTATTTGTGATCGCGTATACTTGTGTGTTTACGAGTTAACAAGTTTTTGGCGCAGCTGCCGGGGACTTCGGTGTTAATTGTAGTTTATGTGCTTGTCAGCAGTGGTCGTTATAGATTACTGACTTGAATTTTTTTTTTTACTTATTATCTCGTGTCCTCCTGTTCTTTGTATTCAGGTACTAGAACGTGCATGCTACCACGATCTAAAGCTAAAGCTAAAGATAAAACGGAGTTAGAAGGAATAAACGAGGTAAGTCTACTACCGGAAGAAGTTGAAACACTTTTCGAAATAGGAGATCCTAATCCATCGGAATCGCCAAAGGCACTCATGGAATATTCTAGACCAAAGATCAATGATATATAGTCTAGTATCATCAGGCCAGCTATCGCAGCGAATACCTTTGAGATTAAGCCTGGTACTATCCAAATGGTGTAGAACACAGTGCAGTTTGGGGGTGGTGTAACAGAGGATCCTAATATGCATATTCGAAATTTCATCGAAATTTGTGACACCTTCAAGTTCAATGGTGTTTCTGATGATGCTGTGAAGCTGAGACTTTTTCCTTTCTCTTTAAGGGACAAAGCTAAAGGTTGGTTACATTCTTTACCGACTGGATCTATCACTACTTGGGAAGAGCTTGCACAAAAATTTCTCTCGAAATTCTTTCCTATGGCGAAAACAACTGCCATAAGGAATGCTATTGCTCAGTTTGCTCAGACACAGGGTGAGTCATTGTGTGAAGATTGGGAGCGTTATAAGGAGATGCTCAAAAAATGCCCCCATCACGGAATGCCAGAATGGATGATCATAAATAGCTTCTATAATAGACTGGGAGGTCAATCTAGGCCTATGGTAGATGCAGCTTCTGGAGGAGCTCTTTGGGCTAAGAGCTATGATGAAGCTTATGATCTTATCGAGATGATGGTAGCGAACGAGTACTAGTACCCTTCACAGAGACTTCAACAGCACAAGGTAGCAGGGGTTCTTGAGGTGGATGCAGTTACAGCTCTAACAGCTCAGTTAGAGGCTCTAAACATGAAGGTAGATTCTTTAGCTAATCTTGGGGTGCAACAGGTTGCTAGTGTCTGTGAGTTATGTGCAGGTGGTCATGACACTCGTCAATGTGCCATCTCTAATGAATCAGCTCAGTTCATGAGTAACTTTCAAAAGCCACAACAGCCAGTGCCTAACACATATCATCCTAACAACAGGAATCACCCTAATTTAGTTGGGGTAACAGTCAGAACAACATGCAGCAATCATCTTATCCTCCTCCTAACCAGCAGTTTGGGGGTAGACAGTTCAACCCTTCGGGAATGCAGCAGCAGTATGCTCCGAGGCAGCAATACCAGCCTCCGGGATTTCAACAGTAGTCAAACGAAAAATCTGAATTAGAAGAATTGAGGTCGATGGTCAAGAGTCAAGCGGTATCACTCCAGAGTTAGGCATCATCCCTCAAGACATTGGAAAATCAGATTGGACAACTCGCAACTGCCTTACTCCATAGGCCTCAAGGAGTTCTTCCTAGCAACACAGAACCTAATCCAGGAAAGAAGGATGGCAAGGAACATGTACAAGCTATTTCTCTACGGTCAGGAAAAGTCACAGGGGGCACAGAAATTGAACAAATCTCAAAACAGGCTGAGCAAGAGGAAGTTACGGAAAAGGAAAAGTAGCCAATCAATCAACCAGCCAAGCAATCGGGTCCTTTAGTGACTGATCCTCCAGTGTATCCGCCCCCACCGTTTCCCCAAAGGTTGCAGAAACAGAAACTATGAAGGGAAATTCTCTCGAAGAATTTAAAGCTAGCTGACTTTGAGACGGTTGCATTGACGGAGGAATGTAGTGCGATCTTGCAACAAAAACTACCTCCAAAGCTTAAGGATCCAGGTAGCTTCACCATTCCCTGCATTATTGGTAATGTGTCATTCAACAAATGCTTGTGTGATCTTGGGGCCAGCATCAATTTGATGCCTCTCTCAGTCTTCATGACACTTGGACTCCCCGACCCAAAACCGACCAATATTTCTTTGCAGCTAGCTGACAGGTTGGTTACATATCCTCGTGGAATAGTGGAAGATGTCTTAGTTAAGGTGGATAAACTAATTTTTCCAGCTGACTTTGTCATATTGGATTTTGAGGAAGATAAGAGCATCCCTATCATTTTGGGAAGGCCATTCTTGGCCACAGGCAAAACGTTGATCGATGTTCAAAAAGGGGAGTTGACTATGAGAGTACATGATCAAAACGTCACATTCAATGTTTTTAAAGCAATGCAACTCCCAACTGAAGAGGAAGAATGTTTCAGACTTGATATGGTTAAGTCACTGCAACATGGGGAAATGAATCAGTTGTTGAAGTCAGATGCCTTGGTAAGCACCTTACAAGGGGAATCTGATTCTGAGGATGAAGAAATTGCAGAGTGTGTGTAGCTGTTGAATGCTAACCCTTACCAAAGGAAGTTTAATGCTCTACCGGAATCTCTCGGCCTATCTGAGCTTCAAAAATCACAGGTTCGTCTAAAGCCATCTATTGAAGAAGCTTCTGAACTTGAACTTAAGCCACTGCCAGACCACTTGAGGTATGCATTTCTAGGTGAGGCTTCTACATTACCTGTTATTATTGATTCTAACCTATTAGGTAGTGACGCAGAAAAACTCTTGCGGATTCTGAGAGAGTTCAAGTCAGCCATAGGGTGGACCATAGCAGACATCAAGGGCATCAGCCCCTCTTACTGCATGCACAAAATTCCAAAGGAGGAAGGAAGCAAACCTTCTGTGGAACATCAAAGGAGGCTGAACCCCATCATGAAAGAGGTTGTCAAGAAGGAAATTTTTAAATGGCTAGATGCAAGCATCATCTATCCCATCTCAGACAGTTCTTGGGTGAGCCCGGTTCAGTGTGTACCAAAGAAAGGGGGTATGACAGTGGTAGCAAATGAGAAGAATGAGCTTATTCCAACTCGGACAGTCACAGGTTGGAGAGTTTCTATGGACTACAGGAAACTGAACAAGGCTACTAGGAAGGATCACTTCCCTCTACCGTTCATTGATCAGATGCTGGACAGACTAGCTGGTCACGAGTACTATTGTTTGCTAGATGGGTATTCGGGCTATAATCAGATTGCCATAGCTCCGGAAGATCAGGAGAAGACTACCTTTACATGTCCTTTTGGAACTTTTACGTTCCGACGAGTTTCTTTCAGACTTTGTGATGCTCCAGCCACTTTTCAAAGATGCATGATGGCTATCTTTTCAGATATGATTGGAATTAATGTGGAAATCTTCATGGACGATTTCTCAGTGTTTGGGTCTTCTTATGACGAATGCTTGCATAATCTGAGCTTGGTGTTGAAACGTGTGTCGAGACAAATCTAGTGCTCAACTGGGAGAAATGCCACTTCATGGTACAGGAAGGCATCATTCTAGGTCACAAGGTATCTAAAAAGGGCTTAGAAGTGGACAAGGCCAAACTGGAGACAATCGAGAAACATCCTCCTCCTAACTTAGTTAAAGGAGTTCGCAGCTTTCTGGGACACGCCGGTTTCTATAGGAATTTTATAAAGGACTTCTCTAAAATTACAAAGCCACTCTGCAGTCTGCTAGAGAAGGACACTCCTTTTAAATTCACTAATGAATGCTTGAGAGCTTTAGAGCATTTGAAAAAGAAGCTGACAACTACTCCAATCATTACAGCTCCTAACTTGGAAGAGCCATTCGAGATGATGTGTGATGCAAGTGATTTTGCTGTGGGTGTGGTTCTCGGGCAACGAAAGATGAATGTGTTTCATGTGGTTTACTATGCAAGTAAAACCCTGAATGATGCACAGCTGAATTATACGACCACTGAAAAGGAACTCTTAGCAGTTTTTTACGGGTTTGAAAAATTCAGATCCTACTTGCTTGGTGCGAAGGTCGCGGTCTACACAGATCACGCAGCCATCAGATATTTACTCTCCAAAAAGGATGCAAAGCCTCGATTGATTCGATGGGTACTCTTGCTTCAGGAGTTTGAGCTAGAAATTAAGGACAGAAAGGGAACTGAAAATCAAGTGGCTGACCATCTCTCAAGATTGGAGCGGGGCGAGGAAATTAAGAAGGATGAGACTCTAATCAATGAACACTTCCCGGACGAACAGTTGCTTCAGGTGCAAGGGGAAGTACCTTGGTTTGCTGACTTTGTGAATTATCTGGTGAGCAATGTCATCCCAACTGAGCTCTCTTACGCTCAAAAGAAGAAATTTCTGCATGATGTGAAATGGTACCATTGGGACGAACCATACTTATTCAAGCAAGGACCGGATCAGCTTCTCAGGCATTGTATTCCATATAGTGAGACGGAAGGGATTTTGCGAGATTGTCATGACACTATCTATGGTGGACATTATGGTGGAGATAAGACCGCTACTCGAGTGCCTCAGGCAGGATTTTTTGGCCAACTCTATTCAAAGATGCTCATCAATTCGTGATGAGATGTGATCGATGCCAAAGAGTTGGTAATATTTCTAGGAGGAACGAGATGCCTCTAAATACTATGCTTGAAGTGGAGATTTTTGATGTTTGGGGTATCGACTTCATGGGACCCTTTGTTCCATCATGCAACAACCACTACATTCTTTTGGCAGTGGATTATGTATCCAAATGGGTTGAGGTGAAAGCTCTACCGACGAATGATGCTAAGGTAGTGCTCAACTTTCTACACAAACAGATCTTCACTCGCTTTGGGACTCCTCGAGCTATCATCAGTGATGAAGGAACTCATTTTTGCAATCGCCAGTTCACAGCTTTATTAGCTAAGTATCGAGTATCTCACCGCGTTACAACCGCCTATCATCCTTAGACAAATGGTCAAGCAGAGGTTTCTAATCGAGAAATCAAAAGAATTCTGGAGAAGGTAGTGAATCCTTCAAGGAAGGATTGGTCTTTGAAATTGGACGAAGCAGCATGGGCTTACAGGACGGCGTGGAAGACGCCATTGGGCATGTCACCATTCCAGTTGGTCTATGGGTAAACGTGTCATCTGCCAGCGGAGCTTGAGCATAAGGCATACTGGGCCTTGCAGAAGCTGAACTTTGACATGAAATTAACTGGTGAGAAACATTTTTTGCAAATAAATGAATTGGAAGAATTCCGTTCTCAAGCCAATGAGAACTCGAAGATGTACAAGGAAAAAGTGAAGAAGTGGCACGGCAGAAAACTGGTACCCAAAACCTTTGAACCAGGTCAACTAGTACTTCTTTTCAACTCCCGGCTCAAACTCTTTCCGGGAAAGCTTAAATCAAGGTGGTCTGGTCCTTTCAAGGTAAAGACAGTGTTTCCACATGGTGTAGTAGAAATTTTCAGTGAATCTCTAGATAAGTCGTTCAAAGTGAACGGTCAAAGATTAAAGCATTACTTCCACATCAGTCTTGCTTCCACATGAGCCTCGGCAGTAATGTCAAGCTAATGACAGTAAAGAAGCGCTTCGTGGGAGGCAAGCCACGCGTTGGTTCTTGTTTTTGTTTGGAAAAAAAAAAGTTGGGAAGGCAGGGGCTGGCACGCGCAGCAGCGCTCTTTCCTGGAGCAAGAGCGCCGTATCGCCTCTGTGATTCCAGGAGCCATTACGCGCTATAGCGCTTCCAATGGCGCAACAGCGCCCCTGTTCTAGAAAAGAAAAAAAAATAAAAATTTATAGCTAAAACACAACAGTTTGCCCGAACCCAAACCCAAACACTCACTTCTTTCTCTACCCAAACACCTATACCTAATTCCTTCATACCTTCATATCATAAACCCTCCCAATCCCATCTAATCTCATAACCTAATTATTAATCTCTATACACCCATCTACATATACACCTATATACACACAAATTCAAAACCCCCATTCCAATTCTCTCCAACATAAATCCAAGTTGAAGGCTTCAAGAATCAAAATCGGTGGGGTCTACTTGCAAGGTCACCTCTCGGATTCGTAATTGGGTAAATTCTTCTTTAATCTTGTTTATTTACGAATTGTGTACTTGCGATTTTTGGAGATTTTGTGTGTTGGTGGTTTTTGGGGAAATTTGCTTGATTCATTATTTTTAGTGGATATTGGTGATATTGTGACATTGGGTAGTGTTGTTATGGCTCCAAAGAGATTACGTGTGGTGAGTAGTAGTAGTTCAGAGGAGGAGGTGGATGTGGATTATGATGTGGACAAATTTGTTTCTAAGGCGGCACAAATAGAGTTCGATAATTTATTGACGAAAGCCGTTGTCAAAGAGAGGGGATTCGATCCTTCGGGCGAGGATGGAGAATTGAGAGCTATGGTTCGAGAGTTGGGGTGGTCGGCTTTTGGTGCAAAGCCCGTGGCGGTTCCATTAAGCATTTTAAGGGAATTATATGCCAATGCTAAGGTAGAGAAAAATGGGATCACTATGGTTAGGGGTCAAGCAGTGGCTTATAAGCCCGGGTATATACGTCGCATTTTTTCTCAATCGGCGAAGCCTAGAGGTGCTGAGGATTGGGCACAGAAAACCAGGGATGATGTTGACTTAGACGCTATTATAGCGGGGATGTGTATACCGGGCACGGTTTGGAAGTGCAAGGCAGGTTCGACTAAGCAGAGTACTTTTCCTGCAGCTGCATTGACTAGGTATGCTCGAGCTTGGTTCCTATTTCTGTGTGCCCGAATAATGCCAACTTCACATGTCACTGATGTTACTGTTGATCGTGCTATCATTTTGTGGGGTATTCTGAACGGGAAATACATTGATCTCGGGTACCTAGTCTATCAGAATATCATGAAATTCTTGCGGGGTGGCACTACAGACGGGATTCCACATGCTGTTATTATTGCTGAGTTGTGTGTTCATGTTGGTGTTCGCTGGCATAATGATGAGACTCTGCACAGGCCGATTGGTTCTCTTGATCATCATGCGATTCATAGGTTGGAGGAATGGCCGGGTGGCACTCCTCACCCTAGGGGCCTTGGTTATGTTGATGTTGCTGAGGGAGGTTGTAATCCGCCACCGGTGGAGAGAATGCCTAGTCAGTCAGACAGAGCGGGACCTTCCCACGCACAGACGAGCCAGACGAGTCAGGGGAATGTGGTTTTCAGTGATGCTCAGTTCAGGCACATGATGAGGCGTTATGATACTACGCATGACATGATTCACCGATTTGCTACAGATTTAACTCAGTCGTTGGATGGAGTGTACCGGCAGCAGGGTGTGCAGGTCACATGGCCCACCTTCGGAGCGCACCATGTTTATCCACCACCAGACACACCACCCGAGGAGGGTGGAGATGCCGACGAGTAGGGGAGTATCTCTTGTACCCTTTAATTTTACCTTCAATGAGGACATTGCAATTTTTAAGTTTGGGGGTGATTTTAAGGTATCAAGAGTCT